>JAJEOX010000141.1:1185000-2408313 GCA_020740385.1 Mylabris phalerata | reverse complement strand
AAACTGCCAGATTTCAACCCTAACATTATCACATAATAAATTCCAATACTACCATCGTCTAGGGACTTGTATGATGACAATAATGGTAAACTATGTTGGTTTAAATGGGTTATTACTGAAACTATAGGGGCCGCTATAAGAATCCACCATTAACATTTACCCTGCGAGACCGATAAATTTCAGACGACGCTTCTGAAGCTTAGATACTTACAGAAAAACAATTTCCATTGTTAATCGATATTGTTGTCTGTCCCCGAGCTGGTTATTGTAGCGAAAATCCTGGACAATAGGGGCGATTATTTCGATTAGTTCTAGTGTTGTGATAATCTTAAATGTATTCTGCACAACGTGTTTTAAAATGTAAATGTACAAAGCCCCGAATAAAAATCGTTTGTATTTTATCTGGTCTAGCTTGCGGCAGGCTAAAAACGAAAAACTCCAAAGCCGTTATCATATTTTAGGTAGGTTGATTCCATTTTAATATACGGTAAACAAATGTACATTTTGAGATATGCGGCCATAAATTCTTGTCTGTTCATTTGGAAATTGTTGTAGAATTGATTAAATTCGGCTGGTAATTCGTTTTTAAACAATCTCATTAATTTATAATCGCCTTTCAGTCAATTTCACCCCTTTAAACGCCTTTCAAATCACTTCGATTCAATACAATTTCGAATAATGGAATTCCTCGAATTTTAACAGACAGACATCAAGACCCTTTCGCTATCAAATAATTTCACTCACCTGGCAATTCGAGAAAATTCGAAGTCCTCCTCTGGCGTCCTCTCACCGTATTCTGGAAATTCAACGGGCCGATATCCTCATTGGACACGTTCGATAGATTCGAAGCGACCGAATCACGGGAGCCCCTCCGCGACGCCAAATACGCCAAACCGCCCTTAATTGAGCCCTTACGTCTTGGTGAACTTGGCCGGCTCAGCGATGTCATTGTTGTATTGGCCGCATCGTCGGTCAAATCGGTTAGATCGGATGTTGATTTGCGGCACCGATGCACGGTCTTTTCGCTATATTCGGACAGATTTGTTGTATTGATTGATTTGGTTGATGAGTAGCGTTCGTCGTAACCGGGATTTGTACGAATGTTGCATTTCGGTTTCCTTGTTGTTTTGTCTTTGAAGGATGAATGGCGCGGTGTCTGGCGGTAATTCGAACATGTCTGAAATGTTGGGTTGTTGATACGATGGTCGGAATCTAATGAATGGCAAACTTTGTATTCGATATCTTGATAGTCGCCAGTTGGGTGTTTTGTGGTTGACTGGTATTCGAGGCTGGATTTCGAGTTTGAATCCGTCTTAGACGACTGATATTGCTGTCTGAAATTCCCAAAGAAACAACATTAAAACTACTCATTTTTAGTTCAGGAATTTATCAAAAACCTCGCGGTTTGAGACGATTACAATTCTACAATTTTGCGAAATTTGAATTATTGACACGCTTAGAAAATGTATGTTAAAACTTAAGTTGGATCGTCTGTAAAGTCGGTTTATATTTTATTCAACAGACGAAAATTCCATATTCGAAACGCAACTTTACAGTCTGTCTGTGTGTATAAAATAAGTTGAACGAAAGTTAATCTCGCTTTAATTAACTAAATTTTCACGTAGACTTTTACAACAAATTCCAATTATCGGTTGTAATTTGCTAGTATGTACAGTTATTTATTAATCGACTACTAAAAACGAATTGGAGCAGAATCAAATACAAGAATCTATTCGAATTTTAATGACTTTTAATAGCGCGTATACAGTATTGGCGATATCAACTCAAAATACACAATCACTCCAAATTGGTACAGATCTAAATCGATATTTGTATGCAAATTCGAAGCAATTCGCTACAAACAGTCTGGCTTTTCTACATTTGCCCCTATCTGCCTCTATAAAAATGCACAATAAAAATGAAAAATACTACAGAAAAATGACAGTTAAACCAACATAATCCTCAGAGTTTACACAATAAACATCAGAAATATTCAAACGTACGGGATTGTATTCAAATTTATTCGCAATTTGGAATAAAACAAGTTTCAAGCAAATTCAGCACGTTATATTTGTATTGTTCTGCCATTGATACCACGATTAGGAGGCCCATTCCATTGCCTTTTCAATTTAAATTCAAATATGAAAGATGATTAAATAGAAATTTCTAATAAGCCGATAACTCGCTTGTTTTTGGGGATATAGCAAAAATTTTAACAGTTCTGAAGGAGGATTTTAAAGTAGATCATTTTGGAAAAGTCCGACTAAATCTTGAGTAACAGAAGAAAATTTTGAAGCACATTTTTTCGTAATATTTTGCACTATTATTGTTTTCCTTATAAATCCACTAATGTTGTTTATTTTTCAATGATTCTGATAGAGTTTCGAGAAAATGGAAAGCGTTTTCCATTCAACAAATTTCCTAATCGGTTTGCTAGTTTTCCAGGAAATTACCAAAAAATTCAAGCGCCTCTTTCTATGATTTGACGTTCACAAACATTGTCAATATTGAATAATCGATAATTTGCGTATTTTCGTAAATATCACAATGAATACAACAGCATTAAAAAGAGCATTTCAAGGAGCATTAGAGAAAGTTTTTCGTTTTGGAAAATTTCCTGTGATTTGGAATTTTTGAAGAAAATCTATATTTCTGGACACTTTTCTACATTTTTGCCGATAATTCGGCTAATGTTATAAATTTTTGGATGTTTTTTGCAAAATAAGTAGAAAATTGAAAGCGGTTTCCAAATCTCCAAGGAGTTTTCCAATCGGCTTGCTAATTTTCCCGAAAATTGCCAAACATGAAGGCCTGTATTGCACTCTTTTTCGATTTAGTGTGGAAACAATTTCAATAATTAATAATCGATAACTCGCTTTTTTTGGATAATTAAAATAGCAATAGAAAGAACATTTCAAGGAACATTAGAGAAAGTTTTTCATTTTGGAAAATTTCACGTGATTTGGAATTATTGAGGAAAATCTATATTTCTGCACACTTTTCTACATTTTTGCCGATAATTCGGCTAATGTTATAAATTTTTGCATGATTTTTGCAAAGTAAATAGAAAATTGAAAGCGCTTTACAAATCTCCAAGGAGTTTTCAAATCGGCTTGCTAGTTTTCCCGAAAATTGCCAAACATTGAAGGCCTGTATTGCTCTCTTTTTGGATTTAGTGTCAAAACATTGTCAAGATGTAATCATCAACAACTCGCTTTTTTGGATAAATAAAAAAGCAATAGAAAAAACATTTCAAGGAACATTAGAGAAAGTTTTTCATTTTGGAAAATTTCACGTGATTTGGAATTATTGAGGAAAATCTATATTTCTGCACACTTTTCTACATTTTTGCCGATAATTCGGCTAATGTTATAAATTTTTGCATGATTTTTGCAAAGTAAATAGAAAATTGAAAGCGCTTTACAAATCTCCAAGGAGTTTTCAAATCGGCTTGCTAGTTTTCCCGAAAATTGCCAAATATTGAAGGCCTGTATTGCTCTCTTTTTGGATTTAGTGTCAAAACATTGTCAAGATGTAATCATCAACAACTCGCTTTTTTGGATAAATAAAAAAGCAATAGAAAGAGCATTTCAAGGAGCATTAGAGAAAGTTTTTCGTTTTGGAAAATTTCCTGTGATTTGGAATTATTGAAGAAAATCTATATTTCTGCACACTTTTCTCTACTTTTGCCAATAATTCGGCTAATGTTATAAATTTTTGCATGATTTTTGCAAAGTAAATAGAAAATTGAACGCACTTTTGAAATCTCCAAGGAGTTTTCCAATTGGCTTGCTAGTTTTCCCGAAAATTGCCAAACATTGAAGGCTTGTATTGCTCTCTTTTTGGATTTACTGTGGAAACAACGTCAATAATCGATAACTCGCTTTTTTAGATAAATAAAACAACATTAGAAAGAGCATTAGAGAAAGTTTTCATTTTGGGAAAGCGCACCTAATTCCGTTTCCGTCATTAGAATCTGAAACAAGCACGCCTCATCAATGAATGGGGCAGGTTTAGAATCGCCACCCGCACCAAAATAGTCCAGTCCGGCTCTGAATTAATTTATGGTTTTAGTCGCATTTACCATCGTCGTATATTCCATACTTAACCTTAATCATTACGAGAATTATGGTTGTTCTAATAATTATGATTAGAAATACAGGATGAAGGATCAATATCAAGCTCGTATCATTATTTAAAATGAGTAATTCTACATTATTTATTAATATACTCTATTGGCAAACGTCACTAGAAACACTATATTTTAATTACTTTCATTACATGGAATTCTTCCCATTCCTATTGAAAATCGAGCATTAGCGTGCCACCTTTGGCATTGACGTAATCTAACCGGAAACACGTAAATGAGTGCAGAAGTCATAATAATTCATTATAATGTTATGGCACAATAAAATAATTACGCTCAATTTTATGCTTTTCGTATTTATTTTGGTTAATGGCGTCTTTTATTTAGAAGTACATAAAATAGTTCAAACCACACTATCTTGGGTAATATTTCAGCTATTGAAAATGCTACTGTGCCGCTTTGATGTCATAGTGCCGGTTATTAGACAGAAAGATTTTTTCCGGAGTATAGTTTGGAAAAAGTAGAACATCGTAGCTCATTAGGAAGTCGATCAAAAGACAATTTCTTTATCATACTTTTGATATTTATTCTAAGCCATTTTACGTGTAAAAGTTTCACTCGAATGAGCTACAAGGTCTTATTTTGTGACACCATGGCTTAAGTTGCGCAACTGATCGAATTTTGGCTTATGAAATGGTGAAATTGCCAATTCCACCCGGTTCAAATTGAAAAAAACTCCCATTTAAATCAAATAGATCAATGGAATATTACCTGTGGAATAATTTACTCGTCCGTTTCGTCTTCGGCGGTGATTGTAGATTGAAATTGAACGTTTCACCAGTTCCATCCTTTTGAATCTCATCGTAACTGAAATGACGCGGTGATCGTGGTGATCTCGGTGATCTTTGCGATAGATTCGGCGACACTGCACCACCACCATTACTATGAATCGAGCTGCTATTAGAATTTTGGCTATTGTTGAAATCGAAGACTTCTACAGTTTCCGATGGACTGCTCAGTTGGACTTTCGGTGATCGGACACTGATACTGTTCGGACTGGGCAATGGTGGTGGGTAATTTGGTGATTTTTGTATTGATGTTTGTCCGGAAGAATGGGGGTGGTGGTGGTAGTAAACGGATGGACTTCGGGGTGTCGACGTGCTAGCCGGTGATGAATACGACGATTTTGGTAGGACTGGTGCGGTTCGTCGGGATTTCGCCGAACTTGTCCGTGAAAAATAGCCGTTATCAGTACCACCACTACTGTTAGTGTTGTTAACTTTCATCTTGGAGAAGTTTGCACGAATTAAATTCGAATATTACGCATTCCTGTCACCTGAAATAAATCACGATAAGTATCTGGGATTAATGTCGTGACTCAGTTTAAGTGCTATATTTACCTAATCTGTTATCATTAACGTACGAACAACAACATGCAAACTTTACTCGATATTAATTCAGTATAGTTTCGGGTTCGATAAGCGGCAGACTCACCTGAAATTCAGCAGTTCTCTCGTCGACTGTCGCCAGCACACTAGTACACAAATCCACTATCCTGCGGCTTTGTATCCAGGACGAAGGACTCCACGACTAACCTCAAATTATAAAATCAATAATACAAACAAAGATAGCGATATTGAACAATGTGCACATCCAATTCGTACAGAAATAGCCTGTCAAGAAGCCCGGGAAAATGTATTTTCCACATGCAGGGTGAAGACCACACACACAAAAAAACGACATAAAACAATAAAAAATTCAACAAATCCAGACGACAAAACAAAACATATACATCAAGTCTAGAATTCAATAAACCAGGCGTTGCGTGAAATAAATAAACTGGAAATTTCGTATTTATTACCCAGAAATTCTCATCTAAATAAGTTTAATAACGGGGGTTGTGTACGAATAAAGTCGCAAAATGCGATATTATTACAGTATAGTCGTGTAAACAGCATGAGTCTGCGTACTGAAATCTGGCAACAGGTAGCATTAGGGGTAGAAAACAGGTGGGATGTGCTCCACTTACATCCCTCGCTCTATGATCAAACATGTAGCAATATACGAAAATTATATGGGGTGAGGAATAGGCCAAATCTGATGATAAATGAGTTCTTTTCCATCCCCCCATCGCCCTCGTTCATCCGACAACTAAACAAATCATGAAAATACAGAAACTGTGGAACAATAGAGCAAAATAACGACTCGAAAATGAATTCCAAATGATTGTTCCAAATGACTAACTAGTATTGTTGGCGAGATAACAATGGGAAGTTAAATTTCCACTGTCTGATGTCACTATCATTCATAATTAAGGCATTTTCCAGTAGACGGCGTTTTATTCAAAACGATACATTCAATCGAATATTGGACGAATTATCGAATGCAATCGATAACAAGCAAGAATACCTGCAAGTTTTGCTATTGTGTGTCAAAAAGTGTAAAAGCCATACAATTCGGTAGAAAAATTGTATGTAAATTGCGTTTTATGGAAATGAGATGGAATTGGAGTAATGAATTCAACAGAAGAAATCTTAAAGAATGTAAATTAAAAGAAAAATAACGACAATTTTTACACAAAAGGAAAATTACAAAAAGTTGGATTTGCACATTAATTTCATTCCACGATGCAGACAAAATAACACAATTCAATGCTGAAAATCGCCTGTAATTTACAATTTATACCCAATTGCTTCAGCCTATTCCATGGGCGATTTGGAATTCTTGTAGACTAGTTACCACATTAGAACTTCGTAGCTCACTGGAAAATTGATTTTCTATCCCAACATTCTCGTAAAATAATGAAGACTGATTAGAAGATCCTGACAAAAAGAAAGATTGATAATGAATGGATGTTCATTTACTACTGTAAAGCGGTTTTTCTGTAACTCTCCGATAAGCTACAAAGTCCTAGTCTTGACAAAATATTCCCTACAAATTCTGGAAATAATTTCTGAAATCGCCCAGCGGTTGATTATACTATTTACTTAGAATGGATTGTATAATTTTCATCTAAACTGTCCAATATTTGGTTCCTAAATTAGAACTTCGTAGCTCTTTGGAAAATTGGTGAAAAATTGCTTCAATTCAACCATGTCGCAATGTTCTCTTTTCCAAAATTCTCGTAAAACAATGATTAGAAGATCCTGGATTCGAGATTGACCATAAATGAATAATCATATACTACTGTAAAGCGGTTTTTCACCAATTTCCCAATGAGCTACAAAGTTCTAATCTTACCAAAAAGTTCCCTAGAAGCTATCCTACAAATTTCTTAAAACACCAGCAATTATTTATACTATTTAATATAATTTTCATCTATACTGTCCAAAATTTAGATCCTACATTAGAACTTCGTAGCTATTTGGAAGATTGGTGAAAAATCGCTTCAATTGGACCATGTCGCAATGTTCTCTTTTCCAAAATTCTCGTAAAACAATGATTAGAAGATCCTGGAAAATAGGAAAACTAACGATTCGAGATCGATCACAAATGAATGATCATTTAAAGCGGTTTTTCACCAATTTCCCAATGAGCTACAAAGTTCTAAACTTACAAGAGGCTACCCTACAAATCTCTTAAATCATCCAGCAATTAATTATACCATTTACATGGAATAGATTGTATAATTTTCATCTATATTGTACAAAATTTAGTTCCTAAATTAGAACTAAGTAGCTCTTTGGAAAATTGATGAAAAATGGCTTTAAACTGAACATATTCCAAAATTTTTGTAAAACAATGAACAGTGATTGGAAGATCCTGAAAAGATGAGAAAATTAAGGATTCGAGATCGATAATGAATGAATGAACATGTACTACTGTAAAGCGGTTTTCCACCAATTTCCCGATGAGCTACGAAGTTCTAATCTTGCCAAAATATTCCCTAGGGAATAATCTAGATAATTTCTAAATAATTTTTCAAATCGCCCACCTATTAATTTGACTATTTACATTTGAACTTGTATAATTTTCATCTATACTAAACGTTGTTCCTTTATTTAGTTCCTAAATTAGAACTCCGTAGTTCATTGGGAAATTGGTGAAAATCGCTTCATCTGACCATGTCACAATACTCTCTATCCCAAAATTCCCGTAAAATAATGAAGAATGATTTGAAGATCCTTGCAAAATGAGAGATCGATAATATGATCATTTACTACAATAAAGCGGCCTTTCACCAATTTCCCGATGAGCTACGAAGTTCTAATCTTGTCAAAATGTTTCCTAGGTACTACCCTACAAATTTTCTAAATAATTTTCCAAATCGCCCAAAAACTAATGATATTATTTATATCTAAACTGTACACTGTCCAACATTTAATTCCTTAATTAGAACTTCGTAGTTCATAGGTAAATTCAACCTCTAGCCCAAAATTCTCCGAAAAAATGAACAAAGATTAAAAGATCCTGGAACATGGGAAAACTAATGATTCGAAACCGATCATAAATTAATGATTATTAACTACTGTAAAGCGGTTTTTCACCAATTTCCCGATGAGCTACAAAGTTATAATCTTGTCAAAATATTCTCTAGAGACTAATCTACATTTTCTAAATAATTTTTCAAATCGCCTACCAATTCATTGTACCATTTACATTTGAATAGATTGTATAATTTTCATCTGTACTAAATGTTGTTCCTTTATTTACTTTCTAAATTAGGACTTCGTTCATTGAGAGATTGGTGAAAATCGCTCCATCAGACTATATCGCAATGTTTTCTATCCCAAAATTCTCGTAAAACAATGATGAATGATTAGAAGATGCTTGTAAAAATGGAGATCGATAATGGATGATCATTTACTACTTATAAAACGGTTTTTCACCAACTCCCCAATAAGCTACAGTTCTAATCTTACCAAAATGTTCGCTAGGGACTAATCTGCATATTTCACAAATAATTTTAGAAGTCACTCACGAATTAATTTGCCTATTTATATTTGAATAGATTGTATAATTCTCATCTATACTAAACGTTGTTTATTCATTTAGCACTTAAATTAGAACTTCGTAGTTGATTGGGAAATTGGTGAAAATCGCTTTATTTGACCATGTCGCAATGTTCTCTATGTTAAAATTCTCGTAAAACAATGAAGAATGATTAGAAGATCCTTGCAAAAAGAAAGATCGATAATATGATCATTTACAACTATATTTCGCCAATTTCCCGATCAGCTACGAAGTTCTAATCTTGTCAAAATGTTCCCTACATATTTGCTAAATCATTTTTCAAATTACCCAGAAACTAAATATACTATTTACACCTATACTGTACGCTGTCCAAGATTTAGTTCCTAAATTAGAACTTCGTAGCTCATTGGAAAATCGCTTCAACTTCTATCCCAAAATTGTCCTAAACAATAAAGAAACATTATAAGATCCTAGAAAATGGGAAAACTAATTCGAAACCGATTATAAATGATTATTCACTACTGTAAAGCGGTTTTTTCGCCCATTTCCCGATGAGCTACGAAGTTCTAGTCTTGTCAAAATGTTACCTAGAGACTAATCTACAGATTCCCTTGTTAATTTTTTAAATGAGCCGGCAATTAATTGGTGTTTACATAGAATAGAGTGTATAATTTTCGTCTATACTGTGCGCTGTCCAACATTGTAGCCATTGTATATTTTATTTAATAAAATTCCAATGTTCATCTATAATATAAAGACGCATATGGTGTTCTAAAAGCATCATAGAATAACGTTATAGTAGGATGGTGTGTTATGCACAGCAGGCATTTATGTACGTTTACCCTAAATCAATAAAACTCTCCTACAATATAAAATCCATGTTTCTACTTTAATTTTCTAGTTGAATTCCTTTAAATACCAGTCATAATTTGTAACTATTTGTTGAAATTAAAAGAAAATCATTTCAACTCTATTTAATAATGAGTTTAATTAAAATTTACAATGCCATAAAAGATACCAGCAGCAATAGCCAGCTATAACATACAATAATGTGTCATTTTAACGTGAAATTTCCATTGTTATTACGAATCGTTATCGTATTCCATCAATAAAACACCCCCTATTGCCCTTGAATTTAATCACAAAACTCCAACATATTGTCTCGTTCAACAATAATAATAACAATAAAAATAACACCATTTTTAGTGTGTTAATTTATTGTAAATTAATTCGATTGATATTAAATCGAGAGAGGACTTTGTTACACAAATTAGTCGGGGATTTGTATACCGATCGATAGAACAAGACAGTTTTCAAAGAGAGCAACAGTTCGACTCGACACCAAGCTCTATTCAGTTTATTATGATTTGCGTCTTTGTTATAATGAAATTTCCAAAGATTGATAGGTTTAATGCCTGTCGTCTATATCTATGTATATGTACGGCAATATCCGACTATATAATGGAGTGGTGACTAGACTGGGGGTCAAAGGAGCTATGGATTTTGTTTAAAATGTCAACCCTATACGAACCAATAGAATTTCACTAGACTTCCACCAGAAGGGTTGGTTGCTTGATTTATTGTTTTCTTGTAATATAGGAGGAATTTTGAAATTAGATTATCATTGATTTTTGATCAAACTCCAACCCTCTATATTTACATCATTATTTATTTATTATTGTACACCCCATTATAACCAGTACAAGTGGAAACACCCTTCTATTCATACTATGTCAACATTAAGCTATAAGAGTGTCAATCGAAATGACATAATATTTGTTACAAATCTAAAATAAATCCAGAGTATAATTTTGAATTAATTGCCAACCTTACAGTTCAAATCTAGTAACTCTTCTATTGGTAATTATGGTAAAATTCATATCCTCAAATTGGTATCACTAGGAACTAAGCGATACTCGTTTGTTTACAGTTCAACAATATAACCTCAAATTTTTAATTGTTTTAGAAGAGTTATTTTGTCGATTTTTATTACGTTTAATTGGAAATTTTTGCGTAATGTTGTTTCATTATCGTTTATTTAACTAATTTTTAATAAATAGGCACTTATACTCGAAATGACAATATTTGTTACAAATCTAAAATAAACCCAGAGTATAATTTTGAATTAATTGCCAACCTTACAGCTCAAATCTAGTAACTCTTCTATTGGTAAATATGGTAAAATTCATATCCTCAAATTGGTATCACTAGAAACTAAGCGATACTCGTTTGTTTACAGTTCAACAATATAACCTCAAATTTAATAGTTTTAGAAGAGTTTTGTTGTTGTTTATTACGTTTAATTGGAATTTTTTGCGTAATGTTGTTTGATTATCGTTTATTTAACTAACTTTTAATAAATAGGCACTTATACTCGAAATGACAATATTTGTTACAAATTTAAAATAAACCCAGAGTATAATTTTTAAATTAACTGCCAACCTTACAGCTCAAATCTAGTAACTCTTCTATTGGTAAATATGGTAAAATTCATATCCTCAAATTGGTATCACTAGAAACTAAGCGATACTCGTTTGTTTACAGTTCAACAATATAACCTCAAATTTTTAATTGTTTTAGAAAAGTTATTTTGTCAATTTTTATTACGTTTAATTGGAAATTTTTGCGTAATGTTTTATTATCGTTTATTTAACTAATTTTTAATAAATAGGCACTTATTAGTGGATCAGATTTAGTCACGTTGTAAAAATGGTGGATGCGCCGGGTGAGTGATTTATCGGTGGTATTCTGCAACTTTTTAGTTAATCATTGCACGGAAATTTTATTTTCTAGTTATTACCATGGGGATGAACAGTCGATCTGTAGCGTTGTTATAGTAACAAAAGTTATAGAATACGACTGTATCATGTGATAGAGGTAGAAAAACTTATTGATACAAGTAACAACAATTTTTATTGTCTTAAATATAATTAATAGAAACACGGGATAAATTAATTTCAATTTGGGGAAAATTTCTTTGATTACACAGTCATTATATTCGTTTATCTTGAATCGGTTAATAAATGTTGCACGCGTGTTAATTTCATTGAATATAGACAAAAAAAAAATAATCAACTTAATTATATTAATTATAATAATAATAATGATAATAATAATAATAATAATGTCATTTAATAGATATTTCTAGAGTCTAAGTAGAGACAATTTTTTCCTATTTTGGGATTAATCAATAAAGTTTAAGTAGGTAGATAGGGGTAGGTACACTAAACTCGACTATAAACGTTTCAGTGGCTTGTTGGTCGAATGGAAACGATATTAATTAATATTATAGATAATTAATTAATTAATTAGTTCAACACATTATAAAAATCTAACAAGGAAACGTTGAAACAACTATATTATAGTCATTTTTTGACTAAATAAATCATCACTAATTTAAATTAATTAATTTCAGTAATTAGACAAAACAGAAACTAATCTAATTGGAATTTCTCATATCGAAACTCAACTGACTTGAATTAAAATCGACAGATAGATTCGATAATCGATTATAATTCGGTCAGTTATAATTATTGCACAATATTTAGTAAATAACCTAAATTTTTGAGCGTTTCATCAATTTTAATTATAAACTAATTAAAAAATAATCGGTGATTTGATTGAATTTCGTTGAATAAAGAGGAATAGTTATTGCAATACTATACAATAATAACAATAATGTACATTAATAATAATCAATAATAGAGGCAAATAGTATTTTAATTTGTATCACACATCAGAACGATGATAATATTTTAATATAAGCGAATTAAAGCGAGGCTTTAAAAAGGGCTAAAACAATCAACATTCTTTGTTTATTATAGAATCACATAGAATAACTAGACAAACAAAAAAATTAAATCAATTGGAAGACAGATGGGAATTTTGTTGTTAAATCTGATCAATCACACAATTATTGTGTTCATTTCTCATTAATTGCACTAAATAAATTCATAAGTAGTATGCTAAATCGAACAAATAAAAAAAAACAATCCTATATTTAATTGATTTGATAATTTTAGGTACTTATTACTAATTCTATCAAAAATTGATGAGATAGAGATTTTATTTCTATGTAATTAGATCAATTCTAGTCGGTTGAATTTGGAATTCACCCAAATTGATCGATTCATTGACTATTTTTAAATATAATTATCTAATAATATAATAATTTATATCAATTAACAATGGTGTGTATAATATGAATATATTAATAATCTGTATATATTAAACTTTAAATAATTTCAACTCTTATATTATACGGAAAAAATTCTAATTATTCTGTTTTAATTTTTGAATCCTAGCTAGAATTGATAGGTACTTGAGCTTTTTCTAAATAATCAATTCAACATACTGATTGGGAGCGAAATTCTGTCTTGTCTTATCGTGATTATGATGCGGATGATGATTGAGATGATGGTGATGATGGTGGTGATCTGGCCGGCCGTCCGGTAAAATTCGCGCCTCCAATACCGGCGGTGCCGCCGCCATCGCCGGTAACTAAACCGAATATCTTCAATTAAAATAAATAATAATCGAATTGCACCACTAGACACTCACCAATTGTTGTTGGGGTGGTTGTTGTGGTTGTGGCGGCGGTGGCGGTAACGGACCACCAGCACCACCGGGTGGTTGTAATGTCGGATAATAATTCGTTGGCGATACTGGTGGACTCGGATATGGCCAATAGAAGATCGCCGGTGGCGGTGGTGGCGGTAGAAATTGTCGTGGACCTAATGGGGTTGCCGTTATTTGTATCGGTGCATAACCGGGGAAGTTTGCCGCAGCGGCTGCAGCGGCGGCGGCGGCTGCCGGATGGAAAGCTGTAGGGATTATATTGCCACCTTTAGAAAAAAAAACAAAAACTATAATTAATATACGAAAAAACAATAATTAACGCCAATCAAATTAATTGAATTAAACCACCATATTCTGGATTATCGATTTTTCTACAAGGAGGGGATGATTTTAGAATATGGCGGTTTAGAGTTTGATACAAGTGATATGAGAAGAAGACATGCTTCAATGGTAGAGTAGGTGGATTTCGGGTGAGATATTATCCATTCACCCCCTAATATTTTTTTAATTACTACATAGTGTTATTATTATCTAAAAAAATAATAAAAATGATGATAATTATTATAATGGAGGACAAAATAAGTATAAATAGACTCACCACAGTGTAGCAGAGTTTTATACCGATCCACCATGTGGCGGGGGGCAGCAGACAACACCACCACGAACGACTCCAAATCCCGGGATATAAACCAATAAACTAGCCCAACATGGTTTTATATATTGCTCATTTTTTTTATTATTATTATCAAAAAATTTAATTAAAAATTATGATTTATTCTTATGATCAACCAAAAAATGAACAATATATCGATAGCAATAGGAGAACTAACAACAAACCCAAAGCATTATTGTGACAAACATTTATTAATTATTAAAGTGTAAAATAATTAGAACATTTTGTAATGAAAGTAATAAAAAGGAGCTGCATACAGTACAGAAATAATAAAAAAAAGTATCGCTTTTCGATCCCCTGTGTAATTTTAAACTTTCGCTAGACACAAATGAATATCTCCCAGTCTAGACGACGTTTATTCAGATTTATCAAATAATAAGCACACCGAAAATTGTGCCGTTAGTAATCGAATAACAATAGTCAAGCTACTATTCAAATTTGTAATAAAATTGGGGAAATTTCTGTGTTAGTTCATGGACCTATCCCCTAAATTTCTCCACATCCAACCACGAAATTTATAATAATGTGAGCACACACTTGATACAAACAATTTTAACTCGATATTAATTAAAAAACAACAACCAACTACCAACCAACTGAGCTAAAATTGTGTGTTATCAAAATAAATTCCTCCACAGCAACAACAACACAACAAACACCAAGATATATTCATTCATCACTGAAAATTTATGAATCTAGCGAAAGCTTGGAGAATGCAGAAGGCTTATCAAAAAAAAAAAAACTAACTAAACAACCTACAATAATCAAATTCTAACATCGATTGTTTATTTGTGTTGTACAACTAACAATATTCGTGATTACCCACAAATAAACAATCAAAATGCCGAATTTTCCAATAATTAACTCTAATCTAAGTAGAATTAATGAAAAAAAATATGTATATATTAATTAACGATAATTAAACAAAATCCCAAATACATCCGACAATTGTGGTTATTTCCATGGAATTATTGGAAAAATTCCAAAATTTGATCAATTGTCGGGTGTTTTATCAAAAAATTGAGTGAATTTCAGCTGCCTGTTTCTCATTTTGTACAATTTTCTACTAGAAATTAAACCCAATTTCGGCTAAAATTGGTAATTAATCCAAAACAAATCCTAAACCAGTAATAGAAAACCACCCAAAATTAGTTTAGCAGACATTGTTTGTTATATGACAAAAAGCCATCTTAAAAACAAATATAAAATGGATTTTTCTTTATATATATATATGTATATATATGTATGTATATGTGGTGTATGTGTAAATATATATCAAAGAAATATCTTAAATCAACAATACGTATATACGAATTTGGCGATTTGAACTATAACCAATAGTGTTTCTAGTACGAATCGCCAGAGCTGTAGATACGCAATTAAACGATATGTATATGATTATAAACAATTAATTAATAATAAAATGGAATGTTTTTAAGGAATAGCTAAAATATACCAACGCTGTTTCGTATTGAGAAAACTTACAACAAATCTAGAATATCCCAAAAAATTATAATTTGATTCAACGCCTCTTCAAACAACAATAAAAAAATAACATCTACCTATAATCTAACAAACAATAGGTAGTTAAATTTTAATAATCATCCGGATTATTTGTCAATTTTAAGGCACAACGTTCATTATAATTGTCATAAAAATTGTTTTTTTTTTTAGAGAGAATTAAGAGTATTTACATGTTGTGATAGAACGGTTGATAGACTGCCGATAGGGTACTTTGAGTATGTAATGCCCGTTTGGCCGGTGTTGCCTGATCGTTGAAAGCATCACCATATGTACGTTTCATTGTAACATGCTGCATTACCGGCATAATACCCGGTGATGCCCCGTGTAATAAATGTGGAGGATAAGCGGCTAAAGATGGCGGTCTTGGTAGACCTAATGTTAATCGAGGCGGTGGTAATACAAGAAATGGATGATGGTGGTGTTGTGGTGGCGGTAATAACGGTACCATTGGCGGTTTCAATAGTGAATTATGTAACGCATTATTACCGTTATTTGTATTGTTTGTATTGTTTAAATTTTGATTGAATACCGCTAAACTGTGTTGTGCTGCTAATTGATTCATGATTAACATTTCGTTTTGTACTTGATTTTGGCGTGCTATTAAATTCTGTTGGGCAATAATTTGGGCTTGTTGTTGGGCATGGAATAATGTTTGATTATCCCATGTTAATTGTGGACCACTTGATGTTATAATATTTTGGGATATTTGTGAGACTGTTGTATTTTGTGTTGGTGGCGGTGCTACAGCCGTTGGCGGTGGTGGGGGTATATTAGTAGGTGGTGGTGGTGGTAATGGCGCTAATGCAGTTAACATACCAGGACTGAGTAGTGCTGGAGCTGCAGCTTTTGCTGGTGATACGGGTGCTGGTATACCACCAGTTAAAACGAGATTCATATCTTCACCAGAACATTGAAATACTTCAATATAACGTTGTTTTTTACCAAATACCATATAACGATGGTGTTTATGTTGGGCAGTTATACAAGCCGATTGTTCCGAGTCCATTTGTATGAAAGCTTCACCGCTCGGTTGGCCCTTTAACAATAAATTTCAAACTAAATCGAATTAAACTCAATTCAAACGAACCTGTGCATTGAACACCATATGAACACCTTGGAAGACGATATTTTTGGCATATTCCCCGAGAAAATCGAGGATATGCTCCACTTGAGCTTCATAAGGCAATCCCCTTAATCTAATACAGTCTTTTTTCGTCCCCGACATTATTATATGTTGAGGCAATAAAGGCATATGCGGTAATAACGGTGGTAAAGGCTCCGGTTCATACTGTCTCGATTCTAACGACCGATTCAGCACCTTTAACACCCCCCGAAAAAAAAAATCAATAAAATTAATTTAACACAAAATACCTTATACCTGTTGAACTTCCGCCGTTGTCGATCTAAACAATTCAATATATCGAGAACCGATACACTCTCGATGTTTTGAGAGAGCCTTTGGTGCATCCGATTCATTAGCGAACAAAACGAACGCATCACCAGTTGCACGACCGTCTAGTTTCCTAACAAATAGAACCCCATCGGTGCCGTCTAGAACGTTACATGAATTCTCACCGGAAGCAAAGAAATCCAACTGAAACCAATTTTTGTTTTTTAAAATAAAACCCCTTTAAAATCCAAATACATACAACTTGTTTTGCTGTACAATCATAAGGTAAACCACGCATTCGTACAATAACAGCAGTACCTCTCGATAAGAAAGCTTGAGCTTCTGAGCTTTTACCACCGGCTACTGATAGGAAATCCTCACCGGATGCCCGATAGACTTCGATATAGCGTTGGCCAATGTGGTGCTTATGTCGTTTTAGAGCCATATCGCGATGTTCTTGACTTTCAAAACGTATTAATGCCTCACCGTTACGTCTACCTTGGTGCGATAAACACAAAGCTACACCGCCTCTGTTTCAATTATAACAAAATAGTTGCAACAATAAAAAAATATAAAAAAAATAATAAAAAATATGTAGGAAAAAATATGGTTTGATAAATGTCGACGTTTAATCGAAAAATTGATTGTGTTACCTTGAAAATTAACAACCGAATAGTGATAATCAATTTTTTATGTTTGCAGATAGAAATTGTACACGATATTGCAATAAAATCGTTTTTTAAGGTTTTAATTATAAAGAAATAAGGGATAATTACTTGGCAACATTGAGTCCACTGAAGAATTTTGCAATATCTTGGTCGCTACTTTGCCATGGAAGTCCTCTAGCTCGCACAACACAATTACCATCGATTTTATCGTTTTTAGAACTGCAAAATTCACAAATTAATTAAACATATTCGATAATAAATATTTTTATTGTTAATAATTAAAAATATCTCGATAAGCTCTAAATTATTTTAAATACAACACCGTACAGCCATCTTTGATGATGTAATAGAAAATACTTTGTACCTTTAGCAAGAAAAAACACGAAATTCAACGGAGCAAAAGGGGCAAACAATTCCTGTTTATAGATTTTACAAAATATTTATAATTGGCGAGTTTTACAAGAAAAATTCGATTTGACCTCAAATGATGCAAAATTAGAAAATGCTTATCAATCGAAAATTTCGAGTTGGCTCAGCCACAAATCAAACACGTGCCAATCGATTCGAACAATCGAAAATTGAATAAAAACCGAAAAACATACCTGAAATTTAATCTAGAACTCGACACAATTCGCACAAATTTTACAAAATTTCTAATTTAATTGATTGGAGTTTGAAAGAAAATAAACAAGAATCGACGTACCCCTAGGGACGTTTATTATCAATAAGAATAAATACAAATATATGTTGAAGAGAAGTGGGGCAAGCTACTACTTAATGTCAAATATGATTGGTTTCTGTTCAATAACTGATAAGGAATTTACTGTACAATATATGCATTATGATAACAATAAAATTTCAAAATTGAAATTTCTACATATAGTTTGATTATTCAACGACATACCTTCTAGTTTCTATTTTTTTACCGATTAACAAACCTATAAAAATATTAAAGAAAACTACTTACTGATAAATTTGAGTCTTTGAGATAAATACACCGAGTTATCTTGACATAATTTTTGAACTTTAAATGTATTCAAAACAATTTAAAACTGATGAAATCTAATAATAAAACGTGTGTACGATAACAGAAATGTAATGAGAATAAAATTTCGATTTGTACAAAAACGAAATGAAAAATAAACTACTGATAAGAGGCGATTTTTTTCTTCTATTTTATTCGAAAGATTGATTTTTCTCTACAATCTACAGGATTGCTAATAAAACTACAATTCTACTCAATTTACTTTCTCTAAATTAACAAATAATGGCAAATTAATAAAAATTGTTTCTTGAAGAATTTGAGCCGAAAATTGAAAAATTCCAAATTGATTTTATCTAAAATAGTTTCTTTAATTTCCTTCATTTAACTGAAATCGTGTTTTAGTGGATTTTTAAACCGATTTGATGGAAAATCTACGTCTATAAACACACCGAAAACCGTGCGTTTATAGCTTCTAGCTAGAGAATCCACTGAACGGAACTTAGTCGCCACTAAACCGTGAAAAATTAATTAAAAAATTTAATAAAAAATACGCCAATTAAAAATACAGAACACGCCATCAATTAAATCGCACAATCTAACTATAAACTTAATTTAATTGGTGTTTCTAATTGAATCACCCGGTATTTGTGAATAATAGAAACGCAATAAATTATGTAAAATTCGTATTGGAAAGAATTTGAAAAATTGCAATTGATAAGGCGTTATTTTTTTCAAAATAAAATCAAAATAATAATTAAAGACTACTTACCATATTCCCGGTTCTAATGTTAGATTTATCGTTTCAGGAAATTCGAATCTATAACCTGTAAAATAACGATTGATCAATAAACAACGATCAAATAAAATTTTTTAAAACTGAATGTTAATAAATTCGACTTTATTGTTAGAAATTATGCTTGGCTCAGTTGAATTCAGGTTCGTTAAACTTGCTGATTTGTACTTTATTATTTTTTTTTAATAATAATATTACTATATTCCATGATTTCACATATCCGGAAAGTGCACGATTTTTTTTCTGTTTGAAAATAAAATTTATTGCAATATTCGTACAAATTCGAGACAATTTCAAAATGATGACTGGTAGTGAATTGTAAAACGCAACAGCATGAAAAAGGGGTTGAATTTCATCTATTTACAAAACATATAGAAGGGATGGAAATGCAACAATGCAACAGGTTTCAGTGCATACAACAACCACTATTCTATATTTGTATGCAATTTAAACTGGGGATGAATCGATTTTACTCAACTTTCCATCGAATATATTTCTATAGTTATTCAACCATACTGGCAATGGTATTGAAAACATATTCGATTAATTAACAAGAGAATAATAAGCCACAACATTGATAGTACACGTTTCGGTTATCAACAATGAAACAATAGCCGTGTTAATTGAACAGGTAGTCACGTAATTTAAAGATAACAGAAAACGAATAATATTGACTGGCGAAATTTGCGTAATAATAGAACTTAGATTACTATTAATCTAAATAAGCAGAAAATAGAGGGACTTTACCCTATTCTATTACAAAAATTCCAATCGAAATGATAAAAAAATACTAGAACACTAAAGAAATGCATGTTATTACATCATAATTTCAAAAATGTACACTAAATTCACTCATTTAATGCAAAATTGACGAGAACATGACGGAATTAAAGTCCCTAACATTAACTAATTTAATCCCTTACGAATCTAGTAAATTTATCTATAATTAGTTGGTATTGCAATTAAATTAACATGAACACAACAAAATTATTCTTCTAAAACAATCGTTGTTTCAAAATTTGGCGCCAAGTATTTGATTTTTTTTTTTAATAACGTATTCTCAGGTTATTGGTAATTTTCAAATTATGCGCCTTTATATTAGAACCAATGATGTTTTTTCTAAATAAATATAAAGGAAATCTCAATTAAAAGTACATGAAGATAATTGAATTTTGATACGAACCTAACAATATTAAATTTCCTAACTGTATTGGACAAAATCTAGGAAATTTAAAGTTGTCAGGTTGGTATAAATGGCTAGATTTATAGGTCTTATATTCTATTCACGTACAAAATATAAGATTTTATTTAAAAAGAAATCTCATTGGTGCTATAAAAGGCGCAAAATTTGAAAACAACCAATGACCTAGAAGAACGTCATTGCAAATACTTTTGTTATGATCGCGTGAGAATTTAACTGCAACCGTGCAACACCAACTAAGTATACATAAAGTTACTAAATAACTAAGGTACTAAACTAGGTTAGTTATAGTTAGGGAATTTTATTTCGTCATATTCTCATCAATTTTTCAATAAATGCATAAATTTAGTATAAATTTACTAAATTAATGGAAGATTAACGACAACATAATCGACTAAAAGTCCCTAAGTCTTATTATAATTATAGTAAGACCCTAAGTTTGAACTAGGAGGAATGATTTAAATTTTAACTATTGGTTACTGGTTATTTTACAGATAACTTTACACAACTCAAAATTAATGCCTAAAAACATTAGATTTCGCTGTTCTGATGGTATTCTAGTACTCCTATTGTTCTTGTTCTTGTTAATTATAAAAACGTAGTTCTGATTAGAGAACTAAATGATTTAGATTTAAAATAAAAACGAGTTATAAATATTTAAACTTACTACTTATAGTGATTTTTCCTGTGTAAACACGGCTTTAATCATCCTGTTAGTTTAAAAAGGAAGTATAATTTACAAATTTAGTTATTTTATGTATTTCTATTTGACACTGCAATTAAATTATCACGTTACCATAAAAGTATTGTTACCAATAATGCACTTCTAAATTATTGGTTGTTTTAAAATTTGGCGCTTTAATATATTATTTACAATGGCGTATTGTAAGGTTATTGATTGTTTTTAAATTTTGCGCCTTTATATAGAACCAACGAGATCTTTTTACAAATAAAATCGTACATTCTGTGAATTAATCAAATCTAGAATGCTATCAAAACAACAAAATCTTCTAGATATTATTTTTGAGTTGCGTAAATTTGACTGTAAAATAACCAATAGGAAGCTAACATTTAGACGCGCGAAATTTAATACTTCGCCTGTTTAAAAATAGAGCACAGAAACTTTTACGAGTGCTAAAAATGGGCAATAGGTTTTACATCTATGTAACCAATCGATTTGCCGTGACGGTATATTACAGGGAGGTATATTAAAATATTGTATTAACAATAAATATAATTTTTAAACAGATTGTACATTTAAAACGTTATCTGATATTTGATACAATAATATCGATCGAGTGCACCGAACTATGTTTCCTTTTACGTCTTGTTTTTAACAACATAACAATGAACATAATGCATCATTGATTCAATAAAATGACTAATACAAATACATTTTTATTTCTTAGAAAATTACAAATAAGATAGCGCAACTCGAATTGGAAACATTCCATTTTAATAATCATTAATCCAATTTATTAAAAAAAATATGACTTAATTTTGGGTACGTTGATAGCGACATCTACTGTTCAAATTTGAAACCTTATACTTATTTGTAAACTAAGGGATTACCTCAATGGGACACACGATAGAATGCAACTTTGTCGAAAACAACAAGTATTTAAATTGGATTTAATTAAATCATTGGGTATTTTTATATTCTCTTATCATTATTATCAAATATAGCAACAGCTTAACTAACAATTAAAACGATTTCTAAAGAATTAAAAAATTAAAAAATTTTACTCACCTTCAGCAATTAGCCTTTGTACAATATTAACCATATCTTTAGCCTCCTTCTTATAGAATTCATTCTCTGATTCCGGTTTAATATTTAAACCTAATTAAATTATTAAGGAAAATTCATCACCTGTTGAAACTTAATTTCTAGGTTAAGTTTATTATTATAAATGACCAATAATTCGAAAATAATAGTTTTTATCTTCTTATCACAACAATCTTAATACAATACTGTTATCGGAGAGTATGTGTTGATAGTTTTGATTTATTTTTAAATAAATCAGTAAATAAACTAAACGAGATAATAATCGACCTGTTGGCGGTATAACGGATCACCTAACACCTGACCGGTTACAGGAAATTCGAATAAAAATCGATATGCAAATCAATAAAACGAAAATATCCCCCAATTTGGAAAATCCAAGTTTTTAATCATCGCATTTCGATAATAATTAACCATAAATGATAAAATTTCAATAATTAAGAAGGAAAAAAACAAAGTCGGCGTAGTAATAGTTTTGAATGTTGTTTGTTTATAAACAAAACAGTAATTTTTAATGATTCTATACACACTGACATCTGTCGGCAATAAACTAAAAATAAATCCAATTTCCTGCAACAATTTAGTTAAATTGGAATCGAACAGATGGCAGCAAATTTATTACTCCAAGAAATAGCAGGATTTATTATGTATAGATCGAAGAACACCTGTTGCCAATGTTATTTGTTTATCTGTCGTACATGCAATTTTTTTCCTCAATTATTTATTATTATCATTATTAATATTATTACAGTTATTACAAATGTGTAATTTCAATTTTCTAATTTCACATGCAACCATTTTGTTGTTGTAAACATATATAAAAGATTAATTCCGATCAACTTTCACTTCCTTCATCTATTATTGCTGTTTATTATTATTGATAATAATGTTATTACTGTTATTATTATCATTTTGATGGTAATATGGATGGAAAAATCTGGATGATTGACGGATATTTTGCAAATTATTTCACAATATAGACGATTATTAAACGAAATTGGAAGCCTTGAACGTGCGGAAATGATAATTTCCGTACGTTTATTCTATTCATAAAAAATATGTATAAATATTTTATTTTTTCTATAAATTTAATGAACTTATCAATTGTTATATATTTTAACATAATTGATTAAAGAATTTAGGTTTATCTATAGAGAGGTATCGTTAGATTTATTTATACCACCTCCATTTGATATCCTTGACATCAATGAGGAAAAAATCTGTCTTTAAATGGATAAATTTTGATTTATAAAATCGGATAGATGAAGAAAAAGTAGTAGAAACATACTGGTAAGGCAAAGCAACTAAATTCATAGAGAAGAGAGCACACACGTTCAAACTAAACAAAGAATATACCCATTTGGCAACTGTAGCTTGATCTATTTTTAAAACAAACAATACTATCAGCTGTACCACAATATGCAGTTGGCTATATTTTGTTCAAATAGTGTCGTAGATTGATTCATAATTTGCTAAATTTGATGTATTTTTCAAGTGAACGAACAAAGCTACGACACTGCAACGGCAAGGTCAGCTGCGTGGTAAACTATCGTGGAACATTTGGTTTACAGAAAAATGCATAAAGCTACGTCCTACGTTCTATTTTCATTGCTTATTTGGTTAGAATATAATTCTTACTTGTATGGAAATTAAATAATTGCCGTTATCGCATAATAAAATCCGATTGTTTAGGAGTCTTCTCATGCCACCGATAAGATCTAAAATTACCACCATAATTTACTATGTAGTTAATTTTTTTTTTAGTTATATAGTCGTAGATTAGTTCATATATTCAATAATTTTATTTTTCAAGAAGCTGAACAAAGCTACGACCAACTGTGAGGTAAAATACTTGGAATAATTGATATAAACCACAATACGGCTGTATAGAAAAATGTTAAAGCTACGCCTTACGTCTTATTTTCATGGCTTATTTTAATACAATTCTCAGCAGGGTGTTCTCGAATATTTATATGAAAATTGAAGAATTTCCATTACTGTATAATACAATTAGATTGTTCAGGAAGTCCCGTTACATGTCTCGGTTATATTGTGTCGTAGATTGGTTCATATTTCGCTAAATTTGACATTTGTTAATGTATTCTTCAAGAGGCCGAACAAAGGCATGTTTGGGGTAAATTAGTGTGGAACAACTGATATAAATGACACAAAAATGAATAAAGCTACGCTGTATGTTCTATTTTCATTTTTTGGGCGGATTATTCTTATTTGTATGGAAATTGAGCAATTGCCGTTACTGTATAATAAAATCCGATTGTTCGAGTCTTCTTGTACCACAATAATTTACCTCACAGTTGGCCATGTTTTGGTTAAATAGTGTCGTAGATTGGCTCATACTCTGATTAATTGATTTGATATTTTTCAAGTAGCCGAACAAAGCTACGACACTACAAAATTATGAACAAATGCGAGGTAAATTACCGTAGATTTAAAAACAATTCTGCTGTGTAGAAAAATGGATAAAGCAACACTCTACGTCTCGTTTTCACGGCCTATTTGGTTGGAATATAATTTTGACCGGGTTACTCTTGAATATTTGTATGAAAATGGAAGAATTTCTATTACTGTATAATACAATCACCGATAAAATCTAAAATTACCACAGTTGGACAAGTTTTGTTTGCACAGTATCGTAAATTGGTTCATATTTTGCTAAATTTTGTATTTTTCAAGTGAGCGAGCTAATCTACGACACTAGAAAGGCGTGGCCGGCTGCGATAAATTACCGTGAAACACTTGATATAAATAATAATTCTGTTGTATAAAAAATGCATCAAGTTACGCCCTACGTCCTGTTTTCATCGTTTTCAAGTGGTTGATTCTTAAATCGGTATTTTTATGAAAATTCCGGAATTGCCGTTACTGTATAATTCAATCCGATTATTAGAATCTCGTTATACCACCGGTAAAATCTTAATGATTACCATTAACTTTCCACAAAAGATTAGTTAGCGTTATTGTCGACTAATTATACCAAAAAATAATTATAGGCAATAGAATTTTTGGAATTTTGTTGCCGAAAAAAACCGACATTATGCACTTAATTTAACAAAATGTTTTTTTAATTAGTCTCGCCTGAAGTGAACGAACGAAAGATTATTAGAATTTTCCAAACTTTCCTTAACGATTTCATCAAAACCGAATTGGGGGAATAATTACGAAATTTCAACCTTTGAAACGAGAACACAACGAACTAAACTAGAAAAAAAAGGATACATTCCAGCATCTCTGCAACGGATTGTGGTAATTCCTCAACTTCTTCGTCGTCGTCGTCTTGTGTTGGCGCCTCTTTACCGCCACGATCACCACCATTACCGCAATTGTTCGTTGTTTTTCGAAGAAATCGCGCCACCTCTTGCCTTAGATCATGGAATGTGCTATAATACGTTGGTAAATCGATATCTTTCCGACAGGCTTCCGGATATAGGCATTGCCGTAACGGTAATTGTCCATCGGTAATAAAACGGAAACGGATATTGTGCGGATCTATATGCAGACTATTACAATAATTCTCGAATTCGTTCAATGCAACATCCAAAAATCGTCCACTTGTACGTATCAATTCGTCAGTTAAATTCGATTCGGCTATTAATTGTTCTGATAAAATGCTCTCATTCATATCATCTTGGCTATTATCGGGAATTGTTTGCGGCCGGATTGGGTACTGTTGAACGCCCACTAACTGTCCATTGGTGATGGAAATAAAAAAATAAATTTACAAAAAAAAAACGCTAATAAAAAGTGTTTATGTGCAGATGTATAACAACAGTTGTAATATAAGTAGTCGAAATTAAAATGGCTGAAACAATCTCTTCAAATATAATGGTGGACCGTGACGTAATCCGAAACAAGATTTTTTTTTCTAGTTGTTCCAATTCTAAATTTAAAACGCAATGTGATTGGTTGTTTTACGATCCATGAACTCCACGAAAATCCAATCGATTATTATCATAATTAACAATAGAAAAATTGATATCAAATAGACATTATTGTTTGTTTAATTGAATAAAACCTTGGACCTGAAGAGGACAAATTCAAACGAAAAAAAAACAGCCCAGCAACTGTTGTTGTATTGTAAAACAAGTTTTCTGACAATAATAATAATAATGGTAATAATTAAAAATAATCGACCCCATTTTATAAACAATTAGTTTTATCGAAAGACAACTAAATTACATTAAAGCCATAAATATGACTGTTTAAAAAATGATGGAGGATAATTGTGAAATTATAGTGGAAAATGTCCCCAAGTCCAAGGTTGGTCAAAACTGTACGAATGTCAATATATTTTATTACTATGATTACAGAGGAAAGCCAATTGGTTATATAAGATGTACCTAAAATGATGGCTAGTAATTCTAGGAGTCAAGGCTATTTTTACTTAATATTTATGTAAAGATAATAAGTAGTGTTATTTTCTTTATTTCGTCATATTTTCAACAATCCGCTGGTATTTGCCTTTCCTGTTCCTTATTCTACAATTTATTGAGAGAGACGAGCGAAAAAACTAGAATTTTATTCAATTTAAATAACCAAAAAATGATAATCCGGTTCTATTTAATTACCAACCTTCTAGTAACGAACTCGGAAAAATTCCACATAATTTTTAATTAACATTCCATTAAATTATGTCCTAATTTTGTATTGTTTTGAAAACAAAACTAATTCGCTCAACGTCCACCGAACGAATAATAATATTCAAATTACCCAAATTAAAGTCAATATTTATTAAAATTAACAACTGCTAAACGATAAATGCACTAAAATTGCATTGCTAGCAATGTAATTGAAAATTATGCGCCCAATTTAAACGCAACTGTCTATTTAAAATAAACATCCTGTATATTTTCTATTTTGGCAGCAATTAGCGATAATTAATTAAAGAAAGACGCACAAAATGTTAATTGACAGCCATTGATGACCATTTTAATGTTGAATACACATTTTTTTCAACTCCGATTGGAAAAAAAACAACCTTATTCTGTAGCCTTGGTTATTTTTGTCTTTCTTTTGGTTACTATGACCTAGACCCATCGTAATAGAGTTAAAAGTTCAAATACGAAAGAAGCGTAACTTTTTTTTTGTTGTATTTTAATGTTTTCAAACAAATAAATAAATAAATAAATAAATAAATAAATAAATAAATAAATAAACAAATATTGATATTAAATTGTGGAATATTTTTGTACAATCATTCTAAAATTAATGGGCAGTATAATAGGAACGTAGCGCTCAGCTTAATCTATTTTTTAGTTGGATTTTATGCGAATTACACAGAAAAGTGGATCAAGTTAAGCGTTACGTTCTTGTAAATTACCAACAACAAAATATTGTTAAGAAATCTGGGGAAATTAACGAAATTGTCAAGTTGTTCTGGGATTACTGTATTTTCCAATTTTACACCAAATATTTACTTTTTTGGAAAAACATAAATTCTAGAAATTTCGCGAATTTAATAGCGGTTGGCATCATTGACATGACAACTAGAATTCAATATTTAAATTATTTTGTTACTCGTACTAATTGTTTCTCTTTATATTTATAGAAATTTATTGGTAAATACAGTTTGACAACTGTAATTTGAATCTAAGTACCAACCTTAAGAAAATAGATTGAACTAGTTATTAAAGTATATTAAAAAGTGCGTTAACGGGTTTTATACAGGTCCGGACTGGAAAGGTTGAGCCATAGAGTCATTAGGAAACCCATGCTATTGCTTTTAGAACTGCTTTTTTTTAATACCAATTTAAAATTAACAATTACTCGCTTGTTTTTGGAAATATCGCAAAAACTTACACAAATTTCGAAAGAGCATTTCAAGGTGAATTTAAGGACTTTTTTGTTTCCGAAAATCCAGATTTAATTTTGAGTTACAGAGGAAAATTTGGAAGCATGTTTCTTCGTAATAATTTACAATATTTTTTGTATTTTTCCTCATAATTTAACCAGTATTGTTGATTTTCCTGTGATTCTGACAAAGTTTATAGAAAATGGAAAGCAGTTTCTAAATCTGCAAGAAATTCCCCAATCGGTTTGCAAGTTTTCGGGGAAATTGGCAAAAATTTGAGGACCTGTATTATATCCTTTTTTGATTTGGTGTCCAAACAATCACAAAATTTAATAATCGATAACTCGCTTATTTTTCTAAATATTGCAATGAATCCAGCAGCACTAGAAAGAGAAGCATTAGAGAAAGTGTTTCATTTTGGAAAATTTCACTTGACTTTGGATTTATAGACGAAAACTTAACGGCATGATTTTTCGCATATTTTTGCACAGTAGATAGAAAATGGAAAACATTTCGCAAATCTCCAAGAATTTTAGAAATCGGTTTGCTAGTTTTCCGAAAAATTGCCAAAATTGAACGGCTTATATTACAGTTTTTTTCGGCTTAGTACTGAAACAATGTCAATATTTAATAATCGATAACTTGCTTATTTCTGTAAGTATTGCAATGAATATAGCAGCACTAGAAAGAGCATTTCAAGGAGCATTACAGAAAGTTTTTCTCTTTGGAAAATTTGACTTGTATTTGGATTTATAGGCCAAAACCTAGGAGCACGATTGTTTCCAAATTCTTACACATTTCGCTATATTTCCGCTAATAATTTGGCCAATATAAACAATTTACGAATGATTTTTGCAAAGTAAATAGAAAATGGAAAGTACTTTCTAAATCTCCAAGAAATTTTCTAATCAGTTTGTCAGTTTTAAGGAAAATTTCCAAAAATTTAAGGACCTGTATTATACCCTTTTTTCGATTTAATCTCGAAACAATCCCAATATTTAATAATCGATAACTCGCTTATTTTTGTAAATGTTGCAGTGAATACAGCAGCATTAGAAAGAGCATTTCAAGGGGCATTAGAGATGTTTTTCGTTTAGGAAAATTTCACTTAAATTTGAACTTATAGACGGAAACCTAGGAGCTTGATTTTTTCTATATTTTTGCACATTTCGCTATATTTTCGCCAATAACTTACCCAATTTAACAAATTTACGAATTTTTGTTGTACAGTACATAGAAAATAGAAAACGCTTTCCGAATTTCTAGAAAATTTTCCAATCGCCTTGCTAATTTTCCGGAAAATTGCCACAAATTGAAAGACTAGTATTACAACTCTTTGAATTTGGTATCCAAACAATCCCTATATTTAATTATCGATAACTCGCTTATTTTTATAAACATTGCAATGAATCCAGCAGCATTAGAAAGAGCATTTAAATGAACATTAGAAAAAGTTTTTCGCTTTGGAAAATTTCATTTGAATTTTTATTTGTAGACGAAAATCTAAGAGCATGATTTTCTTCTATATTCTTGCACATCTTTCTATATTTTCGCCGATAATTTAGCCAATTTTACAAATTTATGACCGATTTTTACAAAGTTGATAGAAAATGGAAATTGCTTTCCAAATGTGCAAGAAATTTTCCAATCGATTTGCTAATTTTCCGGAAAATTTCCAAAAACTGACGGTTTTTTTTTTTGATTTGGTCAAGTTCGGTACTGGTATTGAAGCATCCTTTTTATCGCTATTATAAGCCAAAATAGAGAAAAAAATTAAAGAAATTTATCATTAATGAAGACTAAAGATTAATTTCACTAAAATCAAACAATTCCAAGAATATTAGGCGGTGAAATCTCATTAATTTGCATCTAGTGAAACTCGATTGCCACCAATCAACCTGTATTTCGATTTAAGCCGAACTAATAAAAAATAATAGATAAGAAAATTAATAGTTTTTTTTTATCAATTTTTGAAAGTTGCTATTAATTTCTTAGCGATCTCCAAACGGAAACTACCCAAAATTTCTCGATACTAATTGAGAAAGGATCCAAGTTCAATCAACTTTAATTAGGTGAATTTTGTGCAATATTCTCAGATATTTAGACCGAATATTTCTAATTTTCTTAATCTACAAAAATCTAGCAATAAATTTATAAATACGAGTAAAGTCGAGTTGACCAAGAGCTATAGCTGGAGTGTGCATAAAATTAAAAGTGTTAACAGAAATAATGTTGTTGGAGAAATAACGTCACCAACTTTTTTTTGTATTTTAATTAGAAATGTAATTTGTTGTAAGCAATTAAATATTGTGCTAGTTAGTAATTGTTTAATTGGTTAGAAAAGAAATTTTCTATTTATTATTGTCATTATTGTTATTATTCAAACGACGGTCACCCTTGATCGTTGATTTTTACGTAACACTAATAATAACGAGAATTTTATTCTCTCCATATGAATCGAACAAAGATGGAATGTATTATAAGAACTGAATTGCGAGTTAAATGACATCGAATGTCCTCCTAGCATAAACTGGGTTCAGCACGTGAACAGTTATGCAGGTATAACAGAGAAAGAAGGTGAGAGACTTGTTGCTTAGAAGAAGGGAATCTATCGAAGAATTCCCATTCTATTTGCCTATTATTTAAATCTTCTATTTTCTATCTTTATTGTATAAAGCTCGATAAAAATTCTACCCTTCTTGTTGTTGGGATAAAGCATTAAAACCGTGAAACACCTGTAATAATGTACAGATTTAGAAAAAACGTTTACAATAGAAAAATAGAAGTCGTAAAGCACGCCAGGTGGAAAGCACAAAATAACCGAAACAGTTGACTGACTATTAACCAAGAATTCTCTAGATTCGATCTTCAAGTTGTATTTTTACCATCCGGTCCTCTTACAGCCGATTTTTCTCTCGTCAATTCACATACAATTCCAAAAATTCCCACCAAATTGCCGTTTTCTAATTTTCAATTATAAATTCCACGAACCGGTTCCAAACCAAAAAAAAACCAACACGATCATTACGAATTTTTCTAAAATTAATTGCAATCGTTTGAAATCGGAAATTGTCGAAAAACCGGTGCTCTTTTTTTCGGCTAGCAAATGTGAACGACTCGAAATTCTTGTTAGATACGGCCTGATGCACTTTAAATAAAATTTCTTTCCCTGAGTTAAAACAATAGCGAACCAAAATTAATTTGAAACATTGTAAGATTCGTCAATTTTGCTCGGTTCTCATCTATTTATAAACTTTAAAGAAATCTTGTTTTAATTGACGAATAAAATTTCGTTGTTGTTGTTGTTGTGTAGAGATTCGGGCGTTTCCATCTACAAAAATTACTAATTTCTTCATGCTGATGTCATCGACATTCCGGTGATTTCCCCTATTAATATGCAATGAACGTCCATAAAAAACCCAGCTATTCCAACAAATTAGAGGGTGAACTATTGTGAAAAATCCACAAATCGCAATATATAAAATACACCCGATCTATCCTGTATTGGCCGACTCGACTTCATCGCGAGGGCGCTACTATCGCGTCCTCAATAGAAAACAAGACAACCCCCATTTTGGTGGTAGAATTCTTCAATTAGACCCAAAATCAACTTGCTTTACTTCAATATAACCGGAGAATTTTGAATTTTCATTGATTACAGGCCGTGGAAGTCACGCTTATGACTTTACCATGAGAATATAATAACGTTAAGGCCGCATTATAGACTCGATGAATAAGTTAATTTATAAATTAGCAACGGACGATATTTCATAAGAATCTTATATTTGAAAGGCCTTCATATCGAAATTACAAGAAAATTTCTTTGCTTGCATCTCAGGAGAGGATTTTTCACGATTAACATGCAAGAATCCATCTACATTCTCTTTTTTCTATGTGGAATTGGCTTGAGAACACACTACAATACGTTAAGAAAATAGAACGAGTATTGCGCAACTTACAGCGCAACTCTCATAGAAGACAATCACTGTTTAGGGCAACAAAAGGCACAAGTTTTAGTGATTGTGACTTTTATTGGGAAACAATAACTATCGGAAATATTGGGGCCTAAACGCAGCCATAAAATGTATAAACTGTAGAAGATAAATTTTTATTTTTCTATAAATTACAACGGAAAAAAGTGTCATCAATAGAATTGAACAGTCATTTATAACTATCGAAATTATTCTTTTACGTAAGAATAATTAACTATAACTAGTATTTGAATAATTACCGGTACTTGTACCTAATAGTTTAAATATGAAAATTGTCAGTTGTTAATCATATTTCGAATAAATTTCCTGTTCGAAGAAAACCAAATAGTTAACCCCGGTTGACAATTATTGAAAGGAAATTAAACTTTATAACATCTACGATTAAACGGTTAAAATTATCTTTACTGTACTTTTATGACAGCATCAGCTAAATATGAAACACAGTTGTTTCCGTATAATCGAAGAAATTCGCTTAGATCTCGCCAACAGCGCATTATTTGAGCATATTAGACCGTATAACAGTTAATAATTTAATAGAATTCAACCATCAATTATCCGAAGACGACAAATATTTCGCCCACATCCATCGAGAATGACTGGCAAAAATCCTTTACCTGTTTTTTCGATTTTAATTCGCCATAAAACGCATGCGTCAATCGGCTAAATTTAGGCTTGTTTAGTTGTAGAACCGGTCCTGATTACCTATTTCGTTATTGTTTTTAATTCTATCGATTTTCTTTTGAAAATTTATTTATTTTAGTTTTTTCGATTGGAATTTGAATACAATAAACGGATTCATTTTTTGAAATTCATCATTTCCTAAAATTATTCCAAAAATAAAAAAAAAAGAAAAATGAACACGTAATTATCATAAATAGATCATTTTCAATTCTAATGAGTCTATGTCGAGTTATTAGAAATTTGAAAAACAAACAAGATTTACGAATAGAAACGAAACAAAACCTATTGTCAGTGAAATAGGGAGGAAATAACAGAAAAATCGAGGGTGTTATTATAATATCGAGGGGGAGAAAAACAATAACAAACTCCCTTTATGAATAAATTATTCTAATACGAATTACTAGTGTTGTTGTTGATGAAAACTGGAATCTATTCGAAAAAAAAAAGTTTAAATAGAGACTTTAATAGGATTTATAGAATAGTTCTAGGACGTTTCTAAATGTCACAAATACCTAAACAACCTATTTATTCTAATTATAATTAATTGCATGTCCTTTTATTTTAATTAACAGTTAGCAATAATAATAATAAACACTTATTATATTGCACTTTTTGCAATTTGGTAGACATCAACAGGCCCGGACTGGACAGGAGGGTTGGACTGAGGCTTCTGCATAGACTAACCGTCATTAGGAGGCCCATGACACTGCCTTTTCAATTTAAATTTAAATATGATGAAATAATAACCAATTTTTAATGTTTTTATCTCGCTTATTTTGGAAATATCGCAAAAATTAAAAGAGATTGAAACGGAGCATTTCAAGCGGATCTAAGGACTTTTTCGTTTCGGAAAATTTCCATTAAATTTTCAGTTAGAGGAAAATTTTGTAGCAAATTTCTCATATTTTGCAATATTATTAGTTTTCCTTATAATTTAACCGATACTGTTTATTTTCCAGTGATTCTGACAAAGTTTATAGAAAATGGAAAGCGTTTTCTAAATCTGTAAGAAATTTTTCAATCAATCTACTAGTTTTACGGGAAATTGCCAAAAAGTTAGGACTTTTTTCGATTTGGTGTCCAAACAATCCCAATATTTAATAATCGATAACTCGCTTATTTTTGTAAATATTGCAATGAATAAAACAGTGTTAGAAAGGACATTTCAAGAAGCATTAGAGAAAGTTTCCGGGTTTGGAAAATTTCCCTTGAATTTGAATTCATAGGCAAAAATCTAGATACATGATTTTTCTCTACGTTTTTGCACATTATTCTGTATTTTCGCCGATAATTTGGCTAATAATTCAAATTTACGAATGATTTTCACATAATCGATAGAAAATGGAAAGCGCTTTCTGAATCTTCAAGAAATTTTCCAATCTGTTCGGGAAATTACCAAAAACTGAAGTGCCTTTCTTCGATTTGGTGTCGAAGAATGCAAATATTCAACAATTGATAACTCGCATTAGGAGAAAAGTTTTAAGGAGTTTAAGACGATGGTTTTTTGGCAAGAAAATCTTGTTTAGCCAATAATGGTTAGATGGCGCTAAGATAGAAGGTTCTAATGACGTCATTAACTACTTTCAAAGTGCATTTTTAATCTAAACTTCTGCTTCTTCTAACTAGGCTTGGTGTAGCCTTAGGCTCGAAATAGTTCAACCTTGTCCTGTCTTGTACTGTTGTCTAAAAGACATCAAATTTTTTTGACTGTAGCCTTATACTTTTTTTCTTTACAAAACTGCGTTTTGTTCTAATCACATTCTAGCCTAACTTACTTGGCTTTGGTTGAATGATCTCATAGATCGTGTCTTATTATTTTAGGTCAAATACAGTTATTTTACTTATAACAATTCGATAAATATCGAGAAAAACCTATAATTAATAAGAAAATATTGATATTCTCTTCTGATAGAGCTTCAATATTTCTCAATACTTTTCGATATTAAAAATTCAACCTTAAACTATGTAGGTAATGGAAAATAGAGAAAATAAATATGAATTAACAATTAAGAGAAACAAATTAAAATTTGGAAATTAATACAGTCATTGTTTTACAATAAGTTTAGAAAACATGGAGGAATTTTAAGAATTTTTGTAGAAATTAAGTACTAAATTTACTAACAGCTTAAATATTAACAATTAGAAAATTCCTGCAGAAACTGAAAACAATTACAGATATTTTAATGATGATATTAACTCATTAACGAAAAATTAATTATTGATTAGTAACCTGAACGATTAAAATTAATTTTAATGGAGTAAAAACGTAGGTCGTAGATGGTTGATTTAGCAGAAATATCGACAAAGAATTGGTAGTTTATTGAAAGATGAATCAAACTAAGCTATACGTTTCAATTTTATTGCAAATAATTCTAATCGGGTGTTATTAGAAGAGTTCTTATCAATGTGATTTAATATTGTCAAATTTCATGATATTTATTTGTTAATAATCAATTTTTAGCTAAAATTAACAAATATTTCGAATTATGCTGCATCATTTGAGTTTCCATCTAAAAATTGCTATAATTCGATATTTATTTATTTATCAGATATTTTCTACCTATACCTATATTTATTTATATTATTTAACCTTTTATCTATTTACAACCGCTTTTTTATCGTTATTCTATTTGTTTTAAAGTATTACTAAAGAAGGCAATAAAAATAACGAAATTTTCTGTGAAATTATTTTAATTAAAATTCCTTCCACTCGAAAAAAACCATTTCACAAGGTCTATCCCGTTGTAAGACTTAAAACAAAGTAGAGAAATATTTTATTTTTTATCGGTTTTAATTGTCAACTTGACTGGTTGTTTTGTGAGAAGTCTAAAAGTTCAGCTAAATGGTCACCAATCGAGTGTGGAAAACCAACTTTTTAAAAACATATCGAGTTTGAGTGGCACCTCGTAATTTATACTATACCGTGAATAACTTGACTATATTCACTTAAAATAAGCCCAAATCAAGTGTCGCTAAAAATATCCGAATAGAAATGAGTAAATCGCTAGAAATGGTTGAAAATTTGCTTGAACTTCCCTTAAAACTGTTCGATAACATTGTTTAAATTTAGAGATTATTGGAAAAATTGGATTATAGGAGTTGTAGTGAAATTTTGGATTTCTACCATAATTTCAATCACTCGTTATCTTTCATACTGTTGCTAGTCTTTTTTTGTTTTTCTGGGTTATTTGTTCCAACAATTTGTATAAAACTTACAATAAACAATAGTGATAACGTAAATACAGCTTATCGTATTAAGTTAATTCGAATCTATTCCCATTTAAGTTTCATAAAAATAAAATAAAAGTAACACTAATAGAAACTGTAGTTGTAAAATATAACAATACGGAAAAAGGCACGGAGAATATTTACATGTTTTGCTAATTAACAATTTCCCTTTCGTTTCGTTTTATTTTCACAAAAAGATAAATTCCAAAGGGAACATTTTAAACGAATCGTTGTACACGTTTTTCCTAGAATTATAAGATAACTATAAACGTTTAAATTTCGGTTAATTTATAATTAAATTTTAATATTTTCTTAGTAATATGAGTCAAATATTCCGTAATTTCCAAAAATTCAACTTTTACACTCGTTAATGTATTGCAAAATGGAAAAAAATTGGTATATAAACGTGGTAGATCCACGTGGTAGACAAGAAAGAGTACATGCTTGCTTAATTAAACAGCTTTCTTTTTTATTTTATTTTTAAAGTAATTAATTTTAACAAGAAACGTTGAAATTATGTCGACTTGTGACGGTTCAGACAGTTGTTAAAAAAATACAACCCTATACCGTGTTTCACCTAAATGTTCCTAACTCTATATTTCAAGGATTTATGAGAGGGTCCTTGGAGATCATTTTATCAAATTTTGGGCTCCGTAGCTCATCGGGAAGTTGGTCAAAAAACATTCGTTTTAGAAAAGGCTCCGCTTTTTAAAACCGAGATAAACACATCAAACGACTCAAGGATACTCGCCACATTTTTTTTCCATTTTTATCCATTTTTTCTATGGAAAAAACGAAGTATTCCAGGATAAAATGGAGAAAAACGAATAAAATCAATGTTAGTTTGAGTCGTTCAGGATAATTTTGTGTGTAGCTCGTTTTTAAAAGTCGCAGCATCGTTTGAAACGATCGTTTTTTGATCAACTTCCCGATGAGCTACGCGGCTCAAATTTTGCGCAAATGATCTCCAGGGAGTTCCCTATAAATCCTCAAAATAGTTTCCAAATCACTCGTTAAATATTAGGAACATTTAAGTGAAACACAATAAACTTGAAAAGTATCGTTCAAAATAAGTAAAAGCGATGAATTTCCAAAAATTTTGACAAAAATTGTCTACAGAAAGGCTAAAAATTCCTGCTTTATTTCCAAAGAAATGGCGCTAATTGAAGACCAAATAAATGGTCGTTGACAGTGCCGGACTGGACCACTTTAGCCCCTGTGGAGATCCAAAAATCTAGATCTTTATCAACGCGGCGTGCGACAAATGCTAATGTTTGATCAAAGATTTCTCGTTTGTTTTCCAATAAATTCTATTGAAAAAAAACGAAGTTAGATAGATTTCTAATGCAATTTTCCACAACAAAGAAAATTTTCGAAAATTCCTTAGAATTCTCTTTCTAACGTTGTTTTATATATCGATTATTGTTTCGAAACCAAATACAGGTCGTTCAATTTTTAGTAATTTCCCGGAAAACTAGCAAATGGATTGGAAAATTTCTTACAGATTTGGAAAGAAGTTTCTATTTTCTATCTACTATGGAAAAATCGGCCGTAAATTTATAATATTGGGTAAATTATAGGCGAAAATATAGAAAAATGTGCAAAAATATAGAAAAAATCAAGCTTCTAGATTTTCGTCTATAAATTCTAATTTTGGTGGAATTTTCCAAAACGAAAAACTTTCTCTAATGCCTCTTGAAATGCTCTTTCTAATGCCGTTTTATTCATTGCAATATTTACAAAAATAAGCGAGTTATCGATTATTAAATATTGGAATTGTTTAGACACCAAGAGGTGTAATATAGGCTCTTTAAATTTTGGTAATTTCCCGGAAAACTAGCAAACCGGTTGGAAAATTTCTTGAATATTTGGAAAGTACCTTCCATTTTCTACAATATCTGTTAGAATCCTTGGAAAATAAATAATATTGGTCAAGTTGTGAGGAAAAATACAAAAATATTGTAAATTATCACGAAAAAACATGCTCCAAACTTTTCCTCCGTAACTCAAAATTAAATCCAAATTTTCAGGAACGAAAAATTCCTGAAATTCTCCTTGAAATGCTCTTTTTAAATCTGTTTAAATTTTTGCGATATTTCCAAAAAAGGCGAAATATCGGCTTATTAAAAATTGTTTAATTATCTCTCATATTTAAATTGAAATTGAAAAGGCAATGGCATGGGCCTCCTAGGGCGGTTGGCCCCAGCCAGTTCAGTCCGGGCCTGGTTGCCCAAATAACTAAAGGCACCAAGAACAGTGCGTTTATAACTGTAAAGACACCGGTTTCAATTCGTTTATCATTGCATCGATATAACTGGAAAATAAACTTGATAAACTTTCTTTAACGAAATTTGGAAACGTTTAAACAATAAAAGCTTGTTTTTTTTTCCAAATAAACAACATAACGGAAAATCAACTGCGATTGTACACAGGAAATGACTTTCTAAAAATTTTCGATACATTCAACAGGTATAATCGTAAATGAAGCTAGTGGAAAGAATAACAAAGCCGACAACACTGCCAAAAATGAAAGGAATAATTAAAAGAAAACTGATACGAATATGTCAACCACCTGTTGATAAAACACCCGTATTTTATTTGTCAACCAACCAATCACATGCGTATATTTATCAAATTATTTATTGTTGTTGTTATAAACAAATACACATAAATTCAATTTTTTTGAGCAATAAAATTAAAAAAAATAACTCACCTTATTTTGTACAACATCAATAATCACATAAATCAACAGGACAATCTCCTGTTCATCGGAGCCCATTAAAGGGCCTTGTAGGCCGGCTGTGGCCACATACAGGACGCATACATGATGGGGCTCGATCATATTTGAGCCTTTTCGGAGCTTATCGGCGGTGATTTTACAAATTCTTATTTCGATTTATTCGGAAAATAGAGAATAAATCATTGGTGAAAATCGAGGCAACTCACCACATTTAAATTATTATTATCGAATGTTTAATTTTATAATAAACAACAAACCGACATTTTGCGCCACGTGACACCTGTTTGATTCGGATCTTTTACGATTCTGCGGCCGGGATTTATTCGAAAAAATCGATGAATTATTTACAAAATTAACAATTTTATAAATTCGTATTCAAGAATTCGTGTTTTAATCGATTTTATTTGGAGAATTGTCGAAAACGAACACTAAACGATTCACGCTTCTATCTTATCGCATGTGAGATTTTATCACAGATTTGAGAAAAGCAATTTTCAACTTACATCTAGAAATTTGACTGTTTGAGTGTTTTCGCTTAAATTTTCCGCGTTTAATTATCACAATTATTTGAATGACTATAGCACGTCCAAATTCGGTAATGGACAACTGCGATCAACTCGAATAGGTTGATCGTCTCTTGTTTTGTTTTTTTTTTTTTTTATTTGGTATATTACAAACAATTGATTTTATTATTACCACTGTCACTAGATTTCCACACATCTACAAACACAAACACAGGTTATATTCAACAGGTAAATGGGAAATTCACACACATTCACACGGAGGACACGAAAATCAAGATAACTACGACGACAACAACGATTATCTTTTGTTATTTGCTTATTTTCACGATCACAGCCTACTAGAACTTTTTCTTTTCTTCATTTCCGTTTTAATTAACAACAAATTAAAAAAAAAATAGAGATTTCAACGTGTAACTGTCCGGTATTGCGGTGAGTTTTCGAATGAGAATTTTTATCGTGCACCAGGTAACTCGTAGCCTCAATTTTTAACGTATCGGTGTGTATGTGTGTGTTGTTTAAAATATGAAGGGGGCCGCATATAGACGACTGGTTGTTGTTCTACCTGAGCCGTGCGGTGAACCAATCGGGGAGAAGGGTATATTGTATGTACAGTCAGTAGTCACTACGGCAAGGTAACTGTATTTTCTCCTTCTTCTTCTCTCTATAATCGACTAGCGCTTATTTTCCTATGGTTATATAATTACTAGATAACTTTGCGTATGGTTACCCGGTATGGTATTAGAAAACCACCATTTTCTGCAAAATTACAGATAAAAATTGCAAAAAGAAAACGAAATTGTCTCAATTCTCCCGCTCCACTACACCGCAGCGCCATTGATAAAAACCCGGATTACACAATCGTATTACCTGCGAAAAACAAATCAAGCCTACCAACATTCGAGCAAGCCATACACCCAAACACCTGTCATTCGCATAAATTTTCGACAATTTGAGAAATCGAAAAAATTACACAAAAATTTGTTACACCTATGAAAGTGTCATTCACCTTTCCATACACCATTTTGTTGGGTTCTTTCTGGGCCGTCTTTCGTTTTAAATAAATTATCGGAAAATCTAAGTCAAGGATTATGGTTGAGTGGGGAAAATTTGCAATAAAAATCCGAAAAACAAGTTTCAAAGATTTATTTTTGCAAAAAATCGTGAATAAAATACACGTTTCGTTTACAAACAACTTAAAAAATATCTACCCAACGTCCCACCGATCCTACCATCCATAGTCGACATAAATAGCCAATATTTCGTAGACATCCTGTATATTCGTCTGTAAAATTACTTTCAACTACCGCATATTCGCAATAATTGCGGTTTTTTAGCGCTTAATAAAGATCATATTCTATACTTTAGAGAAGTCTAAATATTGTACTCAAACCTTTAGATTTATCCGTCTACTGAGAGCTTACCTTAAACACTAAATCAATCAATCAGACACTTTATGGGACATACGGTATATATTTGTATTGTAACAAGTATACTCGATTCATCATTGAATATACGATTTTATTTGGAAAAATCTAATTGGTTGTAATATAAAGGCGCAAAATTTGAAAATAACCAATAACCTAGCAATGCATCATTGTAAACAAAACAATTGGACGCCAAATTTTAAAAGAACCAATGATCTAAAAGCACGTTATTGAAAACAATTGTAATGGTCACGTGATAATTAAATTGTAATATCAAGCCTACATAAAGTTACTAGATTCGTAAATAATTACAAAATTAGTGAAAATTAGGGTTTTTATTGCGCCATGTTCTCGTCAATTTTCCATTGAATGAATATCCAAGAAAATTTTAATGATTCAAGTGAGGTTAGAATCAGATTTATGACAATAAAAACCTGTCAATTGCTAATATCGACCTAATCAACGACTCAAGTTCTCCGTCCAGAGCCTATTTTGAACAACTCAACAAATTAGCCAATTGGTAGACATCATTAATAACAAATCGTAATTAACACATTATTACAGTCAAATTAATTAAAATAATTGATACTTTTACTCGGATTCTCCTATTTGATTTGTCATTTCTAATTAATAACGAAATTATTAACTTGTCTAAATAGAATTTCCGCCTCTAATTTTCATAATTACAGTAATAATTCTAGAATTGATTATTTAATTGATCATAAGTAAACGTCGGAATAATTTTAGCCATAAATTAAACTTTCCCAATTTCTAATTCGATAATTATCGGCAATTAGATCGTTCCTATTCGTAAACTAACACAACTACTGCGCATTTATCTGCGCAGATTATTTTCGAAATTTTCGGCTATATTAGCCGCTCTTTAATGATAATAACACCGGAAATTCACTTTGAATTTTACGAAACAGTGGAGGATTGACAGTTTTGATACAAACAAGTTGAATTTTCTCTTTTTATAACAGTAGTTGTTATTATTTTTAACAGTTGTCGTTTTTATTATTCTCTGTTCACACGATATTGTCCAATCGAAAAAAATCTAGGTTACTTCGCATTATGAAATTGTAAGAAAAGAATGAGAAAAGTTGTTAACAATTGAATTCTTCAAGTTTCAAGCCCTCTATACCCGATAGAAATTGGTGGTTTTTCCTGGGCTACCTTGTATATTGTGATTTGATGATGATGATCATGGGTGTACATTCAACGGTAAAAAGTTTAAGAAAATATTCGCCGCCATTGGTCGAACCACCTGTAACTGGAATACCACCAATTTGATTGGCTGTCAGCTATTTTTATAATTCGATATTATACGAGTTGAAAACATTCGATATTGTCGTAATCAAAAATAATAATGATAGTGATAATTATAATTATTGTTGTTATAATTAAAATAATACGCAAATAACACAAATTACCGTCTCTATCTCTATCTGTTGCGTTGTTAAACAAGTTATTTGTGAAATTTTTCTGTTGTGGAGAATTTTCTTTTTTTATTCAACAATTCAAGAATTCGTTATAACTGTAACAATAATTGAAATTTTATTGATTTGTTTATTTTAAATAGGACATACGTTTTTTCGTTTGAATAACCACACCTATTTTTTGTAAATTCTATTTTAATAGACCAGTTTCACTACAGGTACCTGCATAGTTGCAAAGGTCATACAAATCTCCAACAATAACAATTTAGTAATTACTCCAATTTTAATAATTACAAGATTTTTTAAATAAAAATGACAGACAAACAGCTTCCTGTCTAAGCCACCGTTTAAATCACCGCCACTAGGTACACACAGTGACAAAGTCGCATTATTAAAATCCAACGATTTGTCACCCTAGAGGTTTCCAAAACAACGTTTTTTAATCGTTCGAATTTGAGACCTTTTAACTTCGGAAATTGACGATTTTAAAATGTCATTACGACCTAATCACCTCAATAATAGAACAATTGAAATTACCATCATTTAACAATAGATACGATTAATATTGATTTATTTTAGAACAATTGTCTTAATTGTTGCTCAGTTCAATTGATTTCTTTTGAAAATTCTCAGCTGAAGAATAATCAAAGTTCGCCAACGATGTGCAAATATTTGTTAACAGTTAAGTCAATTTATGGAAAAATTGAAGAATTTACATTTCCAGCGGCTGTGCAATACTTCCAGATTGCAAAAAATCGCCTTCTTCAGTTTACTTGCTTTTTTGATTGTTGTTGGTTCGGTTGTTGTTTCGTAATTCTTTTTTAATTCAAGTGAATGTGGCAAGGCTGAACAAGGCAACTGAAAAACCGCTGCAGTGAAGAACCACTCTATAACTGACAAGATAGTTGTAGGCAATGACCGCAACGAGAACATTGAACTCTGCCGATGATGATGATGATTGTGATCATGATGACGATGATGATGAGACTTCTCATTTCACCGGAGCGGCAATTCAGTTCCGGGATGTCTTGTTGGCTCTTTTTCTGTTTCGATTCGTTCGCTTTTGCATGAGACAACTCAACAACAACCAAAAAAACAAGAAAGCAACACGGGAACCGGTCGGTTTGGCCAAAGAGTGGAATATGAAGAAAAAATTCGCACAAAAGCAACAAACATCTTTAAACAAATCAATTTATTCAACAATAAAATAATTCGAATATTGATTTACACGTTAAAGGCCAAATAAACTGAAAATTTGCTAATAATTCTCAACAACGCTTCAAATAAACCTGTAAATATAAAATTTTAAAATCCGCGCCACTTTACAAAAATCAACATTACCAACAATGTGGCAACAAAACAAATTTCCCTAGTCACCTAACCAATCACTGTTGTCACGTTGTTTAAAACCAATCTATAAAACTCGTAATTTTTCAGTTGTTTTCTATCGCGAATTTAAATAAATTAATCAATTGAACACCAAATAATAGTGCGAAAAATCCGAATTAGGGCTCAATATACATCAAAAATGTATGTACATTTGTAAGTTTGACAACAATGCAAAATTACTAGAAATTTGCTAATATCCCAAATTTCGATTTATTTCGCTAAATTGAAATAATTATAAAAATATACGCTATTTTATTGATTATCTACGTGTTTTTATCGGAGAATATCGAAATAAATTAGATTGAAATTGGAGGTTATGGTGTTTGTCAAATTTTGAGGTTACCCGCATGGCATTTGTTTACGTTGTGAAACTCGAAATTCTTACGAAATGGACGATATCGAATGGAATGTAACAAATGAGGGTCAATTATTGGAAGCAATGATCGGCCATAAACCGGTTGGTATGTTATCAAAACGCACAATCAACCCTTAAATTGTCTAATCGACTTGCATTCTAGGTATCAATAAGAATTTCCAAATGGCTTTTATTTGTGATAAATTCGCCGATAATTATCAGAAAGAAGTCAATCCTGATAGTATTTGGCAACATTTAGAGACAATGTACAATTTAGAGGCGTTAGACGAGAGTGAATCGTTACCATTTCCAAATAATGAGAAAGATTTCCAATTACCCGACTCAGATTTCAGTGGTTTATTGAATAAGAAAGACGACGATGAGAAGAAACAGAAAGGCGGCCGAGAAACGCCGAAAATAAAAGAAATTAAAAAAGACGATAAATCAACGACGAATTCACGTAATTCGAAAGAACGACGCGATAGTCGAGACAGTAAAGAGAAGATAAGTACGAATATTAAAAAAGATAAACGTGAATCGATGACACGGAATCGTGGTAATTCCACGCCGAAAGACGATGTTAAAAGTAAAGGCAAAAATGATGATACACCGAAACCGACAAAACGGCCGACTAGAGGCAGTTTGAAGCCGGACGATTCGAATTCTAACGGTAAATCGAGCCCCACACCGACCAATTCCAAACGAAGGCGAATCTAGAAATCAACATTTATAATAAGAGTGATTTATTTCATCTTTCTAAACGGCAAAAGAATGCGTGTTTCGATTCTTTTGTATCGTGTCGAATGTATTTATCGTAGAAATTCAATTCGACCGATTCGACTTTAAAACCGAACTTTTGATAAAGTAATAGTGCTGGATTATTGATGCTCACATGTATTGTTATATCTTTACCAATACTTGTCTGTAAAAAAAACAATTTAAAAGTGATTTTATACAAATTAAATTAATTATACCTGAATCAGGTGGTAGATCATAAATTTGGCTATACCGACATTGCGCCAACCTGGCCTTGTAAAAACGAACGATATGTAATTTTCAGTATATTTAACATTGGGGACGAGAAAAGCAAACGCTACGACCAATTTCTTGTAAAGAACAACACAACTAAAATCGGGATATTGTAAAGATTCGGTTACTGAAATCAAAATTGTAAATTCGATTGATTTGCTAAAATTTGAGGGTATTTACGATCGATTCCGGACCAAAAAAACTGGTTACACAAACTATTAATAGCCGGAATATGTTCCGGTTGTACATATGTGTAATCAATAGGTGCTCGTTTTGTTAAATCAAAATCCACATTATTACGATTAGCAACAATTTGGATTTCATACATCAATTTTAACCATAATGGGTACGTTTCAACATCACGTCTAATGTATGGTTTTAAATAAATTCCACTATATGGTGATAGAATTAATTCTTTCCGAATACCACCCATTAATCGTATTTTCATTTGTATTCCTTTTTCCTGGGATAGATCATTTAATGATGTGTTGTAATGGCAAAATGGATCTAATAACTTTATATCGGATTTCTTTGTTGATGGTTCGTTACGTTCGTATTTTATCTGGTTTTGTTCTAAATTTCCATCAATTGGTGTTATTTTTAATTCGGTTAGATCGTTATTTGCGAATTGGTCGTCTTGTTTTTTACTCAACTTAATCAATCTGAAAATTGAAATCGTTTGATTCAACGCGAATTAATTTCAAATTAAAGTTTCAACGAAATAAGCCTCCAGCAGTTACGATTTGAGTCTAATTGAAGCGATTAGAGAAACAATTTTGAAAATTTTAATTGCGAGTAATTATTGAAAAAATGCCTGGAGTTAAATCTGCAAAATTACTAGAACATTTGATTTTCTTGGAATAACTGTCGAACATTTTCTAAACGTTTCTAAATTTTGGCGATTCAACAACAAAAACATTGATTATGACGAAAATTTTCTAAACTCTCGATTATAGCTGGGAATTTAACACAATAATGGACTCGAATCAATATTTCTACAATAAACAGTTGTATTCTGTAGTTTCTTCTAGATCCGTTACCTTAACAACGTTGTAGATCAATAATCTTGTTCGGTAGATTAGTTTCCATCATTTCTACGAATTTGCAGTCGTATTCTCTAATTATGACAATTGAAAATCCACTCTCACTCCTTTCATTCCAACATATGCCCAATTGAAAAGAGAAATCTACAACTATTCCAGCGTTGTCATGGTGATGAATCGCCAAAAGTTAAAGAATACGACTTATGTCAACTACAAGAACTAAAAGTCTTCGAAAATTTTGTAAACAATTGATATCGATGGGATTAATTACATTTTAATTAATTTTTAATTTCGATTTTAATTAGAAGTATTAAATAATTATTGAGCAAATTGATATAAATAGTAGAATTAAGAAGATTTTTGATATATACTGTCATGGTAACGGATCTACTAAGTTATAGAATACGACTATAATTTGGAAAAAAATCCTATCTACGTACTTTTTCGACGTACTCTCCAATGTGGGCAGCAGAGTTTTCCTCTTGTTGAAACTCTCCTGTTTCGATTTCCTCTTAAATGTTGAATTATTAACGAACGCCTCATTTTGATCACTTTCTCGCGGACTGTCAAAAATCGGTTGTATTGTCGTCAATAAATCCTTATCGGTGATGTATTTATCGAGAACTTGTTGAAATAATTCCAAACTCGATACGGTCAATTTCAATACTTTAGTTTTCTGTTTTTCATTCATAAACGTTGTATCTGATAATTTAAATAATTAATTCATTAATCGATTAAAAGTTTTGGTGATATTACAGATTTTCGAGATGACATTCGGTGTTAATTTCGGGTACATTAAAGCCCACCAGGCTTGTTCGTTCATAACGGCCGTACCCGATTTGAACAGGATTGATGTGAAATGTGATAGAGTTCCAGCAACGGTACCGACCCATTTCTTTTTCTTTTTACTAAAATTTAACAATCAAAATCGATTCGTTTTTAATAAATCTACATACACATCCTTATGGAACAATATTTCCCAATTTTTGTCGATCAAAGCGGCAATATGGTGGCGCCAATGGAAGAAACCCTTCCTACCTAAACCGGGACTTTTTGTCTGTAAATGATACAACACCAACACGATAACAGTCGACCTAAAATCCGGAAATGATTTTTAATCATTTTGTTACCATAATAAATAATGAAGAAACCAACCATGCGATTTTATCGCGAATAAAAGTCTCTGTATTCGTCGACGAACACTCCGTACAGGTAAACACATAGAAAACATCCCCATAGAGAGCTCCAGGTATAACTCCGGTTTTCAGACATCTCAAATGGACATTATCCGAACATTTCGTACATGTTAAACCCTCATCTAGACAGTCTTCTAGTTTATTTGCGCAATATTTGCAGATTTTGATATCGGCGGATTCCATTGACGAATTTTTGTAGGTTATGTTTTTCTAACCTCACTTTTTCAAATTTTAATCAATTTTACTCAAATTAAACGACGAAATTAGATAAAGCAATATAATTTATCCCAATTGAATAAATAGGCGAGATATATGCCCAAATTCGCCTTCAACCAATCTTTTAAATCTAATTGAGGTTATAGTAACGTTATCATTATTGGAGTTGTTTTGGTATTATTTTTCCAATATTTTCGGATTTGCTGGTTATTTAACGAATATTTGTTTCAATTTTGGCGATTTTCTATTAAAATAATAAATATAACCAAAATTGGCCAGTTAAAATAAAAGTTATATGTGTATAAAAACACGCGAGTATATATGGTTGCATACATTTAAGCGCACGTATAGAAACTTTAAATTTATTTTATTTTAGCTAAATTTCTATAAGTATTGAATTTAAACATTCCTGTTTCAGAATAACTATCCTGAAATAGGATTATTATACATTTTCAGGATATTCATAACGATAAACGCTATTTTATTTTAATTATATTAATAGCGCCATCTAGTTGTGATTATTTGCAAACAATAAAAGCGCCATTTTTGAAAATTTTGGGGCGAATGAAAGACTTGAAAGTTTATAAAAATATTTTTACAATAATAAATATCAAATACAAATATAAAAATATAATTTAATATAAAAGCAAGAAAAATTGTAAATTTCTTGTATAAAAAAACATTTAAATACAATGTGTACAAAAAGCTACAAGCCACAAGTGAATCACAATTTCGTTTCATGCCGGAACGGCCGCCGAGGATGTCTCACAATATTCGTTGTTGTCGGCGGTGGCGGTGGTGGTTTAACATCAGATTCATCATCGGCCGAATCCACATCACCATCACTACTATTCGTGGAAGCCACCGTTTGTATCGGCCGTCCAGCCCGTTGTCGGCGATAATATTTAAACTCCCTTGGCAATGTATACGAACGCGGTAAAGACACTTGACTTTCCAAATCAGACGGTGGTTCTATAGTCTCTGGTTCAGCCGGCGGTACTATACAATCACAATATAGATAACGCGGTGTTAATAATAATTCCGGTGTACGGACACGTGGTGCACGTGGCGGTGGCGGTCGTCGATTCAAATTAACACCATAACTCGCCAGATTATTCAACGATGCTAAACTAGTTAAATACGGTTCGACGTGGCGTTTAGCACGCGGTATCGGTTGGCAATCATCTAAATCAACACCTTCCGGACCGACTAATTTGCCTTGTTTGATCTCTTCTTCGATTATTTTCAATTCGGCTAATTGTTTCTGTTTTTTCTCTTGTAATTTCTGATGGATATTTACACGTGAACCGACACTACTACCCTCATTCTCACTAGACGAGGGCAATGGACGGCGCCAAAACGGCACTGTAACCGGTGGTGGTGGCGGTACAAAACTTGTCGGTTTCTTTTTTTTACGATAAAGGGCCGCTGCAGCCGATGGACTACTGAATCGACAATTAAACACACCCGGAGGTGGTGGTTTTTCTAATAAACGTTTCACGTGGAAATATTTATAGTACAATAACATAAACATTATTCCAATGATGAATAAAACAACGTTTAGAATCGGAACTAATTCCCAGTGTAGTGGACGAATTTGCCATACTGCTGTTAACCAAGCGCCGACTAAAAGGAAATTCTCTAAAAACATTACAACGTAGAATATCGTCATAGTTCGACTGTGTGGTTTTTCTTGTAAATTGATATAAGCCAAAATATAAATAGCGGCAATTAAGGCGACTACACCCAATTTACTGCCGCCACGTTGGCCGTGAAATGGACTTTTCGGCGATAATAACCAGAGGAACATACACGCCCAATGGAGGGCTAGTACTAGAAATACCCATGAATGATAACTGGCCGCATAGGCTGATAATGCTAATGCTCGTGCTGTTACAGTACCGGCACGCCATAATAACTGCGATACAACCCCCAACCATGTCAATACAAGTCTATCGACACTAGTTACATGTTTACTAAACGACGCCAATGACCAACAAACTGAAAATAGCGATAATGATGCCGATACTGTCACTAGATTCGATGGTGGTCCATCGGTACGTTCCGGTAATAATGTTAATTGTAATAATAACATTGGTGCAGCTTGTAAAAAACCATGTACCAATCTTAAAATACATAAATCTCTAACTTGTCGTTTAACACTAGATAGATTAACAGGTACAAGTAGACGGGCGTAACGCCATAATACACCCAATTGCATTGTATGTAATGCAATTACAATAAAACGTGACCAACCGGTCGGTTTCCGTCCCAAGTACCAATGCAACGATAATATTTGCATTGTAATTGTTGTCAATACAATTGCAATCAAACATTGAATAAATGTTGTTTTTAAACCTTTCTCATACAATGCGTACACCATTAAAATATCGAAAACTAAATCGCAGAAATATGCAGCTAATGAGACTACATTGAAAAGTAGATCACATAATGGCAAGAATTCTGCCATGACTCCAATTCCTTTTCATCACATGCTGAAATTTTCCGATAAAAAAAATTATTATTATACTACAAATATAACTTACTTGCTCGACTATAGTTGTTTGGGCGATTGCCCGCATTCCTAACCTCCACCTTTCATTCTATTTACGAATTTTTCAAATTATAAATCCACCACGATTTCGAACAATATTCAATACAACATTTAATTAGAAAATTCAATTAATTGCAGGGGTTAATTGATTGAATTTCGGAAATTTAACGAAATTTCGATAAAATTCCAACATTGAATTGTTTAAAAGGACACACAGTGGCGGAATCAACATTGCCAGATTGTTTACACTAACGTCACCAGAACTTCCGCAATTTCCGCTAGATGTCGCCAAATTAAACCCAAATAATCTCTCTATCACTCTAAAAAACTAATAAATCAACAATTTTTAATAGAATAGAAAAATAATTCCCAAATATAATTAAAATAATAACTACCAACAGATATCATCGTAATGACAAAATCCCCCAACAAACTTCGAAGAATTCGCCGATTTTTAAAGTAAATTGGCGCTTATTTGAAACTACACCAATTTCTTCTTATTATTAGCAATATTCAATAAATATAACAATTATAAAACCGCCGATTATAAATTTTATGATTTTTACGCCAATTTAACGATAATCTAGTACAACTGGCAACATAGTCTAGTGATTTCATTGAATGGATGCAGTGATGTGGCTAGAGTTCCGACTATATTAAAATTCCAACCGCATTATCTAAATCTCTTTTACGACAATCGACGCTTATCTAACACGAAATACATGATAATCGTCGTTAAAAAAACGAATAATTTGAATTTTCGAGTGATAAAAATCGAAAATAAATTACAGCATTTTATAGTGTAACCGTAGACACAACTTTATTTGTTTTGATTTTTGTTATGAAATCGTCACAATACCGGTAATTAGTTTAAATATTATTTTAGTAATTTCTATCATGGATTTAAAGGAATTATTGAAGAAAAAGCTCGAATTACATAAAGGTAATTAATTTGCTTCTAAAATTGAACAATTACCCAATTTCTGCTCAATTCTAGACGAGAAACTGCCCCCCGAATCTCAATTGAAGCTGGAAGAGGATCATTTCCGTAGATGTATGTCGGAATTCGCATCGAATTCGCCAAAAGGCATCCCCCGTTTCTACAGTAAACTCCCAAAAGACGACGAACCGCTGAAACAGAAATTACGCGAAGAAAGCCGTTCGAATTTACTAAAACGTAAAAGCTTAGAATTATTGGATAACAACGAATTGAAAGACCTTTGGGTGTTGTTGGATCAAAACCAAAGCTATCCGGACGAACAGCTATTAACCTACGCTGATTTCCTGAAAATCGCCTCGATGGTAGGGCCTAAAGTCAAACCGTACTTCACGTCGATAGTTTTCGCTAAATTACAACAAGGCGACCCGCAAGGCCGCATTTCGATCATGTCGCTGTTCAATTATGTGATGCGTAAAGTCTGGCTGCAACAAACCCGTATTGGGTTGTCACTGTACGATGTGACCGGCCAGGGATATTTAACAGAAACCGATTTGGAGAGTTATATAACCGAATTGGTACCAACGCTACCACAATTGGAGGGTTTTAGAGAAATCGTTTCGTAGTTTCTACGTTTGTACGGCTGTCCGGAAATTCTTGTTCTTCCTCGATACAGTCCGGGCCGGACGCGTCCGTATTTTGGACATTCTAGCCTGTTCGTTTCTCGATGATTTATTGGAATTGCGCGATGAGGAATTGAGTAAAGAATTACAAGAACAGAATTGGTTCAGTGCACCGTCTGCATTGCGTGTTTATGGGCATTATTTGAATTTAGACCGCGACCATAACGGCATGTTGGGCAAATCCGAATTGGCCGGTTACGGCTCTGGTACTTTAACACAACCGTTCTTAGATCGCGTCTTTCAAACCTGTCTCACCTATTCCGGCGAAATCGACTACAAAACCTATCTCGATTTGGTGTTAGCGTTAGAGAATCGTTCCGAACCGCAAGCTTTGGCGTATTTATTTCGCATATTGGATATCAACAATCAAGGTTATTTGGATGCGTTCACGTTAAATTATTTCTTTCGCGCAATTCAAGACCAGATGAAGGCCCACGGGGCCGAGGCTGTTTCGTTCGAGGATGTTAAAGATGAGCTGTTCGATATGGTCCGGCCGAAGGACCGGAACGTATAACGTTGGCCGATTTGATTGCGTGCGGCCAGGGGGATACTTTCGTTAATATTTTAATCGAATTCCACCGATTTTGGGCGTACGAAAACCGGGAAGCCGTCACCTCAGAACCGACATCGCCCGATTAAATTCTATTTATATTTTATGATTTTGAGGAATTGTAACGAATTGTTTGAATTTAGCGCCTTTTCTAGGGACTTTTGTTCTTATTAACCTCAAATGTCATATTGACAGCCATAAATTTAGTGGCCTTGTGTATCGTTTGTAATGTAATTGATAATGTGATTGTGATTGGTCAAGGCGAATCTAAATTGTGGAATCAAGAGAATTCACAATGTCTTTCGATATTTATAACGATTTAACATTGTAAGTTGAATTGTAAACAAATCGATATTCATTGACATTTTCCGTAATTTTGTAGGCATATAACGCCGGAGAAATACTATCTGGAGCCGAAAGGTGTTGACGAAATAATAATAATCGATCGACCTTCAGAAACAGCAAGTTTACAACGAAATATCGGCCAAATTCCACCTACTGCTAGTTGTAAAGATTTCTGCGGTTTTTTGGGAACAATCAAATTGTTAGCCGGTCAATATTTGGTGATTATTACCCAACGTATTTTGATTGGTTATGTAGCCGGCCATCCGATATGGAAACTAGCAAAAGCCGAACTCCTACCATACACAAAAAGCGTATTACATTTAAGCCCCCAACAAGTGGCCGATAATAATCAATATTTAAATATGATCGAACAAGTATTAACAACACCCTATCATTATTTCAGTTACAGTTACGATCTATCCCATTCATTACAACGTCTACACGATTTCGGACCGGATATTTGGAAATTATCGCTATTAGAACGCGCCGATCAACGATTTGTATGGAATAATCACTTATTGAGCGATTTTAAACGGCCGGAATTCCGTCATTTTTGTCTACCGTTAATACACGGTTTTATTTCGATAAATCAATGCGTTATTAACGGTCAAAATTTAACATGGTCGTTGATTTCACGCCGTTCAATCGGTCGGGCTGGTACCCGTTTATATCGACGCGGTATTGATCGTGATGGTAATGTTGCGAATTTTGTTGAAACCGAACAGATTATTGAATATCAAGGTGATCGGGCTAGTTTTGTACAAATCCGTGGTTCTATACCGTTATATTGGTCACAATTGCCGGATTTACGTTATAAACCACCACCGACAATTATTGAATTAGATCCACAAGAACAACATAATGCTTGTTTAAAACATTTGGAGACAATTAGTTCGATTTATGGCAAACAAGTTTTAATTAATTTAGTTGATCATAAAGGGGCAGAAGGTCAATTGGGTGAAGCATTTAAAACTATAATTAGTAATTTATCGTATAATTCTGTACGTTATGAACCGTTTGATTTTCATGGTGAATGTCGGAAAATGCGCTGGGATCGTTTATCGATTCTAATCGATCGTCTAGCTTTAGATCAAGACGATATGGGCTATTTTCTATTAACAAGAGATGGTACTTTATCTTCGTTACAAGAAGGTGTATTCCGGACGAATTGTATAGATTGTTTGGATCGTACGAATGTTGTACAAAGTATGCTAGCCCATAGAAATCTAGAGATGGTTTTGAAGAAATTAAATATTCTACAAACACATCACAAATTAGAAAATCAAACAACATTCGAATCGTTATTTAAAAACGTATGGGCTGATAATGCCGATGTTATCAGTGTACAATATTCAGGTACTGGTGCATTAAAAACCGATTTCACTCGGACTGGTAAACGTACAAAAATCGGCCTAGTTAAAGATGGCATCAATTCAATGACACGTTATTATCGTAATAATTTAACTGACGGTTTCCGACAGGATGCCATCGATCTATTCCATGGTTATTGTGAAATTAAAACACCATTACATATTGATCGCGGTTGGAGATACATAACATTCCCATCAGTATTCCTAGTAGCTGTTGCAATGTTTATGGCATCGGTCATATTCCCATCTGAATATTCCACAGAATGTCTTCTCTATTTACTATTCTGGGGTTCAATGATTTTCGCTACTGGCTATACAATCTTCATTTACGGTAAAGAATTCGTAGATACACCGAGATTATCACAAGTTTAATCTATTGTTATTTTATCAATTTTCAAATACATATTGTTTACATAAAGCCCTCAAAAATGTGCTTTTCCTTAAATTACTAGCCTCCCGTTGTATTTCATCGTTATTATTCGAATTTAATTCTAACAAACCGATAATTTGTGTGGCACATTTTCTACGTTGATATTCACCACGACGATTATGAATATGGATCAAATATTCCAAAATATTCGTATCCCATATACAATGGTAATAAGCATCAACTGCATCGTTACAATATTTTTGTTCGCCTAATATTTTGAATGCTAAATTGTAATCCGGTTCTTCTAGAAATTGACACAAAACGGCCGCTTGAGTGTAACAACCTAGAGCCATACAGCATTTTATCATCCGGCGATAGATATGATCGTCGTGTCGGACAGGAATATTGAAATAATCGTAGTAGATTAATAGAGATTTTAGGTAATATTTCAACGCCACATTATAATAACCATTTGCTGAAATTTTGAGATAAAAAAAGCTAATTTAAATTAGAATAATTACCGAAATTGATATCGCCCATCAATCTCAACCATAAATTATTAGTCGGGTAGTAATGTAGAGCTTGAATCACGATTTGGTTTAGAATTTCACCCACAATTTTAGTATTGTAAGAATTTGCGCTACAAACAACTAATAAATAATCGAAAATTTCAATTAAACTAAATTACTTGCTAATTACAGCCGGCCAAAGCATAGCGTATTCGGTTTGTAACTCCAAACTCGATTCATCTTTCAACACATTGTGTAATCGAGCCAACATCGAAATCACTACTGTAAAAACAGCAGAATCCCTCAATTTCGTTAAAATATCCATCACATTATTCCTCAAACTCGAATGATTATCGAGATATATCGGATTATTATTGGAACGTTTCGATTGATTTTGTATTGTGAAAATCGGCAAAATAATCTCCCACAAATTCTTCGATAATTTCTTGTTTGTTTTATTATTTTTAAACAATTCGTGACAGGCTAGCGCTATCGCCGATGTAATTTCTGTCTGTGGTGACGACCAACGTTTATCGAAATTTATCAAAAATTCCCAACGGCCCAAATTCAATAAACAAATAATACATTGTTCGATAATTTCAGTTCTAGGTAATACGGTATCGTTGTTTTGTAAACAAGCTTCACAAGCATTGGCTAAAGCGGTTTTATCAACTGTACCATAAGGCCAATCTTCGAATAGTTGCGTTATTTGTACCAATAGAATTTCCCAACTGATTAGACGCGACAATTTCATTGTATTATTGTTGGTTGTATCCAATTCTTTATCTAAAATTATCATTAATTCTAATGAAGTATTCCAGTTTTTATTCAACATTTGTTCGCGAGCTTTCGTCAATAAAACAAAACCGTAATCTTGTTGGAAACCGCGTGGTAATGATTTTAATACTGATTGTAACGGTATTGGTAACTCCCATTTCGGATTTATATTCCAAATATTTGTGGTTAATGGATTCATTAGAATTTTCGTTATTAAATCACGTATCTCTTTATGATCATAACTCAATATTAATTGTTGTTCTAATTGTTTTAATTCCATTTTCGGTTTACGTTTCTTTGTAAAATCGTATAAAATCCAATCGTTTTTATTTAAAGATTCCGGTATTATAACCGGACGATCGCAGTGTTTTATATACAAAATTTCACTTTTATCAAATATTTGTGTTAATATCGAATTCGATTGTATTGCCGATAATAAATCGGGTGTTTCTTTCTTTAAAATTAAATCGATTAGAAACGATTTTATACGTTTTTTATCGTTATCTGGGAATAATTTCCATGACGGTTCAATCGCCTAAAAACCACAATTATTGAAAATTACAAAAATTAATCATAATTTTACCCAAATTAAAATATCAGTATTCTTTAGAGATGTCGATGAATATTGAGTTAACGGTTTTTGGTCTAGAATACATCTAATTATGTTCAAAATTCGAACTTTATGCAATAAATCTTTAGCAACTGTAAAAGTACCACTAGATAAAGCCCCCTGTATATTCAATTCCAAATTCAGCCGGTGTATTAACGGAATTTCTCGATTTACATTATCTTGTTGTAAAATTGTTGTAATACCCTATTTAATATTAAAAAAAATTAGTATAAAATGTTTAAATTTTAAGTATAATTACCATATAATGGTTAACTATAGAAGTGTTGAATTGTTCGAATAAATTCCCTTTTTCTGGCCCTTTACAAGCCCGTTCATAAACCCTCAACGTTTCCAAATTAATATTAATAAAACCATTATTATCGTTGATAGTCCAATAATTATCCGAACATTTCAAAAAATATTGTTTAGCCAAACTGTAATCTTCTTTATAAAAAAAGAATGTGGCTAAATCGTAACAAATTTGTGTGTGAAATTCAAATTTCGATAAAACAACCGAATTATCCCAATCAAATTCTAATTTATCATTTTCGGTTGGCAATTTAAAACAATCAAATGTTAACATTTTCGGTATTTCCGTCCAATTTAAAGCATCCGATAGGAAATCAACGGTTTTCTTGACGTTCTCCAATGAACAAATCACCGATTCTTCAACCGGTGAAATTTCATTATTCCTAAATAAAACAAATTTAATTATTGAAAAATTAATTTAAATTAATACCCGATGCGTATATTCCAATTTGAAGTGATTCGATGCATTGTTACATTCAATAACCAGCGATGATACACGATAAGAGCAAAACGATAAGGTAATGATAACGATTCTACATTTTCCACGTTGATATTCGGTATTTCAGCTGGTGTTTTATTGTTGGTGAAATATAACAAATCTTGTAGTAGACCGACTTGAGTTTTAAACGGTAACATTCTCAATTGAGCTAAAAGATTAAACATTTAAATACATCTAATTATAACCAATAAACTTACATAGATTCCATTTAATAAAAGCTGCAATCTTGAGAGATAATATCTTCAAAGCTATACTTTTTGCTGGATGTTTACTATTATCTTGAAATGGCTCAACAATACCGGTCTCACTAGTTTCGATTTCTAAACGATTCCGTAATGTTTCTGTTATAGCATCGTAGAATTTCGCAATCAATTCCACTGGATTTGGATCTGTAATTAAATTAAATAATAAACAAACTAAAAATTGAGGTTATGTTACCTGGATTTGATTTTTGTAGATGTTTCAATAGAAGATCTTGGTGTAATAAGAATTCGAACCATAGTACCGTATCTGGGGCTATCGGTACGGTACCTGGACGTAATAAATCTACATCCATTCTTGAATTTTTCCTATTTTTTTCGCCAATTTCCAAATCAGACAAGATTTACTTGAGGTTATGTTTATTTGAATACAGCGTTGCCAGATCAATTAAGAAGTCAAGATTTTTTAGAAATATTCAAGAGTAAATTTGTAAAAATATATCAGTATATTTAGAAAACCCAATAAATATAAATAAATGTTTGGTAAATGTGTAATTTACGGGCTTTTGTCAATACTTATCCGATCGTTACGAAATTTCATAGATTTTAATTCTGATTGCGCCTTGTCGAAATTTTGGCCTCACAATCGTTAAGAAGGACCTTTTGTCTTGGCCAATCACAGCAACTAGATTCACAATTTGACGTTTGTCTGACGGAGTTGCCGTTCATATTTGACAGACGCCGGGCAAATTTTACCTCTAATTAACACACTTCTCACATCTCGCTTCTATCGCTTCTCGCTCCCATCGCTTGTCGTTTCTATTGTTTGTCACCTCTATCGCTTATCGCTTCTATCGTTTGTCGCTTCTATCGCCTGTCGCTTTTATCGTTCCTATCGCTTCTATCGCTTGTCGCTTCTATTGCCTGTCGCTTCTATCGATTCTATCGCCTGTCGCTTCTATCGTTTCTATCGCTTGTCGTTCACATAATGATAAAGTAGAGCGCTTACCGACTACGGTTTCGACGACAGCACCATCTACTTCTATGCATTACGATTCACTACAAATCGACGTTTCTTATAACCGATTTTTCCGAGAAAATGAGTAAAATTTTCACATTCCAGTAGTACAAAGAATCGCGTACAATCTGCAAAAAGAACCGGTGCAAAACAATTAACAGATGAAAATGGCTAACGAATTTCCCTAAAATCAGAGAGAATTTCCTCGAATTTTCAAAACTTGTAGTTTTCCTTTCACTTAGGATCTCCACTGTTATATTAGCTTTCAGAAAATGTGACATTCAACTATCTATCTTTTAAAATACGAATGAATTCTTCAAAATTTTACCGTTTTTCCGGAAAACTACTGAACCAATCGGAAAATTTTTAACACAGCTGGAAAGCTCGTTCAATTTGCCATCGATAGCCGTTACATTCATTGCAAAAAATTATTATTAGCTGAATTATGAGGTAAAATAAGAAAAATACAGGCTTCTAGATGTTCATTTGTAACTTAAAATTTTCACGACATTTTCCAAAAGATATGGAGTGTTTCTTAAACAGCTTGAAATGCTCTTTCAAATGAGTCCAAAAATTTGAATTTTCATTGAAAATTGAAAGAGAAACCGCTGATTGTAAACCTTACTTTTTTTCCAACTTCTGACCCGGACCCTTAAGATAAACATTAATAGATTTGACACCACTGTTGAAATGTCAATGTCTAATAGCAACGATGCCGGATTTATTGACATTCCTCGAAACTACGGGGTTTATAAAGCTGTTCGCTATATAGAGTCGCAGTTTGACTCGATCGCTCGTCAATAATGTAGATAACTATCATTATTTCTTTATTTTTGAATATTTCCAATTCGTTAAACTGTAATTATAGAAATATTTCTAAAATTTTATAACCTAATTTTCAATTGAAGGACCCGTTTTGGGATTGTTTTAAAATTTGGCGCCGTTATAGTGACTTGTTCTTAATATTATATTACTGGATTATTGGTGATTTTCAAAAATTGTGCCTTTATGTTCGAACAAATGAAATTTTTTTTAATAAGTGAAAAAATCTAGATATTTGATTTGCTAAATAATTGTCAACTCGGCAACGTTGTATAACGGTATTTTGGTTAGGCAACCAATTATACAAATGCAGAGAATTTCTATATTTGATAAATGGATGCAATTTTTTATCAAAAATTGTATGATTTTCTGTAAATTTCCTGTTCATAGTTCTAGTGTAGATGAATTGAACATTCCTCATTTTTTATAGGTTAATGATAAGATAATAGAGTATTAATCGAGAATTAGGAATGATAGAGAATTCTTGTTTGTAATTGGATTTAACCAATTATAGTTTTTAAGAGTTAAAAATAATTGAGTATTATTGGTGAACGTGTGTATTTGATTGGTTTATTCGGTTTTGAAATGATTCCACAGACACTGTATTGGATAACCTCATTTCCTTATGATGTAATGTTATGCGACAGGTGGGTGGCGTAGGTTTTGTAGCTAAATTTATAATCGTTTGTGTATTTATAAATGATTCATTCTACAAATGTGTCGATTTTCTAACCTTAATTTACCGAAATTAATGGGTTTTGTTGTTGTTGTTGCTTAGTAATTATCATGGTTGATTGATCGATTCGTACGACATAAATGAAAGTTTACCCATCCATTTTCTTTTCGTTATAAAATCTCTCATTTAATACCCATTTTGATGTTGGTTTTTTACATTTCGAATTTACCGCCGTGTCATTTTCAATCTCTTTAATACAATAGCGCTATCTAACGTCGTCCACATCAAACTGGTCAGTTAATTTTTTTGTCAGTCGTGTGATTAAAGTCGGAAGGTGTGACTTTCGCGTGTTTAATTTTCTCTCTGTGATCGTTTTTCGGTTGAACAAGGTGAATAGAATCCGGTGATTCAGTTCATTAATGATCGGCTTTAATGATTGACTAACGTCAATGTGTAACGAATCTCGAAACTGTTCAATGTTTATTTGAATGGATCCCTCGATATCGTGGTTGCAACCGGAACAAGAGGGTCCTGCCAAACTTTTGTGGCTTCGTATTTGGCAAACACAACAAGAATTGGACAGTATGAATATAAAAGATATTGATAGTGATATTGAGACGTTTCAAACAAATGGTTTTAATACGATACAACAATTACAACAACAACAAATGAATGGTAAAACAGATAAAAATTGTTTTATGCAAAGGAGACGTAAGGCCGATAATCGCGCCAGCACCAAATTGATAAACCGCCATCCGCAAAAGATATTCGGCGAATTCGGCGGCTGTCCATGGCGCAAAGATAAATTCAATTATTATAAAGGCGTTTTAGGGTGAGCTTCAATTCTATATTTACAAACTCGACGATTTCATTGAAAATACCATAGAAAGAATTATTAAATTATTGCTTTTTCCAGAACTTTGTTGGCATAATCACCGATAGATGACACTAGTTGTTGTATTTGTGACTTTGACATTTACAATGTTTCACTTGTTACAAGTAGCCAACTAATTTGTTTTCAACAATTTATTCTTTATTTTATTTTAATTATCAGTAAATACCCTACTCTTCTCCACTATTTCGACCTAAAAATCCCATTCATTATCAACAATTTTTCTCTACACGATTGATTATGTATGAAATTCATTTTTATACTTTATATAAATTAATTAAGGAATTAATTAAAGAAATAAAGTAACAAATCGTTCATCCAGAGCAAGTCTTTAAAACACAAAAGAAGAGAATGTACCTTTCATTTCTTTTGATGCCAATTATTATCAATAAAATCATGATTTTTTCTATTTTCCTATTTAGATTACATCAAGAAATCGAACATTTCTATCAATATATGAGTCCAACAAATACTGAACATATGGTACGTGCTGATGTTGTACGACGTATTGAGAAAATTATTTTATCCAAATGGCCAGAGGCACAAGTTGAAATATTTGGTTCATATAGGACAGGACTTTATCTACCAACTAGTGATATTGATTTGGTCGTTATAGGTAAAGGAATAATTGCAAAATTCAACACCAAATAAACAACAAAAATGTATAAGTCACTATTGTGCAAATTGTGACTTATTTCTTCTATTTTGCACTATTTTTGTTGTCTAAGAAACGAATTTTATTTGTTTCAAAGATGCAAAATAGAAAAGCGTAATTTATCATTGAATAATTATAAATATTAACATTGTCGATATGTTATTTAAATCAAAGTCTTATCGAAAATTTATTTGGTTCTGATAAATTTTTGTTATTGTTTTTAAAATTTATGTAATTCGTTTTTTTCTATCGATATTTATTGGTTCGCTAATTTTTTTTTGATAATAATTATAAATAATGATTTAAGAACTCGAGTTTATCTTATCTGAATTCAATTCTGTATACAGATTTATTACTTTTACTTTCGTTTTAGAACAGTAGAACCTTGATTTGTACCACCAATTTATGCAAACATTTTCGATGGATTTCAAGCCTATTTTATGTCATTGTACTTTATCTTGAAATTTCGATTTTTAGATAGGCTAAAAATATCCAGATTTTATCCAATTTTCGATTGATTTTTATCCAACAATTTCCAGTATTTGCAGTTTATTGTCTATATCCTGTGACATACATAGGAAAGATAAATTTAACAAAATATCTAAGTTAGAGAATTCCAAAGTATAACAAAAATTCTACAAAGGACTTTGTATTTATAGTCCATTTTCAATATTTGTATTTTTTCTATTAGTTAAATCTAAATACGAAGCTTTAATAGGAGTAATTCCGAAGAAAAAACCCCCTTTAATCGTGCCTTATCGTTCATAATTTCGTGATAAGAGTTAATAAATCCAATCAATCAATTCACTCCTCAAATATCAAATTGTAGCAGTAAATTTTGATGATTTGAAAACGTTTTGAAAAATTGAAGAATTTGATAATTCTTTGTTAATTACTCAATTTTGTAAATATTGAATTATACACCAATTTAGCCTGTTAAAAAGCATCAAGATGAATTAATTTGGGTGATTTAAACGGGTTTTCTATCGAAATAGAAGTATTTCTTTTATCCAGTCTCAAGCAATTCAGTTTGGGAAACACCTCTTCCATATCAGATTAAATCTATTTTACATAATTTTAATCTAAGAATTTTAAATATTTCCGGTTTATTTTCTATATCATCGATTCTTTGTTGTAATTAAAATTTCATTTTGGTTTCATTATATTTAAATAAAAACCGTGTTAATCTTGATAGAAGAAAAGAGAAATTGAAAGCGAGAAAACCTTTTATTTCGATAAAAAAAATCGTAGATTTTCAACTATTTCAAGATATTTGAGGAAATTTAGGCCATTCTAGAAAAATTTTACAAAATATTTAGTTTGTAATGTGTTTATTTATAATTCCTTTTCTAAATTTGGATTTTTTAAATCGAGCTACTGTCTTTAATTTGTATGTGAAATTAGTCGAAATTACCCAACATCTTGATAATAATATTGAATTACGATAGAGTACAATTACAAATAATTTAGAGTGATATTTCAACAATTAAGTTAAATTTCGAACAATTTTGTTGATATTTTAGTGTTAATTTGAGTTAAAAATACGAATTGTTCCTTTTTGCTGTAGATTGAGGGTATTTATCGTCTGTATTGTAGTTTAAAAAAAATTTAGAAATATTGTTAATTTGTTTTGATTGATTTTGGTTTTGTGCTTATATTTAGGCAAATGGTCAAATCTACCATTATGGACATTGGAACAAGAATTTTTAGATAATGGTGTGGCACAAGAGAATAGTATAAAAGTGTTAGATAAAGCCTCTGTACCAATAGTGAAATTAACTGATAAAAAAACTGAAATAAAAGTGGACATTTCATTTAATATGTCAAATGGTGTTAAATCGGCTGAATTAATCAAAAATTATATGTCAAAATATCCGGTATTATCGAAATTGGTTTATGTATTGAAACAATTTTTATTAGAACGTGATTTGAATGAAGTATTTACAGGTGGTATATCAAGTTATAGTCTTATATTAATGTGTATTAGTTTTTTACAATTACATCCAAGACCTGAAGTGTTAGTTAATGGTAATTTAGGTGTTTTATTAATTGAATTTTTCGAATTATATGGTAGGAAATTCAATTATATGCATACTGGTATAAGGATACGTGATGGTGGACGTTATATTAGTAAAGAAGAAATGCAAAAAGATATGATTGATGGACATCGACCTAGTCTGCTTTGTATTGAAGATCCACTATTGCCATCCAATGATATTGGTAGGAGTAGTTATGGTGTACTTCAGGTATAAATTATATTCCATTATTATAATTTTATGATTGAAATCAATCGATTTGATCAATTTAGGTGAAACGAGCCTTCGAACACGCATACACAGTCTTAACAAACGCCGTCCATCCATTATCACCAAGTTCAGTTTGTGCATATTCATCAATATTAGGACGTATAATTCGTGTTACTGATAACGTTGTACAATATAGACGTTGGGTAGAAAAGACATTTGGTGGTGTTAATAATAATAATAACAACAACAACAATTCATCACCGTTACCATTACAAAGAACTACCCGACCGCCACGTTCATTATCTAGTAGTGGTTCATTATCTAGTGCTGAAGATAGTGGTGGTAGTTCAGAAGGATCAGATCCACCATCCCGTGACATATCACCAAATAATACCCATCATATACAACAACGTCATACAAATAATCAATATAATAAACCGAGGGGACGTAATAAAACCAATCATAATTATCAATCGACGGTAATTAAACGTAAAAAACCAACGAAACAATAGCAATTTCTGTAAAATAATAAAAACAACCACGATAACAAGGAGAAACATCAATAGTGAGAGGTAGCAAAAGCAACAAATTAAAAGCCTATTTGTTTTCCGTATTTCTATTTTCATTCTCATTTTCTATTTTTATTTTTGTGTCTTTTACTCATCATTATAGATATGTACGTAATTGTGTGCGTGAATTTATGTTTGTTTTGTGTGTATGTATGTGTGAATGTATTTTTGTATTTGAACCTTTATCTATTCGATATAATGCCTAGTATTCTACAGTTGCTATTGCTGATAATGTCACGAAGAGGGGAAAATAACAAAAAAATATATAAATAAAGAAATCAAAAAAATATTAAAAAAACCCAATAAAATACAAAAAATGTTAATTTTGCTATTACGTAACTTGGAATAGTATAATGGTAATAATAATTAATAATGTAGTGATAGTTTTAAAAAATTATTTGTTAGGAGAAAAAAGCAGTCAATTTATTCTCAAAAAAAACAAAAAATTTAAGTATTTTCATTTACTTTATTTACATGTTTTATTACACCAACTTTAATTGAATTAAAACAAAAAACAAAAACAAAGATATAGACAATTCAGTAACAACTGAGAGTATTTTGGGCATATATGTAAATATACCAGTCTGGCTATTTGTACTGGAAATTATTGAAAAAATTGTCGTTAAAAGAATTCTAACGAAAAATAGTCAATTTCTCCGATATTTTCCATTGAAAATAGCCGAATTTCCAGAATTATATTTATTTTGCTCCATTTTTACATCGATAATAAATTTTATTTTTCCTTTTATTACAATAATTTATAATGCAATAGGTTGTGGTGCAATACTCGTCACATTCATATCTTATATATAAAAAAAAATCGAGAATTTAGCATTTTTCCTCTATTAATTATTTTTGTTTTGATTTTCTTCGTAATTTCCTCTCTTTCTTTTCTATTATGTTAGATGGAAAATTCTAGTGTTACTCCCGAATGTCCAAAATAATTGTAAATATTTTGTAAAGCTGAAAATAATTGTAACAAATAAAAAACAAAAAACATTGTGATATAAACTGATGATAATTAAATAATTAAGAAATTCTTTGTGGTGAGAATTCAAACAATATTGTGTGACTGTTTTTCTTTTTATATACATATATATTATTATTATTATTATTATTATTATTATTATTATTATTTAATTTTACAAACGAATTTGTAATTCACCGAAATTTTTAGTTGTAAGTTTTTCAAATGCAATTCTCAAAATTTCAACTAAAAGTGCCGGTGAGTTCTCCATTTATTAATTGAATGAGATTTTTGTTCCTTTTGTTATTATTTTTGTTTATTATTTTTTTGTAAATATTTTGTTTTTTGCAAAATTTTGTACACATTCTGACCGTTTTAGGTCTACAAATTGTTTTATTATTTTTTCTTTCGTTCAACAAATAGAAGTCCAAATTGAGTCAAATCAGTATGTTCGGTTGTTTTAAATTTTTTGTAATTTAATTTTTTTGGAAAAAAATACAGCGTAATAGGAGTTAAAATAATTAAATAAAAACCAATCTGTTGAATTTTTGACATTTTCTCTTTCTTTTGTATTGTAAAACTGTTGTTAGTTTTTAAGTAATTTATATATTTAGCGTATACAGTACTTTTAAGGTAACAATCGTCTATTTATGTAAATTTATTAAAAATGTTTTCAATTTTTAATAATAGAATAATAGACTTAAGTCAGTTTAAGTACAAAATAAAATGTAAAAATGTTATCACAAAAAAAAATCGTAAAAAACATTTGTTACAATGTAAAGCGCCAAGATTTTTTATGTACATACTGAATGAAACAATTGTTAAAATATATTTTCTATCTTGGGCGCATAAATGTGTTTTATTTATTCTCAATTGGAAAATGGGGTGGTTTTAATTTGAATTTACCGCGTTTACGTCTAGGGAATTTCTCTATTCACCAATTAAGTTTAGCGATTCTACCAGAGATGTCGCTATTATCGCTACTTTGTGACCTTAACCACAATTGCAGTCCTTTTCAGGTTAAGTTATTTGACGTTTCAGCACGTGTTATCTGTTTATTAAATGAAAATTATACAAATTTAATTCAATCAATTAATAATGGCCGAGATCAATATCGACACTGAGAATTTCGAGGCGAAAAAGCCGCGTCCTAAACGTCGAAACGATTCAATCGGCGATAATGGAATGGAAATCGATCATCACAACGGTATCGAAGGCAGTACCGCAAATCGGCCGGCAAATAAACGCGCCAGACACCATTCGCAGGGTGAATTGAGAAAAATCCCCGTACCGGCGCACCGATATACGCCGTTGAAGGAGAACTGGTTGAAAATCTTCACGCCGATTGTTGAACAATTACAGCTACAGATCCGGTTCAATTTGAAGACGCGCAATGTGGAAATACGGACGTGTGAGGCCACAAAAGATGTGGCGAACGTACAGAAAGCTGCCGATTTTGTTAAGGTTCTATTTCTGTTTGTATTAAAAATTTTTGTATTTACTGTTGTTTTTAGGCGTTTATTTATGGTTTTGATGTGGACGATGCTCTAGCGTTGCTCCGTTTGGATAATCTGTTCGTTGAAAGTTTCGAAATTAAGGATGTAAAGATGTTGAAAGGCGATCACCAGTCGAGAGCTATCGGCCGTTTGGCCGGTAAAGGCGGCCGGACGAAATTCCAAATCGAGAACGTTACGAAGACCCGTATCGTTTTAGCCGATAGTAAAATCCACATTTTGGGCAGTTATCAAAATATCCAATTGGCCCGAACGGCGATTTGTAATCTAATATTGGGCTCTCCACCATCTAAAGTTTACGGACAATTGAGGAATATCGCATCGAAAGTATCCGAACGAATGTAATATAGACTAATATATTTTTGAACACTAGTTATTTTTTAAAGAATTTCAAATAACTCAACGACAGTAATATCGCAATTTCTACAATAATTATCACAATTAAAATCAATTTATTGTAGATAGCATTGCGGCCCATTCGTTTTAGCACAGCTTTGGCGTTGTTTAGTTGTTCGTCGGCGTTTTGGAGGCGGTTTTTCGTACGCAACAACGACTCCCTTTGTTCGGTCAATTCTGTTATGACTTCTGTACCGACACTTTCGGTCTCTATCGCTATTTGATTCGAACGAGCTAGACTCTCGCCGGTACGCTCCAGGGCCGCTTGGCCCTCCAAAACCACTTGGCGATTGTAGGCCTCCCTATCGTGATCAACGTCACGAAACATTTTGGCTTGTAAAACTTATCCAGCTATAATTTTAGTGCAAATTATTTTACATTGTACGCTATTTGATTATCAATTAAACGAAAACATCAGGAATTGTTTGAATTCGTGGTAATTGAATTTATATTGTGGAAATCTGTAAAATCAATAGAAATTATTAGAATTTGATTTTCTTTAAATGTTTTTCTTACAATTTTAATAACAAATTGTGGAAAAATAGCCAATTGTTTCCAGTTGACAAGTTTCCACCACTACCAACAGAATAAACCGAAAAGTTACTATATTGTGGAGCCTTAACTACTTCCAAAATTTGTTTGATTAATTATTTCAGCTTTTTTTGTGAAATATTCGCTAAAATTAAGCCTTTAATCATAATCTTACAATTACGAGCGTTTTTTGTAGAAAATTCTAAGATTTTTGTGCCGTTTAAACCAAAAGTTACTAAATTGTGTAACTTTAGCCACATCCAATTATTTACGTTAGATGATTCAGAGGAGTTGTCAAATAGTTTTTGCGTTTTTCAAGAAAATTATCGCGAATAATTATTAATTTCAACTTTATTGCAATTAAATTTGTTGATTGTGTTTGAATTTAATCAAAATGAGTTTCCTCGGTAAATTTTTCGGTAAGAAAGAGGACAAAGCGCCGACAACAGGTGAAGCGATTCAAAAGCTACGCGAAACCGAGGATATGTTAATGAAGAAACAGGAATATTTAGAAAAGAAGATCGAACAGGAGATATTATTGGCGAAGAAGAATGCATCGAAGAATAAACGAGGTATTTGTTATTTCGAAATGTTGAAGTTTATCTAATTTATGCTTTTAAAGCTGCCATTCTGGCTTTACGAAGAAAGAAACGCTACGAGAAACAATTACAACAAATCGACGGCACTTTGAGCACAATTGAGATGCAACGGGAGGCTTTAGAGGGCGCAAATACGAATACCGCCGTCTTGACAACAATGAAGAATGCCGCTGATGCCCTCAAAAATGCCCATCTCAATATGTATTACCACAATTCGACTTTACATTATCGTCTAATTGTTTTTTTGTAGGGATGTTGATAAAGTTCACGATATGATGGATGATATTGCCGAACAACAAGATTTAGCCAACGAAATATCGAATGCTATCAGTAATCCGGTCGGTTTCGGTGAGGATCTCGACGAGGATGAATTAGAGAAGGAATTAGAGGAATTAGAACAGGAAGCATTAGAGGATGAATTAATTAAAGTACCGAAAGCTGACGAACTGCCGTCCGTGCCTACCGGTGAAGTTGTCAACAAAGTACCAGCTAAAGCCAGTAAGTTCAATCTAAATTCAATTAAATTTGATTAATTGGGTTTCTTTCAGAAAAAGTCGAGGATGATGATGATATGAAAGAATTAGAGAATTGGGCCTCATAAAATTTCCAATAATTAAAAAAAACAGTTTGACATCAAGTTGATTTAGGCACAGTAAAGAATTATGCAAACCGTTATAAATTACACAAACATCGTTAGTTTAAAGGAAAACTATCGGCTTTAAAATTGGTATTGCTTTGTTAATCGTGTACATAACAAAATGAGTATCTATTAAGCAACATTATGGCAAAATTTAATTTTAATAATCAAAATCGGTGTTTTTTTTGTAAATTATCATTTTAATTTAAATATAGTAATTATAATTATCGAATTTATTATAACCTAGCATTTTAGTATCGACAATCCGGCAACTCTGTAATTACACTAGTGTAATTAGAAATCGTCAGTTGGTAGCACTGTTTTTGAGGTTATGTTTGTAAAATTTTAAATTCCACATTCTTTCAAGTTGTGTCGTAAATAAATCGTTTTTTTTTAATTTGTAAGTTGTATATTCTTAAATAATGTTACAATAGGATAATTGTATTATTTTAGATATAACATGCCTCTAGAATCCGTATCGAAGAAACGAAAACTCAACGCGAAACACGACGACGATCCTGATGACGAGGATGTCGATATTGAAAATAACAGTCCATCACCCGATTTGTTATCGTATTCACCTGCTTTTCTAACCGAATTAACCGAACGTGTCCGTAACAGTATTCCAGAAGATGATAATTTGAAATATTTAACACGTCTAGAACGTTTGAATTGGAACAATATTGTTTTCGATAATCATTCCGTGGATGAGTGCAAGAAAGTTTGGTCGTTATTACAGAAACACGCCCGGAGATTTCGTTTATTGAACGAGATTGTTGATGATGTTCATCGGTGGATTAAAAAAAACGATAAGAAGCCTGTATCGAATGTAAAAGCGCCGAAAATGCCGCCGAATTCTTACAGTTTGTTCGTTAAAGACCAACACGAGAAGATAATTAAGCAGTATCCGCAAGAATCGAATACGGAAATTTTTAAAATTATAGGCAAATTATATAAAGAATTACCGGAGAGTGGGAAGCAGAAATATAGAGATTTAGCAACACAGAAACGGCAGCAATATAATCAAGAATTACAGGAATTCTACAAAAACCACCCCGAATGTGTTCCAGTTAAAAAATTAACAAAACTCCATAATACACCGAAGAAACCGCGTACACCGTTTGAAATTTTCTTGAATGTTGAGCATGAGAAATGCAATGGGGACGAGATTGATGCAGCTTTCACTGAAGATTGTCGCCAGAAATGGAACAAAGAAATCGCCGATGAAGATAAAATGTTTTATATCAATTGGGCACAAGAGGAATACGATAAATATTGTGCGGATATAAAAGATTACTTACAAGAACACCCGCAATATAAACCACCAAAAGTACAAATTTTAACAAAACAGGAAAAATTGATTGTAGAACGCCTGTCTGGTAAACCGATAAAACCGCCAACATCAGCATTTGCATTGTTTGCCAAACAACTATCACAAAACGATATTTTGAAGAATATCAAAGGTGAAGAGAAGATGATTTGCATTACGGAACAATGGCATAAATTAACGGACGATGAAAAAGACCAATTCAAGCTTCGTATTCAACAATTATGGGAACAATACCAGAATGATTTAGAGCGATATTTAAGTAAATTACCGATGGATCGCCGGAACGAATTATTGAACGATAAATCGTACAAAAAAATCAAAAATAAGAAAATCCAACAAATCCGTGATGGTAAATTGAAGAAAAAAACCACGAAAAAAACACGATTAGAATGTCCACAAACACCACCGAAAACAGTTTTTGAATTTTTCCTATCCGTTTGTAACAATAATGATGATGATCCAACCGAAATTTGGCAAAATTTAACCGATGAACAAAGACAAGTTTATATCAATCGACACAATGATATGAAACGGAAATATATCGTTGAATATGAGCAATTTTTAAATAGTCTATCGAAAAAACAATTAGAGTATTTCGCTAAATATCGCAAAGTATTGGATGTTGATGATGAAGATGATGTTGATAATGATAAAGATGATGATAACGATAAGGATGATGGTGAAGATGAGGGAGAGGAGTATGATCAAGATGAAGATGAAGACAATCAATGGAATTATTGAATTTTTCTACATTTAGTAAATATCTTTAAGCTAATTCGTTTTGTTTGCCCAAAATCTAGCACCAAGTCGGATCAATTTGGCATTTTCCGATAAACCAACGATATTGTAGTTGATTTTCGGCCGAATATTCGTCTAATTCGCCGATTTCCGCGTTATTATCTCGGATTGTTGGTGGGAATATTCGTTTACAATCGCCTCGATTTACGTGTTCTTTGTATGCTTGAATTAAATTCTCTCGTGTATCGGGCGATAGGCACGGTTTACACAATTGGCAAATCGGTGCCATACAGCTACTTCGACACAACTGACTGTTGCATTCTTTCGGGAAAGTTGCCAGATTCTTATCCGAGACTATCATTTCTCCAGATTGCCGACTGTAATTGATTTGCTATAATAATTTTCATTGTAATTGAATCAAAATTACCCCGAATCCTTCCGTATTCGTTCCCCAATTCCTAACAAACTAAACAAATTATAAAGGACTTGTTCGTACAGTAGTTGGTTCGGTGGGAAATGCGCCGATGATAAATTCGGGCTCATATTAGCCTCAAGTAGGTACGCGTTCAAATCTTCATCGACAACGAAATCGATGCGTACCATTTCGAAGAAATTCCGCTTCGATTTGAATCTACGAAATCATCGGATTATTTTAAAATTAAAACTAAAGATAACAAAATTACAGACTTATTGACAACTTGTAGGATTTTCGGTTCTTTAGCCAACAATAATATTCGGATGGAATCCTCGATTTGTGCCCAAAGTTTAGCAGGGTTCTTACCGATACTTTCTAGATAAGCATTCAGACTTTCTCTCATACCGAAACCTAGGACGTTGTAGTAATAATCTAAAGCCGGTATTTGCCAAATTGGTAGGTAATCATCACCGACTACATACTTATCGAGGTTTTCAGGATCGAAGGGATAATATTTCACAGGGCAAAATCTATAAATATAGCAATTTTAAAAATAAATACAAAAATTTTAAAGAAAATCACCGTAAAATCGCATCTCCGTTATAAATATAGACGCGTAACGGATCTATCGATGTAATTATCGTATAGATACCAATATCGAATTTATGCCCATTCACCAATAAGGGTTTATCCACGAGTTGTTGGATGAAAGTACCCTCTTTATCCAAATCGATTCGGTCTAATTTCTTCACTTTGATATTCCGATGATCGTTATTCTTTTGTACAAAACTAACATTCGGATATTTCTTCGCGTATTCCAACAATTTATTTTTATCGTTTGGCAATTTAAAAGCCGGCGGAATATATTTTAAATTGCTGGTAGCTAAATCAACTTTATTCGTAATGTAGCCGCAACCCGGAAAATGATTCACTTTCTGATGGGGTTTTAATTGGTTCAATATTGGGTATAATTTACGGAACGGATAATCGTGCGCCCACAACAAATCCCAGTCGGTTGTATTCGGATTGTGTTTATATCGCAGCCGGTGTAGCACTTTAAAAACGTGCCGCAAATAACCACTTTCTATATTCTTACCGTACACCCAATACGTTTGATAATCACCCTCGTCGTTTTGAATTTGTTTGTCGTTCAATTTTTGGAAACATTGCCGACATTCATCGGCGGCTATTATCAAGATTGTTATTACCGCTACTATTGCTATCAATATCGATAAGAAATTATAGCGTTCGTATGTGTTTACTAACGATTCTAAACGACTAGATTTTGTGATTTTCTCCGTTTCTTTGGTGGATATTTCCTGTAAAAAATCGAAATTAATCGTTGTTTAAATTGACAATTTCGTTACCGTATCGGAAGAATTTTCAGTGTCCTGTTTCTGCGTCATCATTGTAGTTAGTTGTACGAAATAACGGTGGATATCGACAATAAAGTCCTTGGTTTTGGAGAAATAACAGTTCTTGTTTGTAGAGGGGATCTACGTGGGGGGAGTTGTTCAATACATTCGGAAAAATTCGATGAAAAACTAGACAATTGCGGATTTCCGGTTCTGCAACTGCGGAATTTCCGCAAGGTTTGGGAGTTCTGTTTCTTTAACATGAAAGAAACACTAAATTTAAGATCTAAAATTTGTTAGTCGATATCTCGCTTGTTTGATGATTTGTTGTAATGACTCAAATATCATTAGAAGATCATTTTAAGGAGCATCTGAAGGCGTATTCTGTTTTGAAAAATTCCAGTTGAACTCGAGTTATAGCAGAAAATCTTGAAGCGCGTTTTTTCGAAAAAAATCCATATTTTCCGCTATAACTTGGCCAATATTATCGATTTTTCAACGATTTTCACACGGTAAGATTGTTAGTTTTCCGAAAAATTGACCAGAAGTTAACAATTTCAGTCCAAGTCACTAATTAGTTTTTCGTTTCTGTTTCCGTTAAAATAAATTAAAAAAAAATCTGTTTCTGTTAAGACACTTCCGTTACATCTCTAAAAAACAACAATCAGTAAATATTCAAAAAAACAATATACTAGATTGGCACTTAGATTTGAAAACATCAAATAAAATTAATATTTCCAAAATACATTGCTCGTTCAGTATAAAATCTTCAATTCTTCCACTTGTAGCTTATTTTTCAATTGCAGAGCAAATTTGAGAGAAACTAGGAACTAAAGGTAATGGAAATTCATTGAAAATAACACATTTATTCTAACATTATGAGAATTAAGAAAAACTCAAACAAAAACGATTATAACTAAAAATTCTAAACTTAAACCTACTCAATTTAAACTGAATCGTTGTAAATTCTCTTTATGTTGTTTGGTCATTATGTGCATTCGAACATCTTTCAACAAAATTAACGGTTCACTTTTACACATTTGACAAACAATCTCTTTCGGCGGATCCAAACTGTTGAATTAAATCGATTATTTTAAAAATTAAACAAAATTGTGTAAATTTACCGTTTAGCAATACGACTCAATTCTTCAAGATTCGTATGAACGGCGTCGGCTACCGGTTTTTTGTCTTTTAAACGAACAAACCAATGCATCGGCCAGATGCACGGTTGATCCGACGTTACATCCAATTCGATCACTTCTAAATCTTCACATTCGTTGATATTCCAAATATCGTAATTTGGAACTATCTCTTGCTCAATCAATTTCTGTTTCATATGCAATAAACTAAAACGAAAATCCATTTAAAAAAGCCTTAAAATTAATTAATAAATAAACCTAAATAGTTTTTCTTTGAGATTATTTTGGTGTTTTGCTATTTCTTCAATATCACTCAATTCGTCGTAAATCTGCGACATAACAGCAATCTCCATATTCATAATATAGCGCAATTTATTAACTTTTATAATTAAATCTTCATTCAATTCTATATCATTAATATAAGCAACATCATGTAATGGATAATTAGCTGTACGGGTGTTATTTTTAAAACCTAAACCACACAAAACTGACACAACTTTAGTACCATCACGATTCACTTTCGGTTCCATTGTTGGACAAAACAACAATAACATTAATAACGGAAAACCGGGAATATTCGGCATTATTGTTGTATCACTCAATGTGATACGTTGAGCCGTAGACGATTGATGAATATTCCCTGCTACCAATAATCTAAAATAAATCAACAATCAATCAATAAAACTATAATTCAACTATATAGAAACCTAGCGAACGAATCTTCCGGATTATCATCCAATAAAACAACATTAACTGAATCGCTTTCAATCGATACACCAACATTTGTCGTAGCTTGCATCAAACCGTGTATTTTCATCTCTAACGGACTAAACGGGCCGCTTAAATTGATTGTTGTAGTTTGTGTTGATCGATCGTCGATTTCTGGCGAATCGAAATCGATAAAATTCTTGGTTTTGTGCGATGCAAAATACGCTGCGGTGTTATTGGGATCTTCAGATGATAACACCTGTAAACGCCGTTCGTGATCCATTTTCGATAAATAACTTTCTTCGCATGGTTCGGCTAAATTTCGATTAATTAAATATTGATTGTACGATATATTTGAACTACTACGATCCGGATTCGATTGGTATAATTCTAAATGGACGATATCGCCAACAACGGAATAAACCTAAAGAAAATCGATTAATTATCGTTAATAACAATAAGAAAATTGGTTACTTTTCCGTAAACTAAAGTCGAATCGGTGTTCTGTTTGAAATGATTGATAATAGAATTCGGCCATACAGCCGATGAATTCAATTTAACCGGTGGTTTAATGCCACTTAACGTACAACAGATAGCTATCGGAGCTATACGACACAAATCATCGTTGGGTATATGGAAAATATGTTCGATTGGTACCAATTGTATGTTGCCATAATCGATAAATGACACGTGTACTTTCCGATTAGATTCATGGTGTAATGCGATAATTTTACAACGATAAAACTTCTTATCTTGATACATTGCCGCATAAATTTTATTATTATCAATCACAATTCTACCTTCAAATTGTTGTAATGGTCTTGTATTTAATACCGTAAATATTTGTCGTATTAATTCCGATGTTTCTTCATTATAATTATGACAATAGAAATGGCTGGGATCCACAACGTGGGCTACAAGTAATGTTAAATATTCGATATCGAGCGGTGGTAGAGGATTATAAGCTTTCACAGAGAAACAATGTTCTTCTTCATCATCGATTTGAACTACTTTACCTTGGACTTCTTTATCGAATTCCCATGCTTTATTTGCACTGAAATCCAACGATATAAATTCGACTCTAAAATAGTCCTAGCTCTATTTGATGAGCAATTTGAAAAGTATTTTTTTGGATCAATTTAACGGGAAGTTAGGAAATTTTGTTTTAGAAAATGTTGCGATTAACTCCCCGACGAATTATGGTTCAAATGACTCCTTAAAATACTTCACAAATATCGCTACAAGAGCTAGGAACAATAGGGCGTTATTTATGAAAATTACGGTAGAATTTTCAGATTCAATGGCATCTGTACTTGTCGTTTCCTCACAGCTTCGTACACTTCTTTCGGTATATTCTGCTTTAAAGTTGCTATATGTTTACTGCCATTAACTGTAATAGCTTCCGGTTTAGTAATATTGGGATATTCGACGAAAATTTTGCTAAAAATCGATTAAATTTTACAATTTTCATTACGAATAATCGCGATAATATACCAACTATCCTGATCGAAACCGATACTAACTTCATTATTAGCATTTAGAATCGTTTTAATTTGTCGCACATAAATATGACCGGGTTGATTTGATTTCATATTGGTTAGATAAACGGTACGGAATGGATCGCGTCCGTTTAATATTTTAACAGCTTCACGTACATCGATTTGGCCAAATTGTGACGATCTTATGAAATAATTCGGATAGAAAGCGCCACAAATCATCACCTAAACAAAACAATTATCGATACTATTATAACAATATTACAATATTACTTTTAAAACGACGGATTTTTCGATCGGATCTAGAGAGATTTTTAACGGTCCAGTTAGGGTTTCAATACGGAAACCTTTCAATCGATTGTGTATATCTTTAATCAACAATTCCCATTCAACTAAACCTCTGAAAGAGACAAAATTCATGCGACACCATGTGTATTCTTCGTTATAATTCCTAAAAGCGTGACTACGACGCTTAGAAATCCACACATTGTATAAATTTAATAGCGAAATAAAATCGCTTTTTGAACCGTCAGACCATAAAGTCTTCTTGTTATAAAAACCAAATTTATCACCGAAAGTCCTAACGAACAGATTACGAATTGAAGCACCAGCGGCTGTAATTACACTCAATTTTAATCAATTTTAATGCAAATTTTTCGATAATTACCCATAATTACGCCTTCTTCTAAACAACTAAACATATGTCCCAATATAATTAATTTCGATAAATTTACATCTAATGGTAGATGGCCCATTATACGACCGATAAATGTTAAATCACCATCTGATTGGGTTTTCTCACCGTGACAAGTCATCAATAGAGCACCAACTTCTTTCAAACGCCATATACAACCCTCTATATCTTTCAAATTTGGCGGATTCATTGCTGCTGATAAAACATTCTTCGGTGTATCGTTTAAATCCAATAATTTCATATATAGGATGATATTTTCTAAAGGTGCTCGTTGTAATTCCGGTACAGCATACGACGACAATTGAATCTAATCCAACAACATTATAAATAAATTAAACAAAATAAATCGATACGAACTTCATAGAATTCCTGGGGGACTAAACGGTAAACTCGCCCGTTACTGACACGCCCCACACGACCAGCCCTTTGGATACAATTATTATGTGACGCCCACTCCAATTGTAATGAAGCAAATCGTGTTAATTGATTGATATTGATTAGTTTGGTCAAACAGAAATCAATTACTAGAATAAAACTATTAGACTAATTCTATAATTGAATGGAATTTACCGTAATAAACATCCGGTACGGTTACGGAACTTTCAGCAATATTCGTCGATAAAATAATCTTCCTTATGCCTCTTTTTGGTGGTGCAAAAGCATTCTCAAAACAATCACGCGATAGGGAGGAATGTATCGGTAGAATTTCCCAATGGAACTTACTGAAATTTAAAAAATTATAATTGGTTTGGATTAAATTAACAATAATACGTTTTTGGTCCTTGTAGATGTTTTCCTAATTCTTCAATCTCATAATAACCGGGTAGAAATACAAGAACACTACCAATATTCTTCTCATTTGTTGCCGGATTAATTTCATCAATTTTATCGAAATATTCAATTAATTTAACGCAAGTTTGATACGTTTCCAATTCAATACTCGGATTATTTATATCGTATTTAACTGAACCGACATTAAATGAGATGTGTTCGTTATAAAAAATATTCGTTATATATTCCGATTTTTTCTTAACGTGCAATATCGGCGCTAGAAACCACTGATTGGGGGCATTCGGTGAATAACGTCGGAAATAATACGAGAATTCTTTAGCCTCCATTGTGGCCGACATTAAGACAACTTTAACATTCGGCGAATTCGTATAGAGGTACTTTCGCACGATTAATAGCAAGAAATCGACGGTTTTATTCCTCTCGTGGACTTCATCGATTATAATATGGGTGTATTGTGTTAGATTTTTCGCTTGTATCAATTTCTGTAAGAGTACTTCGGTGGTCATGTAGGTTAAAATGACATCTTCGCCGATGTTCTTGTCGAGACCGACTTGGTAGCCGCAAACGGTACCCATTGCCCAACCGCGTTCCTCACAAACGCGTTGTGCAACCGTAAGGGCGGCTATACGGCGCGGTTGGGTTACAACAATATTACACGGTACGTTCTTTGCTTTACAATCGTTCAAAATGTACTGCGGTACTTGGGTTGTTTTACCGCAACCGGTAGGGCCGTGGATTATCACGACAACATTCGTCTGAATCATGCCTAAAATCTATTAAAATTGATTAGTAAAATTGATTATAATCGCTAATCGTTGGTACTTTTGATTGGTAACTATCGATAGGTAGCGGTTTCTTGTAGTACGCGTCGAAATTGTATTTGGTGAAAGCTACAGGGACGTCTAAAGTTTCGTAACAAACCGACATATTTTCGTCGTCTTCGTCGTCATCAACGGCCGTTAAACTGTTAACGGCCGAGTATTTTTTCAGGAAATTATTCACATTTTCTTGCCGATATTTCTCGTCTTCCGAATCGCTATCGGTCTCGTTGTAACGTTCGTGGAGCAACTGCGATTCAGATTCCTCAATGTCCATCACACCGTTAACAACACCGCCTGTTTGGACCGGCTTTAGGCGGTCGTTCAAGAAGTCCGACCACAAATTACTCATTTTCGTTAAAATCCACCACTTTAACAATTAAAATTAACAGTTTTGTTGTATGAAATTTCACATCGATTCTAGCCGAATCAACAAATATAAACAGAATAGAGCGCGCATGCGCAACCACTACTACCAACCTTGTGGTCACAAATTTCCTCAATTGTAAATTTTCAATAAAGTAATAATTTAAATAATAATAAAGATTTATATTGAATTCGATAGTTTTTTGGTTTTTAGACTATTAATTGTTGTAATATTTGTATTTTTTTGATAATTTATTTTAATATCTCCATTATTAAAAATGTGAAGATTAGATGTGGCAACACTGATTTTGTACAAAATTAAGCGTTTAGACAACACACAATACACTTAACCGAAATTCGAGATAGGCAACACGCAATACTTCTACCGCGAAAATAGAATATTTACAAATTAAACTTGTTTAAAATTGATTTCAACGTTTATTAGACAATAAAAAATTAATTAAACTATTTAATTTCTATCATAGAACATCTAGTAGCGAAATAAAACCATACTTTGGGCCAAATCAGTCTTCTTCAACAATACAATTTTCAACCATTTCCTTCAAATTGGGATTCTCCATAGCCGCAGCTATACGTTCTTTATCATTAATTTGCTTATTTACTACAATTATAATAGAATTATTATTTGAATAAATAAATTTAAATAATAAATAAAGAATACTTTCATGTTCTGTAGTATGAGCACCTTCTTTTATGTAAATATCCAATTTAATCCGATAGGGTATAGAACGTTCCAATTTAATCCGGATACACAAACCGATTAAAGTTGCCAGCGAACAGTGCGGTACTGTTGGATTGAATTCAACCCGGACTATATTGATGTTGCTGGGAGTTCGCCCCTTAACCTAAAAATTTTACAATTAGCAAAAATTCGATTTTTCTATAATTACTACTTCGATTCCATCCTCGTAGACAACGTTTAATTCTTCTAGAGTACTCGGTTTTTCCGGATCTTTAATCGTACGAATTATATCTGGAAAATTGTTATTTTCGGAAAGTGAGGTTATATTTTTTATGGTAATTGAATTTCTGACCGTAAATTGTAAATTTTAATTCATTATCGTCTTGAATTGTCGGCGATTTAGCCTCATTCTGCGTACTCCGGCCGGTATCTGTCGATTTTTTACGAAAAAACGATAAGAACATTATTTTAAAGTTAAACGGGGAAGTACGGTTTTTGAGTAAAATCAGCTGATCTAACCTTCAATCATTTCGGTTACAATTGTTATAAAATCGAATTAAATTGGGTTTTATTGATGATGGGAGTCGCGGTGATCTTCTGAACTGGTCGGTGATAAGGTTATTTTCGAGTATTTCAATTAAAATGTTATCAGTTGAAGTAGGGTTAGAGAATTGGGTAATTAGAGGAGATTGGGGCGATTTTAAAGAGGATTGTTATAAAATATACGCAAATTTATTTCGCATTCGAGTATTCGATAGGTACACTGACAAAGCACTTGTGTTGTATAAATAAATGATAAGTAATCAATATTGATACGTAAATCGATGTTTGTATCGAAAAATTAACAAGTCTATATTTCGATCTAATTATAGCGATAAGCCTAAAAACAACTCAAAACTAATTACAATTCAAGCTAGTTGTTGAACGCCAATATCTTCGCTTTTATTTGCTGAAATTTATAGAGATTTATAAAAATTAAAACCAAACTTATCGGGATAGTTACATTTAATTTTCGATTTCCCACCGATCTCCCGTGTCGGTACGTCCGGTAATTTCGGACCAACCTCCCGGTCTTCCAACTCCAACAACTGCAACTCCCTTTCCAGCTCTTCATCGTCGAGATTTTCGTCGAAACCGACCGGTTGGCTTATGGCGTTGGTGATGTCTTCGGTGACATCCCGTTGGTCGGCCAGATCATCGAGCAGATTTTCCACCTGATCTGTACTCCTGGAATTAGCGAATTAATTGATGGTTTAATTTCTGTAAGTTCAGCGTACAGGCAATTTTGGGCGGCTTTCAAGGCGTCTGTTGCCTGTTTCATTGTTCCTACAACTAGACTGTTGGAATTGGCACGTTCGGCAAGATCGATTTGTGCTTCGATTTTCGTCAAAACTCCATCGATTTGTTGTAGTTGACGTTCGTAACGTTTCTTCTTTTGTAGAGCTTCCAAGGCGGCTACAAATTCAACTATAAATAAACCGAAAAATCGCCAATTTATTACCTTTTTTGTTCTTCTGTGCAAAACTCTTAGCGTTGGTTGTTTCCTTCTTAATTCTCGCTTCTAAATAGCTTTGTTTTTTCAGCAACATTTCTTCAGTTTGTTTCAATTTCTGTATAGCTTCAGGTAATGTAGTTGGGTGTTCTACTGATTTATTTTTACCAAAAACACGCGTTAAAAAACTCATTTTTCTCACTATTATTGTAAATTATTTGGTTATTTAATGAATTTTTCGTGGTAATTATCGCAAGGACGCTTGAATTTGTGCGGCGACGCCGGGCGTCGTCGTATGACATACCAGGAAAATCTAGATCAGCAATGATAAGACAACGATAAGAGTTTTTAATTTATCGAAGGCATTTTTTAGAAATAAATCGATTGATTTTCATACAGTACCGGCAATCTGCACTGGAAACAACGATTTCATGATTTAACGATCATTACGAAGTAATTACCGAAAGGACGTTTGAATTACGCGCCATATTCAGGAAAATCAGCAATTGTCACTTGATAATTTAATTGTAATACCAACTAAATATTGTTAAAATTACTATATTCGAACGGATTAAATTACTTAAAGTTAGGGTCTTTTATTCCGCTATGTTCTCATCAATCTTCTATCAAGTGAGTGAATTTATGATGATTGCACTATTATTCCACTATTTTAACTTAATTTAATTCTATTGTGCGTAAATAATTAATTTAATTAAATTAATTTAATTAGGCAAAAAACCAAGACCTGCTAGTTTTTAGCGATAGAAAAATAAAGATGGAGAAATAGCTATGTCGTTTTATATTCCGGTAACTAGCGCCAATGCGGCCAAAGTTCGCATTTCTCTCGGACTAGAGAATGAAGACAAATGGCCTGTAATAAACAAAGCGCTAAAAAATCTAGCAGGCCTTGCAAAAAACAATAGTAAAGAGTTGCTATAAAATTCCCAAGATTCAAAAATTCGATTCTCACAGAAAACAAGACGATGTAAAAGAGAATTTATTTTTAATTTTTATTTGCTATTTTCGAATTAAAATTTTTAATAAATTCATCACGTTTAGAGAGCTACAGATAGTGACTTATAAACGATAACCAAACAAACCGACGATCGTTAGGGGAATTTGGTTGTATTTAGTGGAATTTGAATTTGTCAAAATTTATTTTCCAACAATTTGACATAACAACGAGACGAAAACGGGTTCTCCGCGAAAAACTTGGCCGGACTTTTTATTCAATCTATTTTTTTTCAAAAACAAATTACAATAATAAATACAACCGATATATAAATAGAATATACAAAAATAAATACAAAAATCTAGTGTCGTGTGTTTTATAACAAATATAAAACAATCAATACGATAATTTTCGATTGAGAAAAAGTTGAGGAAAAAAGACGACAACGACGACGAAATAATGGCAAAAACATACGATTATTTGTTTAAATTGTTGTTAATTGGTGATTCAGGTGTTGGTAAAACTTGTGTTTTATTTCGTTTTTCAGAGGACGCATTCAATACAACATTCATTTCGACGATAGGTGAGTCATATGCGTACATTAATCTAACAGAATAATGCAATAAATAAAAAAATTTAGAGATTTATAAAATTCGTATAGAAAAGAAAGAAATAGAAACATGCAACAGTTCAAGTACATTAGAACTGAAACCTGTACATTGCACCTCAGGGTACTTGATTCAACTCTTTCAGGAAATTACAAAAAATCAAGTAGACTTGTGTTTTAATTCAGTTTTGTTATTTTTAATCGGGATAAATATATCGATATTTTATGTAATCTCAACAATGTAAACACAATTGAAACAATAATTCAAAAGTATCTCAATTTGGCTGTAACCACACCTAAATCGAATTAATTATAATTTTTTTAAATGTAGATCACTTGTTTCTATCGTCATTTGTCTTAAAAGCCTACTTGGCCGTTTAGTTTCGCTAATTAAATTTGCATAATTTACTTGATTTTTGTGTTGATAAATACGTCAATTTGATTGTTTTTTTTGTTGTTTTGTTCACTAATAATAAGCGACTAGATTGTTTGGGAATCTCAACATCCTGTTAATGCTACTAGAATATCAAAAATTTAAAGGAAGTATTAATCATTTAATAATTAACGATAATATTATTATAATTAGGATGAATTTGCTTAAAATTTGTAGTTTTGATTTTTATATTTCCTTATTTGGATTTTTCAGGAATCGATTTTAAAATACGCACGATAGATTTAGATGGTAAAAAGATTAAATTACAAATATGGTAAGTTTCTATTCAAAAATCTATTGTATTGTAAATTTTAAATAAATCAATAGGGATACAGCAGGTCAAGAACGTTTTCGTACGATAACAACAGCCTATTATAGAGGTGCAATGGGTATTATGTTAGTTTATGATATAACGAATGAGAAAAGTTTTGAAAATATAAAAAATTGGATTAGAAATATTGAAGAGAATGCATCGGCTGATGTTGAAAAAATGTTATTGGGTAATAAATGTGAATTAGAAGAGAAACGACAAGTATCAAAAGAACGTGGTGAACAATTAGCTATCGAATATGGTATTAAATTTATTGAAACTAGTGCAAAAGCTAGTATACGTGTTGAAGAGGCCTTTTTTACATTAGCTAGAGATATTAAAGCAAAAATGGAAAAGAAATTGGTACGTAATAGAATTATAAAGTTTCAATTCAAATATACGAATAGTTGGTGGTTGATTCTATTTAAAATTTCAACCCTATTGGCCGTTCCTAGTTAATTAATTTAAATATAAATGACACTTGAAATTTTATTAGAAATCCACTCCAACATAATTAAACTTACAATAGATTTCGAGGTATACTAAATTCTAGTTTATTGATTATTCTATTTAAAAATAAACACAATTCAATGATTCCAGCTACTTTATAAATAGTAGATTTAAATTAATCAATATTTTATTGCACGACTTAAGAACGAAGGGTAGAAAGTTGATTGAAATTTGATATTGGCACACCTTTATGGTTCAGTTAGAGGAACTATAGCGATTATAATTGATTTTTCGCTAAATTCCAATAAATCGTAATAGTTTTAAGTAATTAAATCTCAACGATTGTCGCTTCTAGTCATATAAAATTCGACTCGAATCGTAGATAACAATTAAAAAAATTGCTAAATTTCTGATAAAAATTACACATTATCTACACAATTACACAATTTAATTAAGATTATAATTTAAAAAGCAATAAGATATGCTTCATTGCAAATAAACAAAGATTTAATTGTTGAACAATGTTAAGACGACAGGAAATTCGAATGATTTCCTTTTAGAGTGTTATAACAGAAACAGATTTAACGGAAACAGAACAAAACAGAAACAGAAATTTTGCGGAAATTCCGCAATTACCAAAATTAGAGTTCTATAAAAAATCTAACTACTAAATTTTATCCACATTTGTTATTAGAGTACATCAATACAACAAAAACTGAGAATAGAAGCTATTTACGGATTACTATCCGCATTATTGTATAATTACCCTTTTATTTTATCGAGGATATGTGTAATACACGTGTTTAAATGGTTTGTAAATGACTTCTAAATAATCGTCTATAACTGTATTGATTAGGTCACCGTTATAGGTGTAAATTATCAATAATTAAAAATCGAATTTAATCGACAATTTTACCACGAATCTATTGTTTAGTTTATTTTTAAATTTATAATTTTATTGTGTAAATGTAATGATTAATTCTATTCTTGTTTTCTTGCACTCGTTTCTATAAACCGGCAGAAGGTAATGGTCTTTTTTTTAGAACAAGCATTTTATCAAATATTAAAATTGCATGGTTTTATTTAAAATAATAATGATAGAAATTAACTCATCTTAAATTGTATTGTTTCATTTATAACAAAAATATTTCTAATATTAGTCATGCTTCTCTTTCACTAACCAATTAATCTGTTAATGAGTCTTAACTGTTATTGTTTGTATATATTTTACTAAATTTTTTGCACGTGTTCTGCTTTATAGTTGTAGTTTTATTACTGATAATTATTTTGTTGTAAATTTAGGAGGCAAGTAATCCACCAAAAGGAGGTCATCAATTGAAAGCATCAGAGCCACAACGAAAACCAACAAATTGGTTATCCCGATGTACTCTACTCTGACCGAATTGGTTCAATATATTGATAATACAGATTTAAAATTAAAAAAAAAAAAACATAAGAGAAATACCCTTATTAAATTCTATATTTTTTCTTATAATTTTTAAATTAACTCACTATAACAAACACAAACGCATCACTATTTTGGTGGTTTTCTTTTTCTTTACAAATCAATAAAAATGGTATTATTTAACAATTCGTTAATTTTTCTATAAATTGATGGGTTGTGTATTTGTTAGAATGTGAGTCGATTCGTTCAGTCTTGTAGTGTTGTTTGATGTCCAATAATTTCATTAAAATTTATAAATTTCGTTGCAGAATGGGACCAATTAGATTCGGTATCCTAAGTATTATCAAATCACTTCTAAATTGATAGTTTTCTATTGATTTTTTTTCCAAATTATCATTAAGTAAACATCAAACAACCTGTCGGATAATAAAAACGAAGACTTCATGTGATTAAGGGTAATTATTTTTTTTACCGTTGTATTTTAAATAATTTATAGGAATATTTATACGTGTGCACATCATTATTTCTCCTCGATTTCAATAGACATTGATTGTAACGGTTGGCAATTGAAAACGATATTCTTAAATTTATAAATTAAACTGTCAATTAATCAATGTTTACAATTGCCAACAAATTGTTAACGAAATTGTGTTGTGATCATAATATAACTCAAATTTTTTGTGTATTTTTTTTGAATTCATAAATATTGACTGGATAAGCGATTGAAAAATGCTTAATGGATTCTTTTGTACAGAATTTTATTGTATAATAGGGCACTATTTTCAAATAATTTCATTTATTGAAAGTCACAATATTAAGATGACGATAAGGATGATGAAGTAATAGATTTTGTACGTTTATATATTTACAAAACAAACATTTTTTCAAATTGTTTATTATTGCCCTAAAGCATTAGAAGGTAGTTAAAAGTAAATAATAATAATAATAATGACAATGAAATCGGTGCAGATTTTCTTACGATTCTACCTATTTTACAAATAACCTAAATTAGTCCAATTTCCTTCAATTTTGCTTGTAATTTGTTCCGTACACCTTCCCACAAGGTTTGTAGCGGCTCTCTAGTTATCACACCGCATGTATTTGTGATAATATGGGCGGCTGTTTTCATTGCCGCCACCGAATCGCCTAAAAAACCAACTATAATTTCAATTATAAACTAAATCGTGTTGATTACCGTGTTTTTGGATGACTTCAATGGTGTGATTTAGCGATTGTTGTGACGTTTGTGCTTTCTTAATATCGCCAATTTCACAAGAATCGCAGATTGATTGGACGATTTTCGGTATAAAATTCAAACTGACACTCATAATCGACGTAAAACCGCTGGCTGCAGCTCCTAGAATTGTCTAAAAAACTACAATTAGACAAATATTAGAAATTACAAATTAAATTACTTCATCAGTCCCCATGAAAATTGTAAATTTGCCGGGATTTACCGCAGCAGCTGCTGTTGTTTTTTGTAAATCGTTTGTACTGTAAATTAGACCGGCGAAAGATTCAATTTCACCAGTGATATCCAATAGGAATGCCGATATATCGACTAAAATTCAATCATTAATCACCGATTTCGTCAAAGAATTTTAACTCACTATTATCGTTTCCGATAAATTTCGAATTATGGTGGTACAATAAGGGAATATCGCCGGAATATTCGGATAAAAGCTTCAAATATCGGATCAAATCCAAGTGGTTTATCGGCCGGTTGTGTAAATCGGGTAGGACAACAAGCGCCCCAACTCCTGTATTTTTAGCATGGATAGCCTACAATAAATCATTAATTTAGAGTAGTTGTTTTAATAAAACGAATACCAATTCGACGACGTCTTTGAATGGGGCACAGCCGATTTGTACCATGAGGAATTGGTGGTTTTTCTCGCATAATTTCGCCCAAATTTCGGTCAAATACATGCGTTCTTTTAGCGTTAACGACATGCCTTCGCCTACAATATCGTTAACTGGAAACAGATTCGTTTAGAATATTGCAGGGTTTGTTTGAAATAATCTACTTAAGACGCCTTTAATGCCGCATGCTTTCAGGAATTCGGCCTGTTGGCTGATTGCTTTCAGGTTGATATCCGGGATGGATTTTCTGGAAGAGACACTTAATTTTTTCAATTTTAAATCGACTGTTCGTTTCTCGAATTTACCTTGAATTGATAAACGGCGTGAATACCGGGCACAATAAGCCTTGAAACTTGAAATTCTACAACAAACAATTTTAACAATAGTTGAGATGGTTTTAAAAATAAACCTTTAGAGTCTTTGAAGGGACTGAAATATTGTCGATATGCTTCTTCGACAGCATGTGTTTGTGTATATCGGAAATGCCCCCTTTGTAATCCTTCTTGCAAAATCGACAATAAAAATACGTGTTACCATGGACACTCTCCGATAGCCATGGCTTCAATTCCGGTTTACTTTCCCATTCCTTTTTGTATTTCTGAATGTACTTCTAGAAATAGCAGAAAATGATTCAAATTTCGCATTTTTTCGCTCTACTTTACTTTATAAGGCGTCGCCCCCTTGGCTTTCTTCGCGGGCGGCTCAATTTCGCACTTTATCGTCTCCTCTTCATCATCGTTTTCCGTATCCGAATCGTCTTGTGCGGTGAAAATCGTTATCAATTCTTTCGCCGATTGGATGGGTGTCTTACAGTCTCTCGCCTTTTCTAAATCTTCCTTTTTACCATCGTCGGTCTCCTCCGTTGTTATTTCCAACGTAATCTCGTCGGCTGACTCGGTTTTCGTCATTATTTTCGGCGATTTTAACGATTTTTTCGCAAAACACAATTTGTTGTTTACATGCACAATAACCTCAAATGCAATGTGGGGAGTTTAATTTTTGTTATATTGGTAACGACGCGCCTTATCTGCAAATATAATTGGAAATTCTAATTTTAAATAAAACTTGTTTTTTTACGAAAATTGTCTAACCTCTAATTTGTCCGTTGTAATTCCTGAAATTCTAGGGGAACAAAACCAAAATCCCTATAGTCCTGTCATTAGAGCGCGGGTTTTTCAAATTACATTACCAGATTTTTAAATTTCCGTAATTATATTGTTCGGAAATTAGAAATTTAAATAAACATTGTTTTGAATATTTTATTTGATTATGATTAAAGAAAACTGGATTGGTGTAGTGTTGTAATTTTCAAAGTTGACGACACTAAATTCCCTAACAATAGCGGGAATTTTAAAATTTCGCACATCTTATTTGGAGTAATTTTATAACAAAGAAACTCGGATAAATCGATATTTTTTTGGAAAAATACCTAAACGAATGTTTAACAATAATTATAAAATTGCTAATAAACACACCATTACCATTTATACTTAATTAATATACATTAAGGGACAAAAATTATATAAATTTTAAGACACGTCAATTAATAAACAATTATTGCCATCGCTTGAATTACGCATAATAACTAGGAGGCACTGTCAAATCGCTTAAAACCGCTAATTCCTCTTCCGTAAATTTCAACTTGTGTATTTCCCAATTTTCGTGGTGGGTCCGTTTGAAATCGCCCAAAGTCTTCCGTATTGTCGCCTAAATTGTCGAAATTCAAATTAGAAGTTACAATAAACGAATTAACTTACAGGAATCGGTTGGGGATCGTTCAGATGCGGCCCCAATTGGCCGAAAACATCGGGCAAATAATCAGGTACGTCATACGGATGCGAACTTATAAAGGCGCACATGCCTAAAACACCGGCGTGTCGGAAACGTAGACTTGTTAGATTTAAATTCTCAGTTGTCGATTTTGATTTTTTCTTCAACTTAGTTTTAGCTTTTTGTTTGAATAACGTCTACAAATACAAATTGATTCAATTAATTCGATTATTAATCATTAAATTACCAATAATTCTAAAGGTTCAGGAATGAATTGGCAGTGTAATAGACCACTTAATACTTGACTTGCATTAATCCGAACTTCCGGTTGTGTATCTTCCAGTAATTCTAAAACCAAATTTTGTACCTAAAATTATAACAATTACAATCAACAATAACAATAATTAATTAATTACGTCAATAATCCAGGTTTTTTGCGATAGTATTGTTGCCATGTTGTGGAAAACGAAACACGATAGAAATTCCGGTAGGACATTCCTAGCCGACCAGAACGGACATTTTGCTGTTCGTTTAATTGTCTCTAAAGCGAATGGAATATATTTAGAAATAACTATAGATTGCGATAGAACCGCTAGGAAATTCGTACAAATCGGCGGTACTTCATCATCAACGTCATTACTTTGTAAAATACAAACTAACGGTAACATTTTGAAATATTCCGGTGTTATTGTGGATGTAACCCGTACACTACTTGAAGTTACATGTTTTGCAACCAATTTGAATATTCGAATGGCCTTATCGCGTTCCTCTTCATTATCCAATTTTAATAAATCTAGATCTTGGGAGATTTGTTCTAAATTATCAACATCAATATTGTCCAATTTCTTCAAAGTATAGGCGTATAAATTATTGAAAATCGGCTGGACTTCATTGAAGAATTCATCAATATTAACCACATCAACCGATTTATCGCAACTTATCAATATATCTCTAGAGAAGATCATATTTAAACAACCAACAATTTTATCGCGAATATTTTGAAATGGATGCGATAAATGCGGTTTAATATACCGATAAAGTCGCGATAATAATTCAACATTACGCCAACTCATTTGAGCTAGTGCCGATTGTAGAATATGTAAACGGCCGCAAGTTATAAACGTTGTTGGATTCGATAGTGGATCGTCGATTAGATATTCGAATATCCAATGGTAGCGTTTCGGGTCACGAGAATCTAAAGCCATAGCCACACATAGACCCCAATCGGTAACCACTTCACTGCACATATTCAATATTGCATTTTGTAAAATCGGAATGATTGAATACCATAATTTTTCAACTTTATCGAATTTCCAATGTTTACAACCACGAATTAAACCGCTGATTGTTTCAGCAGCACACCGATGACTCGATTCGTTCTTATCACAAACTAATTTCTCTATATGTGGAATGATTTTTTCTAACTTATCTTCGAATAATTTAAATAAATTCTTAAATAACAAATATTTATAAGCGCTAAATTGATCTTTGCCTTTCTTCTCTTCCATCGAGAAATATTTGAAGAATTGTTCTAAATTCGAATCGTTATTGAAGAAATTATAAATTTCTTTTTCGATATCTGTTAATTTATCGAAACGTCCATCAATATTCGGTTGTTCATTCGATGGGGCGTAAATTAATAATTTCTTAGGCCAGGTATAATAACCGATATAAGTTTCGTGAACATATCGTGGTTGGTCCCAATCTAGTGAATTTTTCGGTATTGTTTTGGTATTATACAATAACCATTTATTATCCGGCCGGATACCTGGTTGTAATTTTTCTGTTTTTACACCGGAAATACTGTACGGATCGATTTCGATTTTCTTAAATTTCGGCTTATTCTGAATCAAAACGTATAGAATCACTCTTAATGCGATTTTACGTATTGTTATCGATTCGTTTATTAAAGCCTGCAGGAAATATTTGACGATTTTCACGTTGTATTTAACATCAAAATGGACTAAATCTTTAATAAAACCCACAGCCATCGTGTGATAACGCCAATGTAAATTACCATTGTTGCAAGCCTCCAATAGAGCATCGAGAGTATCATTATAGGCTTGTATACGATTTTGACATTTCAATTTTAACGCATCTTCACCATTATCGATAAATTGTTGGAATTTTTTTAAATCGACAATAACCGGTTGAATTCTCGCTAAATTATTAGCCGCATCCAAACAAGTTTTCGTAAACACTAAATTTAGGGCAATCGTTGGAAAGAAACGATGTACCGCATCTTGAATACTATTAATTAAATTAACAATTGACGGTTTTTCGGATGGTTGTGATTTGACAATTAACGGCCATAAATCACGGATAAACGACCAATCGTGACGGGTTACAATTGGGGAATTTTTCGCATTTACCAATACGTATAAACAACCCTTGAAACGTTCATGGTGGTCTTGCGTGTTCAATTGGAGTGTTTCGATAATTTTCGGTTTTAAAACAATATAAGAATAGGGGAAATAGGCAATTACCGAAAATAGTTTCATTTGCGCCCCCATTCGGACCTAAAATTACACGAATAAAGATCGATTTTATTTGAGAAATAACCGAATTTACTTCACTATATCGACAGACGCTCAATTCAAACAAATCTAATAAAATCTGTTTGTGGGTTTCAGTAAACGAACAACTTCTACTTTCAGTACGGAATTCTTGTTGTAACATTACTCGACTTATTAGAATATTCCTTGGGTGTAATTTATTTTGATAGAGGCGATCTTCGAATACTTTCTTAACGACATGGAAATTCTTCCAGTGATACTCGAAATCCTGCGATCTAGATTTGTTAAATAAAAGAATGTTGTAAATCTAGAAAAAAAGAGTGAAATTATTGAAAATTTATTCATTAAACTAACTCACTTGTATAATATGATTGATACTTTTAGTATCGCCCTCATCGATTTCGAGTATCTTCTGTTGGACTCGATGCATCGTATCGGCTATCACTTTTCGAACATTACGGCCATCAGGCATATGAACTTGATGTGTATCGCTTACAATCAAATTAAACGCCCAAGGATCCAATACTGATTCTACTCTATCATTTGATTAAAAATATAAAACATTAATAGAAATAATAAAAATTATAAACTTACAAATGAATTGCTGGTTCATCCCAGATTGGTAATACAGGGTGTGATGATAATATCGATATAATAATACGGAAAACACACCGTAATTCTGTACGATCTAAATTCAAATCGCCGTTACAATATCGATCTAATTTCGTTAATTCCGGTATTAGATATTTATTTAACAACTGTTGTACTAACGAAATCTCTTTATCTTTCGGTATATACCAATTGATTTGTAAATTTTTGATATTTTCGCCTTTACCCCATTCGCGAATCGGTAAGAAATCTTTAACTGGAGTATCGTAAGGGGCTGAACAACTGCGATATTCAGTCGGTAAAATATAAGTTAACGACGACATCATAACTTCCAAACAACGGGCAGCTAATAAACTACCATTTAATGATTTTATATGTAGAGTTTTATCCAATATTGGTATTAATCGATCAATATAATTAACAATTTCAGAACGGGCGTCTACTAGCTGAAATTTTCGAAATAATTAAACAATTCTATCATTAAATTCAATAATACTTCTGATAAAATTTGTAAATTATACAACAATTCGGCATCTAGATGTTCTTCGGTTTGTAAATTAACATTCTCTTCTAATAAAGTTTCGATTGTATCGCACAGATGAGGTAGAAACAATTTTAGAGTTTCTTTCGGATTGACTTTAGCGAAACCTTGGCAAATTACAGCAATCATTTTACCAGAAATTTGAATCTCTAATATTTTCGCCGTTACAAAATTGTATAATTTCTTAAGAGCCGCCTTCAAAGAATTAAATTAAATCAAAATATAGAATTTATTGGGAACTTACTGTAAAAATTTCGGGCGAACTTTGGTGTAAAACCGACGAAATCACCGTAAATAGCGCACTTTCTGCAAGTAGTTCAACTTTATTCTTACTGTTATTATGACTATTTGCCATCTGTTCTAAACGTACAAAATCTAAAGAATTCGATTCAACCCATAGGAATAATCGATCGAAGAATTGTAACACGAAATCTTCAAAACCATCAGTAGCCTCACAAACTAGATGTTCCTCTTCAGTTAAATCGTAATATAAACTAGCACCGGATGAATTAACTAAAGGGATCATATTGACGAAATGTACGATAAAATTGAATGTTACAAGACATTTTCGAATATCATTCGGATCGATTCCTGGCAATACTGCCATTAATAACGGCAGGACATGAGTGGGGCCTTCTGGATAATTTTTCCTAACACCTTGCATCATATATCGTGATACTGCAATTGTGCCCAACATTGAACAGGTTAATTTATGCGGTTCGGTTAAACTATCCATCGATTGGTATAATTTATCTAAAATCATCGGTACTATAAGATTTGGTCTTAACGTACTTAAATATTGTAAAGCTAAAACAATATCTTGACTGCCTTGATTTGAGAACATCGCCTGTTCAATACATGGTTTGATTATATTAACGAAACGATCGATATCATCATCGGTTAATTTATAATGTTCGGGTACTGGAGTCTCCCATGATTTCTTCCGATAACGTTCACAATGGAGACGTTGTACAAAACACGATGATAATTTCCGTAGGAATTGTTTTAATTTCGGCGACCAACGACCGGTATTTGCTGGATAATAATAACTGACTAAAGTTTGCATGAATTTCTCTAAATGGAAAAAAGCCGAATTCTTATCACCGTTTAAAATACAAGTTATCCAAACACAGATGGATGAAACTTGCATTTTATACGTTTTATTGGTTTGTTTCTGTCGATAGAAGACTGGTAATTGGAAACTACGTAGAAATCTCGTAAACATAAACGGTATATACGGCTCCCAATCAATATAACCGATTGTAAAGCTACTAAGACGCGCCATAAGCCACATCATATGCTACAAAATTGAAGTTAAAAATTGTTGTTTTTAAAATAAAATTAAATACTTCTTCTAATACTCCAGCATTGTGTGATTGATTCCATAGTGTCATAAATTCTTCAAACCATAACTGATAAGAAATTGGAGCTTCTTCCGGTTTTACACATAACGGCAAGAAAATTTCCATATATTCGATCGCATTCACAAAATCCGAACTACCGGGAGTGTAGAATTTCGGACGAAATTCGTCTAAAATCTCCTGTGTAGCATTCGCTGGGAAATATCTACGAATTCAATTAAAATATTCAATCGAAAAACTGATTTTAAAACAATTTACATTCGACACAATCGAATTGCAGTCATTACATTAGTTTCTAATGTAGCATAACAACGGTACATTCCAATTTCGGATTTACTCTTCTCCATAACACGGACACATAAATCGTATAATGGTCGCCAATTTAATACCAATTCATCTCTTGATATTAAATATTTTTTCTTCAATAATTGCGATAATGTTGACGTACATTTATTAATTCTAGTTGGTTCTAAATCGGGAATGGTTAATAATTCATAAAATAGTTTGATTAATGCAATATGGTCGTCTTTTGAGAATTTCATGCCGTAGATTTTTATATATCTGAAATTAAAAAAATTTGTTAATTCAAATCTCCCGCTTAGAAGCAACCAATTAAAATCGCCGATCGATTATAGTTGTATTGTTGGTTGCAGATTACTAAAATTCGTGTTAATTGATTCAAATTTCGCGCATTATAACCACCAATCAGATTTCTACTCGTCTATATTAGTACTGTTGGTTGCCTAGATTGATTTTTTTTTAAATGACTAGAAATGACTAATATTGCAAATATTTGATGTTGATTTTTCGAATTTTTAGAATTATTGTTACGTAATCGGTGATTTCTATAATAATGTGGCAAATTTTCGAAATTGGCGGCTTAATCCCCACTTATTCGGCACATGTTCGCGTTTCTGTCAAAAATTTGACAGCCAAATCGAAGGGTTGAAATAATTTCAAAAAATTCCAATTTAATTAAAAAAAATGACTTAATTTGAATTGGTTTTACGCGAAATAGTGTTTTATTTGTAAATAGGCTTACTTATTCAAACGTGAAGTCCATAAAGCACAGCCAGGTCGCATTTCATGTGCCAATACCGATTTAACAAGGTTAGTTTTAATATCGGCGAACAATTGTGTGGATTCATCGTCGAGTTTCTCAGCGTACGGTAATAAAGCATTGTAAACGTTCTCTTTTTGCGGTTTAAAACCGAGCTTATCGTAACGTTTCTTCTTATCCATACCGTCCAAGTCGATCGAAATTCACATGAGAATTGTGGAATAACTGGGAAGAAATTAAATAATTGACAAGATAGAAACACAAGCGAACAGTGAATACAAACACTAAACAATGACTGATTAATTATAAAGTTATTCAACAACTTGCTATTTTTGTTAATTTGTACTAGTCATTTTCCGACATATTTGTTTTATACAAAGTGGCACTGAATGGACCAATCGGAAACGTTGACGTAATCGTCACGTCAATGATAAACCAATTGGATTCGAGCTACAGTAGGCGCGTGATTTGAACTTGATTACCACCACCTGTCGAAGGATATATCTACAATTAATTACTGTTTTAAAGGACGTTTATTTGCAATTGGACAAAGGGCGATGTTATTTAAAATAGAAAATTGCCAAAATTGTTGGAACTAGATCAATAATAATAATGTATGATTTTTACAGGAATATGTCGCATGTATTCAAGGCAATATACAGATTGCCCATAACAAGGCTCTATCAAAATCACGGAATTTTACGAAATTTGTGCAGTTATAATAAAGATTTAATTAAAAGTGGACAAAATACCGATTTATTGATGTTAAATTTGAAGAATGCTGCCAATACACACGTCGTCTTGGATATGGTGGCCAATCATTGTAAAATCATGAACAACAAACATGTAATTCAAGCTTTAAGGAGTTTATTTACTTTACAAAAATTCGGAAGGTACAAATCATATTTGGTAAATTTAATTTGATAATAAATTGATTTCAGTTCGGAATTTTCAACGAAACAGATCTTATCCGACCCGAATTTCGGTAAATTGTGTCGCCAATTAAAATTCCAAGCCGGTTCAATTGAACTACCCGATGTAATAGAGGCGTTGAAGATTATCAGTTATGTTGGTGTACCATCGAATAGTACAATCGTTCAAGTTTTATTACAATTAATCCGACATAGTGTCAACCAATTGAATATTCAACAGATCATTTTTATGGATTTTCTATTGAATCAATTCAGTACAACACCGTTGATTGAAGCTTTAAAAATAGCCCTACCGATTGTATTTGAGATTAATTTAAAAACGAAGATTAATTATGAAAATTTAACTACATTAGCTGATGCTTTACATTATTCAGTTAGTCATAAATTGAGTCAGGAGACAATCGAATTAATTGTTAATAATTTGAATTGTCAACAAGAATTCGATGTGAAAATTGCTAAAAGTATAGTTTGGTCGATTTGTGAGATGCAAAGTGATGAATTATTGCGCCCTTTAATGAAGAAATCTTTAGAAACTTTAGTTGTCCATTTCGATGAATTGAATTATAACGATATGGAAACGATACTATCGAAATTAACCAGACGTTTTAAATTGAATCAAACCAATTATTGTTATCATGAAGTATTCTTCGATTCTTGTGCAAATTATTTGATCGATAACGATATGGGTTTTAAATATGCCGTTTATTTATTACGGAAATTTTCTAGAGTTGTTCGTAATTCGTTAATTGATCGTACAAGAATTGATTGATTTTGTTTTAGAGTCATTGTAATAATTTCTTGTTGGATTACATGGCGAGGAAGATTCACGAAAATCCCGATTTAATCACGAAAGGGGAGCCATCTGATATTTACAGTATTGCTATAGCTGTGGCAATGACCGAATATCGTCCGGTTTATTGGGATGAAATCAAAAATTTGATACAAATGTCTGAAAATATGGCAAAAATTGATCGACGCGAGATTTTATGGTTGAAATTTGCATCATCTCTATGTTTGTTGGATATTTTTAAAGTTGATGTTTTGAATCGTTGTTTAAACGAACAGTATTTAGCGAATATCTTCAAAAAACGTAATTATCACACGAGTGGAAACTTTGATAAACGATTTCTCGTTAATTTTTTGATAGAAGTTTTAGTTTTTGGGGTTATTCGAAAGGGAATTTCCAGTTCTATAAGGGGGGTTGTACAGTTTTGGAAAATGTTGGGGAAATTTTGAGTTATAAATGAAAATCTAGGTGTATGTTTTCTTAAATTTTCCACGATAATTAAGTTTATATCGATTTGTTTGTAATGAATATGGGGTTTAATCGATAGAAAATTGAGGGAGGTTTCCAAATATACAAGACATTTTCCAATCGGTTCGGTAGTTTTCCCGGAAAATTGAGAAAATCGTCAAAAATTTGTTGACGGTTTTCTTGCATAAGTTTCAATACAAAAAATTAAATTTTCCATCTTCTGGAAGTCGAAACTTGAGGGATTCACGTAATAGAGGCTGGAAAATTTGTGGAAAATCTGGGGAAATTTGTTGTCCATTTTCACTTATTAAAAATGATTGTTTTCAATGGGTTTTTCCAGATTGTAGACGGTTCTAGGGATTTCAAAGTTGTGTTATTGTTGTGTGAAAAAAATTGCTTATTTTCATGGGAAAATCGCGTGGAAAACACGCTTTTTCTTTTTTTTTTAAGTAGCGCATAGATGGTGCTGTTATTACAATTTAATTTTCCATGTTTAAAATTATGCAAAGAAGTCTGCTATTTTTCTTAATTTTACGGAAAACTACTGAATTGATTGGAAAATTTCTTGCCTATTCGGAAAGGTTTTCCAATTTTCCATCGATTAAAACCCATATTCATTAAAAACAAATTGATATAAGCCGAGATATGAGGGAAATGTTAAAAAATAAGCTTATAGATTTTCGTCTATAACTCAAAATTTCCACCACATTTTCCAGAACTATAAAATCTCTCGATAGAGCTTGGAATTTTCTTTTGAACAAGCTCAAAAACTTGAATTTTTGTTAGAAAATTAATGAGAAATCGTCGGTCAAAATTTCCTCTTAAGTCTACTTTGTAAAGCATTTCCAAAAAATTTGGACACTGTCAATTCTAGAAATAACCGTGGCTTATTATCAAGATTTTCTTCTTAAATTATCAGTCCATTTGGCAAATTTTCTATATTAAAGGAGACTATTTAGTTGTTTTTGTTCAATTTTAGAGTGAATTTCTGATTTTCAATCATCACTACAATTTTTTGGCGATTACTACTCGAAATGTTCTTTCGAACAAACCCAAAATTTGAATTTCCATTAAAAAATGAACGAGAAATCGTTCGTTACTTCTAATTCTACCCTTTAATTACTTCAATTAATTTATTTTAGGATTCATGTCCGATATTGAGAATTATTTGATAGTATGGCAAAGTATCAAGTTCTATAAACCGGAATTATCGTGTTTATTACCGTCGAGATTTTTACCGGAGAAAATTGTAAGTCGAATCAATTTCGAATTCGATTACCCATTAGAGGGTGCTTTACAAAAGGCATTAGGTGGTGAGAAATATGTTAAAAGTAGTCTATTTACGAAAGTTGGCCAACAAATCGGTAATAATTCGTTATTGTAACCGTTAAATTAATTAATTTTGTGTAATTTCCAGATCATGTAGCAGTTTTTAGAAAAGGTGGATTTCCGGTCGCTTTCAGTACATCGAATGATGTACAATTTGTTGAAGATTTAGAAATTCCCCCCGATCATCAATTGTAATCTTTATAATTAATTTTCTTTGATTTGTTGTAATTGTGAAGTTTCAGAATTGTAATCCAAGCATTACCGGCGTTTCGTTATACTTTAAATAATCGTCAAATGCGATGTAGTACGTTATTTTCGCTGAAAACACTCCAAGATTGCGGCTATATTGTAATACCTGTGTGTTTAGACACATGGGAGGCTTTAGCCGATTTTGAAAAGATCCCATATTTGATGCAAATGATTAAAGAGAAAGTCGATGGAAGTGGCCTAAATCTATCAGAGGGTGTAATATAAAATTGTAGATCGCGGTAGGTTTTGTAATAAACTCGTTTTATTTGAAAATGCCTTTCATTTTTCTTACTTTTTTTCCTTCTAATTACTCGTAATTTTGTAATCCTTTATCTCCTCACTTTAATTTGATACAGTTATAGAATAGTAATTGTCAAGAATTTTATATGTTATTGACATGTTTCCAGTAATTATAACACCATTTAATCCACTATTAAGAAAAAGCTTAAAGGAAACTTTCATCTAGCGATTTGTTCGATTTTTGTGAACGTTTTATCCCGAACAAATCCATCACATTCAATTTGTTACAGTTAATTGATCATATTTTTATTAATATCTTTTCAACTGTAACCAAAATTATTATTTCCATTTTTAGCCAATTTTTAACTATAAATATTTAGCGATTATCTCTCAATACAACAGTACCAATCGATTGTTCCGAATCGTTCCTATTCCAATTCGAAATACAATTATGTTGAAATTCACAATTATTTTAATTTCCAGTAAGTTTGGAAATCAACATAAATATTGTCTTTTAATCGAAATTTCCAGCGGCTATCGCCCAAGGTTTCATTGCTGATTCCTTCGGACACGGCCGTCTTTCAAGCGGAGCCGAACTAAAGAGCCTCGCCCATTCGTCAGCAATCCAGGCGAGATCCCACGCCGACAACCAAGCGACAGCCGGAAATCAAGCGGCCTTCAACGCCAAAAACAACCTAGCCCAAGCCGCTCAAAGCGTAAGTTTCGATTAAATTGTCCTCAGATTCTATTGACTCAAATTTAGGCAGCTGCAGCGGCTCAGGCTGCCGTTATCGGGAAACAAGCAATCATTAAAGAATTGGGTGAGCAGTTGGAAAAGGCTCAAATTCAACTGCAGAGTGAAATCGCCCATTATCAACAGAGCGATGAGGCGGCAAGGACGGCGCAACACTCTCTTGAACAAGCCCAAAAACATGCAGCTACTTTGAATGTGGCTTTGACGGCTGCTCAACGGAGTGTTGCGCATGCCGGCCAGACGGCTGCCAGAACTGCTGCTACAGCAGCAACTCAGCAAGCTATGGTGGAGGATGCTAAACGTCGAATTGCGGAATTGAACGGTGAATTGGATGCTGCTTTGTCCGATTTAGAAGAAACCGAAGCAGCTGCGCAAAAAGCCTCGGTTGCTGCTCATGTCGCCCAAGTGAACGCCGATACAGCTGCTAACGCTGTAGTCGCTAGTATTGGCCATGGTTATCATAAACATTAATTGTTTTGTAATAATCTTGGAAATTTGAAACAAAAATAAAAGGTGTTTATTGGATACGAGTCTCATTTATTACATTTATTGATTACAATTAAAATATTTAGTGATGGTAACCTCCGCCAATATCGTGGTGGACATTTTCAGCTTCCACGGCATGTGCAACAGTTGCTGCATTAGCTTGAGCTACATTGGCAGCAGCAGCGGCTCTTTGTGCCGACTGTTGTGTCTCATGCAATTCACCTAATGCATTATTCAATTTATCAGTGACCTGGGCGATTCGTTGTTTGATCTCTTGGATCATGGCTTGTTGAGCAGCAGCAGCACTAGATGCCTGTTTGGCGGCTTCCTGAGACGATTGTGTTGCCGATTGGACAGCGGCCAAAGCTGCTGTGGTGGCGCTCAATTGTTGTTGGGATTGTTGGGCGGCTTGTTGGGCCGCTTGGGCAGCCTGTCTGGATTGAAGATACAAACCCAATTCGTTTTGGAGCTGACTTTCGGCGTCTTGGAGTTGTTGTCTGAGATTCTGGACGATTACTTGTTTAGCAACGACTGCTACTTGAGCGGTTGCGGCAGCCTAAACAAATTTACAATCAAATTTGGAATTTTATCAAAAATAGGAGTTACCCCAAGAGCGGCTTGGGCGTATCCGGTTTTGGCGCCTAAAGCGGCCTGGGCGCCGGCACTCTGTTGATTTTGTACAGCTGTATTGGCTTGTAACGCCGATGATAGGGCTAAACTTGTCAATTCTGTGCCGGAAGAGTATTGGGGTGCTGGGGCGCCGCCGCCGCCTCCATGTACTCCTTCACCGCCATAACCACTGATAACTTCAATATGATGGCCGGCTTGAACTTGAGAATCGGCAGCAGCAAGTGTTCTCAGTTTCCGTTGTGTTTTCGCTGATGTTAAAGCGATCACTACCAAACGAAATCGTTAGATTAAATCGAAAAATCCTCTATCATACTTACAAAGACAGATAACAACAAAAACTCTAGACATTATTGCACCTGTAATCGGAAATTTTCGTGATTAAAACAAACAAGAGTTGAATCGACTTACCGATTTCTCAACTGTTGTGATGTGTTGAAGTGTTTGGATTGATCGTTGGGGAGGTACTGATGTTTGAACTAATAATCTTCGTATTTATACTGAATTGGTTATAGTAGACTGTGCATTGTGGGAATCCTTCATTTCATAATAACGGGAAAGGCTGATACATTTTAGACGAATTCTGTTGGAACGTGTAATTGTCTATTCGCTACATGTAGATTAATTGGATTCATATCGTTTTTAATTAATTAGAAGAGAAAAAAGGATTATATGGAGATTATGGTAAAAGTACTCGCATTCTTTTAACTCATTCAACATCAATACTTTCCGTGTAAGATTGTTTTTTTTGTGTAAAAATACACGAGTTCCTGCTGGCGTATTTGCATTTTTCAAACTAATTTGACGCAATACTTATTAAAAATCCATATATGAAGCGATTGTTAAGGTTCGCTAGGTACCAATTTAACAGCGTCTGATCTTATATTTAATTCATTCCATGTAGATCATATAGATTAGATTTCGTAATGGTGAACGAATAATAAAATTAACAACCGACATTTTTGTACAAATTCATTAAAAAGTGAGTCATATAATTTCGCAAATTGCAATTCAACTTACTATATAATTTTCTTGATCTAATTCTAGAAAATTGAACGATTTGAAAGGATATCTTCAGGTGCTATAAGAAATCTAATTAGAAACTAATGACGCCTTGTTCTTCCCTGAGCGACATTTCTGGTTTCACACAAAGCTAAATGAATCGTTATAATTTCTAAATACATCACAATATGACAATTTCCATGGTGTTACGTTTAGTATACGGAAATATACGGAAGGAGAGTAGTTGAAGATTTTCTTTCGCCAGTTTTTTTCGTTTTCATTCTAAAGAAAATCTGGTTTAGTCTATCTAGAAGAATCTCTAAGTTTCACTCAAATCCAAATATGTTAAAATCCAGTTAATTGTAATAGCTGGCGACAGTTTGTACATGTACGACAAGTTATTTTATGGTGAAAGAATTTGGATGCTTCATTAATTACAGAGAATTTCAAATGAGAGTTTTAATAGCGGCTGTTATAAACGGGAAACAACCGAAATTCGCCGGAGCTTTCGCTCGACGTTCGATTATTTGGATTTTCAGCCTATTCTCGATAGTTTTAATCGACTGCTCCACTTCAATAGAACGGCTAATTGAATTTTTCTAATGATTTGTTGTAATCCAGGCATGTTAATGATCGATATCAATGCCGTTTTTATGGTTATTGCTCCTACGTTTTCAGTGAAAGCAAAATTGTCGACAAGCTCCCGTTTTTTTTCTGTTCCATTCGTCCAATCTAGGAAACTTAATATTTCACAATATTTAACCTTTTCGACGTTAATATTGTTATACAATTTGACCGGTGGTGTAGAATGGCGTAGGCTTGTCTATTCGGCATATTCAGGTCAAACAAGTACATTTAATCGATTTTTATTTTAGACAATACAGGAGCAAATTCAACGAGAATAAATCGACCGTTTATAGACGGTTAGAATAAAATACGATGTCTGTATAGACAGTGAAACGAGAGCTTTCTAACAATCTCAGAATTTGTATGTGTGGGTACGCTCGTTAAACTGATATATTTTTCAATTTAAAACCAACTTTTCCCTTATTGTATAATTGTAAAAGACGAATCAATCTTTATAAATTAGCAACGGAACTGTTTCCAATTGAAATCAGGAATTTTAAACGCATCCGCCAGGTGTTGCGTTGAGATTACAAAGAGAATTGCTGGTGAAATTTCCTTTATGAAGCCGTCCAGAAAGAAAAATACTTTAGATTGTTATATGTTTGTGATAATTGTCAGTATTGAATGTGATTGTTACATAAAGCTAGATCTAGAAAGTCGATGCATCTTTTAAAAAAGACTTCGTTTAATTTTTTCCTCATTCAAGCATAAAGATCTTGCACAATTTCGGGATTTTTCCGCACAAAAACTGAAAGTCGTATATCTGAACTAAATAGATTTTTATTATGATCTATGATTGTATTATTATAATAATAATCATATGAATGTATGGAATGAACCATATTTACAAAGTATGAGTGAAAATGATCGCTACAATAGTCTTATTATTAAATCTAATGGTGATGATGGTAACCACCGTCATGGCCGTCATATTCTTGTGCACTCAATTCGACTTGTACAGCACTGGTGGCGACAGCATTAGCCGCAGCAGCAGCATTACTTTGGGCAATTTGGGCGGCTTCCGATGCCTTCTGTGCTGATGCTTCTGTTGCTTGCAATTCGTTGATGGCGTTGTGCAATTGTTGCGATAAGCTACCAATACGTTGTTTAGCGTCTTGGATCATAGACTGTTGGGCGGCGGCGGCACTGGCGGCTTCAGTGGCAGCTTTAGCGGCATTAGCAGCACCACCTTGAGTAGCAGCCAAAGCGGCAGTGATTGCGGCTACTTGTTGTTGGGCTTGTTGGGCGGCCTCAGCGGCGGCAATAGCGGCTTGTTGGGTCTGTTCATATTGGGCGATTTCGGCTTGTAATTGTCGTTCGGCGTCTTGTAGTTGTTGTTCTAAGCCTTGGACGATTACCTGTTTACCAACCAGAGCAGCTTGAGCAGTTGCAGCAGCCTAATATTTTTAACAATACAATAAAATAAATAAATTTATAATTTTATAGATTACCCCTAGAGCGGCTTGGGCGAGGCTGCTTTGGGCGCCGAAAGCGGCTTGACTGCCGGCAGTTTGTTGGTTTTGGACGGCTGTTTTGGCTTGTAAGGCCGATGAACGGGCGAGACTTGTCAATTCAGCACTGGAAGCATAACCGCCGATTTTGCCGCCACCGTAACCGTGTCCGGCAATTTGGCCGTAACTGTGCGAGCCTTCAGCTTGTGGTTCGCTAACAACAATGCTTAATTTTTGTTTAGATACTCCAGCTGAAGCGAGAGCAACTGTAAGCAAACACCCTCATTATTTATGATTTGAGAGAAATAATAATCTTACCAGAACAAAGGGTGATGATAACGAAACGGAACATTGTTGTAATCGAAATTCTGAAATAATAGATTTTTATTGGAAATTGTGGAGAATTCTAGGTGGAAACTTACGTTTTTCCACAGCTAGGTGAATGTTGGATATGAGGATGCGATCAAGTCACTGACGAAATGTCTTCAGCGAGGCGAATTTATACTCGTTGTATTCTAGTTTAATTAGGAGGGGAATTTGCAATTATTTCGACTTTATAAACACCATGTAAAAATGTTGTTATTATAACAATTTAACATATTCTAAAGATTATGAAGCGTAGATAATTAAAACAATTTTTATTTAAAATACATTTACACATTTCAAAATTGTTAATTACTGAAATCTATTCGGAGACTATCGAACATGCCTGTTTATCTATAAAGGAAGCAATTTCATAGCAAATCTCAAAAAAATAGACGCAAGCAATGAACTGATACAGTTATTTACTTTTACTCCAATTGCATCAAAATCGAACAATATTAATAATTGTTAGATTAATCCCAAGATGTATCAAGAAAGTACAATCTGTTTAGAAGGAAGTTTAGTATGGTTCAATTACTGTATAACTTTCTAGATAGTTCGAATTAATTATTTAACGAAATATGTGCAAACTAGACAACTACCAGATTTCATTCTACTCGCAATTAAAGCCGGAACAAGTCCAATTTTCAATTAGAATTATCTACGTCTTGAAAATGATGAAATTCCCACAACAAAATTAGGTGATTATCGATATTTCCTAGAGTTACCGTAAGCTTTCACCCTTTTTAAAATGGTCAATACCGGTGAGCGTTACCATCAAGGCTATAGTTATCGTATAGAATCGAGATTTTTTCTCTCCAGTTTTTCGCTTTTCAAATTGCATGTTGGATTTATTAACTCATGCATTTAACAAATGTAGATTACTCTCGGACACGCCTCAATCGTTCCAAACGAACGTCTTTTACGTTTTTTTTTTCTCTCTTATGTAGGAGATGATGAAAAATGGGATTAATGCAATTGCAACTATCGATCTGGTAAATTGAACTAGAAACACGACCGTATCAGCGTTAAATTAGATGCGTTTTCTTAATCTTTATAGTGTCTGATTTGATAAATTTTAATCTCTAAATTAATTAACCAAAAATTGAACCCCAATTAACGCAATAATTTGGCCAAAATAGTGGTGATTGTCCAGTTGCCAATTCTGTATAATTTATTCTTATTGTATTCGTTGTCACGTTCTAATAATGCATTTTACGAGTTTTCGATTCTTGTCATCGCATTTTTAACGTCGTAATAGTTGTATTTGTTATTATATGGGATATCATTGCAATCAAGTTTCACACTAGCTACCTATATATAATACTTTTATATATATTTGACTGAATTATAACATCAGTTTCTTTAAATTGTCTTTGATTTTCATTCTGTTCCCTTTTATAGTGACTGTATCGTTAATGTTGTATTTTTTCCGTTTCGAAACTTTATTGATGTAGAATAGAAAAAAACGGTTGAACGACCACCACTTTAGTTCCTAGAACTAAAGAAAGGCAAGATTTTAAATTTGAAATTATACTGTACTCGTAGTATACAACCTCTAATACACGACGCAAATATCGACAATTGTATAATTTAAAAGAAAATTACCAAATACAATCAAGCCGAATAATTTAATCAAAATAAACGAGTATTTTTGATCTAATTGAATAATTCTGATTTTAATAGACCACTTTATACTTTCATATTTAGCCGATATTAGGCAATTTATGAAAGTTTACCGATTAATCTGTATTTGCTAATTATACAAATTTTGATCATTAATAACTGTAATAGGTTTAATGGTAGCTTTACAAGCGGAAAAATTGAGCAGAAATCGAGCCTTTTTATCAGAATAAACGATAAATAAAATCGAAATTAATTTATTAAAATAATGAGTAATTGTAAAATGTATACAACTCTCCCGGCGCATCCACCATTTTTCGCCTCCAACAATATTTCAATTTTAAATCGATTTAATCTTTAATATTTAAAATTGCTCGATAACATCGATATAATAGGTCGAGAATTTGGTCTTTTGGCTCAAGAATACAGGGCCGGGGTGGTAGAAAATGCCGCCCGGGGCCAAAATTCTGCACATTTTACATAGAAAATCGATCATTTCTACGGAATTCTGTTAATTATTGCAATTTAAACAATTTAGGTCGCTTACAATCGATTTTCGAGTATAGAATTAGATTTTTGGTAATTTTAACTGTTAATAACTCTCTAGAGACGAATTTTCGAGTTTTCGAGCGCACCGAATTTTCAAATCAATTGCCAGTTGGAAAATAAATAGAAATTTTAGGCACTTTTAATCAGATTTAACACTTTTATTTGGCTATCCGGTCATTTTGAAAAGAGCCTCAAGGCCTTTAGTGGAGACTTTAGGGCCGGTCCTCGCCACGAGCCGGCCCTGGAGTAGATTTTTTGGTATTTTCTAGTACAAGGTAAACTTTCGGGACTCGCCTAAAAATCGTTGAACGGTCACTCTGGAAATTATTAGTTAACAATAATTGAAAAATCTGCAACCATCCTTTCTATTGCACGAATTGTCGTGTACAGCTCAACGTGCATGAAACAATAAGTAAATACAACTTTAACATAAACATTTTCAATGACTATTGTTTTGAAAATTGAATAATTTCACAGTTATGCAGCTGAATTGATTGTTTCACTATTTTTTCTGTATTTATAATTATTCGTTTTTGAATTTAATAACAAGTTAATTTAATTGTAAATCTAGTAGAGGAATAATTGACAAATTATATAACCCGGCAAATAATTTAATAATTTAACAAGGAAGTTGGTTTGTAACCAACAGATGAGGAATTATTCAGTGACATGGATTGTTTAAACTTTCTTCTGTAATTAATTATTAACAACGTATTAATATTAAAATCGTTTTGCAAACAAAGCATCTTACTTTCAACTGAAAATTTCTATCAGCCCTTATCTTGTACTATCGACAAATTAACGTCAAAATTCGGCCTTATAGGGGTTGATATCGTTAAAATTTAGTAATAATAAGCTCATAAATTCTGTAGTTTTATAGTCTTGTGGTTTTTTTTCAATTTTCTCGTAATTTGTTGATTACGAACCCGTGTATTTAGTCACGCAAAGCAAATTTCAGCTTTCCTACGAAGAAAACGTAATAGGGAAATTATATTGAGGAAGGCTTCCTTCAGTTGTGCTAATTTGTTTAAATTCAACACTCTTACTTTAAAAATTCGATTTTTCAATAAAACTGTCTAATTAAAAATTTGTTAGAATTCAATATAAGTTGGGAGCATTTCAATCGCCTTATTAAATTAATTAGAGAAGTTAAGGATCTCTGTTTCTGGTGCTGTAGCTGCGGAATTTCCTCAAGATTGGAAATTCCGTTTCTATGCCTTTTGGAGCGGATAAATAGCGGAAATTATTATGGGAGAAATACGAATTTATTGAAACTGAAGGTCTAAAGTACATTTTTTCGATCCAGTGTTCGCAAATTTAATTAACCTTGTTTGATGACTGTTTGAGTTTCCGCTGTTCTGTTTCCGTTAAATTAAAGAAAATCCGTTTCTGTTTCTGCTATAGCATTTCTATGGTATCTATAAAATTAATTAATAAGGAAAATTCTTATAATGTGATCGAGAATGTGAAAGAATAAAACAATTTGATTTGAGTATTAATTAGATTCATTTATATCTGAAAATTAACGAAATTGTCGGTAGAGTAGAGCATTTAAAGATAACATAAATTATAAATTGTGAGATATTTAGGTTTAAATCAAGCAATTTCTCTTGACCCAGTCTTGGGTGTTGTTTACTTGTATATGAAAATAAACAAAAAATTAATAATAACAACAAAACAAGTTCGCTAAATAGTTGCGACACAATTAACTTCTAATAAAATCGATTATTGCAGAAATTTCACGCAATTTCTAAGAATTGTATTACGATTTTTTTTATAATTATAATAATCATAAAGAGAACAGAAAAATATGAAATTAATAAATACGAAATTATTGTCAATCATTGGAATTATATAATTTCCAAGACAAATGACCATAATAATATCGTGACTGGCATTTAACACACCTTTGTTTCTTCACCATCATCATCATTTTGCCATCATTTCTGTACAGGTGTAAAACAATTAATCGGTGTCTGCTAATTAATTTGTACGCTTGTAAAAATTCCAAATCACTCTAAAAATTTATTGTCCGTTGAAATATGTTAAATTTAACAATGATCTAATTTGTAAACTTTCATCATGATGTTTAGCAGTGCAGATGAGATCATTTACGAAATTATAAAGTTACCGGAACAAGACAGACGGGAAAAAGTAGAGACTGACAAATTAAATCGGCAATTTTTTTCCTCTATCGATTACCAAATTTTACAGAATTTCCACAACTTTCTCTCGATATGATTGATAAATTACAAATGCATAAATAAAGGAGAAAGAGGTAGATTTATTTGTAGCTAGAGTGGAAATTGTATTCATTTCACATACTTACGGGAGCTTCTGAAATAATCAATAGCCATTCCATTTGCATTCAATTTATTGTTGTACGCTTACTATTATTAACTTTATCTATTGCCGTATAATTATCAAGTCAGATTCGATAATATTAGCATGTTCTAATGAATGAGAGTTATTGATAGTTTATCGTATTATTTTTCCAATTTCGCGCCTTTTTTTAAATTGAACTGTTGAAATTTAGGGATTTTGTAGTTGTTACAGTTTTACCCAAGCTTCTTGGTTCTCTCAATTTTAAAATATATTAATCTGTTAAAAAACAATATTACTAACTGCTATATTTAAAAAAAAAATCATAAATTATTTTAAGCGGAATACCTGAAATAAATCAAAATATTAATAACAATTAAAATTGATAATTATTAAGATTTCTTTAATATAGTTTGACAGCTGTCATTTCAAATCAAGTCACAAATGCTTGCCAACTTTAAGAAAATTCATTCACTAACTAGTAAAGAACTAAAAAAAATGGATGAATACACATCAAATCCTTTTAAGAGGGTTGTTTTATTTAAGAACGAGAAACAGGGGATGAAAACCAACAAAAAACGGTAAGATATTCAAAAATCAGCTAACAATACAAACATGCAATAGAAATTATCCTTAAAATCAATAAAAATTGTCTAAATCGTTTCCCTATCAAAATTCATTGATTTGTTGTTATTATCGTTAAAACATTACAATTTGGGGGTACAATAAATTAGAGATTTGGGGAAATTCACTGTTAAAATAGAAAAACGTACAGGTTCGAACTGAATAGGGCTTCATTGGGAGACCCCTTTTGAATTATTATTTTTTAAATATGAAAAATAATGAAACACCGTTGTTTTCGAAATATCACAAAAATTAAAACAGATTTAAAAAGAGCAATTCGAGGTGGATCTAGGGACTTTTTCGTTTCAGAAAATTCCGATTGAATTTTGAGTTATACTGGAAAATTTTAAAGCATGTATCTTCGAAATGTTTTACAATTTTTAACTTCCCCGACCGGAGGGTAGGGAAGTTATTAGTTTCGGACCAAAATTTCGAATTCGAGATTTCACCAGATCTTTACGTTTTGAGGTCCCCTGAACACGTTTTTGAAGTTTTTAGCATGATGTCCGTGTGTGTGTGTGTGTGTGTGTGTGTGTGTGTGTGTGTGTGTGTGTGTGTGTATGTATGTGCGTCTGTCGGTTCTCCAACGATTACTCAAAAACGCTTTAACCGATTGAGTTCAAATTTGGCCAGCACAAATTATTTGGTGGCCGCTCGAGTTGATTAGTTTTTGGTGCCAATTGGGCCACGAAGGTGGAAGGGGGAGGGGGTTGATTGAAAAAAATTCAAGATAACATATTAATTTGATATCACCAATCGAAAGGGCATGTGCTTTTATGTCCGAAACGATACCCATCATGTGCAATGTTCTTTTCTTTTTTTAAATAAATGCACAAAATTGGCAAAATAGTGTAGTCCACAAATTCAAATTTGCCGCTTTCTATAAGGGATCGGTTGCCATAGAAAAGAGTTGTTGTTAGATAGAGAGAGAGATATATATCCTTTTCACGATTCAATTGCGAAATTTTGAAATGACAGTTTAGAAGGTTATCCAACATAATTTTTAAAGCGTAGTAAAATTTATAACGGTAGTTTATAAAGACAGAATGATATCTACTGTTGGTATCACTGAAGGCATAAAATCCTATGCGTTTGTTTACATTCTTCTGTCATTTTTGAAACATAACCTCAGAATATTTGTTTTCAAACGGTTTTTGTGTTTCGGTAAGTGCTTTTCCAATATATAAATGTTTTAAAATAATATAAATTTTAATTTTTCCCTCAACAATTCAATAGATATGATTTGATTTTTTCCATGTTTTTGTTGGGACAACCGTACTACTTTTTATTCTGCGCTGAAATTACAGTTCTGTTGTTTTGTCAAAATTTCGCAATTGAATCGTGAATTGAGTTTATGAGAAAGTTGAATTGAAAAGGGTGTGTGGAACTAACGATCAGTGAACAGAGTTCTGGTTGACGAGGTGCTGGTTCCTCATTGAATTTTTCGGAGGTTGTGAGATAGCCACGGTTCTCGAACCCGATTTTGATTTTTATAGTAAGTCAGTTTTTTTTTTAATAAAGTATCTAGAATAGAAAAAATAGTATAAAAAACTCGTGCTACGGTACTCGTTTTTTTAAAACTCGGACTCGTGCATTAATTGCCGACTTTTGACACTTGTTTTTAATAACTATTCTAATTCATGATTAACTATCCGGAGTGTGTCGGGGAAGTTATTAGGCCGCTTTTTAGATTCGGCCCCTTCCAAATTTTTTATGTTTTTCCTCATAACTTGACCAATATTGTTTATTTTTCAATGATTCTGCTAGTGTTTATAGAAAATGGAAAGCACTTTCCAAATCTCCTAGAAATTTTCCAATCAGGTTGCTTGTTTTTCGGGAAATTGCTAAAAATTGAAGGGCTTGCATTACACCTTTTTTTTAGAGTTAGTGTAGAATCAATGCTAGTATTTCATTATCGATAACTTGTATATTTTCGTAAATATTGTAACGAATAATACGGCATTAAAAAGAGAATTTCAAGGAGCATTAGAGGAAGTTTTTTCTTTTGGGAAATTCTACTTGAATTTGAAGTTGTAGTCCAAAATCTAGAAGTATGATTTTTCCTATAATTTTGCACATTTTTTTATATTTCCAACAATAATTTAGTAGGTTTTAAAAATTTACGAATAATTTTTGCAAAAAATGTAGAAAATGGGACGCGCTTTCTAAATATTTGAGAAGTTTTCCAATCCGCTTGTGAGTTTTCCGGGAAATTCCCAAAAATTGAAGGACTTGTAATACACTTTTTTTCGATTTGGTGGCCTAACAATGCCGATACTTTAATAAACGATAATTTGCTCATTTTGGTGAATATTGAAATGAACAAAAAAGCGTAAGAAAGAGCGTTTCAAGGAGCATTAGAGAAAGTGTTTCGTTATGGGAAATTCCACTTGAATTTGAAGTTATAGGCCAAAATCTAGAAGTATGATTTTCCCTATAATTTTGCACATTTTTTTATATTTCCAACAATAATTTAGTAGGTTTTAAAAATTTACGAATAATTTTTGCAAAAAATGTAGAAAATGGAACGCGCTTTCCAAATATTTGAGAAGTTTTCCAATCCGCTTGTGAGTTTTCCGGGAAATTCCCAAAAATTGAAGGACTTGTAATACACTTTTTTTCGATTTGGTGGCCTAACAATGCCGATACTTTAATAAGCGATAATTTGCTCATTTTGGTAAATATTGGAATGAACAAAAAAGCGTAAGAAAGAGCGTTTCAAGGAGCATTAGAGAAAGTGTTTCGTTATGGGAAATTCCACTTGAATTTGAAGTTATAGGCCAAAATCTAGAAGTATGATTTTTCCTATAATTTTGCACATTTTTTTATATTTCCAACAATAATTTAGTAGGTTTTTAAAAATTTACGAATAATTTTTGCAAAAAATGTAGAAAATGGAACGCGCTTTCCAAATATTTGAGAAGTTTTCCAATCCGCTTGTGAGTTTTCCGGAAAATTGCCAAAAATTGATAGGCTTGAATTACACTTTTTTTTCAAATTGGAGACCTAACAATGACGGTAATTTAATAATCGATAACTTGCTTATTTTCGTAAATATTGGAATGAACAAAAAGGCGTTAGAAAGAGCATTTCAAGGAGTATCAGAGAGAGTTTTTCGTTTTGGAAAATTTTACTTGAATTTAAAGTTATAGGCAAAAATCCAGGAGTATGATTTTTCCTAAAATTTTGCACATTTTTCTATATTTCCAATAATAATTTAGCCAATATTATAAATTCACGAATGATTTTTACAAAGTACATAGAAAACAGGAAGTACTTTCCAAATGTCCAAGAAATTTCCCAAAGGGTTTGCTAGTTTTTCGGGAAATTGCCAGAAATTGAAGGGCCTGTAGTTTTCAATCTAGTATCCAAACAATACCAATATTAACTAATCGATAACTCGCTCATTTTTGGAGATAAATAAAATAGCCTTTGTAGGTTTTTTTGAATCTCTACTGAGGCCACAATGTTCTAGTCCGGCACTGGAAACCCGCGTCCCAATTATTAATTTCCATCAACGTTTCTACTTTATCATCATGTAGCGGATGTCGTAATAGTTTTGAGGTAATAATAGGATAATAATAACAACAACACTACTAGTAGCAAGTATGCCCTTGTACTCAATGTCCAGTAGATAATGCCACCTAATGCGGGTGGACGTATGTCAAATATTTCGCAATACGAATATAAAAATATACGGGTTTCACTGGAAAAGGTTAAAATCTGAATGGTCATCAAACAATACAAATATAAATATAAATGTATAAGAGAAGGTTTCAAAATCTGGCCAGATAAGAGCCGAAATTAACCCAAATTGTTACCTGTTTTTTATTCTTCATCACTCGCTCCTTAGCCACATTAATCTTCTTTCCACCTGTTTGTTTCTATTGTTTAAAAACCGATAAATTCGTGATAGTCGGATTATACTGGATGTTTGATAAATTCGATGGTAATTTAAAGAATTGTCGACATACGACCTTCTTTCTGTTGCCGATAAGAGAGCATGTCGTGAGGGATTTGGCCGAGTTTCTGTAATAAAACGCGTAGGTGGTTCATACGTTGATATTGTCCGATTTAAACACAAGAAAACAAGAAAAATTCCAACCATAAATAGGTTAATGTTGTATTTATTTAAAATATTGCAATTATTATTATAGATATTATAATTCTAGCATAAAATTGTTGTAATAATGGAAATTTAAGGATGTAAATGTCGGAAATTGTGCAATAGAATAAACGGTAACCGCATTCAAATAATAGCACGCTAATCTAACAACCACAAGGACTAATTTATGGTTTTGTTTTAATGAAAATCATTTGATTTTTTTTATGTAAAGAGATTCAACTTACGCAAATCTAGTGCTTGACACTTTTTACCATCATTGTCGCACAATTCCATCAGCAATTTCGTCATTGTCCATAGAACAATGACAGTTTCATCATCGTAATTGGCCTTAAATTGGTCCAACAGATGGCTAGATCGGCACAAATAACGTCTAATTATCGGCGATTAAAACGATAATTTAGCTCGAATAGTCGGAAAGATTAACAATATCGGTGAAAGACGATTTCAGCCGGTTTCGTCGCCTGATCGGCCGTTGAAGTCGTTCTGTTTTGTTGATTAGAATTGGTTGATTTTCGGTTAATTCGCTAGTATTTTACGTTGCTTAATCCGTTACGGTCTAGAAACTAAAGGAGTCAATTGTGTTTATTGTCAATGTTAATCACTTTCAATTATAGTTCTAATCAAGAACAATTCTATACAGACACGATTTTTGTGGAAAAAAATCGGCGTTTATTTTCACCGATGGCTTGTCACAACTTTCATTAGAATAAAAAACAAACCAATAATAATTGTTGTTTGATACGATCTTGACCTTTCTCTAAACGAATATTTAGCAACCAACGAAAAATTGAAAAATTACAGATCTATTATTATTAAAAGGCTTTTTATTATAAAATATCGCTGCCTTGGAGGGGCATTGTGAAATTCATCTGCTTATCATCTATGGGTTTTTTTGTAATTTAAATATTCAAATTCCAAATCTTGCACGTAATTAGAGCGTATCTAACTTGAAATTTACACGGTCGTTTAAATTCGCTCCAAATGAACATCACCGTTTCACAATTTTCTTAATAGTCAACAAGAGATGATGTTCCAAAGGGCGAATCGTTGGAGCTTAACGAATACTTGTATTTTTGATGGACTCGAACATAAATAAATGGATTTTTCTGTACTATCATGATGGAAATTGTGTCAAGAACGATCTCTTTACATTCTTCTTTGATTAGCTAGTAGATAAATCTGATTGACAATAAATTTAATTTCCATCGCTCATTTTCCACGTTTTATTTGTTTATAATAGGCGACATTTTATTCAGATAGCGTGATGGTCGTGGCCAATTTTCCATTCAGGATCACTGCGACTACGATTAGCCAATTCGACATTGTTAGAAACGTGTGCTTGTAATAATAACAATTATAAGAAACCGGCCCGTGATTACAACAAACCAATTCTTATTATTATTGTCTATGTTTGTGTTATAATCGATTGGAAGGCGACTGAATTTGGTTGTGGTTGAATCGTTGAAAGTATCGTTTTTAGCGAGAGGCATTCCGGAGTTGACCTGTTGACCCGTGGTCATTGTGCTTGAGCCGCCAACCTTGTACTGTCAGCCATTCAGGTCGACTTGCGAAACTGAAAAAACACGAGTTGTTGTTGTCAACAATCCTCTTAAGTCGATTATTATTGGAAAATTGAAACCGTCTTTGGATTTAAGGGGACATTAACACCGCTACTTTGATTATAATTAATTCTATTTGGAAAAAATCGATCCTTGAAGTATTAGAAATTTAAATTTCGACTGAAACCCTGAAATTTACAATAGAATTGAACTAAAATCCCAACATTCAACATTACCTAATAAATAATAATATTTTTGGAAATCTTTTAATTTTTCGTTATTTGTACATTCAAAATCGATAATTTCCAAATCTTGTTATTAAAGATTACACAAGTCTTCCTATATTTTTTCATAATAAATCACAATCACAACTGTAATGAAGGCTAGATCCGGATCCGGTGATAATCTCATTGTACAAAGGAACTTTTAAATTTTAATGAAAATTACACAATCTATTATTATAACGGGTAATCAATTGAGTTAAAGGCGAATACAAAAAAATAAATAAACGAAATCAATAAATAGGACTGCAGTTCAAAGCTACAAGGTTTATTTCATAATCATCATCCTTATGCTTTGTTTCCAATAAATTCTGTCAGACAATTATTTATGATTTTTTTTTTGAGTTAAACAAGACGAGATGTCAACTATTCGAATACTATTAGCCGAATAATCAAGACCTTATATTGATTAAAAATTAAAATTTTTAATTATTCTAAATAGATTTGCATAATCAATTTTATTTATGGTATTAGTTAGCATATAAACAGGTATTAAATTGAAAAATGTACTATTAACAAATTTTCAATCGGAAAATCGTTTTCAACCCACAATTTTCTCAAGCGTACAGCCTTAAACATCTATTTTCAATGATTTATTCATTCGATAGTGCTATTTTAGGTAGTTAACGCTTGATCATTGATTATTGCTCAAAATTTTATTTATACGGGGCCAAAGATTTAAATTTAAAATATAAGAGAATTGACGATTGCTCAGAATTCGGCTCGGTTGTTGACTTTAAGTAGTTTGTATTCTCACCCTAAAGTTCTACTAACGGTAATCTTTTGTTTACAAGTGAATCTTCTATTTCTTTGTCTGATTCTTAATGTTATTAAAATTATCCAAAGTGGGATAGTTTATTGTCTGGGTCTTGAAATACTCTTTCCGATGAGGTATCATAAGTTTGAGTATCTTTGAAATTAAGGGAGAAATCGTGTCTTGAAGTGTGGCAATTTTTCAGAGACCAAATCGAAAATTACTCTTAAATTAGCCTTATTTCAGTCGATTGTCGATTTTGAATTTATTGATAGCAAGTTTTTCGAAAATTACATTATTTAAATAGTTTTCATCAATTTTCAGACTAATATTTGAATTTAGTTGTTTCAAAACAATTTTATTCTCATGAAAGAGACTTAACTTGCTCTATTTTTCGTTATTTTTAACAAATTTTGAAGCTGTATCTATGAATTTTTAACTGGATTTTATAATTTTTAGAAAATTTACTACATAATTGTCCAATTTAACTGATTTTAGAACTAATTTTGCAAATTCTTCATACAATAAAAGTTGCTCTATTTTTCGTTATTTTTACCAAATTTTGAAGCTGTATCTATGAATTTTCTGTCAGATTTTACAATTTTTAAAAATTTTCCACAACAATTTAGCGAATTTCAGAACTAATTTTCTATATTGTGCATGGTGTAAAAGGATTCAACATGCTCTATTTTTCTTATTTTTAGCAAATTTTGGAGCTGTATCTATGAATTTTTAACCAAATTTTACAATTTTCAGAAAATTTTCTGCATAATTGTCCGATTTTGCCAATTTTGATTTTTTTCTGTAGGTACAATAAAGAGACCCAGCTTGCTCTATTTTTCGTTATTTTTACCAAATTTTGAATCTATATCTACGAATTTCTGCCAGATTTTACAATTTTTAGAAAATTTGCTACAAAATTAACCAGACAATTTCAAATCTAGTTATTTTCAGCAAATTTTTGAAGCTGTATCTTTAGATTTTGAGCCAGATTTTATAATTTTTAGGAAATTTACCACAAAATTGTCTAGCCTATTTTTAGAACTAAGTAATTATGAATATTATTTGTACAATCAAGTTACTCAATTAGCTCTATTTTTCATTATTTTTAGCAAATTTTAGGAGCTGTATCTTTACATTTCAGCAAAATTTTCTAATTGTTAGAAAATTCAATACAAAATTGACCGATTTGGGCAATATCAGAACTACTTTTGTATCTATGAATTTCTAAATTACATAAATTTTTAGTAAATTTACTACCAAATTGTTCGATTTAGCCAATTTTTCGTTTTTTTTTGTAAATTTTGAAGGTGTATCTATGAATTTTTAACTGGACTTTATAATTTTTAGAAAATTTACTACATAATTGTCCGATTTAACTAATTTTAGAACCAATTTCGAAAATTCTTTGTACAATAAAAGGACTTAAGTTGCTCTATTTTTCGTTATTTTTAGCAAATTTTGAAGCTGTATCAGCCATATTTTACGATTTTTAGAAAATTCTCTACAAAATTAGCCGATTTAGCCAATTTCGGAACTAATTTTAAACATTCTGCATGAAATAAAAGGTCTCAAGTTGTTCTATTTTTCCGTCGTTTTTATCAAATTTTGAAGCTGTATCAATGAATTTCCAGCCAGAGTTTACAATTTTTTCAAAAATTTACGATTTGGCCAATTTTAGAAGTAATTTTGAACATTTATTATGCAATAGAAAGGCTCAACTTGCTCTATTTTTCGTTAATTTTATCAAATTTTGACGATGTATCTATAAATTTTCAACCAGATTTTACAATTTTTAGAAAATTTACTACAAAATTTTCCGATTTTGCCAATTTTGAACAATTTTTGTACAATAAAAAATCCAGCTTGCTTCATTTTTGCTTGTTTTTAGCAAATTTTTGAAGCTGTTTCTTTAAATTTTCTGTCAAATTTTATGATTTTTAGAAAATTGACTACAAAATTGACTGATTTAGCCAAATTCAGAACTACTTTTGTATGTATGAACTAATTCTGTATTTAGAAATTTTCAGATTTCATAAATTTTTAAAAAAATTTCTATAAAATTGTCCGATTTAGCCAATTTCAGAACTAATTTTGAACCTTCTGCATGCAATAGAAGGATTCAACTTGCTCAATTTTACGTAATTTTTACCAAATTTTGAAGCTGTATCTATCAATTTTCTGCCAGATTTTACAATTTTTAGAGAATTTACTACAAAATCGTCCGATTTCGGAACAAATTTTTAACATAAAAAGACTCAGCTTGCTTTATTTTCGTTATTTTTAGCAAACTTTGAAGCTGTATCTATGAATTTTTAGCTAGATTTTACAATTTTTAGAAAATTTACTACATAACACTCCGATTTAACTGATTTTAGAACTAATTCAGAAAATTCTTTGTACAATGAAAGGGCTCTATTTTTCGTTATTTTTAGCAAAATTTTGAAGCTGTATCTTTAAATTTTCATCCAAATTTTATAATGCCTAGAAAATTCACTACAAAAGTGACCGATTTAGTCAAATTCAGAACTACTTTCGTATCTATGAACTACTTCTGTATCTCCAAATTTTCAGATTTCGTCAATTTTTAGAAAATTTTCTACAAAATTGTCCGATTTAGCCAATTTTAGAAGTAATTTTGAACATTTTTTGGGCAATAAAAAGGCTCAACTTTCTCTACTTTGCGTTTTTAGCAAACTTTGAAGCTGTATCAACCAGATTTAACAATTTTTGGAAAATGTTCTACAAAATTGGCCAATTTAGCCAATTTCAAAACTAATTTTGAACGTTCTGCATGCAATAGAAGAATTCAACTTGCTCTATTTTCCATTATTTTTAGCAAATTGAGACACTTTCTCCTTAAATTTTTAGCCAGATTTTATAATTTTTTGAAAATTTACTATAAAATTGACCGTATTAGCCAATTCTTAGGCTAATTTTGGGCATTCTTTGTACAATAAGGGAATCTTTAGAAACAACTTAATACTTGTGTAGTCGATAGAATGCCGAGTGTTTGATTCAAGTTTTGTAAATTTCGATTCCATACAGTTTCAATAATTTAAAAAAATATTGAAAGATGCAAGGTTATCAGTAGAAATCGGATATAATATATACAAGTTACCTTTTCTTCTCTTCAAGTAGTCTCAACGATCATTAAATAGGAATTTTCACTTGTATTCATTCAAAATGTCATAAAGTCAATCGGTTTTTTTCGGTGTCCATCTGTCGTTTACAACTTGAATTTCTATACAAACTCCTTCATCATCGAATATTAATGTCACCTTATGCCGATTAATTACAAATAATTATAAATTAATTTAATTTAAACATATTCATAATTAGTTTTTATTGTTGAATTCTTTATGGATTTATTCAAATATCGAAGATTTTCGATAAAAAATCCTTAAAAGACGCAATGAACACACGACCCCAACCTGTTTGTGGCGCCCGAATGCCATGCAAGGACACCGTTTTCTAGATCGACGCCTACAAAATATCCCCGTCGTCGAATTGTTGTTTTTTCTTGATGATAATTTATAGAAAACATTCCAAGCATAGTTATTGGCGTTTTTTAAATATCATTATTAATGAGGAATTCGAATAACGTTCATCATAAATTCTTCAACGTATTTCAGTTGGTCTTGTTCGTTTTGTTTCGTTCAAAGATGGATAGTGGAGGTGTGGAAATCTATCGAGAAAAAATCTCAAGGATCTAATCCTGCTTTCAGCACTAAATTTAACAGAGATGTTTTACAAGAATTACCAAATGTTTAATTATATAGTTTTTTATTGATTGTTCTCATATCGATGATTGGTGATTTATTATTTCTTTCAGAATATTGCCTAATTTAGTGGAAAGATGATCTCAATTTAATTCAAATTTTCCTTATTTTAGAATTGATAATATTTAAAAATAGAATTCTTTTTCGAATGAACGTGTTCTATCCGGTGATAATTGGAGAAATACCTGAATTATTATCGCGATCTTATCAACATGTAGAAACTCCAGTTTGGTACAGTGATTGATTGATGTACAAATAGTCGACATTTTCTAAGGTGAGTCGAATTTTTGTTATTTCTATACTTATATTTTGCAATATTGTCTAATTTAAATAATTAAAAAAATATTAAATTTAGTCTGTATAGAGTTTATCGTGTTTAAAAGGTGGAAATTTTGAGAATGAGTCAATAAAATTTGAGATTTACACGATACGTAAATCGTAGAAAAATGCCAATTTTGTGGCAAAAACGAGATAAGCCCCACGTTCTCATTTTCAGGCAATTCACAGATATACAGTGTGTACAACGCCCTTTCACTGATAAGTTACGTAAGATCGTAGCTTAGTTCAGTTTCTTGTCTCTATTGAAAAATATGTCAATAAATGTCAAATCTAATAAAGTATGAATCAAACTACGAAGGCCAATTGTTGGATATTTATTAGGATTTTAGTGCTATTTATATTCAATTTTCGATGTAAATTCAAATTTTTTGGCAATCTCTATCAAAAATTGTGAATTTAATTCAAAAATACCTTGAAATATTGGCCCAGAACCTGAATTTTACCCAAAGATTGGGACTTAAAATCGCAAATCTTATTCAAAAAACATCCTGTTTTGCCAAATTTGTTTAAAAGCGAATTAATGTAAGTCCTACGTTCTCATTTACATGTAATTCATAAATATACAGGGTGTACAACGCTATTTCACTTATCAATTATGTAGCATCGTAGCTTATTTCAGTTTTTGGGTTATTTATTGAAAAATACGTCAATAAATGATGAATCTAATAAAATATGAACCAAGCTACGACCAACTGTAGTGTAAAATAGCATTATACATCCGGTATTTATTAGAACAAAGTGCTATTTATTTTAAATTTTTGATTCGAATTCAAATTTTTGGACAATTACTTTAAGAATTTAATCAAAAGATGTGAGTACAATTCAAAAATGCGTTGAAATATTGGCTAGGATCCTCAATTTTACTCAAAGATTAGGACTTAAAATCGAAAATCTTGATCAAAAAACGGTCCTGTTCTGCCAGATTTGTTAAAAACGAGTCAAGCTAAGCCCTACGTTCTCAATTTCAGGCAATTCGCAGATATACAGTGTAGAACGCTTTTTGACTAAGCAATTTCGTAGTATCGTAGCTTAGTTCAGTTTCTTCTTTCTTTATTGAAAAATACGTCAATAAATGATAAATCTAATAAAATATGAACCAAGCTACGACCAACTGTAGTGTAAAATAGCGTTGTACTCCTGTATTAAATAGAACAAAAATTTTAAAGTGCTATTTATGTTGAATGTTGTATTCAAATTCAAATTGTTTGGGCAATTTATTCATGGATTTGATCGAAATTATGAATTCAGTTCAAAAATGCCTTGAAATATTGAGTAGGAACCTGAATTTAGCCCAAAGATAGGGACTTAAAACCAAAAATCTAGTTCAAAAAACCGTTTCGTTTTGACGAATTTGTTAAAAACGAGTCAATCTAAATCCCTACGTTTCCATTTTAAAAGCAATTCATAGATATAAAGAGTGTAGAACGGTTTTTTCACTCAGCAATTACGTAGTATCGTTGCTTAGTCCGGTGTTTTGCTTCTTTATTAAAAAATACATCAATAAATATCAAATTTACTAAAGTATGAACTAAGCTACGATTACCGACTGAAAGGTAGATTAAAATTTTTCAGTTTTTGACGCGAATTCAAATTTTTACACGATTTCTTTAACAATTTAGTGAAAAATTATCCAATTCAAAAATGCCTTGAAATATTGGCTAATAATTTTAATTTAACCCAAAGATAGGAACTTATTGTTAGAACTTAAAATCTAGTTCAAAAAACCGTCTTGTTTTGCCAAATTTGTTGAAAACGAGTCAATCTAAGCCCTACGTTCTCATTTTCAGGCAATTCACAGATATATAGAGTGTAGAATGCTTATTTTTTACTTATCAGTTACGTAGCATCGCAGCTTATTTCAGTTTCTTGCTTATTTATTGAAAAATACATTAATTAATGATAAATCTAATAAAATATGAACCAAGCTACGACCAACTGTAGTGTAATATAGCGTTGTGCATCTTGTATTTATTAGAACTAAAATTCTAAAGTTAAATTTTTGATTCGAATTCAAATTTTTGGGCAATTTCTTTGAGAATTTCAATTATTGGCTAGGAACCTGAAATTAACTCAAAGACTGGCACGTAAAATAGAAAATCTTGGTCCTGTTCTGCCAGATTTGTTAACAACGAGTCAATCTAAGCCCTACGTTCTTATTTTCAGGCAATTCACAGATATATAGAGTGTAGAGTGCTTTTTTTTACTTATCAGTTACGTAGCATCGCAGCTTAGTTCAGTTTCTTGTTTATTTATTGAAAAATACATCAAGTAATGATAAATCTAATAAAATATGAACCAAGCTACGACCAACTGTAGTGTAAAATAGCGTTGTGCATCCTGTATTTATTAGAATTAAAATTTTAAAGCTAAATTTTTGATTCGAATTCAAATTTTTGAGCAATTTCTTTGAGAATTTGAAATATTGGCTAGGAACCTGAAATTAACTCAAAGATTGGCACTTAAAATCAAAAATCTTGACCAAAAATCCGTCCTGTTCTGCCAGATTTGTTAGAAACGAGTCAATCTAAGCCCTACGTTCCCATTTTCAGGCAATTCACAGATATACACTCAGCAATTACGTAGGATCGTGGCCTAGTCCAGTATTTTGCTTCTTTATTGAAAAATACATCAATAAATATCAAATTTAATAAAGTATGAACAAAGCTACGACCGCCAATTGTAGGTTAAAATACCGTTGTGTGTAAAAATTTTAAAGTGCTAGTACAGTTATACAGGGTGTACCTCTTTCACTATTAAGTTACGTAGATCGGAGCTTAGTTCGGTTTCTTGTTTCTTTATTGAAAAATACGCCAACTAATGTCAAATCTAATGAAGTATGGACCAAGCTACGACTACCAACTGACAGGTAGAGTTAAAAATTTTAGTTTTTGACACGAATTCAAATTTTTGGACAATTTCGTTAAGAATTTAATCAAAAGTGAATTTAACTCAAAAATAAGTTGAAATACTAGCTAAAAACCTGAATTTAACCCAAAGATTGGGACTTAAAATCGAAATTCTTGCTAAGAATTTAATCAAAAGTAAATTGGCTTGAAATATCGGCTAAGAACCTGAATTTAACCCAAAGATTTGGACTTAAAGTCGCAATTCTTGTACAAAAACCGTCCTGTTTTGATCTAAAATTCCATTACTTGTAACGTGTTTTGTCTTGGGCTGTTGTCCGATTCGTTACACTCTAAATAAGAAATATTGAACTACAATTTTCTTACTAAATAAAATTTTCCAGTTTATACAGAATTTGGGATAGGCCCTGGAAACAACAAATTTGAACAACAAATAAGGTTCTCAACATTGAACATCCAAAGATGAGTCATTCTCGATTAATTCGTCTTTATGTGCAATGAAAGCAACAAGTCTCCAACGGATCATCCTAACTCCAAAACAACAATACCACTGTTTGATAAAAGTGCCAATGTTATTAGATGAGTTGAAAGAGCCCCACCATTAATCGTGGGACTCCCCATTATCTCTGGTGGGTGCAATCGTGCGGTATTTCTATATACAATCGAATATATCTTAGGCCAGTGACCACCATACCATAGACTTTATTTCTTTTCACTCGGCTATTTCACTTTCAGTTTCGTTGGCGGGTTTGTGCTAGCCGGCTGTTTGTTCGTTTCGCCGCCCGCGCTCTTTTCGCTCCTTTTATTCTACACTCAAACAATAAACTGTATTGTGCATATTTTTTTATTGTTGATTCTGTAATTATAATAGAATATGTGTTGAAATTTAATCGATAATATTGAAAATTAAATCGATTTTAAGTGAAATTCGAACTTCCCACATTAACGGTAAATATCCCCCAATTTTCCAATTAATTACCCTGTAATTAGTAGAAATGGTGAAAATCGTTAATTTGTTGAAAATTGTCAATCAACGAGTTAAAATTGTGTTTGCGATATTTAAATTGCAACATTCGAATTGATCTAATTTCAGTTGATTTATTATTTCAGATTAATCGATTATTACTACTATTATGATTAATGTTTTTTCTATTATTTGTTTATAGTAAAGTTGTTGATTGCCAATTTCTCAGTAAATTTGTGATTAATTCGATAAATCACTACCATTAAAAAAAATAATTTAAAACATAACGCGCTATGAAATCGTGTAAAAGTTTAGCTGTTGTCCTTCAGAATTTCGTTATTTTCGTATAAGTAAGAGTCAATATTCGTACACACAGTTTTAATGAATGAAAATTTACGAAAATTATCAATAAATCAACTGAAATAGTTATGTTAATAGCGAAAATAATTAGAAAAAACAAGCCAGTTAGTCTAGTTTTCGTTAGAATTTTCTATTAAAAACTCCTTTCTTATCTGTAAATTTCCATAAACGCACACCGATTATCGTTGGTAATTAGGACGAAAAGAAAAGCGTCTTCTGTTAAAATTGACGCTATTAACTCCCAGATTAAATCACCGATTATTTTTGATTAATTGTACACAAACAATAAAGTTTCTAGACCGAAATTTATCAAAAAACAACCAACAAGATTACAGGCTCTTTTTGCGGTTCTAACGAAATATGACCCGATGATATTCAAAATTTCGCGAATTACCCAATTCCAACATTGAACTTTGGTCTAGAAACTACAGAATTGTTTCAGAAATAATTCAGATGAAAATCTCAAAAAAATGTTCGAAAATTTCGCCACTATTAATTGAATGCGGTTTCAATTTACGCGATCTATCGTGTAAATTGAGGGATAATAGCATACGAGGGAACAAAGTGTGCAATTACACAATTTAACGCTGTTAATCCGCTTTCAATTCTAAACAAAACAGATTTACTCGTATTATAATCGATTTGTTATATTCTCACAAAGTGTACTGTAATAAGGTCTATTACAGTACAGTTTTGTGTTGTTGAATGGATATTTTATAGGGAAATATCCATTATTGAACAGTTACACTTAAGTAAAGACTTTCTATTGTTGAAGAAAAAATCTACCATAACTAATTACCATTAAGTTTCATTGTGTAGCAATTAAACGGTTTTTGCTACTTGTTTAAACTGTCGTGGCATATGAGATTATTTTTAATTGAGATCTAGATCGATGACTAATTATCAACCATAAAAATTTGGACATTTGTTTAATCAAATTTCCGTTGTTTTACTAGGAATTTCCTTTGTTCAGATTCTTTTATCAATTGTCATCCGGATATTGTCAAATAAAAAGATTGTTTTCTATGTAAAAATAATTCTTTGTGAAATAGTTTTAATTAATAATTTTTTACTTCATTTCCTGCAATGATGTATTCTTTTTCTAATTAGTTTAACTCGTTTAATCGCTGAAATTTATAGAAATCAACCATGAGAAACGAGAGATAAAAATCAAATCTACCATAACTGAATTGTTATGGTCATTGTTCGAATTTTCACATAATCTGCGATTTTTCTCATTCCCGTAACTGTTTTCTGATCTATAGAACTGGCAATCGGAACAAATACACCGATATTCGAGAAATTGTGGTTCGCCAGTTGTGTATATTCGTACAATTACTGTAGGAATTGGAGTTTCGCAAGTTAGAAATTAGTTTAGAAAAATAAGAAATAATAAAGTATCCTGTCTTGATAAAATGGGATTGCGTTACAAAATATGTACTTGTTAAAAAGAAACTGCTGTTATTATAAACGAGTCTAGAAAGGGAGAAATATTGTGAATTTAATCGTCAATTTCTACAGTCTATTTATTAACAAACAATAAGTTTGTAATTTTAGTAATCGTAATAATAAGTTTGCTATAATGTTGTAATTTATTTCTCGTTTTATTTGATTCTTTAAAGACGTTTATTATGATGAAATTTAGCTATCTGCTTATTTAAATTGCAATAAAGTAAATGTCAAATAATTGTTGCAGTAATAGTGCCATGTTGAAAAGATAGCAACCAAAATAGAATTCAAATAGAGATGTTAAGATGGCTTGGAACAAAAAAGGCGCCACCAGAGCCTCTTCAACTGCAAATCGACCACAATATCGCACCGGCACCACAACAACAACACGAGGAAATCACCGATGATCCTTTGGCAACGTTCGAAACCGGCCACAACGGACCGAAACCGATCTATTCGGTCAGCAGGTCAGTGTTTTTACCCCGAATTCCACCCAAGACTAGAGGGTGAGTTGGACCCTCGCGCTCGACAATCCAATTTAAAAATAACTCGGCGAATTTTACAGAGTCAATCCGCTGTTTCAAGAGACAGAAGATGAACGTCCGTCATCTTCAACGACACCGACAAAACCCCGACTGCAATCGGGGGGCAAATCGACATCGTCCGGTTATGGCGGCAGTAGCGGCAGTCTCGATCCGATCTACATCGACCAAACGAAATTACGTGACGATCTTATTTTGTTGTTGGAACAAAATCCAAAATTTGCCAAATCGATACGATTGGCGACGAAATTCAACAACAAATCGGTGACTGGGGAGACTTTGGCGACAATTTTGGAAGGTCGCGTCGATTTACCGATACCGAAGCCGATTTGGCCGCAATCCCCCGATCGGAATCGTTCCAATTACGATTCGAATTACGATGCCTTATTGTTCTATTCGAATTTAAATGATGTTCCTAATTTGATTGATAACCGTTTAACAGTGAGGGAGATTCTTGTTGGATTATTGAACAATATCAATGCTACAATGGCGGACAATACCGGATTAACGCCCGATGAAATGTTGAAGATTGTTAACGAGAAAATATCGTCGAGTATTGACGCTTTAAAGACCAACACCGAGGAGGAGATGCGGAAATTGTGTTTGAATTTGAGTAATTGCCAGAAAATCAATTCGGTTTTGAGAGCGTTCAATAACTCCTCTTCAACTACAACAACAACATCAACATCGAGCGGTAATTCCAGCCAAAATTCGCCGGAATGGAACAATAATAATAATAAAAATCGTGTCCGGACTATATCCAGTGAAACTGACGATATTTACCAAATACCATCCGGTTCGTCTAGTAGTGGTTTCAGTGATTATCTGAAAGATAACCAACAATTACCGATATTCCAGCATGAAGATATCGGTAGTGTTACGGATGGTGTACGAAATGCGATGATTTACGGTACTTTATATCGGCATAAATTCAATCTACCGACGAAATCCGGTAAGGATACAACGAATATTGTTAAAAAGAGTTCTTTAATAACGAACGATAACAAGCCGAGCGTTTGGCAGCAATATTACGGTGTACGAGCTGTAGTAACTGACGATGTTAAATATACAACAAAACCTACAGATGTACCTGTATTTGTAAGTATTCGAAATTTCTATTTTATCGTCTAGGTGAAAGTTCTTGTGTAAAATTCGATAAGCCTCTCTCGATTTTGGTTTGAATTTTCCAGCATCAATTTTGAACAAATTGTAGTTGCTTTCATTTGTTGTTGTCTTGTCAATGTAGGATAGTAGGCCGCCAATATTGAGCATTGAAAGTGAAATTATAACGGTTGAAATTGCATTTTCCAATCGAATTTCAACTAGACGTGTTGTAATAAATCGACCATCATCCTCAAACTAATTAATAAATTGGCAAAGATGACATCATATCTGTAAAATTCGCGAAAGTCGGTTTCTTTCGGCAATAATTTCAATAGTAATTCGGGCCAAAGCGCCTGAAATTTCTCCAAAACTGATGCGAATCCGTGTTGTTTTTATTATTGTTGCGTTAATTCTAGAATGCGATCAAACTTATCAACGGCCTTCAAAGGCCGTTTCGTTACAAATTCTGATGTAAGAGAATTGTATTTATTTGGCTTCAGGTTAATTATAAAGCTGACAAACGTGATTTTTTCGGCGCCAAAATAATACAGTTGTTATATTGCAAAATATTCTTGAATACCTTCAGTAGAAAAATTGTTGTTGATTATTATTGTTGTTGTTTTGATCGTTGTTTATTACAATTTATCTAGAATTTGAGGCCAAAAGAAAAAAGAAACGGCTACTATCAAATTAGCCTTCGACAAGTAGTCGAATTGCAAACCTGACCAGATATCGTTCTGATTCGGCTTGTATTACTCAAAAATCACTATTTTTCCGTACCTAGATCGGATTTCTTTGGGTTTTATAGAATGACAACAAAAGATAATAAAATAGCCCACTATCGGCTAAGACAATGGACTTTTCAACGATTTTATGGCGACTTTCATCGCTAGATCTAAAGTAATACGTTATTTTTAGCACATACAACACATAAAAAATGCTTACAACTATTAATTAAACAGGATATGAAAGTTTGTGAAGTAACTTAATTTATCTCAACATTTTTGACGAGACTGTAGAGAAGCTTATATGATTTTTTTTCTATTAATAGTTCCAATTTTATTTCGATTAGATGAAAGAAAAAGGAAGTTTGTGAATCGAAAACTAAGTATATCCACCCAGTTTGTTCTACATTGCAAATTCTATAAAAACGTTGAAGCTGAAATTACATAACAGTAGTAATAGTATCGGATAACGCTGATTCATTGAAGCCCTTGGGGGAAATATCAAATCCTCTCACTAATCGGACAGGGGATGAGATAATTTTTAAATTTAAGGGCACGACTAGAAGTCGGTAAAAAGAGGAAACTTTAACGAACGATTTCTCATTCATTGTGTGAGGAAAATTCAAGTTTTTCGGCTTGTTCGAAGGAGAATTTCCAGCTCTATAGAAGAGATTTTATTGTTGCGGAAACGTTGAGGAAATTTCGAGTTATAGATGAAAATATGGAAGTATGTAATTTTTTTAATAACTTAGCTTATATCGATTTGTTTCAATGATTATGGGGTTCAATCGATTATAAATTGGAAAAGTTTTCCAAATATGGCAGAAATTTTCCAATTGGTTCGGTAGTTTTCCACAAAATTGAGAAAAACACCAAAAATTTGTTGGTTTTCTTGCACAATTCTCAACATTTCTAGTTTTTTTTAAACCACGACATGGAAATTCACATAATAGAGTCAGTTATCTAATTTTTGAAAATTCGGGAAATAATGCGGAAATTCGTTAGCGATTTTCACCTGTTGGACATAATTGTTTTATACCAAGTTTTTTCAGTTTGTAGACAATTTTATGTACTCGAAACTTGTGCTATTGTTATGTAAAAAACTTGCTTATTTTATGGAAAAATTCGAGGAAAATTATAGGGAAATTTGTCAGATTTTCACCAATTTTGTATAGTTGGAAACTCGTTCAATTTACTATCGATTAAATCCCATATTAATGGCAAACAAATTGGTATGAGTTTTGGGGAAAATTTCCGTATTTTCATCTATAACTCAAAATTTCCACAACATTTTCCAAAACTACAAAATCTCTCTAGTGTAGCTTGGAATTCTCTTTCGAACAAGCCCAAGAACTTAAATTTTTATTAAAAAATGAAACGAGAAATCTTTAATCAAAGTTTGTCAACTTCTAGTCCTGTTCGTTAAGTCAAAATATTGAGACACTCTAGTCAATTTTAGAAAATAAAAGAGCTTGTAATGAAGATTTCGTTTTAAATAACCAAATTTCAGTCCTTTTAGCAAATTTTTCTAGATTAAAGGGCACCATTTAGCCGTTTGTTCAATTTTTAGAGTGAATTACTGGTTCTTAGTCATAATTCTACAATTTTTTGGGTAACTTCTGCTCATTAGATTTTCTATATTTTAAAGGAGACTACTTTTGTGCAATTTTTAGGAAAATTTCTGCTCACAAATAAGCGTTTTGGTCAAAATTTACAGGTCTCTTTGGCCTTATCATCAGATTTAGGGAAATTCTACTATTATCTTATTGTTGTTTAGATAAATCAAGGATTTATAATTGACAGTTGTGCATCTGTTTGGCTTGCCTTTACTGTATATTGTAGCTACCATTTGGTGCCAGTTATAAACAAATAAACACAATCGGAAGTAGTTTAATTAGAGAATTAATAATTTTTGACCTATAAATTATACAGATGATAATTAGGATTTGTTCGATTGTATAAAGTGAAATGGAATTTATAATAGTTTTAAATGGAATATAGTCCATCATGCAGGTTAATTAATTCACGTCGTCTAGAGACTGTTATACAACAACCTTCACCACACGTAGTTTACGTCTAATGCAGCATACTTGAAAAAGATTCCACTATAATTGTGGTATTGTTAATTTTTTTTTAGTGGTCGTTATTCGTCTAATTGTTGGCAGTCACGTTGCCTTTCAATATATGCATAAATTATGTCATCTATTATAATAAAACAAAACGAAAAAGTAACGCGAGTTGAAATTTTAATGATTCAATTCAATGAAATTCATTAAACATAGAGAGAGAAAGTTGTATTGAGATAATTGTTTTCTTATTAGTGTCTTCGTGCAGAATTCAATGAGTTGAGTTGAGCAAAACTTGAAAGTTTCCATCTAGATTCGTTGTAATATTACCACAAAAATAGAGATACGAATGCAGATTAAAAATTAGAATATTAGGGAGTAAAAATTCAAATTGTGTCCAATGTTCTGTTATTTAAACATTATCGATTCTATTCACGTTCAAGAAACACGTCGAATCTACAAATATACGTTTGTTTGATTTGCATAAATGTTAGATGATCGATGATTAGAAAAAGTTTAAGAAAACAGACGTCCTAGGACGTAGAATTTTGAAATTTATGGAATTTCTCGATTAGTATCTGTAATAGAACACGATCATCTCTAATTGTTGGTTTCCGTCACTATTCATTGGTGTAATTCAAGAAACTAGGGCAAATGAAAGGCGTAATCTATCAAAAATTGTATAAACGCATCGAAACTAGTGCCGTTATGACTGTAAACGTACTGCTTTAGAGTAAAGAGACAAATCCCTCAAAATATCTTTTGAGATATTTTGTCATAGTTTTCAGCCATTTGAAACTTTCTCTCGAATTCGTGTCCATATCTGAGTTGTCGAATTAAAATTTGAGCTTGATTCGGCGCTAATTCTAATGCCAAATTTGAATTTTGATTGCCTTAATTCGAACGATTTCATCAAAACGAATCAATTGGAAATTATAATAATATTGCCAAAAAAATTGACTTAACAGTTAACTATTTCACCTTGAAATTTAACGAACTGTTGCTGTATAGATTGTAAAATAACAAAAATATTGAACCTGCAGGCAGATTCACTGACCTGTTAACCGAAATTTAAATTGACGTACTTTAAAATTGGAAACATTTTTTTAATTAAATTCTCCAATAAAACCAACAATTCATCAAATTGAAGAGCAATTTTCATTTTTCTGGTTAAATTGGTGAATCGTTGGAGACTTCACTCGAATCTGTATTGTGGAAATTTAAGAAATTGCAAAATTGTTTGCTCTTGGTGTGTATGCGTGTTGTGTGATTTTATTTCAAATTTTAGAACAATAAAAAGAAAGCAGTAAGGGCGCGTTCGAAATATTATTGACATTACGCCAATATTATTGTAATATTTGTGAGTGGACAAATACTTTCTCCAATCGCCCAGTTGCATCATAAATATGGCAAAATTTAACCATAATGATTCAATACGAATATGTAGAATATATTGACGACAGAACTAGATGTAATTATAATTTTAATTATGCTGATTATGATTCTTATAGCTCTAACTTTCACTCAATGCCGCAGGATTCCACCAATCTTCAACTAACTTTATTTTTTGTTTGTTTAAAACAAAAAAAAAACGTTTTTACACGTGTCGTTATGCAATACCACCTGTTTAGTAAGTTTTTGTTTTAATTGTTTTCTCGATATTGTTCTCAATAATTTGGCTATTGATATGCTTGCCCGCGTGCTCGTTGTTGTTTAAATTTTTCGCTTTTAAATCGTGCATGTAAATTTTACAACAAATTGGTTTCTATTCATTATTGTTTCGATAGTTTTTAAAGTTTTCTCTTGACAATTTTCACATTCATTAACGATTTATATTTAATTACGATTATCTACATTAGTGTTGTTACACTATTCTTTATATGCTAATTGATTTTAACAAATCCTGGGAATATTTTGAAATGAAAAGTTGAGACTTATAAAATTGTATTTTTAGATGAAAAGTAGTTCCAGTAAGTCTTATAAATTGCACAATTTCGGTAATTATTTGGTTTAAATTAATGTCAAAGCTTCTACAAGTTAAACATTGCAATTTTTGAACTTTTAAAACTCTTTAAGGACAACCGCCAGAAAAGCTAGTTTTAAAGGTAATTTTCAAAGTAAAAATTTCGTGCATTTTTCAATGGATTTTGATGCTCTAAACGGCATTTGAAAGGGCATTTCGTCGTTGTTGTCGTGAATTATCAGGTTTTTGGAAATTCGAACGTAGTCCAGAGTTACAAAAGAAAAACCGGAACTATGTTTTTTTACATTTTCGTTCATAACTCTGTTAATATTGCTTATTTTTGAATGAATTTCACATAAAATATAATTAAAAGCGCTTTCCAATTATGATATTTTCCGATCGCATTGTTAGTTTTTCGGGAAATTTATGAAAAACGAATTGTTGTTGTTACGAGTGGCGTACTTCATCTATTACCAGATAGAGGGCCTCATCATAATTACAGATTGCTTTATCATATATCTGAGACGACCACCTTACTTATTTGCAATGTTGTCAAACCTCTTTTTTATGATTTAAAACCTTTGGTTTTTATTTCTTTTGTCAATTATCAGTATTTTTTCTGGTTTTTAACGCAGTTACGGTCATATATTCGTCTTACTTGTTTGAGAGTTTTTAATTTTTATGTTTTTTTAAAGACATTCTAAACACGTAGGGACGTCTATATATATTTTTGTAATTTTTCTTTCAATCAACAGAACAACAAGCGAAAAAAGCTTACAAATACTCGAAATGTTATAAATACGTATAATATTTACAAAATTACCAAAGGCATGGTTTCAATCATAAAAAAAGAGGTTTGACAACATTGCAAACACGCCCCGGATATATAATAAAGCAATCTGTAATTATGATGAGGCCCTCTATCCGGTACTAGATGAAGTAAGCCACTCATAACAACAATAACAATTCGTTTTTCATAAATTTCCCGAAAAACTAACAATGCGATCGGAAAATATCATAATTGGAAAGCGCTTTTAATTTTATACATGCTGTGTGAAATTCATTCAAAAATAAGCAATATTAACAGAGTTATGAACAAAAAAAATTTGAAACGGGCCGAATCTAAGAACCGGCCTAATAACTTCCCCGACACATTCCGAATAGTTAATCATGATTCATGAATTAGAAAAATAAATTAAAGACAAGTATCAGAAGTCGACAATTAATGCACGAGTCCAAGTTTTAAAAAAAACTAACTTACTATAAAAATCAAAATCGGGAATCAAGAGCCGTGGCTATCTCACCATCACTGAAAAATTCAATGAGAAACCAGCACCTCGTCAACCAAATCTCTGTTCACTGATCGGTGGTTCCACACACACTTTTCAGTTCAACTTTCTTATAAACTCGATACACGATTCAATTGCGAAATGTTGACAGAACCACAGAACTGTCATTTCAAAATTTCGCAATTGAATTTTCTATGGCAACCGATCCCTTATAGAAGGCGGCAAATTTGAATTGGTTAACTACACTATTTTGCCAATTTTATGCCCTAATTAAAAAAAGAAAAGAACATCGCACATGAGGGGTATTGTTTCGAACATAAAAGCACATGCCCTTTCGATTGGTGATATCAAATTAATATGTTATCTTAAATTTTTTTCAATCAACCCCCTCCTCCTTCCACCCCCGTGGTCCGATTGGCACCAAAAACTAATCAACTCGAACGGCCACCAAATGGTTTGCGCTGACCAAATTTGAGCTCAATCGGTTAAACCGTTTTTGAGTAATCGTTGGAGAAACGACAGACACACACACACACACACACACACACACACACGGACATCATGCTAAAAACTTCAAAAACGTGTTCAGGGGACCTCAAAACGTAAAGATCTGGTGAAATCTCGAATTCGAAATTTTGGTCCGAAACTAATAACTTCCCTACCCTCTGGTCGGGGAAGTTAATATAAAAAAAACATGCTTCCGGTTTTTCTTTTATAGCTCCGGACCACGTTCGAATTTCCAAAAACCTGATAATTCACGACAACAACGAAGAAATGCTTTTTCAAATGCCGTTTACAGCATCAAAATCCATTGAAAAATGCACGAAATTTTTACTTTGAAAATTACCTTTAAAACTAGCTTTTCTGACGGTTGTCCTTAAGTGTAGTTAAGTTTAGTTAAGTTTAGTTAAGTTTAGTTAAGTTTTTATGGAAAATTCCAGTCGATTTGCCAAAAAATTCCAAACTTTCAACCTGAAGGAAACCTGAAATCTCACTGTGTTTGTATTTTTTCGTACTTACCTTCATAAATTTTCAATTTCGCCTCTCATATTACTCGAAAATCGTCATTTAGACAGGATTAAACAATTCTAACTGTAGATATGAATGGAGATATAGCTTGATTATGAATTACTTTCCAACCGATTGATTATTATTGTTAGTTTTATTTTATTAAGGTTTAAGGATTTTTTATGGAGAATTTAAGTCGATTTACCATAAAATTTGATGATTTCTAGCTGAAAGAAACTTGAACGCCCATCCAGTTTTTATTTTTTTATACCCACGTTCCTAAATTATCGATTTTGACTTCAATATTACTAGAAAATCGTCATATTGGTTAACATTACAATTAAATAACGCTTTGTTTAGGGACTTTTTATAGAAAATTGAAAACAAAATCGGATATTGTCGATCTAAAAGGAACTTTAACACTCACCCGGTCTTTATTTTTTCATAGTAACCTCCATAAATTTTCGATATTGACACTTATATTACTCGAAAATCGTTACCTAGACTGGTATTAAAATAAGCAGATTGTAGAATGAAGATTGATTGCGAATTACTTTCCAATCGTTCGATTATTTTTATTAAATTTCATCCTTATTTTATTTATATTCTTATTTTATTTAAATTTAGGGACCTTTTATGGTAAATTTAAGTCTATTTGCCGCAAAATTTCGTCCTGAAAAAAACTTGAAGGCTTATCTAGAATTTATTTCTTCATTTCTTCTCGATTTTGACTCTCATATTACTTGAAAATCGTCGTTTAGACCGGCATTAATCAAATCGAATTGTAAATATGAATGAGGAATGAGTGCGAATTGATTTCCAACTAATTTTTACTAAATTGCATCCTTATTTTATTGACGTTTAGGGACCATTTATGGAAAACTTAAGACAAAATTTGATACTTTCGACCTGAAAGAAACCTTAACGCCCATCCGGTCTTTATTTTTTCAGACTTAGGTACGTCCGTAAATTCTCAATCTCGAGTCTCTTATTACTCGAAAATCGCCATTTAGACTGGCATCAAAAATAAACAACTCTACTGTAGATACGAATGAAGATATAGCTTGATTATGAATTACTTTCCAAGCGTTCGATTATTTTTCTCAAATTGCAGCCTTATTTGAATCAAATTTAAGGACTTTTATGGAAAATTTGAGACAAAATCGGATACTTTCGACCTAAAAGGAACTTAAACACACCCTGTCTTTATTTTTTCATACCCATAAATTTTCGATTTTGATTCTTATATTACTCGAAAATCGTTAGCAAGACTGTTTAGGGACCTTTTATGGAAGACTTAAGACAAAATTTGATACTTTCGACCTGAAAGGAACCTTAACGCCCATCCGGTCTTTATTTTTTCAGACTTAGGTACGTCCGTAAATTCTCAATCTCGAGTCTCTTATTACTCGAAAATCGCCATTTAGACTGGCATCAAAAATAAACAACTCTACTGTAGATACGAATGAAGATATAGCTTGATTATGAATTACTTTCCAAGCGTTCGATTATTTTTCTCAAATTGCAGCCTTATTTGAATCAAATTTAAGGACTTTTATGGAAAATTTGAAACAAAATCGGATACTTTCGACCTAAAAGGAACTTAAACACTCACCCTGTCTTTATTTTTTCATATCAACTCCCATAAATTTTCGATTTTGATTCTTATATTACTCGAAAATCGTTAGCAAGACTGGCATTAAAATTAAACAAATTCTAGATATGAATGAAGATTGATTGTGAATTACTTTCCAACCGTTCGATTATTTTTATTAAATTGCTTATTTTATTTATATCCTTATTTTATGGAAGTTTAGGGACCTTTTATGGAAGACTTAAGACAAAATTTGGTACTTTCGGCCTGAAAGAAACCTTAACGCCCATTCAGTCTTTATTTTTTGACACTTTCGTTCCTAAATTCCCAATCTTGAGTCTCTTATTAGTCGAAAATCGCCATTTAGACTGGCATCGAAAATAACTCTATTGTAGATACGAATGAAGATACAGCTTGATTATGAATTACTTTCCAACCGGTCGATAATTTTTCTCAAGTTGCATCCTTATTTGAATCGAATTTAAGGACTTTTTTGAAAAAATGAAGGCAAAATTTGATACTCGCGGCCTAGAAAAACTTTAACGCTCATCTTGTTTTTTATTTTTGCTACTTACGTTCCTAAATTCTCAATTTTGAGCCTCACATTACTCGAAAATCGTCGAATTGTAGATATAAATGAAGATACAACTAGATGACGAATTACTTTCTAACGATTCGATTATCAAATTGCATCCTTATCTTAATTAAATTTAATGACTTTTAATAGAAAATTGAAGGCAAAATTTAATACTTTCGACCTGGAAAAAGCTTGGACGGTCATCCAATCTACTTTTTTCATGTCCAAACTTATAAATTCTGGATTTTGATCCCCCATATTACCCGAAAATCCTCATTTAGGCTAACATTAAAATTTTGACTACTCGAATTATAGATATCAATGAAAATATAGCCTAATTAGGAATTATTTTCCAATCATTTGATTAATTTTCATTAAATTGCATCCGGGTTAATTAAATGTTCATTTTAATTAAATCTCGAGACTTATTATAGAAAATTGAAGACAAAATTTGATACTTGCGACCTGAAAGTTGGCCCTACCTTTATGTTTTCATCGATTTTGGCTCCCGTATTTCTCGAAAATCGTTACATACACCGGAATTGTAGATATGAATGGAGATACAGCTTGATCACGAATACTTTCCAACCGTTCGATTATTTTTATTGAGTTATTTCTGATTTTATTGCATGTCCAATATTTACGATTATGGATCAATTTAATATCGAAACGAATTAACTAGACCGCCTACTGCTAAGAAACCATTAAAAACCAACAATTTCAACTCGTAATTAAAATTATTATCGACGATTTTATTCGTAATTACGGAAAACTCTAAGAATCGTGCTGTATTTACACGTTAATTTCCTCAAATTTTACATTGTCAACAATATTACTACACAATTGATGATGTAACTCCAAATCTTGTGTGAATTTTCCTTATATTGCAGCTATAAAAATAAATATTCGCAATCCATTGACAATGACCTTATTTTTATGCAATTTTTACGTAATTTTCGATAATAATTGATGATCTAACAGGAAGATCCCTGGCTTAATTGAAGGAAAAACAGAAACGATAGGAAACACAAACAATTAAAACCGCTTCAAAGGCAAATATTTAACTTTGAATTGTTGAAATTAATGATTAACTGTTGGAATTATTTAAGAGATTCATGAAAAAAGTAACACTTTAACACCTACATTGTTGTTTGAATAAATAAATAATCGTTTTCTTGTTTCGTCAAGTATCAATAACTGGCACCATATTTAGAGAAACTGTTGCTCTTTATTATTATTATAAATAAAATAAATAAAACTACAACAATTACGTTTTTTTATAAATAAATAAATCGTGGTTCAATGAAAGCGAAACCACGATTCTAATTATAGAATTAATTACGGTAATTGTTGCGAAATTTCACCCTTTATCTCTAAAATTAAAATACGACTCTATTGTATCGATAAATTGTAGTTTCTATTCGATTTGTTTCAATGGAAACGCTCGGTATATTTCCAGTATTTTTCTTGAATGTCATCACCGGAAACTGTAAACAGCCACATGGAGAAAGTCTGAAGATGTGTTGTTTTTTTGTGTGGAACCGGAGGAAAAATACTCTCACTCTCGTAGCAACCGGAGAATTGACCGTGAATTACACAAAATTGATTAAATTCACCGAAAATTCGTAATTCCACCCAAACTGGAATACCTTTCGCTAAATGATTATTCTGTTATGCACTAATAACAACAACAAGAAAATGGTAATTTAAAAGTCTAAAATTCGGTGTCTACGAATAATTCAAATTGGTAATAGTCTAGCGTGAATAATTTTCTCTCTAAAATTATATAACATCGAAATATCGTCCAGGAAAAAGTTTCCTCGTTATAATCAACATTATGTGGGTGTTATTGTGACGAGTTTTGTAACTATCGGATTTTCCTCCGTCGAACAAAGGAGTTGTGCGCAAATTGCTTTCATTGTTGCGAAATATTTTCCTTTGAAACAATTCGAGTTATGCTAAATTGAAAAATCACAGACCTACCCATGGCGTTCTTCAATAATCGACCTTAAAGGTCGCTTATATTCGGAATTGAATAAGAAAACAAGCACGTAACTTACACAATGTCAATGTGTGTATAATTAATTAACTAGAAAATTCGTAAAAATAATCGGTTAGATCATACAGATATTTGTATAAACAGAAACTTTCTTCATAAATATTGACAATTTATTATTTCGTTAGATATTTATCTAAAGCACCGGAACTTGCTAATTTCTACACAAAAATTCCTCAGTTACACAACTTATCAACACATGTTCGTTTCCAAATATTTGATTCTGTTGATTTCATTAACAATATTGTTAATGAAACATTGTTCCGCGTTTTGTTCTTTTCGATTCGTTAATTGTGTACAAACTTTCTATTGTTGATAACTTCTTTACGCATTAAAATTTACATAAAATCTAAGGCTATTATGAAACAAATCAAGGTTTATTTACCGATGACACTCTTACTTTCTTGAAGACAATGCTGTTGGAACGGTAGATCACGACCCTTCAACAAAACGTGATTCGTTCTTGAAAAGGAATGTGGAAGATTTCAAATATAGCCTCGAATAACACCGGCAATTTGGCTAAATTTCCAGCCATATCCGTACTAAAATGGAATAGTGTTGTATCAAGTATAAAACCGTGTTATTATGATTTTTTTAGTTGTATTTCGAGTTAAACGCGTTGTATTGTATCGGATCGTGTTAAAATCGCTGTAACAGACTCAGAATTGAATTTTTTCTCAATTTATTTTAACCGGAACAGAACGGAAACGGAATGGGAGACAGAAACAAAAACTAGAAAGAAATAATTAATAGGTGGAAAAATTTGGAGTAAAATTATCAATTTCTGCCAAATTTTCGGAAAATTGGAAAGTTTATCGGAAAATTTCTCAAAGGTTGATAAAGCGCTTTTAATTTGCTATATATGCTGAGAAAATTATTGAAAAATCGATAATATTGGCTAAATTATTGGGGAAAATTCGGAAAAATTAAAAAATACATGCTTCAAGATTTTCTTCTGTAATTCAAAATTCAATCGAAATTTTCCAAAATAAACAACGCATCTAGATAGTCCTTTAAAATTCTCTTTCTATTGTTATAATGTTCATTACAATATGTTGAAAAACAAGCGAGATATTGATTATTGAAAATCAAGATTTTGGAAACACCGAATCGAAAAAAGATATGATTTGGTTTCAATTTTACAAGAATTCTCGGGAAAATTAACAAAGCTATTGGAAAATCTCTTGAAGATTTGAAAATCTGTTTCCGTTTGCTATACATTGTGAGAAAATTATTGGAAAATTGTTAATATTGGCTTAGTTATTGGGAAAAATATGCAGATATTAAGAAAAAATATATGGTTTTAGATTACTCTCCGTAACTCAGAATTCAATTGGAATTTTCCAAGACAAAAAATATCCTTAGGTACTCCTTAAAATACTCTTTCCAATGCTGCTGTATATGTTATAATAGCTTATCAAATAAGGGAGATATCGTTTATTAAAAACTGGCATTTTTCGGGCTCCAAATCAAAGGGGAGATGTGTTGTGGGCGCTAAAATTTGTATCAATTTTCCGGAAAACTGACAAACCTATTAGACAATTTGTTAGAAATTTAATAGTCTCTTTCAAGTCGTGCTATGCTATGAGAAAATAATTGGAAAAACTTTAATATCGGTTACGATTCAAGGAAAAATATTTAAAAAATAAGAAAAACGCGTGCTCCAAGATTTTTCTGTGTAACTCAATATTTAATCGACAAATTTCAAAACAAATAAGGCTCTTAGATACTCCTTGAAATGCTCTTTCTAATGTTGTTATACTCATTGTAATAGTTAATCAAACAAAGGAGATATGGATTATTAAAAATTGGCATTTTGCAAAAATTGAATCGTAAAAAGAATACGGTTTGGTGTTCAATTTTCTGACAATTCCCCGGAAAATTAATAGACCTATTGGAAAATTTCTTAAATATTGTAAAGGCTCTTCCTGTTTGTTATATACTGTAAAAAAAACAGAGAAAAAAATGAGAATATTGGCGAATTTATAGGGGAAAATATGAAAATATTAGGAAAAAACACATGCTCTTACATTATTGTCTGTAACTCAAAGTTTAATTGGAATTTTTCAAAATAAAAAACGCCCCTAGATACTCCTTGAAATGCCCTTTCTAATGTTACTGTAGGCATTGTAATATGACATGAAGCAACGGAGATATCAATGATTAAAAATTGGTATTTTTCGAACGCCAAATCAAGAAGGACGTGTGATGGGGGGCTTCAAGTTTCGGTCAATTTTCCGGAAAACTAACAAACCAATTGAAGGAAATCTTAGAAAACTGAAAAGCTCTATCAATTTTACTACATAATGTGAGAAAACTATTGAAAAATAGAGGGAATTGGGCAAGTTATAGGGGAAATTTGAAAAAATTAGGAGTTTCACACGCTCCAAGATTATCTTCTGTAGCTCAGAAATCAATTGGAATTTTCCAAAATAATAATTCTCTTAGATAGTCCTTAAAATGCCCTTTCTAACGCTTCTATATGCATTGTAATATCTCATACAACTAACGAGATATCGATAATTAAAAATTGGCATTTTTCGAACAATAAATCAAGAAGTACATGTAATGTGGGCCATCAATTTTCCGGAAAACTAGCAAACCAATTGAAGGAAATCTTAGAAATTTGAAAAACTCTATCAATTTTACTGTATATTGTGAGAAAACTATTGAAAAATTAAGAAAATTTGCTAAATTATAGGGGAAATATGAAAAAATTAGGAGAAATACACGCCCCAAAATTATCCTCGATAACTCAGAATTCAATCGGAATTTTCTAAAACAAATTACGCTTTTAGATACTCTTTGAAATGCTCTTTCTAAAGCCGTTAGATTCATTACTATATCGTATCAAACAAGGGAGATATTCACCATTAAAAATTGGCCAATTTATGGACTCCAAATCGAAGGCTTTCAAGTTTAAATGAATTCGTATTTCTCTAATATTTGTCGATTCCATTTATAAAATCGCGGAAACAGAAGCAGAGATTCCAAATCTTGCGGAAATTCCTCAGTTGCGGAACCAAAAATCCACAGCATCTCTATGACTATCAATATAGAATTATTGTTCTTTATATTCTTATAAACGTGTCGTAATCAGACCTATTACGATACAGATCTCCATTATACAATACTATTTGATCAATAGTTATTATATTTGTTAATTCTAATTGAGTCTCAAGATCCACAGAAGAAATTTCGAATTATTGTATAATCTCTGTTATTTTTCGAAATAAGTTAAACAATGGTGGAAATTCGGCACAGTGTCCAAAAAAATTAACGCAACCATTTCGTAATGACAACATAAGGACAATAATACTGAATTGTTGATTTTCTTGTTTGCAGCCTGGTGGCCGGCCTGAGGCCGATTTCACACTGGACCTACCCCGTTCCGAAATGCTATCAAAACGTATGAAACAAGACAAAAAATGGCGGTGCCGGTGTCGACTATTAACATCATTCTTAGGCTTAGTTTTCTTTCTATTATCTGTAATGGCTGTGAGTTTGATGCTCACACGCGGAAAACGTATGTTTGGCTCCATGATGTAAATAATAAAACAAATGTGATAATTGCTAATTGAGAAAACATACAAATAAATGAGAATTATGGCTGTGCTAAGAAACAGAAAACATGCAGATTTGTTGCAGGCAATAAATTCTCAAAAACAAAACGAAAAATAATCAATTATGTATTTTTAACACTGCCATAATCTATAATTGCTCATATTGTGTAAGGTGCCAAAAATAGTTACCATTTTATTGTAATTTTTAAATTAAATCGTAATTAATAAGTAATTTTACAGTATTGGTCCACCCGACCTGGATAGTTGTGATAAATTATAGTGTCATTTGTAAATGTTTTTTTTATAATTATCTCCATTAACGACGATCTATGAACGTTAATTTAATTAATTGACGAATTTATTGTTAATAATTAATTAATAAATAACTTATTTTCTACTCCATTCGATTTATTAGTCTCATTGTAAATTAATTGTGAATAATTTTAGATTGCGTAATCAAGACAACTGTTATTTTATATACTCAATTTGTAAAAAGGCGCAAATTCGAAATCACCAATGATGAAGAAGTACGTCATTCCTCAAAGGCGGCAAATTTTGAAACAACCAATACGCTTTTATGGTAACTCAAAATACCAATTATTATACATAAAGTTACTATTTAAATTTAGAGACTTTTAAGCTTGTACTAGGTGAGTGAATTTACTATTTAAAATTAATCACCCGCAACATTCCAGTTGACCATATTTGATAAGATGTAATTGTGTCACAATCATAACCTAGAGGTAAGTGGAATTTATTACAATTACAATCATAAATAAATAAATATCACACTTTATTCGAAAAAGAAAAATAGAAAAAATACATTCTACTCGCTTATTTCACTATCAATTTTGTTAACAATTCAAAATAAGCACCGTATCAGATCTTTCCCAATTCTCAATTAATTTCAATTATAGGGAACACTGCTTTCAACCGAACATTAATCGAATATGTACACATCACAATTCAAATATCGTCAACAGTCTTATTTCCATCAATTAAAACAATTTACAACCAAAACAGAAATTGACTAGGCTTTCTTAACGATACCAGGACCGTGTAACTCAATGAACGATTCCAAAGCTTCAGGCACTTGTCCTTGATATGTTAACCGATGATGTTTTACAGCATTTGCAGCCATACATTTCAAGCTTAATTGCATCTGTGATCTCAAAATAATCTCAGCTACACCTACAATTTTAATAATAAAACAAACAAATCAAATAAAACAAAACGGAACACTTACTACCTGTAGCTGATGCTTCTAACGGCGTTTCGCCCCGTTTATTCACACAATCCAAATGGGCCCCGGCTTCGATCAATTCCGTTATTATTATGTATAATGTTTTAAAATCGGATATCGGTTTGTGGTAGTTTACGATCATGTGTAATGGTGTATTCCGGTCAAAATCCATTGCGTTAACGTTAGCGCCGCATTTTATAAGCAACGTTGCAGTTTCCGCGCATGGAAATCTATCAATATTAACAATCAATTGATTTGAATTTAATTAAATTTAATTTCAATTACTTGCAAATATCGTTAGTATGGAAATCGTCAACGGGCGTTTCGGCGTTACAAGCTAAATGTAATAGAGTCTGACCATCGCGTAGTGTGATTTGCATCCGATTTAAATTAAACACCATCTTCTTTACAGCGAATTTCTCTTCCTCGGTACAATTTTCAATTAATTTCGTTAATATCGTTAATAAGTACAATGTTGTAGTTAGATTACTTTCCATTTCTTCCTGAAATAACAAATTATACTAAAATTTAAATTATTACCAAATTAATAAAGCCTTACTAGTATAATATCAGGATCGTCCTTCGGTCCGGGTTGTTTCAATTTCCGTTTATTCCGTTCCAATTCGATGATTGCCGCCGATAGAATTTGTACAGCACAATCATACGTAACGTTAACGTTAACGTGTAACATTTGCGAAAAGACTTGAGCAAATCTCAATAGATCTTTAACGACAGATATATGGTTTTGTTGGCGTAATTTTAGAGCGTGCATCCATAATTCTAAACAACGTTCAAAACGGGCATTATCCGCAAATACAGCGCCCCGATAAATAATCGGATGTGGTACTTCCGGATTGTGCGTACCTAAGATACGTTCGCGTATCGTTAATGCCTCCATATGTAGGGCATTATGGTTGTTTTGTATTGTTTCCAATTCGTATAATGTTTGACATTCGACCCAATGTTCGTACGCTGGTATCGGGGTTATTAGTTTCTTTTTAATTGGATTCGATGGATCACTATATCTGGAATACGATAATTATTAATTAATAAGATTGTTGTGAATTTGTTGCGATTCACGTGGAATTCATTAATAAAACATGTGAGATTATGGAATTTAATTCAATATTACAATACGATTGTTCATTTCGGATGATATTACAATCTTTTATATAAATCTAAGTCAGCAATAACAACGTTCTAATTGGAAAAATAATACATGGGTTTATTGATAAAATTCGAAATATTTTTATTGGAGATGTGACGGATCTCTGTTTCCGGTTTCGCAAGTTTGTGCGCCTTTTCAAGCGGATATATAACGGAAATTATCAGTGAAATACGAATTTATTGTACATTTGACGGGCTAAATTTAATCATCAATATCTCGATTATTTGATGATATATTGTAACGAATCAAACGCCATTAGATACGACATTTTAAGGAGCATCCGGGGACGTATTTTGTTTTCAACTACTCCGATTGAATTCTGAGTCATAGCGGTTAATTTTGGAGCATGTTTTTCTCTAATTTTTCCACATAATTTGGTAAATATTATCGATTTTTCAATGGTTTTCTCACACTATACAGCAAATTGAAACAGTTTTTCTAGTCTCTAGGAATTTTTCAATAGATTTGTTAGTTGTTTTCTTCGATTTTGTGTTTAAAAAGTGCTAACAATAGCAATAAAAAATGAGTTATGACTCAAATGGGGGCGAGTCTTTTCTTAAGAAGTTCATACTTTTCCTTATAACTCGAAAAATATTGTCGACTTTCTAATAATTTTCCCACAATATAAAGCGAATTTAAAGAGCAACCAAATCTTTGAGAAATTTCCGGAAAACTGATGGAAAGTTTCAATTTTATTCCAAAATTTTTCTGTATTGATTAATTTCGGTTTCTGTTCTGTTTCTGTTAAATTTTAAAAAATCTGCTAATGGTTTTCTCACACTATACAGCAAATTAAAACAGTTTTTCAAGTCTCTAGAAATTTTCCAATAGATTTGTTAGTTTTGCAGGAAATTGGCCGAAAATGGGGGTCTTTTTCTTCGATTTTGTGTTTGAAAAGTGCTAACAGCAATAAAAAATGAGTTATCTGAGCTATTCCAGTTAGGACTGGGCAAATCGTGGGAGCGAGTCTTTTCTTAAGAAATTCATACTTTTCGTTATAACTTGGGAAATATTGTCGATTTTCTAATAGTTTTCCCACAATATAAAGCGAATTTAAAGAGCATCCAAATCTTTGCGGAATTTCCGGAAAACTGTATCTGTATCGATTAATTTTTTCGTTTCTGTTTCTGTTGCCGCTTTCAGTTCTCTCTAATTTTAACATTTTTAGAGGCAAAATCAATGCGAGTTATTTTTCATCAAACTGCGTGATTCACAGCAAAAAAATTGTCCGTTGTATTCCAAAAGGACGCCGTAATTGAAAATATTTTCGAAAAACTGTACGCAGTTGTAAAGTGAAAACACCAACGCCACAATTTACGCCAAAATTCGAACAAAGAACTTTGTTTTTAGAATCCGACCGTATGATTTTTGAGGAAGTTGATGACTGATTTTTGAGCAAAAAAACGACTAAAAATATGAACAAGAGCATCGACTTTTCCGTAACAACAACAACAACGATTGGAAATCTATTTCTAATTCGTATTTGGCGTTGGTATTTCTATTGTTTAGATGAATTCGGGAAAACTACGATTAGATAAGAGAAAGATTTGCTATTTTTTGGCAATTATCCAATATTTACAACGAAACAGATATAACAATCCGAGGACAATTATTTGGAAAATTCTACGATTTGATACGGTTTTTTTACGCCAAATTTATCTCTATTTTTATTGTTGATTGGCACGAATTTGGCATCTATTCAAATTAAACAACGTCACGGATACGTGTTTTTTTCTTGATGATTACAACAAATAAATTACCTTTTAAATATTTAAACAAAAACGAATATAACAAGAAATAACAGCGTATTCGTCGTAACAATTGGAAGAATTAAATTTAGAATATACGCAAAATTGCGAGTTTCCAAACAAAAAAACCCCTTAACATTCACCTTGTCGTTATACTAAAAATACACTGTTATTATTATAATTATAGCTGACTTACCGTAATTCCATTGATCTGTGTAGATATTTATAAGCTTTAACGATATCGTAATTTTCTTTATCGTTAGCATAGGAAGCGCCTAATAAATCTAATGCTTCTATTTTTTCTTCTAGACTAATTTCAGGCCGTTGTATGAGATATTCAACAACATCAGCTCTAGTCCGTTCAGCTGCTGCTTTAATCGGTGTCATACCGGAATCGTTCGTTGAAAATTCAGCATTATAATTCAATAATTCTTTAACAATAGCAGCATGTCCACATTCAGCAGCGAAATGCAATGCTGTTGCACCGCATAATGCTTTCTCGTTCGGATTGGCACCGTTCTCTAACAAAAAACTGACCTAAAAATCCCGTTTTTAAACAGCATCATTTACGTTATAATTATAAACAAATCTTACAACATCTAAATGGCCTTTATATGCAGCTATCATAAGACACGTATTGTTGTATTTGTTGGCGATATTAATATCAGCCCGATGGTACGTTAAGTATTTGACGATATCTAAACGGCCGTCGAAACAAGCGGCTCTTAGTGGCGTTGAATTGGATTTCGTGGGGTGGTTCACATCGGCGCCGGCCTTTACTAGAGTTTTCACCACATTTAAATGCCCTACAACAGCCAATATCGAGTGATCTATGGCGACGAAATTTGAGGTTAAGTTTGCTCAATTCCATTTTAAACTGGTTAAATTCAGGATTTTTTACAAAATTCAGGTTTTAACCGTGTTTATTTTCCTAAATTAATCGAAATTTGGTGTGTTATTAGCGATAAATACGTTTAAATTACCAAAATTTTGTGAACATAACCTAACTTTTAGCTGTCAATTGTTTCAATTTGTACCTGCACATGCTGCACACCATAAGGCACTGGCCCCCTCGATAACAAAACCATCGAATTTCACAGTCCCTTCAATCTCTAAATTTGGGCTAAATTTCGTTAATAAAATTCTCATAACTTTATCATGGCCTTGTCTAGCAGCTGCAATAAGTGGTGTACACTCTTGTCCGTCATCCTCTATAAATATCTATCGAGAAAATATAATTTAATCGAATATAACCGGAAATAATCTCGAATACATACTTGATTCAAAGCGTTATCAATTTCGTCTTTTTCGGCACTATTAAGTAGCGTAAATAAGGCAATTGGCATGCCATCTTTGGCGGCGTAAAAGACGCGATTTTTTAGATTCTCGCGCAATTCGTTCATAATTCACACTATTACAAATCAACAATAATAACAATCACAACAGTACATACTTGAACGGGGTCTATTTTGAATTGAGCGATTTGCCTGTATTTGTACGGTTTTTATAGGAAGGCTCGTGTACGTTAAGTCACGTTTCGACCCGTTAATTAACGAGAAAACGTGAATCAACTAGGGGGTGATCGAAATTCGTTGTTGTATTGTATACGGAACGTAATTAAATGTGAACAGCTTGCGGGTCAGCAACAGACTGATTTGTAATGTTGAACACCACGTGATCGACATTCTTTTGGAGGTATTTTTAAAACCCGAATGTCCGAACGAAAATAGTGGAAATTCGCTGAATAAAACCGAATTTTTTGAAAATAAACATTTACTTTAATCCCTAAATAAATACACAACAATTGGAGATTAATAATCAAAAAATTACGCCGATTCCACAATTTCATCGTCATTTTCTTCAGTTTCAACCGCTTTATCCCAATCTTTCAATTTAGCATCCATCATGAAATCATCGCGTAGAACACTCCAAGTAGATTCATCTTTTATCGGTTCTTCATTATCGACAATTTCCGATTTTTCGCCCATTAAAACATTCAAAAATTTCCGTTTATCGATACTCTTCAAAACTTTCTCTTGACGCACCTCTAACGGCCCGGCTTCTTTCAATTTAGTCGAAATATCCTTCTGTTGAGTCTTAACAGCATTGAACAATTGTACCACACCTTTCGTCGCTATTTTCGTTAAAGTACGTTCGCGGTCCTTTTGTAAAATATTCGGTTTCACCCTCAAATTAGGCAAATCTCGTTTCTACAATTCAGATAAAAATAATCGTTTGTATTTAGAAATTTGTAAACCTACTCGTTTACGTGCCGGTTCTTCCAATGTTTGCGTACTCGTTGTCGGTTCGGTAATTTCGATTTTTTCCTCCTTAATCTCGCCCTCAACTGTAGCGATTTGAAAACCAGCCGATACGGTTTTCGTCGGTTTAATATCGGTGATCTTTTTCGCTTTCAATAAGACAATAGTTCGTTTCTTTTTCGGTTTGTTCATGTGTAGAATTTTCGATACAGAATCCGCCCAACCGGCGTTCGCTGTCTCTGGAGTCTCCTCATCTTGTTCGTCTTCAACATCGGCATCTGAATCTGCGCCTGAAAATCAATAAATTTCAGTTTTAGAAGAAAATTAATAATAAGAACTCACTATTTGTTTCCGGATTGTCAGAATTCATAATTGTCATTATTTTTTTCAATTATAATAAAAAAATAGAAAATACAGCTACAACTTGCATCTATTTATTTAAGGTTATGTCAAATTGGATTTTAGGTTAAGTAACACGTGTTAAAAACCACGTGACCTGTCAATTTTCTTCTACTATTCGTAGCGCTTACAAACAAATATAAAAAATATATTATTTATACATATAATTTTAAGAGATATTCGATAAAATTAACGAAAAATAAATAATTTAACGATAACAAAATTTAAAATTTGCCTAATTTCCAAATTATAGCGCAATTACTTGTAGTGGAAGTGGCTATAGTTACAATATAAAACCAAAATTTTGCAAAAAAAATCATTTACAAACACCAATAAATTTAACGAATATCTAAATTTATCGCTTTAAATTTCCATAATATCTCCTTTTATTGCGCAAAAATTGGAAATTATCTAAATTTTCTTGCTGATAATTGTTATATTGGCAGTCGGTAGTTTAGCCACATCCTTTTCGGCGGCGGCCATCGTTGTGCGCTGACGGTCTTTCGAAGATTTTCTTAAATCTTAAATCATCGGCGTTTTCAGGCCGAATTTTCCATAAAAAACTCTAAATAATTATAGAAAAATGCCACCAAAATTCGATCCTACAGAAGTTAAATATGGTAATTATCGAAATTTACGTTTAATCATCAATTAAAATACGTCCATCTTACGTGAAGTGTTCAATATTTTTTTACAGTTTATTTACGTTGTGTTGGTGGCGAAGTTGGTGCTACATCATCGTTAGCCCCCAAAATTGGCCCTTTAGGTTTGGTAAGTCGATTTATTACAATTTGATTTAAATAAAATTAATTTTATAACCTCACAATTGTTCTAACCTCACTTTTGCTAACGTGTTGTTGTTTACAGTCACCGAAGAAAGTTGGTGATGATATCGCTAAAGGTACAGCCGATTGGAAAGGTTTGAAAATTACGGTACAATTGAAAATTCAAAATCGTCAAGCCACAATTTCGGTTGTACCATCGGCTGCTTCGTTAATTATTAAAGCATTGAAAGAGCCACCAAGAGATAGAAAGAAGCAGAAGAATAGTAAGTTTATTATTTCATCAACAATCCAAACTAAACTGCAGTTTAATACACGACTAATTATCTGTAAATTGATTAGCCAAAGTATCACTACTGCAAGATCAATTGATTACTTATTTGCAACTCATGCTTACGGATTACTAAGCGCGATACTCAAGCAATCGACAATTATTAATAATCTTCGATATCTAATCGATTAATTCAAATTTTTAGTTAAACACAGTGGTAACATCTCATTGGATGATGTTATTAGTATTGCAAGACAAATGAAACCACGATCAATGGCGAAAACTTTAACTGGTACAGTCAAAGAAGTCTTAGGTACAGCCCAATCAGTTGGTTGTACTGTTGATGGTAAACTACCACATGATGTTATCGATGAAATAAATGATGGTTCACTTGAAATACCAGAAGAATAAAATTTTATAGAAGAATAAATGTATTTCTAGATAAATGGTATAATTTAATATTCACTCCATGTTACAAGAACATTAATACCTTTTTCTAGTAAACCAATTTCAGCATTTCGTGATATATTTTCGCCGGTTGTTTTGTATACGGTTAAATTTGGTAAACTACTCACTTCACATTTTATCCGCAATTCTCTAAAATTTCCTACTTTTATTTAATCGAATTGTTGGATTTTATTCAATTACAAGGCTAGCATTTGATTTTCGAACGGTACAGCATACCAATTACCGTGACTCTGGAAATATTCCCAAAACGAATCGTAATCTGTATCGGACGAAATGTAAACAATCTCAAAACCTGCTGCTCTTTCGTAACTTTCCTACAATAATTGAAATTGAATTTGAGTTATCATGTTCTGGTATTAATACTTCGTGTAATTTCTTTAATAATTCCAAAATCTTCAAACATAGCGGACTATTACAAAACGAGGCACTGAAGAAAAATATTATGGTGGTTTTATCTCGAAAAATTTCTTCCACCGGGAGTAGTTCTTGAGATTGATTTAACAGTCTGTGATTTTCCAAAAATTCCATCGGACGTTCAAATTTCGCTCAATTTAGTGACAGACAGTTCTACCAACCGATATAATCTAACAGATCAAAACTAGAATAAATAGCGTTATTTCAGATTTATGCTATAATGTATCGCAAAGTTAATATTTAATAATAATTTATTACTAATAAATTAATTAAAATTGACACAAATTTCAAATATTCGGAATCACTACTATAGGGTAATTTATTTTCTTAATGTTGTCGAAATTGTCCGTCACTGAAACTTTTGCATTGTTGCCGGCTTGGATTCATTCTTGAGTCTACTTCCACAATAAAATAAAATATAAATAAATAAATTAGCGTATTTTTTGTTTTTTATAGATATGCATTTTCGAGTATAAAATTACCCTGAAGATTATTTTATTCCATTTCAATAAAATTCGGAAATTCAATTATAATGGAAGCGGCAACACCGTCAATCGGTGTTTGTGTATTTGAGGTTAATTTGCTGCTTAATTTTGCTAATTTAATTTTCAGTTATTTCTAATAAAAAATCAAATAAATCAAAACTGAGTTATAAAAAATGGATGATGAAGCGGAAACGTACAAATTGTGGCGTATTCGTAAAACTGTAATGCAAGTAAGTCGACATAACCTCACTTTTCAAATTGTAACGAAATATTTTTAAAGTTATGCCACGATCGCGGCTATTTAGTCACCCAAGACGAATTGGATCAAACTTTGGACCAATTTAAGGAACAATTCGGCGATAAACCAAGGTAGATTCGTTGCTTATTCCGATAACAATCGTTGAATAGTTGAATTGTAGCGAGAAACGTCCGTCACGTAATGATTTGATAGTTTTGGTCGCCCATAATGACGATCCAACCGACCAGATGTTCGTTTTCTTTCCGGATGAACCGAAGATTGGTATCAAGACGATTAAAACGTATTGCCAACGGATGCAAGATGAGAATATTCATCGGGCCATTATCGTTGTACAACAAGGCATGACACCTTCGGCTAAACAATCGTTGGTTGATATGGCACCGAAATATATTTTAGAACAATTTCTCGAATCAGAATTGTTGATTAATATAACGGAACATGAATTAGTACCAGAACATGTAGTAATGACACCTGAAGAAAAACAAGAACTATTAACAAGATAGTAAGATTGGGTTATTTTAATATTTAAATTAATTCAAATTTCTATCATTATTACAGTAAATTGAAAGAGAATATGTTGATGAGGATACAAGCCGGCGATCCTGTTGCTAGATATTTCGGTTTAAAGCGAGGACAGGTGAGTTGTTTTTTTTTTTTAATGAATCATTAATATTCAATCTGGCAACTTATTACAATGCTTTAATTAAATTATTCTAAGAAAGTTTGTATTGTTTGCGTTTAAAATTGGTTTTTTCAATTTTATTTCGATTTTTCTGTGAAAATCGATAAGATTACTTCCAAGTTGTTATTTTAAACAAACAAGGAAAATTGAAGTGTATTAATATTAATTTATACTTTAATTAATCACAAATCATTAGTTTTATAATTAAAACAAACTTATATGGTTGTTCAGTTGGTTAATTTGATGTTTCTATGTATAGGCATAATTTTAAAATGCAATAAAACTTGGTGATAATACAGTAACATGCGGGTTATAATGCAAATAAATTCTACAATTATTGCATTTTATATGTTCCAGGTGGTTAAAATCATTCGTCCATCAGAAACTGCCGGACGTTACATTTCCTACAGGCTTGTCTGTTAAAATTATGGTTTTATTTAACTGTCTCATTTAAATATCAACGGAATATTATCGTTAATTTGAGATATTTCTTTAAATATTAATTAATTTTTTTTTAAATAAATTCAGGTTCTAATTAGATTATTTACAAATTGAACCTATACCTAATAATCTTCCTTTGATATTTAAATCCTAATCGCCAAGTTCACGTCCTAGTTGAAGTCCAGATTTTTATGGTAAGTTGTTAATTTCAATCTAATTTTGTATCGCTAAATATTCGGTAAAATTATTAGTTTTATTCGTTATTAAAAACGAATATTGAAATTCCTTGGAAAAGTTCGACAAACTATTATCGTTCGTTGTTATTTATTTGTTGATATTTCTACCTGTGTATACTTTCAAAAGTGCCTACAGTTAGGAGATTTCCTGGAAAATTGTGATAATCGTTGAAAACATTTTTGTTATCAAACAGATTTTTCACAGGTTATTATAGATAGACAAATTCTTTAGAGTCATTATTACTAACTGTACTCGTTTCCATTGATAATAAATTATTATCAATGGACGATTGGATAGTTGAATACAGCTAGCTTTATTCTCGGGAAACGTTACTCGAAAATGACTTGTTTGTTTTATTAACGTTTTGCGATTTTCTCAAAGATATAACGCTGTCGTTTTAAATTTAAAAAAGCACCTCAATTACATCGTTTATTACTCATTGGGATTGCTTTTTCCTAAGAATTTGAGGAATTCATGCTTATTTGTTCTCAACTTTCTTTTAACTAAAGATTTGTGCTTTTCTCCGACAATTCATTAAATTTGGGTTTCTTTTCATAAAGTTTATGTTTTAAAAAGCTTCTAATAGCTTTTTCTGAAACATTACTCGCAAATGTCTTGTTTTGTGATTTTATTTACGAAATTTTGGTTTTATAAATTTAAGGCTTCTGTCACGATAGATTTGCTATTTTCTCAAGGATAGCCTGTCGTTTAAAATTCCACTAAATTAAAAAAACACCCTAATTATATCTATTATTCATTGGGATTGCCTTTTTTCGAAAAACTTGGGGAATTTATGCTTTGTCCTCAACTTTTTTATTACTAAAGACCACTACGTTTCATTGATAATTCATTAAATTTGGACTTCTTAAACAAAATTTACGTGTTTTAAAAGAATTCCACCAATAGTTTTTTCTTTGAAAATATTACTCGAATATGCCTTTTTTTAGTTCTTTTATTAACGAAATTTTGGTTTTGTAAATTTAAGTCTTCCCTCATAATAGAATTTTCAATCTGTGCATCGCCTGTTGTTTTTAAAAAATCCATTAAATTAAAAAAACACTCCAATCATATCATCTATTGCTCATTGGAATTGCCTTTTTTCCAAAAACTTGAGGAATTCAAGCTTATTTTTGTCTTCAATTTCCTTATAACTAAAGACTTGTACCTTTCATTAAATTTGGGCTTCTTTTCACAAAATTTACGCGTTTTAAAAAATTTCCACCAATAGCTTTTTCTTGGGAAACGTTACCCAAAAGTGCCTTGTTTAGTTCTTTTATTATCGAAATTTTGATTTTATAAATTTAATCGATTTTTCGAATTTCATAAGGATCTTTTTAAAAAAAAATTCCATTAAACAGTTCAATTACATCGTCTGTTAGTCATTGGGATTGCCCTTTTTCCAAGTAGTTGAGGAATTCAAGCTTGTTCTTATAACTAAAGACTTGTACCTTTCACCAATAGTTCATTAAATTTGGGCTTCTTTTGATAAAATTTACGTGTTTTAAAAAAAATCCACCAATAGCTTTTTCTCGAAAAAGCCTTTGGTACTCGAAAATGTCTTGTTTAGTTTTTTTATTAACGAAATTTTGATTTTGTAAATTTAAGACTTCTCTCAATCGATTTTTCGAATTTCATAAGGATATTACCCTATCTTTCTAAAAAAAATTCCATTAAACACCTCAATTACATCGTCTGTTAGTCATTGGGATTGCCCTTTTTTCCAAGAGGTTGAAGAATTCAAACTTATTCTTATAACTAAAGACCTTTCACCAACAGTTCATTAAATTTGTGCTTCTTTTCATAAAATTTACGTGTTTAAAAAAAAATCCACCAATAGCTTTCTCTCGAAAAAACCTCTGGTACTCGAAAATGCCTTGTTTAGTTGTTTTATTAAATTTTGGTTTTATAAATTTAAGGTTTCCGTCATGATAGATTTTTTCATTTTTCCAAAGATATTACCTTGGCGTTTTAAAAAATTGCCATTAAATTAAAAAAACACCCCAATTACATCGTCTATTAGTCATTGGGATTGTCTTTTCCCGAGAATTTGGGGAATTCATGCTTACTTTACTCCTCAATCTTCTTATAACTAAACATTTGTACTTTTCACCAACAATTCATTAGATTAGGGCTTCTTTTCATAAAATTTACATGTTTTAAAAAATTCCGCCAATAGTTTCTTCTAAGGAAAACGTTGCTCGAAAATGCTTTGTTTGGTTCTTTTATTTACGAAATTTAAGGCTTTCCTCATAATAGATTTTTCAATTTTCGTAAGTACCTTATCGTTTTAAAATAGGTAATTTATTAAAAAAAAACACCCCTATTATACCAACTAGATATTACTCATCGGGATTGCTTTTTTTTAATTTGGAGAATTCATGCTTATTTTTGTCCTCAACTTTCTTATAATTAAAGACTTGTATGTTTCACTGATAATTCGTTAAATTTGGGCTTATTTTCACAAAATTTACGTGTTTTCTACACAAATATCAAAATAGGTACAATCTTTGACGAATTTTTGAGTTCTAATTGTAGTGAATTTTCTCCGTTTTTCGGTTATTTTAGATATTTTGGGCCCTTGTGAGTCTTTATAAACTACGGATTTTAGTCCTTTTGGCCACACTTTTAGTTTTTTTGAAATTAAAAAAATTAGTAATTTCATAACAACAATGGATGTTTTCCATTAGCGCATTCATAATGTACGTAAATTTTAACCAAATACGGTTGTGTACCTTTATTTAAATTCATAAAGCAACACTCTGAAATAGGCGCAATTAAATTAAATTAAATAAAAAATCACTAAATTATAAAAAACACCCCATTTACATCGTCGGTTACTCATTGAAATTGCCTTTTTTCCGAGAATTTGTGGAATTCATGCTTATTTTTGTCCTCAACAGACTTGTCCATTTCAGCAATAATTCACTAAATTTGGACTTATTTTCATCAAATTTACATGTTTTCTACATAAATATCAAAATAAGTACAATTTTTGACGAATTTTTGAGCTCTAATTATAGTGAATTTCCTCCGTTTTTCAGTTATTTTAGATATTTTGGGCTCTTGTGAGTCTTTATAAACTACAAGTTTTAGTCCTTTTGGCCTTTTGAAATTTAAAAAATTAGAAATTTCATAACAATGGATGTTTTCCATTAGCGCATTCATAATTTACGTAAATTTTAACTAAATTCGGCTGTGTACCTTTATTTAAATTCATAAAGCAGCACTCTAAAATAGGGGCAATTACGTTTTTTAAAAAATCACTAAATTATAAAAAACAATCCAATTACATCGTCGGTTACTCATTGAGACTGCCTTTTTTCCGAGAATTTGTGGAATTCGTGTTTATTTTTGTTCTCAACAGACTTGTACATTTCAGCAATAATTCATTAAATTTGGGCTTATTTTCATCAAATTTACGTGTTTTCCACGCAAATATCAAAATAAGAACAATTTTGGACGGATTTTTGAGCTCTAATTCTCCGTTTTTCAATTATTTTAGCCCTTTTGACTCTTTATAAACTACGATTTTTAGTTCTTTTGGTCATACTTTTAGTTTTTTTTGGAAATTTAAGACAATTTTATCAAAAGATTAGTAGTTTCGTAACAATAATGGATATCGTTGGTTTCTACTAGCGTATTCGTAATCTACGTAAATTTTAACTAAATATAGTTTACCTTTATTTAAATTCATAAGGCAGCATTCTCAAATAGGCGCAATTAAATTATAAAATTAATATCAGAAAACGTGTAGGGTGGAATAAATTAAATTATTCATTTGAGCCGAAGAAAAAATCGATTCGATTAAAGTAAACACTAAAATAAACATAAAACAAATTCAGATTATTTAAACTATCTACCGTTTGAATTGATTATCGAATATTTTCTCAAGTTTGGTTACGAAGGGATGGCTGTTTGCTAGTATGCTGTATTCAGTTCGCTTTTTCATTGATTAACTATTAAACAGCGTTTGCATAATTCGGTACGGGCGGTCCAACCGAGAGGATGATGACGAGTACGGGTGGCGTTTATAGTCGTGGCGGTGGTAGTGGTGGTGTATATCTTTGCTTTGGAATATTGATCTTGTTTGCCCCAACATTGGTAGCAGCAGCAGCAGCAGCGGTGGTGGCGGTGGCGGCAGCATGAATGTCATTTTCATGCAAGTATTGCCAATCAATGCGGGCGGACGCAATTATGCGAGTTCGACGATTGGCCGACGTCCGCCGCCACTGAAGAATTTTTATACATGTGTTTAATATGGGTGTATGTGTGATTGTGATTATGTACATGTGTCTGTGTGTGTATTGTATGGGTGTCTCTAGATTTCACGAAATTACCCTAACTTTAAGGGATTTTTTTATAATTAAATTTAGGTTCGTTAATTGGTTTTCTTTTGGTAATTTTTATTAAATTTGTGATGATTACCCACTTGGTATTTCTGTAATTTGTTTTTTTTTTTGTACATTTTTATTTGATAGAGATAGGTAAGGGTGTGATTGTGTGTGAGAATGATTGAGATGGTGCGAGAGCGAGAAAGAGAGAGGTCGTGTACCTGCCGGCGCCGCTGACGGGCGTCTATTTTTTGTGAGGTCAGTGTGCTGCGGGCCCATGTGTATGTGTGGCCCCCTTCGTCTTGACTGGCGCCCCCCCTGCACCTTGCGCCATGTGGCTGACATAAACAAACGACATTACGCACGCGGGGGTCGAATCAGCTGTGTGTGTATTAAAGATGGGGTTGGTGCGCATGTGCGTCCTATCAACTTGTTTTGCCCTCTTGTTCCCCCACTATTATTTTAGTATACATTCGGTCTCTGTCTTTTGATCATCCGCCGCCTCTCTATTTCAATATATAAGTAGTATATGCATGGCTATATGTATGTGTGGCGAATCCTAGAAGTCCTCCTCTCTCAGTTAGTGAGAGTGTGTCGTTGATGGCGGTGGCCAGGCGGTTGTGCTGCTCCCAAGCGGCCGGCAGCGGCGGGGGGCCGCCTCTATTAAAGGAACCGGGGCCACGCACCCCCGACTCACTGCTCGATATCACCGCCAAAATTGTCGCCGAAAATATACCATTTCAACGTATTGAAGAACGTTATGATCGTATACCGGAACCAGTTCAAAGACGTATCATATTCTGGTCGTTTCCACGAAATGAACGCGATATTTGTATGTACTCTTCATTGTCGCGTGTGCCACCAGTGAATGCTGGGGGTGAACCCCAAAATCTGTCATTTTGCAAAGGATTAAAACTATTAGAGAGTGGATGTGTTGATAGCGTATTACAAGTTGGTAAGTCCATCAATTTTTTTGTTAAATTAATCTATTATTATCATTCTTGATAATACTTTCCGATGCCTGTTGGATTCACAATTTATTCTCACTAAATTGTTAAACTAGACCGAGAATCATCGATCATCTCCAGCTATGGACTAATTTAATTCTCTTCAATTTATAAATTTCCCACAACTCCATTCATCTATCAAACGTACATTGTAATAAAAAATTAATTAAAATTGATATTAACAAGACACAAATCGAATGAGCACCAATATCGAAAAGTATGGTCCAATAATTCAATCTACACACACACAAAAAAATAATATTTGTTTACAATGTCTCGTAAAAAAAATTCAATTCGTCACACCACTTACACATACCGAAATCATCAATTTTCTAAAATTCAGGTATTGTTAAAAACATCCAATTTTAATCAAGGACAATCAAAATGCAAATCCAGTTTTTTCGTTCTTTTTTGATTAAATTTAGAGGTGACCATATAGGAATTAAACCGAAAAGACCCCCATACATAAGTATAGAATACTAGCAGTACCCAAAACGTTGGGTCTTCGTTCACTCAAATAAACAAGTGGTTTTTTTGATGACGGTCCTTGGGTACCTTTTTTTCGTGTGTCTACTACCACCGCCTCACAAACACACACCTAGTAAAATAGAACACTTTCAAGATTTCTTGTGAATGTTTGTTTGCATCCAGATGTATCGCATAAATCATCCGTTGAAAACAAGTAATTCCATCTTATATTACCGTTATCTTTGTTTTTCGTATAGAAATTTATATTTGGATATACCAAAATTAATTAAAATTGATCAAAGGTTTCGTTGTCTTAACCAGAAGAATGGCAATTTCGAATAGGAATTTTTCGTCGATTTCTAATCGTTTATTCGTTTTTTATTTTCGAAAATGAGTTTTTGTTGAATTTTTTGAAGAAAAACCTTGTCGAATTTATTCGATATGTTACTCATGATTTGATGTTATCACAATATTCGATCTATTGATTGTGGGTGTAATAGAGTAAATATTTGTTTGAATGAATTGACGTGTTTCCCCTTTGTATAAAGTTTTGATTGCTAAAGTTAGAAGAAGTCTTCCTATTGTGTATATATTTTTTCTAATAGAATACGGTAATATTTTAATAGTGTCTGTCCTGGAGAAAGGCACTCCTAAAATTCACTAAACTCTATCTAAATTCCATTGATATCTGATTATAATTCGTTAAATTTACAATATTTCCAATTTGTATATTTGGTTAATTGATCTTGTATAGAAATAGAATGCCGGAACTGACTATATCGTAAAGAATTTCAATGTTATTAAAATTAATAAAAGGTGTATCGAAGAAATCTTCTATTCTCAAGAAAAAACAGTGCAAACTGTATGTTTTCAGATTGGTTTATACTAGCAGTCATTTATAATAATATAGGCCCTCTACGACCTTATAGGTATATATATAATGTGTTGTTATGTGAATATATGAGAGTTCTCTGTCTTTCTTTGTTCCCCATTTTTGAATCATTCAAGCTGAGTTGAGAATGCTGGCATGCTATTATAGTTTCACATATAGAAAGACAGACGATGTCTGCACCCGGTTTGCATTCAATCGGTTTTTGACCATTTAAAATTCCAACCATTGATAACAAATTTAATAAATTTTAATGAAACTTTATCAATAAAACTATTTACTTTTACTATTACTACTATTAGAATATTGTATTTATGTGTAAACGCATATGTGTCGTTATCTCAATAGATTAGGTGGGAATTAAGACAGTAAATGTATAATCGAGAAAAATAGAATTGTGGGTTTTTTGACGCACCAACAGCTGATCAATTCAATTTAATAATCGAAATAACAAGATTTTCGTTAATTAATTTCTAAATTGTTATTGTAATTATTTTATTATTAATTAGTATTTTAATTGGATTTCAATTAGACTCAACAAAAACCGATAAAACTATCTAAAATCCACAAAAAAGTCTAATCTATAATTATAGTATAACATTTATGTAAACGTTGACGTATCCACTGATTATCAAATTAGAAATATTTCTTCGAATTAATTTAGGTGTACTCTATTTTTAATTGTTTCGCTAACCTTAGGAATTAGCCTAAATGTTAACAGGACTATAATTATTTTAAATAATAGCAAAATAAACGACATTAACTGGAACACCGTGTATTTGGAACGAAATTTCATAATATTAAATTTACAATAAAATATGCTTATTAAAAAATGATTAAAGTAGTTATAATTTATTCTTCAATATTATAGCCGTATTAAAAAAAAAAATTATAATTTTTATTTGTGTTAATTTTCTTTTTGTTGGTTTCCTGATATGATTTGTATAGTTTTACACAGCGAAAAAAGTTATAATCATTATTTATCATATTGTTCAAGGTGCGATTTTATTTACTATTATTAATAATAATTTCTATTTATGTATTTTCATATGAAACTTAATTATAGTTTTAGATAGATTTATTGTGTTATTGTAAAGATTACAGAATTGATTAGTTTTTATTTAAAAATTTTGAGTCTAACGTTTATCATTTTACGAAATTTTGAAAATCACTTCCAATTTTGTATAAGAATTTGTTTATTCCATCAAGATATTGAGATTTCAGGATTATTAAGCCAAAATCAAATCAAATAATCAGTTGTATTCTCTAACTTTATGATTTTTTCGGGCACAATCAATAAATTATAATTGAAAAGAAACTGTCATAGTAATGAATTACCAAAAAAGTTGCAGAATACGACTGTAGAATTTATATTTTCGTTGATTAGTTGAGATTTCGTAAGGATTTTTATTCGGTTTAATATAACTGTCCGCCCTCTTTGGCAACACATCTATTGATTAGAAAAGTTCTGAATATTACTTTTTTTTATTCGTTTAGAATTTATTAATAATTTCGATATAAATGTGTTAGTTTGATTTATTATCATCGTGACGTTTTCTTAATTAAAATTGGACTGTAGTCCGTGGAGCCAAATGTTTTTTTGAAACATTTCGAACAGCTGTATTTAAATGCGTTATAATCGATACAATAGTTAACATTAAAAATATAGATAATCTTTTATATATGGTTAAATAATAAAGATTATTTTAGTATAAGGGTTACGGTTGTTTTCTGGTCTAGTACTATGTGAATTTTCATATCATCCTCCCCTATAGCTATAAAGATCTGGAGGTATTAAAAATAAAAAACGAAACAACAATAAAAGGCGACTAAGCGTTTAGACAAAGAACAAGTTTTATTTATAAATTGGCTCTGTAACCGGTAATTTTTAGTCATTCTTTTTAATTTATATCAACGATTTGGATCTTATATTGATTACAATACAGTTCTTCTTTTATTATTTTTTTCCTCTTCCCTCATGTCGTCTAGGTTAGTTTAATATTTATGTTTTGTAAGACTGCCAAACTGCTGTTGTATTGTTTATGTATATCGCCGTCTGTATTTCATTTCATCAAAGAATAGCAATAGAAAATTATCATCATCATCATTATTGTTCCCTTTCTATATAAAAATACTCTGATTCCCTGCTGTTTTGATTTTTACAATTTCTTTCGGTTAGAATAAAAACGTTTTTCAAATCTTTACCATCGTGTTGTTGGTTAAAATACGAACAGATGTGCCCTTTCGACTTAGTTGTTATTGACAATAGACCTACCAAAATTTCTATACACAATTCTATACAATTTTTCGATTTCGTTTGATTATTGTAATTATTAATGATTTATTTTATATCGAAAATTGAAAATTTCACAGTTAATTCGTGTGTAAAAACTGGTTTCCATTAACTAATTTCAATTGACCAATTGATTAATATTTTATTATTGTTATTAACGGCATTTTTTATTTTTTTGATTTATTGTAATTGTGATGAAATTTCTATTTTCTTGAATGTAGGATAATTTCTCAATCTACCAGGCAATTTTCAGAATTGAAGTCTCAATTTTTAGAGGCTTATGAATTGTTAAACCAATATTGAAGGGATTCTTAGGTATAGATTTTTGTTAGTTTCACTTTTTTCCTTCTATGATTAGTCATTCACCTCTCCAGTTGTTGGTAAGATTAAGGCCTATAGAAAGAGGCTAGTGACTGTAATTTTTCAATCATTTGTATGATTTTAATCTAAAATTTAGTCTTGATTCAGACAATTACTTTAGATTTAGAAATTAGTTCGCCAGTGGTTTAGGAAGTGGTAATTTTGTTAGAAGTATTCAATATTTTTTTACTCTTCTTTTCTATAATTTTAAATTTCGCTCTATTCCTTTATATTCTACGATTGTATACAACAAATTGAATAGTGCTAATCATTCGCCTCTTCAGTCGTTGGTAAGATTACGGCCTATATAAAAAGGCGACTGACTGTAATTTTTCAATGTTTTATAACCACGATTTGCATTTTTTAATCTAAAATCTACTTTTGATACAGGTGACAATTATTTAAGAAGTGGTAATTTTGTTAGAACTATCCAATTTTGAGTGATCTCTGCTTTATAGTTATTCGCTAAAATTTGTTCATTCTTATTCTATAATTCTATAGCGCTATATTCCTCTATATTCTACGATCGTGTAGAGTGCTAGTCGTTCGCCTCCCCAGTCGTTGATAACATTACGGCCTATATAAAGAGGCGACTGACTGTAATTTTTCAATGTTTTATAACCACGATTTGCATTTTTTAATCTAAAATCTACTTTTGATACAGGTGACAATTATTTAAGAAGTGGTAATTTTGTTAGAACTATCCAATTTTGAGTGATCTCTGCTTTATAGTTATTCGCTAAAATTTGTTCATTCTTATTCTATAATTCTATAGCGCTATATTCCTCTATATTCTACGATCGTGTAGAGTGCTAGTCGTTCGCCTCCCCAGTCGTTGATAAGATTATGGCCTATATAAAGAGGCGACTGACTCAGAAATTAGTTCCCCAATGATTTAGATTTTGTGTGTATTTTCCTATTGGTTGGGCTTCGTATTCTTTGCCCAAAAGTCGGTCCTATTGAACACACGTATAGGCTTGCTTATATTATCGGTTATTGGTTGTTGATCTATCTAGGTGTGTTTATGTTTGTGTTAAATTTATGCAGCTTATCATTTCAAACAAACATCGGCGAATTATATGCGAATTAATTATAAACATCAATACCCCTATGTTTGTGTATTGAATACTATCCGTTAATATTAGTGAAGATGATGATGATATTAATAGTAGTAGTTGTAGTGGTGGTGGTCGTTGTGATAGTAACAGTGGTTGTGGTAGTAATAGGATTGACAATTGCCGACTGTCATTGTATTGACGATGGAATTCTAATTTGATGAACATGTAATCAAGGAAATTGATTTTCATTGCACACACTAATGAATATTGGAATAGTTTTGTTGAGAAAGAAATTGATCATTCGAATTTCTTTAATCATTTCGATAATCTACACTACAGGCAATTTAAATTGGTAACATACTATTTTATACCATATTAGTATAGTAGATAGTATTACGTCTCTATTCATTTTATCAAAATTTGAACCTCGTAGCTCATTAACAAATGACTCGAGGATATTCCTCACATAATTGTCTTCATTTTACTCCATTGTATTGTAGAATAAATGCAGAATATTTCGGCCATAAAGTAGAGAACAATATTGAGAACACTCCTTAGTCATTTGACATGTGTAACTCATGTTTAAAAATCAGAAACGAGCGTTTTTCAAATGAGCTACGAAGCCCAAATTTGGCTAAAATAATCTCTAAGGAATTTTATATAAAGTGTTAAAGTATTTTACGAATTATTCGTCAAATAATCAATTGCCATAAGAATTGTGTGAATAACGTTGTATTTCAATATGATGTGATTATTTGCAATTGCCGGGTTGGTATATTGTGTGAAATAAAACGATGGGATTGTTAAAGAAATTTTGCATTTATTTGCATATTCAAGAAATGTAGAATTATTTCTTTATATTGCATATGAATAATGTTTTGATAAATTATATTTGCATTTCATTTCAATACGTGCACATTTAATTGTTCTCTTTTGAGAATCTGTATTCTAAATTCTAAAAATTAATTATAAAAGTTAGATTATTAAATATTCATGAAGTTGATCAATTACAATACTAGATGATAGGACATTGGATTTTCTTTTGGTGTTGCTCTACTAATTTTATATTCTGTTAGTTTGTTAATTAATAGGAACAAGCTGACTTACAGTTGTTTGAAAAGTGAAAATTTTTTTTGCCTTCTTTTCCTTATTCGATGTGACTATTAATTAGTAGAGATTATGAATTTATATGAGAAAAATCGTCTCATCTATAAATCAGTAGAAGCTAGCACGAGTCTTCATTTATACTTGTCGTTTATTCTATGAGATGAAAAAGAATTTTTAAAAGTTTCAATTCAACGCTCTTTTTATTGTTTCATTTCAGTTTACATTATTGATTTTATTTATTAAAAATTTAATCGTTAATTTATCCAAGTAGAACAACTGGATGAGTAAAAAAGGCTTGAAATTATCGTTAATATTAAGGTTTTTTAATTATTTTTTTCTAAATTTATGCTTGTTTATGTTGGGTATAAAGTCGAGGCTTAATAGTAGTTTAACTAGCAAAAACTTAAAATATAAAATGTGAATTATAGCAATGTCTTAGAACGTGACTTACACCATTTATAGTACGGTGTGTAATGTGGAAAGAATATTTCCAGCATCTTTACGGTTATTTTCGTTTATTTTCATTGAATTATAATGAAACTATAGAGGTTTTAATTAATGACAATATTGTATTAATTATCAAATCATTGAAATTTTACAATATGGACAATTGTTTAATTGTGAATATTTTTGTTATTGCAACTCCACATTACTGATCAAATAGATATTAAAATTATCAGTAATTGCTCATTGATTTGTTATCGTTCTAGAATGATTATGAATATTTTATTTTCATTATAAATACATGCAATTTAATTCGTTTTTGTTTTGTATTATTACTGTTTTTTTCAATTTAAAATTAATGATTATTGTAGAATCAATCAATTTGGTTTTTGTACCGCTTTTAATTAATATATCAGATACAGACTGCTATCGAAACTACGATAATCCAATCTAATTCCAGGATATTGGTCTTTAGATTTTTTTATATATACCGGTCTGGTGATTCGAATTAAAAACATTGCCAATTGAAAATTACAAGACTGTTATTTTATAGAATTATTATAAAAATTATGGAATCCTTCAAGAATGATAAAAGTCCCCCATCATTAGAGAAATCCTTATTTAAACCTACGAGTTTTAGGATTAACCGATTGAATTGGACGAGATCTGACTATAAACTAACTATACAAGGTGGTAGTGGTGGATTTGTTGTAAATCTAGTAGTGTAGGGGAATTGGTTCCAGTTTTATTGCAAATGTTGCCTAATCCCAATGTCTCACCCTATGTCGTTTTCTAAAAACATTAAAATCGGACCACCCTTCATCTCGCTGACTCATACCAAATGGATTTTCTCAAGCCAATAATCGTTTTTTTCTTTCCAAAAGATAGCCATTCTGTATGTTTATTAGTATGTAATTTTACTATATTCGAAATAATTTATTTAAAATTTACATAATATGGGGATCTTGATTGGGAGGTACACGGTTGTTTGGATTTAATTGCATTTAAATAAAGATAGAGAACCGACGAATTTATGTGTGGATGCGTATAAGAGAGAGCTTATGTTAATCTTGAATTAAGGCCATCATATATATGATGATATCAGTTTCTGTAGTCTTGAAACGAGAACCCTCCAGCTATCATTATGCAACGCACTAGTTGTATAGTAAGAGGGACTACACACCCCAAAACAGACACTGATTATCCGTAAGGATTGATGATTCCCATGCGGTTTCTTAATGTTGATATATCTATATGAATTGTAAAGATATGATCGATAATTTCCCATGTGTCTTCTTTTGAAAAGCAACAACAACGAAAATAAATTAAAAATTATTGTTTCTTGTTTTTCTTCTTTTTCTCTCGACTAGTGGTTGTTGTTATCGTTAAATACAGAGAGAGAACAGAACCGCTACAATTACGTCTAGACTTAATTTAAGTGTTCGGCAACAACCCTCTGAAAATACCGGCTTGTACCCTCTATTTATCTTTAGAAAAAAATTTATATTTCAAATATAAAAAAGTACACGTGATCTAAATTTTAGAAAATAGATCGAAAAAATTACAGTGGGCTAGATTAGATTGCAATATAATAATATTAATTGTTGGAATCCTCGAGGCGGAATTTGATCGTTTCCGGTGAAAAAATACGAATTAGTGAAAATTTAAATAGAAGAAAAAACGGTGATGGGTAGAATCTTTTTGTTTTCTGACAGACTATAATTCAGTAGCTGTTATTGTTGTTTGCTGTTAATATTATTGTGATAGCTTCAGGCTTAGAATTGATAGGAAAGATGAAATTAGTTGAACGGCCGGTATTCCTTGAGGATCTACCCAAATTCATAAACATCATGATTAGGCTTATATAGCGAGGCTACCTTTAGAATATTGTGATTTCTTCAGTATTTTAGAATTGAGTTTTAGAAATTTATAAAAAAATGGCATTAAGATTTTGGTAGATGTACAAGTTAAATATCTCAATCGAATACGATTCGTGTCGTTTTATCAAGAAAGTTCAGTAACAGACATTGCCATAATTCTCAATAACTGTAGACAGAATAACAGATCTATATGTTTAAGTAAGTATAGTGAATTCTATTCAATTTTGATTATAAATTGAATAATAGACAGAGATAGATAGAGAAATTCAATTTACTATACAAAGAGTATGTTATAATAATAGAGCTAAAGGTATAGATGTATAAGTTCAAACCAATCAAAGGCGTTTTTGAATTATAATCCACCGTTTGTGATTGGTCCTCATTTCAATTCTAAAATGCTCATTGTATTCGAAAAATCGTATCGATATATCACACCAGTACGGAATGAGGCTCATTACGATACGGATTTATATTCCAATTGTGTTGTAAAGTAATTAGTAGATTAAAAAACCGGCAATTGGGGATGCATTCTTTCAAAATTTTTGCTGGAATTTTGAAAAAACATCAGTTCGGAATGGGGCTCATTACAATAGGGATTTATCACCAAACTCAACTAACCGTGTTTCAAACGAATTAGAGTATAGGGTAGTTTAAAAACCAGCAATTGAGGCTTTATTTTTGCTCAAATCCAGCTATAAATCGGCTAGTTTCTTGTAATTAAATTAAATTTCTAGTTTAAGGGGCCGGACTAGAACTCGGTAAAAACCGGAAAGTTTGTTAAACGTTTTTTCGTTAATTTTTTGATAAAAATCGAAGTTTTGGGGCTTGTTTGAAAGGGAATTCAAAGCTGAATCAGAGGGATTTTATAGTTTTGGAAAGCTTTTTGGAAATTTTGAGTTATAGACGAAAATCTAGAAGCTTGTAGTTTTTTAAATTTTCCCCTATAACTCATCTTGCACCAATTTGTTTTCCATGAATATAGGATTAAATCGATAGAGAATTGAATGACCTTTCCAAATATGCAAGAAATTTTCGAATCAGTCTGGTAGTTTCCCCAGGAAATTAAGAAAAATAGCAAAATTTTGTTGGAGGTTTTCTTGCACAGTTTTCAACATTAAATATCACATTTTTGGAAAACTACTACATGGCGAATTCGTGTAAGAGAGACTAAATATCAAATTTTTGAAAATTCTAGGAAAATCATGGGGAAATTTGTTGGCCATAATTGTTAAACATAATTGTTTTGCAGCTTTTTTGAGTTTATAGAAGACTTTATAGGCTTTAAATTTATGTTATTGTTGTATGAAAAACTTCTTTATTTCCATGGGAAATTCGTTTGGAAACTGGCTTTTGCTTACAATAAAATCCCTTTATGCAGCTTGAAATGTTCTTTCGAACAAGCCCGAAAACTTGAATTTTCTTTGAAAAAATGAAAGATCATTCGTCAAGTTTTCCACTTTTCTACCGAGTTCTAGTCCGCCCCTTTGAAGTTCTTCGATCATGTTCGTTTATGGTATGAGGGATTGAGACAATAGTTTATAATCAATCGTTTTTTTCGGTGTTTTTGTTAAAATTCAAACACATTACGTTTTTATTGATAGATAATTGAATTGAATTGTCGATTTTATATTCATCAAGTCCACTTGTAATTTTTTGGCATTTTCCCATGAATTTAAACAATGAAACATTATTAGTCTATTGTTTTTTATCGTTTACTATTATCATCACGGAATAGAAGAAGAAAAAACAACGATACAATAATACACAATTTGTTGATTTTCAAGAAATAGTTGAAACAATAACTAATACCCAAAATAACAATGAAAGATTTAGTATTTCTTATTGTATTGTAGTGCTTTATTTTCGATTTAAGTTGAGTTCTATTATAATTATCATCTATTGCTACTACCACCACCGGAAACCAGCCATTATGGTAGTTGGGTACGCTTCGGCGCCCTCTGCTCTTGTTCCTGCCACGAGCTATCAAATTGCTTCCCTGATGATGACCGATCTAGACGCGAAAAGGGTGATGGTCCACTTCTAAAAACACACCGTAATGAGAATTTCACAATTTGATCACTTTTAAAGTTAGCTACAATTTTAACTATAATTCCATAATTTATTCATATAATCGTTTTCTGTTTATTTGTAATTTGTAATTGTAGTAGTAATAGGGTTGGAATGTCCCAGGAATAACGTCCCGTATTCAATTCAATAGAACGAGATAAGAAATTTTAAGGGTAAAGTTAGAATGGGATGAATTCGTTGGAGACGAAACGATTTAGGTTTCCACTTGTGGATTCCCTTCATCATACCACTGTCGCCACTATAAAACCTCCTCTTCACCACCACCACCACCACCATTCATCCCTCTTCCTTCTTACACCAATTTTAGTTACCTGTTTATTTTCAACCAAATTCTCTTCTCTTCTTGTTCATCACATTCATTTTAAGATTAATTAATTACAACGATTGTCGGTTGTTAATTCAAGGGGATGATTCGATTCGTGTCAACCCTGAGGATATCTGTTGTCGGTCGTCGTATCATCGTCACCTCATCTCTTCTATACCACTTGTTTGGGGCCTTTTCCCCGTTCAATATCCACCTATTGGTTCCGTTCAGGTTCCCTTGAAACATTGTTGGAGGTCTATAGTGGTATAGTGAAGACACTTGTCTATGTATGCGTGCGTGTCGGTGTGTTTGTATAAATTCCCCTCCATTCTGGCACGTGCCTGACGATATCACGCGTGCCTAAGCTTGGAACTTCCTGTTCTTGTTATTGTTGTATTTTTTTTTTCGAAATTGACACATTTAAATTGACAAAATTTCAATACGTCTATTGTTAATCGAATTTTGATTGAATCTATCAGAAATAATTACAATAATAATTTGTTAAAAAGTCGAAGCCATTTGTGAAGGTAATTTAAGGCAATCAGTTGGAGCAACCAAGCGAAATATTCAATTTTTTTTCCTCTTCTACAACCTCTTGTCTATCGTTTGAAACAAAAGCTTTGTGTATTCGAATTTTCATAATTGATGCTATCTGATTTTTTGCTTCCTATTCTTCTATCATTTCCTATATGAAACAAATATTAACAAAACTATAATAATTGATAGTATGTTAGAATAGTTGAAATTTTCTAATATTTTTCGGTAATAATAAAATATGAATGTTTCCGGCTCGTTTCCTCGATTTTTCCAAAGACTGATGTTGTTATTAAATTTTTTCCCTCTTGAACGAAACTTTAATAACTTCCACCTAGAATAACATTTAATCTCTTTTGTTTTATTTATTTTTTCAATAATAGTAATAGTAATAAGAAGAATCCAAAAAGAAAACCGTAGAGGTTGTTTAAAGCTTTTCAAAACATTTTTTTTCGTATCGCTGGGCGTATTACTACAATGATAATAATAATAATAACAAAAATCTCCAAATAACAAAGGAAGAGAAACAAGAACATATCTGTATACGGTGACTTTTGTGTCGATATAAAAATGAAGTGGAAGCGAGATAGAAACAACAAGAAATAAATGTTGTTGTTGTTGATGGTTCAATAACCGAAATTCTTGTCCGGTATGTTGAAAAGTCATTAGCATTGATGGTGTTTCTTCTTTTCAAAAACGACACACCTGTATTGAAATCGTGATAATAACAATTGTCCCCTCTACTTCTTCCGGAATATTTAGCGAATTATACTTTTGGTATTAGTTATACAAATAGAACTAGTAAAATTTAATTAACTAGTCGATAGTTTGTCGTTTCAGGATTGTCGTTTATTTTTCAGCATAAACAGTTGAAATTGTTGTAGATCACGAAGATTGGTAGTTTTTTGATTAAATTCAAAGATAGAATGGACGATAAATTGTTGTTGTTGTCACATTTTTTCGGTTTTCTTGCTTTCAATTTCGTAAAAATAAAGTAAATCGTCAAGTTTTGCTTTATTGTCGTCTTCTTTCTTCCAATAGTAGAAAAATTCGATCATTTCACCCACACGCGCAAAACAACAACAAATAGATGACTATTGTTGTCATTTTCAATGTGTATATTTGTAATAGTAGTAGTAATAGTAGTACGGTTGATGTACATTGGTAATTCGTCTATTATTAAAGGGGATGTTTCCACTTGTATCAATTATATTTAACCAGAAAACAGTTTCTTTATACACGATTGTAGTCTCTAAAAATACAAGTTTTAAATCTAAAATTGGCAGTATCGATTATTGTAACGAATATTTCAATTAATTCTTTGTATTTTAAAGATGGTTTATTGTTTTTAAAGAAATGGGTCGAGTTAAAATAGCTGTACTATATTGTGATTGTTGAGAGATTTCTATATTTGTCTTCAATCTATAAAAATATTATCGCTAACAACAACAACATCGTTAATACTGGTACATCATCATTAACGTTTATCTCTCATCAACATAATAAGTCAAGTACAATTATTATATTAACCCTGCGGTGAACCTCTCCGGATCTAACTCATTATACTTTATAATATTTATGTCTGTATGAGTTAATTAAATTGATCATATATTTGACCTATGAATCAGTTTTTTCTTTCTTTCCAATGGGTGGAAAACTATTGTGTCTTTATTTATTGTAAGGATTTATTAAAAAGATCTAGATGGGAAATTTTGGTTTATTTTCGATTCGTTCTGAGTGAAATCTGAGGAAATTTGAGTTGTAATTTGTATAACAATTATGAAATCATCTCTATTATTGTTAATTAACGAAATTAATTCAATTATTTCCTGTTGCACTATGTATTTTAATTTATGGGATTAATAGGGAACGATCAGTGGAAAAATTACAGGATTGTTTTTAGTTGATGTAAATTTTTGAAATTATACAACTCTGGCAATTTGAAATAGAAACATAGGAAATAGGTTAATTATCCAGGGTTTTTAGGTATATCGTTTTTCTAAAAAAAATATTATTTGACGAGCGATTTAAAAAATATCTCAAGGATTTATAAGATCATTTTAGCAGAATTTGAACCTCGTAGCTTGTAGTAGGTTGGCCCAAGTACGCTTGTTTTAGAAAATATTGCGATTTTTACAAATTTTTGAATTTTGAAATAAACACAAATATTTCTATCCGCTCCAGAAAAAGACAACGTAAAGACATCCTTGACTCATTCTAAATCAATTGATGTCCGTAACTCGTTTTTTTTAAATAGAAATGAACATTTCTTGATTAACTCTCAGATGAGCTTCGAGGTTCAAATTTTACTAGAAGCATTTTAAAAGTCCGTCTACAAATTCTTGGAATATTTTGTAAATTAATTTCCAAATGAGAGGGTTTCTTGAATAAATTAGATACAGTTTTTATAGAAAAATCTATTATTTGAAGAGCGATTTAAGAAACATTTCAAGGATTTATAAGAGGGAAAGATCAGTTTAACAAAATTTGAATCTCGTAGCTCATCAGTAAGTTGGCCCAGAAACGCGCATTTTAGAAAATGTGGCGATTTTTAAAAACGACAAATGGTACAAAATGACTCAAGAATACTCGGCACAAGTTTATTTTCATTCCTGTTCAAAATAAACAAATATTTCTATTCGCTTCAGAAAAATGGGAGAAAATCGAAAAAAAAACACCGTAAGGACATCCTTAACTCATTCTAAAACAATTGTTGGCCGTAATTCGTTTTTAAAAATAACGATATGATCAGAAACGAGCCTTTATTGACTAACTTTCAAATGAGCTTTGAAGTCCAAATTTTACTAGAATCATTTTCAAAGTCCGTCTATAAATTCTTGGAATATTTTTCGAATTACTTGCCAAATAATAAGGCTTCTTTTAAAAAATATATGTAGTTTTTATGTAGAAAGATCTATTATTTAAAGAGCCATTTGAAAAATATTTCAAGACTTTATAAGAGGGTTCCAGGAGACCATTTTAGCAAAATTTGAACCTCGTAGGTCATCAGTAAGTTGGCCCAAGTTGTTTTAGAAAATGTTGCGAATTTTGAAACACGAACTAAACATGTCAAATGACTCAAAAATACTCCTCACATAAGTTTTTTTTCATTTTTCTTGATTGTATTTCAAAATAAACACGAAGTATTCCCAGAAAAAACGGAGAAAATCGAAAAAAAAAACTTAAGGGACATCCTTACCTCGTTCTAAATTAATTGATGTCCGTATTTCGTTTTCAAAAATAACGTTATGGTCAGAAACGAGCGTTTCTTGATTAATTTTCAAATGAGCTTCGAGGTTCTAATTGTACTTGAATCAATTTGAAAGTCCGTCTATTAATTATTGGAAGATTTTTTAAATTAATTGCTAAATAAGAGTGTTTCTTGTATAAATTATATGCAGTTTTTATAGAAAGACCTATTATTTGAAGAGCGATTTCAAAAATATCTCAAGGATTTTTAAGAGAGTCCATGGAAATCCTAATTTTGAACAATAAATTGGTCAAGAGACGCTCGTTTTAGATGATGTTGCGATTTTTGAAAACGAGCTAAGCACATCAAATAACTCAAAATAAACCCGTTCCAGAGTAAAATGAAGAGACTAAAAAATGTTGAGGACTTCCTTAAGTTACTCCAAGTCGTTTTCAAAAATTGCGATATTGATAAAAGTCAGCGTTCCTTGACCAACTTTCAAATTAGCTACGAGGCACAAATTTTGTTAAAATGGTTTCCAAGGACTCTCCTATAAATTTTTGGTATATTTTTCGAATTACTTACAATAGGACTTCTCATGTAAACTATAGTATACTTTTAGCAGCCTTGTAAAATTAGTAAAATGTAGGGAAATATGTTTTTAGTATAAATTTCCAATACTGTAGATTTACGAAAAAATTTCATTACAAGTTTTAGTTACAATATTGGAGTTTATATTCTCTAAATTTTCTCAACGAGTCGGAGTCTGTTTTATTGAGAAGGCTTGAGATTTACCAATTTTAGAAAATTTAATTTTAAAATACGAATTCAATAAAATTCTAAATGAAATTATAACATCAGCTTTGAAAATTACTAAAACACTGTTAACTCTAAATATGTATACATTTATATTTAGAGAATTCCCAATCAATTCTCAAACATTTTGATTAACTTTTGAAAAATTCCAAAACTGTTTGAAATTTCACAAAAACACAACAATTTCAATACTGTAAATAATATAAAGAACTACTAACAAATTGAAATTCAATTAAAAAAAATCTTCAATTTCCTGTGTTCTTTTTTCGTTGTAGTCGATTTAAATTAAAACAGCACATTGATAATTAATAGCGACGACGACATGATGATTACCTGACTAGTCTTACCAGGAAATCGGTCTAATGTCTGCATATCGGTTTTTCAAAAAATAAAGAAAAACCATTTTAAATACGCCAGGAAATTGTTAAAAAGCAGACAAGACACAAGTCTCGACAATTGTTAAAGATCCGTTATTATTGTTAATTAATTCGATTTAATTAATTAACAATTAAAACGATGGAAATTTAATTTAAAGCCTCTCAATACTTACGTCTATTTTATTTATAATTTTTAATTAATATAGACGATATTAAAAATAATATCTACTTGAGAAAGTTATAGGAAAGTTGTTTAAAGTTTTCTGTTGGATGTACGGTAAATTAAATTCCAAATAATTCTAATTAAATCCAGTTTAAAACAGGAGAATCGGACAATAGTCCGAGATATTTATGTTTGAACCTGAATGTGACAATCTATTGTGAATAATACTATAGCTTAGATTTTCTAAATGACAAAGATAGATATATATCTCTCTATATTTCTATGTCTATGTATAGGGAATACTTTAGTTGAAAACTACTAAATTATGAGTATGCACGATCTATTTCTAATATTAAATAGGATTTGAAGCTTTATAACTCAGATTTTGAATTATAAGTCTTTTATTTAATCATATAAAATATACAGTGCCGGCATACAAACGAATTATTAGCAGTGTTTGTAGTTTCAATGCCAGTCCTGTATTTATTTTGAACAAGATAAGAGTAAAACTAACGCTAGTTTCATCCAATTGTTCGTTTGAGTTGGGAAATATTTTAAGGATTTGTAGGGTTGTTGGCAAACTTAGAACTTTGTAGCTCATTTCTCAAGAATGTCTGCAAAATTGTTTTGTTGTTTCTAATCTTTGGATCGATCCGGGAAAACTTTTTCCAGAATCGAATGGTTATAAACCATTTCGAAAGGATCCTCTAGTCAGTTTTGAGCGTTTTTCCTGCATATTCTATTGGTGAAAATCGAGTCATTAGATCAAAATCAATTTTCTCGATGATCTACGATAAATTCTTAATATTTTTCAATTATTAAGTGTTTCGATTAAAACTAGGAAGATTTAAATGAAACACCCGGTATATTGGTGGTGGTGTTTCAATTCTGGTCCAATGTATACAGTTTGGCTGGATAGAATGGGGTAGATTTTCAACTTGAATAACGAATGTGAAACTAAAGTGCAATAGCGGTGAGAACAAACACTTCATTTAAATTGCAAGCAGCCACCGTAGACTTGCTAATATTATTCGATAGGGTGCAGCACTATTGCCACCACAACCACCATTATTGTTAACATAATCATGATAGTCGAAGAATTTGCATTTTATTTAAAATTGCGAAATTTTGATAGGGATGTGCTCGTGCTAGTTGTTATTATTAAAATATTACGCCATATCAGCTGTATTGATTTGATTGAATCCATCAACCCTTGCATTTATATAGAATGTGATAATAACACCCTACCCTATTGCAAATTTTATTATATAAAGAGATCGTATACTGACTGTTGGCGAAAGAGGGTGAGAAAGCTTCAAGCTTTTATACCATTGAGTTAATAAAAATCTAAATAGTTTCTCTAGTTTGATTATGTCATTGGAAATTATGAAATATTCCTAATTTATTCCGACTATTGTTTATAAAAAAAAGGTCTATAGGGACCGGCATATGCACTTGCATCATATCAGCAACAAAACAGCATCCGCGTCCGTCATCGTCAGATGAAAGAATTGAATTATCAGTTCAATGACCCTCTGATATAGGGGCAGCCCTTTCTCTCTATCTTTCTCTATTATCGTCTGTTGTTTTTACGTTAAGTGTCCTATTGTTATTTGTAGATATATGTATAGAGTTTGTTAAAAATGCACCATATATCTATCTATCTATCCCCCTTTTGTTCGGCTATCTATCATTGTTACAGGTTTCAATTCGTGTATCTCTCCCCTATTTCATAAATAAATTTCACTAGTATTGTGCATAATTGATACGAATTACAATTAAATAAATAAACCAAGAATTGTGTATGCTTTGAAGACGCTAACAACAACTACAGAAAGCAAAAAAAAGAGTATGAAGAAAACTGGAACCAGTGAATACTTTCAAATGTAAATTGAAAAATTTGCATGCCTATGAAAAATTTTATTCCATTGAAAGAAGTGAAATATAAAAGAAAAAATGTATATGTAGATATAACTGAGAGTATGTCGTAATTATACTCATTTGAATAACATTCCTCTCTCTCTTTCTATCTTTTGATTTTCTAATTTATTCTCGACTTGTTTCCATTAATAATTTTCCATTTTATTTCAGGTGAGTTTCCTTTTTCGCAACAAATTAACGAGGTGGTGAGTTATTTTATGTATTTACTTCTAAGATTTTTTCGTAATATTCTTTGGTGGATATTCGAAAATTGAAATTGTCGATAAAACCGCCACCATCATCCCCTGTATGTATAATTTAAGGCGAGTTTAGATGGCCGGTGAGTTGCCGCCATTGGTGCGGCGGTTATAAGCGCGTTTAGTGCGATCGATGCGTGACTATGTGGCTGCCGCCACCGTCACCACCGCCTCCAATCTCTCTTCTCTTAAACTATAATCATCCACCACTACTACAACTAAAACTATTGGTACAATATGCAAACAATTGGATAGGAATAGTGAAGAAATATTGGTGGTGGTGGTGTCTTGGGAAAGGTTCTAACGTCAAGTTGAAACGTTTTCTTGTTGTTGATGTTGTTTTATACGAAACGAGAGATCAACGAAACATTGGGGTGGTGTGGTTTTATAGCGGTAAGGCGGCGCAATTCCCAAATTGTCGCTTATCCGCCGCCTACTACTGGTTGTCGTTTTTTTTCTTTCCCCACTGGTTTTCCGAGTTTTCAACCTATTTTCGTTTCAATTCCAACAAATTATTTGTTGATTAATTTTGAATTTCTAACAAAATATTAAATTCTAACAATTATTAAATATTTTTATACCGGGTGCCTGATGTATTTATATTAAATAGGCGTTTTTCTTTCATTTATACAGGGTGAGCCAAGAAGTTGGTCTATTAAAACTATAAGACGTTCTAATTGATAGAAGTCCCAAAAATTTGGTTTTCCCCCTAAACTATCAACCCTTGGTATATGAAGTAGTCATCCAACTTTCTTATTTTAAATTATATTACAAGGTGGAGACTTTGATAACAGTCTAGCCTTAATGGTTTTTCAGGAATTTTGACTTTTTCTGAAAATTTTTGGGGTTGATAGGATAACGAAAATATTTTCTAGGGGTAACTCAAATAAACCAAATTTCAATAACAATTCCCTTTAGGTAGAAACTTTCAATAGACCATCCTCTTGGCTCACTCTATATATGAAATTGAAGTGGAAATTGAAAATATCACAAATTGTAATATTCCCCAAATAAAACTGCATATTTTAATGAAAAATCACAAAAAGGCACCAATTTTTCAAAATACTGGAACATTACACAGATAACACATGAATACATTAGCCAAATTTGGAATTACAAGGTAAAAACTAGGTGTTAACCACATTTGGAGAGTTTTGTTACCAACCCATTTTTTGATTTTATAGTGAATAGTTATTTTTTCGTTATTTATATAGGGTGAACTAAGAGATTGATCTACTAAAAATATAACAAGTTCTAATTAACCCCCGATATACAGGGTAATGTATCCTACTTTCTTATTTTAAATGCATATAAGGAAATTCATGGGGACATTGATAACATAGTTTAGCGTTAATAGTTTTTCATGAATTTTGGCTTTTTCTGAAAATTTTTGTGGTTGATAAAATAACGAAAATATTTTTCAGGGCTAGTTTAGATTAACTGTAAACCAAATTTCAGGAACCTCCATCAATTAGAATTTTTATACTTTTAATAGGCCATCCTCTCGACTCACTCTGTATATAAGTTTGAAATAATTTTTATAGGACTTGAAGCGAAAATTGAAAATATCAAAAATTGTAGTATTTCCCACCATATTTTAAGGAAAAATCACAAAAAATTCACCATTTTTTTCAAAATATTGGAACATTACACAAATAACATGAATACATTAGCCAAATTTGGCATTACAAGGTAAAAACTAGGTACTAACCACATTTGGGGAGTTTTATTACCAACCCATTTTTTAATGTTATAGTGAGTAGTTATTTTTTCGTTATTTATATAGGGTGAGCTAAGAGGATGGTCTACTAAAAATTTAACAAGTTCTCATTAATAGAAGCTTTAGAAAATTATTTTTCCATTTGAGCTACCTGTAGAAAATATTTTCGTCATCCTATCAACCCCGGGTATATGGGGGTAGTACCCTACTTTCTTATTTTAAATGCATATTGCTTATTTGGATTCTATAAGAAAATTGATGGGAACTTTGATAACATAGTCTTAATAGTTGTTCATGAATTTTGACTTTCTGAAAATTTTTGGGATTGATAGAATAACGAAAATATTTTCGTATAAAGAGATAGTTCAGAAGAACTATAAACCAAACAGGAACTTCCATCAATTGGAATGTTTTATACTTTTGATAGACCAATCCTCTCGACTCACTCTGTAATTTTGTAGCATTTCTTGAAATAAAACTACAATTTTAATAAAAAATCTCAAAGAATTCACCAGTTTTTCAAAAAATCGGAACAGCATACAGGAGAATACAGGAGTGAGGTTATAAATTTAGATTTATACCAACATATGGGGAGTTTTGTTACCAACCCATTTTTTTGACAAATGCGCAGTTTAAAATTTCCAATTGATTGGCCAAATGGATGAAATGCATGCCCTCCAAAAAATTGGGTTGGTATAACCGAATTCTCCAAATTTCTAACCTAACAATTCAAGTGTCAATCCGAGTTTTCTTCGATGTTGTTGTTATGTTTGAAGAATTTGTGAACGATTTCTTCAAGTAAGTCTTTTTTATTTTGATTTTAATTTGATTTTAATAAATTGTTACATCAGACACCCTGTATGATTCAAAATTGTTTTGCACCTAAACGAATTGTCTAAAAAACTACTGTTGCGTTATCTCAAATCAGCCCTTCCACCCACATTTCCACACTCAACTACCTTTGTGTTCGTAAACGCAGTTGTAAATCTATATCGTATTTCGTTCCCTTTATTCCAACGGATTTTTGTCCATTTTGCGATTTCCTCCAGTGAAGATCACAACCCTGCTTGCTTGCTTGCTTGCTTGCTTGCTTGCTTGCTTGCTTGCTTGCTTGCTTGCTTGCTGCCAGTTTGTATTTTCGCTCTTCTAAAGCTCACTATCTCGACAAAACCGTATAGGTTCTTATTCCTTGTGATTTTATACCTGTGTATGTGCATAAAGTATACACAGCTGCAGGTCTTTATCTGTTTTTTCCTTTCTTCCATATATTCTTCATACGAAGCCCTTGTATTGGGTTTCTTTTGTAAAAACTACACTAGAGGATGTGTATTTGAAACGCGAACGGTCGAATGAAAAATTACAATTTTTATTGTAACCATCGACCTCATTCTTTTTCATGTTCTTTTTAAATTTCATAGTATTTGATAATTATATAGAAGTTGTTAGATAAAGAAAAAAACGACAGAAATATTTTCCGTTTATTTATTGGGCAAGTTTTTAAAATTATTCTTCCAGTACCAGTTGTTATTCGTTAGGCTAAATTTGTGGCGATAGGTTGATTTGATAAAATCATCGTATAATTTAACTGAATACGTGTGCACATGTTGAGGTCAGTACCAGAGGAACGGGGTCGTCTTATTTATGGGTACCTAACTAGAAACAGAACAAACAAGGGAGAAATTTTTTAAAAAATAACCAACATTTTTTAATTTATTTTGATTATGCTGGAAGAAATGACTTTCTCTTCATTATAAAGTCGTATTTGTTCTCCAAATTGCTTAAATTTATCGTGTTGTGTAGGGGGAAAAAACAACAACACAGAATCTAACTATAATTTCTATTAAAATTAAATAAACTGAATAATAACTGAAAATAACTGTACTAGTGAGAATTTAACCGAATTCAACAGCAACAACATGAACAGGCAAAAAAACGCCTGAACAACACTCACACACAACATATAAACATTTTAAACATATTTCACGTTTTCCAGTTAGTTATCTGCATGATATATTTTAATTATTTCACACATAAATGTCACTGGACTGTATATATTACATGTTTAGATGGGGGGAATATGGCTGACTTTTAACAACAACACAAAGGAAAAAATAAAGAAATTTTATTAGATAGGTATCCAACAATAGAATGGAATAAAAAGCAGAAGACGGAAATGTTAACAATATTTGAGCAATTGTTGGAAATTATAAAAAGAAGATGAAAAAAAAAGTGATGCTTGAAAGTGAAAATCATACCAATAACAAAAACAACTCCTACTTTTGGTTAACCGCACTTTTTCGTCGATTTTTAGAAACTATCCCGACCGTTTTCTTAATTGCCGGTGAAAACTAAGATATTATTCAATAATTTTTTCCATCAAGATCTCAAGAAAAACAACGAAATCTAAAATTATACTCCATCTGTTGAAATTTAATCGATTTAGTTTTGTCAAAATAAAACTCACTAATCGTTAAATTATTAAACTCTTACATATTCTACGAGTTGTCGTGTGGGTCAATGATAATTAAATATTATTCAATCATTTTTCCGTCAAAATCTCGAAAAAACAAAATCTAAAATTACACTCCAACCGATTTGACTCGATTTTTGCCGAAATAAAACTCACTAATCATTCACTCTTTACTTTTTAAATATTCTAGAACTCGTGTGGATCGAAAATCTCATTAATTACAGATGAAATCTAAAATATTCAATAATTTGTTCCATCATGATCTCTAGAAAAAACAAAATCTGTAATTATATTCGATTTATTTGAATCCAACCGACTTGGGTGTATTTTTTCGAAATAAAACTCACTAATCGTTCAACTCCTTAAATATTCTAGAACTCGTTTTGTGGATCGAAAATTCCTAATTACTGGTGAAATCTAAAATATTCAATTTTTTCCATTATGATCTCGAGAAAAACTAACAAAATCTAAAATTATACTCCATCTATTCGAATCCAATCGACTTGGCTGTATTTTTTTGAAATAAAATTCACTAATCGTGAATTATTAAACTCCTGTGGATCAAAAATTTCCTTAATTGCTGGTGAAATTTAAATTTGAATCCAGTCGACTTGACTCGATTTTTCGCAATAAAACTCACTAATCGTTCAATTATTAAACTCCTTGAATATTCTAAGAGTTGTTGAAATCTAAAATATACTCGAATTATACTCCTATTTGAATCCCATCGATTTGACTTGAGTTTTTCGAAATGAAACTCACTAGTCGTCCATTTATTAACCTCCTTAAATATTCAGCGGGTTTAAAAGTTTCAACTGCAATAATAACGGACTTATTTCAGATAATATAGTCGTCAAAATTTTAAATCAACAAGAATACCGTGTGTTGTTTGAGAAATTGATTGGGACTTATAAAAATTACATGTAAATAATAGAAAAAAATTGTATGATATTCAGTCATGTGACATCGAGTTTATGTTGATTTTTTGTAGGATCGATAGAATATAGTTGGTTATTATCTATAATATAGTTGTTGAAAATTTGAATAATTCTATAGGGGAATTGCAAAAGAAAATCTGTATAGATCATGCAAAATCTTATAATTATGTTAATTTTACAACTGAAAATTATACTAACTGAAATAGTAATAGGTGTATGATTATATTCGAGTCGATATTATGTTGATTTATTCAATAATACATTAGAAAAATAGTTAAATAGATCAACTACTACCAGTTCTCTATGGTATTTTTTTATTAATAAAATAAATTTCGATCTTATCGTGTTTGTGTGTATCAAAAGAGTACCAGAAATTCAAGTTTCTATTGAAAAATATTGTATAATAAAGGAATTTTTTCTTGTTATTTTATTATATTTACGTTACACTATACAGGTTTTGTATATTTGCATTTCAACAGAACAACTATATTGTGTATTTATTATTGTTTACAGGGTGATTCACGATAGGTGTTCATCTAAATTTTAAATAGACCAGTAATTTCAAAACTACTGTTCGATAAAGATGGAAATTTTAAATTACACGCCCTTTGAAAAGTGTGTTGGTAAACGTATAAAACTAAATTCCATTTTGTTTACTTGAATTACTAACCTTAAAATTTCAATTTAGATTACTGTTGATTTTATTCTTACGTTTTTTCCACTGTTTTAGCAACTTTTCGGTTTTTGGAATTAGTTGCAATTTATCAAAACAATTTATAATGGAAAATATACGAAAAATTGTACAAAAATCGTCTAATAGTATGATCAGAATTGAAATTTTAAGGTTAATAATTCGTGTAATATAGGAGTTTACCAATACACTTTTTAGAAGAGCGCGAAATTCAAAATTTTCAATTTGGTGATTAGAAAATGAAATATTGCAAAATTTATGTTTTATAATTAAGGCTCCATCTAAATTAACCATACTATAGTTGAAAGCCTTCGAAAATATGTACAATTTTTCCATAATTTAAGTAACTTGTCTGCCATTTAATTAACAGCAATTCACTAAACATTCTGCAAATGAAGAATATTCGAAAAATCGTACAGAAATCGACTAATAAGATAATCAGAATTGAAATTTTTAGGTTAACAATTTGGGTAGCTTAGAAATCTAGTTCTACGGGTTTACCAATACACTTTAGAAGGGCGCGTAATTTAAATTTTCAGTTGGTCGATAGAAATATTATGACGAATGAAATATCTCAAATTTTGAATCTTATAATTGGAGTATAAATTAACGGATATTTAAAAATATAATAAAATTGTATTTTTGTACTATTTTGCCATTATTTTAGCAAATTTTCTGCCATTCAATTAGCAGCAATTCATTGAAACATTCTAAAAATGGAAAATATTTGAAAAATTGTACAGTAATCGACTAATAAGATAATCAGAATTGAAATTTTTAGGTTAACAATTTGGGTAGCTTAGAAATCTAGTTCTACGGGTTTACCAATACACTTTAGAAGGGCGCGTAATTTAAATTTTCAGTTGGTCAATAGAAATATTATGACGAATGAAATATCTCAAATTTTGAATCTTATAATTGGAGTATAAATCAACGGATATTTAAAAATATAATAAAATTGTGTTTTTGTACTATTTTGCCATTATTTTAGCAAATTTTCTGCCATTCAATTAGCAGCAATTCATTGAAACATTCTACAAATGAAGAATATTCGAAAAATCGTACAGAAATCGACTAATAAGATAATCAGAATTGAAATTTTTAGGTTAACAATTTGGGTAGCTTAGAAATCTAGTTCTACGGGTTTACCAATACACTTTAGAAGGGCGCGTAATTTAAATTTTCAGTTGGTCAATAGAAATATTATGACGAATGAAATATCTCAAATTTTGAATCTTATAATTGGAGTATAAATCAACGGATATTTAAAAATATAATAAAATTGTGTTTTTGTACTATTTTGCCATTATTTTAGCAAATTTTCTGCCATTCAATTAGCGGCAATTCATTGAAACATTCTAAAAATGGAAAATATTTGAAAAATCGTACACAAATCGATTAATAAGATAACTGGATTTGAAATTTTGAGGTTAATAGTATAACTTAAGAGTTTAGTTATACGGGTTTACCAATACACTTTAGAAGGGCGCGTAATTCAAAATTTTCAATTGGCCAATAGAAATATTAAGATTAATGAAATATCTCAAATTTTGGATATTATAATTAGGTTCATAAGTACCTAATTTAACCATTTCATAGTTAAAAATATAATAAAATTTTGTTTTTGTACTATTTTGCTCTTATTTTAACAAATTTTCTGCCTTTTAATTAGCAGCAATTCATTAAGACATTTTAAAAATGAAAAATACTTAAAAAATTGTATAGAAATCGACTTTCCACTTGAAATTTTGAGGTTAATAATGCAGCTTAGGAATTTAGTTATACGGGTTTACCAATACATTTTAGAAGGGCGCGTAATTCAAAATTTTCAATTTAATTGACAGAAAACTTGTACATTTTTAAATCATCCTGTATGAATAGAGAAAAACCAATAGAACAAAAATCTTACCAATTTTCGTTTTGAATTGATCATCTCTCATAAATTCGATGATTAATACGAACAGGTGGTGAAACTGTGAACATATCTAAAGTTATCCCTCAAACGGGCCGAAAGAAATTCTCATCGTTGTTGGTGGTAGTAGTAGTAGTAATAATAATAGTAAGGGTAGGTTTTTTCTAGCGAAAAACACACGGTAGAGTAGAGAGAATAGCTACCGAAACGGTCAAATGCCAGGATTCACTAAAGACAATATGAAGGGAACGCCTGTAACCGATTAGAGCAGACAGAGTGAATGCACACACACATTGACAAACACAAATACAGCCATATATAGGGGTGTTTTAAAGGGGATAGACTGATATATTAAACTACGAGGGTTGAATTATATATAAAGGAATCATATTTCCCCTTTAAATACCTCTAATTATAAACCCGGGTGTTAATAGCAGGTCAATTCCGTATTTAGCGCCGTCGTCATTGTGTGTCAACCTTATATAGTTTAGTTTAATATAATACCGTACAAAAAAGGTGGTAGTAGAGGGGTGGTTTATCTAATTATTCTATTATTAATATTAATATTAATAATGACAATTTTTGTTAATTTCCATTAAATTTCTACTTATAATTAGTTTTTTTTTAAGTGTTGAATATTCACGAATAAACCACAATTTCCGCCCTTATTCGAGTAAGTAGGAAACAAGCGAATAAATATATTGACACCTGCTGTCATCAACCACCTGCAATCCATTGGCTAATTATTAACGTTTATTGTGACGGTTATAGTGATAAAAAGATGTATAACGAGTTTTCTTAAATGGTAAAAATGTCCGATAAACGTTGCAAAATTATAATCACTATTATTGTTGAAGATGGCCAATTCAGGATAGTTGGTGGCGTTGAAAATTGTTTGATAAAGTCGTTATATTCATTGGGATTTACTTGGATGTTGTACAGTTTTACAGCAGGTTTTCATCAATGCTGTTGGTGTTATTGCTGACTCATAGTTGTCTTGTTTGTGTGTTCAACCAAGCTTTGTCTAGGCATCCAATGACTTGTCATGGGAACGATTCGAAACTAAAAAACTCCACTTCCTTTCCAATTGGGAAGTCATAGAAATTGCCCGCTAACCAATAAAATGTCCCCATAATAATGATAATTTAACAAAAAAATAAACGAAATAAATAAAATAAAATACGTTAGATTACAGGAAATAAAAACAATAAATGAACAAGTAAATATGAGTAATGTTTGATCATTAGTATTGATTTACGTCCAATTTTAAGTAATGTATAGCTCGATTTATTTTATTTATATAAAGGCGCGTCTGGTGATTTTTCTTTTAAATAACGGTTTTAAGCTAGTGAAAAATTGCCATTTTGTAAAGCAACAAAGTGAGAAAAAGAGAGAGTATACTTTGAATGTAAACAGGATCATAACTCTTTCTTTTTTTCTCAGATTGTTTGTTTGTTTGGAAAATAAACGGGTAATTTTCTGTTGTTTTCGCTCATTTTCTAGTGATTGTGCATTTATATACAGGCTGTCTCTAATCGTCCCCCGACTCGACCAAAAATTAAAGCCGGGCAGGATAGACAGAAATTGCCTTTTCAATTATTGTCTTTTCAATATGAAAAATAATTCAATACCAATTTTATATCTCGCTTATTTTTGGAAATAACACAGAGACTAAAGCAGGCGTAAAAAGAGCATTTCAAGGTGGATATAGGGAGTTATTTCGTTTTAGAAATATCCGATTGACTATTGAGTTACAAAGGAAGCGTTTCTTTGTAAGATTTTACAATATTTTTATATTTTTCCTCATAACTAAACCTGTGCTTAGGTATTTTTCAGTGATTCTGACTGAGTTTGTAGAAGATTGAAAACGCTTTCCAAATATCCAAAAAATTTTCCAACCGGCTTGCTAGTTTTCCAGGAAATTACCAAAAATTAAACGCTTGTATTGCACCTTTTTTCGATTTAGCAAACAATACCAATATTTAATCAATAACTTGCTTACTTCTCTAATTATTGCGGGGAATAAAGGAGTGTTAGAAAGAGCATTTCAGGGAGCATTAGAGAAAGTGTTTCGTTTTGGGAAATTTCATTCGAGCTTGGATTTCTAGACGATAATCTAGGAGCATGTTTTTTTTTTGTTTATATTTTGAACATTTTACTAAATTTTCGTTGGTAATTTAGCCAAAATTAGAAATTTACGAATCATTTTTGCACAGTATATAGTAAATGGGATGCGCTTTTCCAAATCTAGAAGAAATTTTCCAATCGATTAACTAGTTTTCCGAGAAATTGCCAAAAATTGAAGGGCTCATATTATAGGTTTTTTTCGATTTGCTGCCCAAACAGTGCCGGTATTTTAATAATCGATAACATGCTTGTTTTCCTAAACATTGCAATGAATAAAACAGCATTAGGAGGAGCATTTCAAGCAGCATTAGTGGAAGTTTTTCCTTTTGGAAAATTTCCTTCGAAGTTGAATTTCTAGACGAAAATCTAGGAGCATGATTTTTTCTACATTTTTGCATATTTTTGAGTTTTCGCCAACTATTTAGCCAATATTATAAATTTATGAGTAATTTTTGCAAAGTACATGGGAAATGGGAAGCACTTTCAAAAGTTCCAAGAAATTTTCTAATCGATTCGCTAATTTTCCGAGAAATTGCCAAAAATTGAAGTGCTCATGTTACACTTTTTTCGAATTGATGCCCTAACAATTTAATAATCGATAACTTGCTTAATTTCCTAAATATTGCAGTGAATAAAGGATTGTTAGAAAGAGCATTTCAAGTAGCATTAGTGAAAGTTTTTCCTCTTAAAAAATTTCTCTTGATTTTGAATTAATAGACGCAGATCTAAGGGCATGATTTTTTCTGTATTTTTACACATTTTTCTATATTTTGTTGATAATTTAGCCAACATTATAAATTTACGGATGATTTTTGTAAAGTAAACAGAAAATAGAATACGCTTTCCAAAACTCCAAGAAATTTTCCAATCCATTTGTTAATTTTCCGGGAAATTGGCAAAAATTGAGGAGACATTTTTTTCGATTGACTGTCCAAACAATGGAAATATGTATTAATCGATAGCATATTTTCCTAAATATTACGTACAGTGGGTAAAACAGCATTTGAAGAAGCATTAGAGAAAGTTTGTTTGGGAAATTTTATTAGAATTTAAATTTAAAGAGGAAAATTTAGGAGGATGATTGTTTTCTATATTGCACATAATAGCCGATAATTTAGCCAATATTACAAATTTACGCATGATTTTTGCACAATAATTAGAAAATTGAAAGCGCTTTTAAAATCTCCAAGAAATTTTCCAATCGATTGCTAGTTTTCCGGGAAATTACCAAAAATTGAGGGGCTTAAATTACACGATTTTTTCGATTTAATGTCGAAATAATGCCAGTATTTAATAATCGATAATTCGCATATATTTCGAGATAAATAGAATGCCATTAGAAAGCTTTTTGTTTTGGAAAATTGCATTTGAAATCTTTCTAATTCCATTTCTATCATTAGAATCTATTAGGCAACAAACGAGAAACTGTTGACCTAACTTTAATTAAATCTCCACCGGCTCCAAAATAATCCAGTACGACACTGAAACTACACCTATAGTATTAAACAACCAAGCGGCACACGAATAGTAGACGTTACAATTAATGATTATTTCTAATTATTATCCACAAGCAATTTAGTGAAATTGATGCGTATTTTGATTGGGAATCGATTCGTGATTTCTTCATTTCGTTAATAATTAACTTTTTTGCACCCCTTGTGGTACGAATTAGTGACAATTTGTGCGATGGATCATTCACAAGTAGCTGTGACGTCACTATGAACGGATCAATACGCCAACGTTTAGAGGACGACCTCCTAAATTCGATGGCGCATGCTCAAATTATTTAAATTATCACATGTGGAATGTAGATGGGAGAGATAACAGGTTCCTATTGTGTATATATTTGAGTTTGTGTGCGTATGTGTTAATACATACTGTAGATAATTCGTAATAAGTTGGAGAAAGAAATTAACTAAACAATAATGTAGCTTTGTTAATGTATTTATTTCCAAATTGTCTACATTTTGATTTATTAAATATACCAACATTTCCTGTTCTTTGTTTGAACATTAATGTTTTCTTCATATATTAATTATTTCGTATGTTGTAAAACTATATGGTCGGTTGGTTGTTTGATTGGTTAGTTAGGACACCATTTACCTACCCTTAGCCACCATAGTAGAAACGAATCGATTATTTAGACGTGAATAATGAAAAATCAGTAATACACACCCTCTACGATATTCGTATTGGTTCTATTAAACCGATTTTAGAATATCTGAATGCGCTGTTATATTATGTGACAGGCACTTTGAAATATTACATTTAATAGGAAGTTTCTAGTTCTAGTGTTGTAAAGAGCCATCCACATACAAACATAATACTAAAATAAAATAGTTTCAAACGACACGAATGAAATATAAACAGAATTTCCTGTGTGCGTGCTATTGTAATTAGGCGAAGGTGGAGGATGGGCTTTCCTTTTCCAACTATAGTTATACTAAAAACCAGGTGAATATTCGTTGTCGTTTCGTTTTAAATTATTACAGAGAACATTCTTAAGACTTTCGCTGCTACTCGTGTTATATTCTCCCCTATAATTGTTCTACGATCTTTAACATTGTTATTACTTCGTGGAAAACATTACACGGAAATTGTAGAGTGAAGAAAGGAAAGGCATCGCAATTAAATTCTTTGCGCATTCATCTAATTTCAAAATTGAAAAATTTACGATTTATTCGGTAATATTTGAAAGGTGATGACACTTGGAAACTACCTTAATTTTCTAATAACCGGACAGATGTTTGTTGAATATGTTAGGAAGCCGTCAGGTGGGATTAATTACACGACTTGTGCGTATAATTTTAACAATTTTCGAAAATACATATTTATACAGGATGTTTCACGTAACACTACCCCTATATAAAATCGTTATTATGGCGTTCGAAATAACACAAACGATAATCATCGTTGTTGCATTGAATTTTATGATATTTACATTTTCAACTGTCAGATAATATGTATTCAGCCAATTGTACTTTAATGGGACTCATTACGGTACAAATTGTAATGATTTGTATTGTATGTCAAATTTTCCAGTGTTTGAATTGAAATAATACGTCATGTCTGAATAAAATTCAACGTTGAATTTTCGTAGGTGGATTCTCTTAATCTGACGACTCGTTTAAGGATTGTTGGCCATAATTTTTACGAAAAAAATCAAATTTCTTCAAAGTTGACGACTTTCGGTTGGGATAATTTCTATTTGTTTCATTTTCAAATAAAGGAGTTAACGCTATAAAATCAGTCTTTCTAAACGGGTTCTTAAAGGCTCTCAAATAATCCAAAACTAATTTCTATAACTTGCAAAAGAGTTATAAATCGTTTTCGGGCTTTTTTGAATGAAATTTACAATAGTCAAACGCTATTTTTTCCATAAAAATGTTCACTTGAAGCTCATTAAAAGGACCAATTAGAAAGGTATTGTATTTTTGTATTTGCAAAGTACCTACTTCAAAAAAATCTAATAGAAACTCGTTAGTAGAAGTTCCACTGTATTTTCACTATTTGACTATACTAAATGGTTTTTAAGGGTTGAAAATTCAAAGGCTAATTGGATTATTTATTATTTTTTAAGTTTTATCGTTCATTTAGCAAAAAATTTTACAACGTGAAGTTTGCTCAGTGATAACTCGTGTTTTAGTTATTTGATCTTTAATTTCTTGTAAATATTTCAGTAGTATTCTAAAACAGGGTTATAGGCTGTGCCTTAAAGGCATCGTCTCTGTCTAAAAACTCATGGCAACTAGTTATCTTTTTTGTAGTCAACCACTTAAACGACTTAGAATAGAATAGGCTTCTGAGTGATTACTGCGATTTACAAACACTTACTTTGAATGGAATTTTCAAAAAAACTAAGAAGAAAATTGAAAATCTACTCTCACTTAAATGTGGAGTTATCTTTCGTCTATCTAATCGTATAAATTTTATTTAATTTTATTGATAATAGAAAAAGATATGTGTATTGAACCAACTCATCTTTTCCAACACAATGATTTTTCGGATTTCCGGAAATCTAGTCATTTTTTTGAAAAAAACCATTAACACTCAAATTTGAAGAATCAAATTTAGAATCGAATAAAACATTTACCATGTTGATATCGACTACCATTTTTGGGTCATGTGTCTTGGATATTTTTATAAGACTTTATCTAATTAGACTAGTTGAGTAAGTACCTTATTCTTAATGAATAGAGTCGTAACTTGTTTCATAATTTACATAATTAAAAACAACCTGTCGAATCAAGCTACGATACTACGTATACTATAAGGTGAAATACCGTTGTACACCCTGTAGTCTTCACATAACTTCATACCAGAACTGTTATTTGCAATTTTTTTAGTCGAAAAATAACATTTATAGATGAGAAAAGACAATATTTATTCGAGTAGAATACTCTTTTTTACTTACAGCTACAATTTTAGTAATACAAGACTTGTAATCGATAAATCAAGACCTTTTACGACACTATATTTCTGTAAATAAGTTAGTCTTCATAATCTGTAATGAATCAATACCATTTCTATCACATATCTGAACCGAAAAAAGTATGTACCGATTCTATCTGATCAAGATTTTATAGCTTTGAGGCACTTTTTTCTAATCACACGATTCGCTTCTAAATATTTATACCATCATTGCTATTTTTATTGTACAATATTTTATTTGTTGTAATGCTGAATTATACAAATTATTTAAAAATTTATAATTCAAGTCAATACAATCGAGCTGATGAAAAACTATACTACCTTATTTAGTATAATAGTGGAAACATTAATATTTAACATGTCTCATTAAAGCAAACAATGTACATTATGGTTCTTCTATAAATAATTAACATTATTGATAAACTTTACTTGTAGACCTTGCCACGTTCTCCCATTTTTTTCTCGTTTCTTATTCGATTCGTTAATATCTTAAATTAACACTACTTTTAATATTGTAATTTTTTCCAAGATCGAGGAGAATAAATACGAAATAAATCTTCAATTATAGCTAATTATTAAATTGTTTTGTGATTGTTTTGCTATCAGGTCCGGACTGGATAGGGTTGATGGGCCTTCAGGTATGAAAAAATAATTATACACCAATTTTGAGCTGAATTCTCGCTTGTTTTTGGAAATATCGCAAAAATTAAAATATGTAAAAAAATTCAAGATGGATCTGAAGATTTTTTCCGTTTCGATATACCTATTCCGATTAAATTTTGAGCTACAGAGGAAAATTTTGAAGCAATATTTTACATTATCTTTATATTTTTCCTAGTAACTTCACCAATGTTGTATATTTTCCAATGATTCTGACAGATTTTATAGAAAATGGAAAGCGCTTTCCAAATCTCCAAGAAATTTTCTAATCGGTTAGCTAGTTTACCGGGAAATTGCCAAAAATTGAATAGCTTGTATTACACGGTTTTTTCGATTTGGTGTTCAAACAGTGCTGATAATCAATAACTTGCTTATTCTCCTAAGCATTGTAATGAATAAAACAGCATTAGAAAGAGCAGTTCAAGGTGCATTAGAGAAAGTTTTTCCTTTTAGAAAATTTTATTCGAACTTGAATTTATAGATGAAAATCTAGGAGCATGATTTTTTCTATATTTTTGCATATTTTTCTATTTTCGCCAAATAGGCTGCCAATATTATAAATTTTCGAATGATTTTTGCACAGTAGATAGAAAATGGAAAGTGCTTTCCAAATCTCCAAGAAATTTTCTAATCGATTAGCTAGTTTTCCGGGAAATTGCCAAAAATTGAAGGGCTTGTACTACACGTTTTTTTCGATTTGGTGTTCAAACAGTGCTGATAATCAATAACTTGCTTATTCTCGTAAGCATTGCAATGAATAAAACAGCATTAGAAAGAGCATTTCAAGCAGCATTAGTGGAAGTTTTTCCTTTTGGAAAATTTCATTCGGACTTGAAATTATAGATGAAAATCTAGGAGCATGATTTTTTCTATATTTTTGCATATTTTTCTGTTTTCGCCAAATAGGCTACCAATATTATAAATTTTCGAACGATTTTTGCACGGTAGATAGAAAATGAGAAGTGCTTTCCAAATCTCCAAGAAATTTTCCAATCGGTTTACTAGTTTTACGGGAAATTGCCTAAAATTGAAGGGCTGGTATTACACTTTTTTTCGAATTGATGTACTAACATTGATGTACTAACAATGCCAAAATTTAATAATTTGCTTATTTTTCTAAATATTGCAATGAATAAAGGAGTATTGGAAAGGGAATTTCAAGGAGCATTAGGGAAGGCTTTTTATTTTGGAAAATTTTTGTTTAATTTGAATTTATAGGTGAAAACCTAGGGGCATGATTTTTCTATATTTTTACACATTTTGCTGTATTTTAGGCGACAATTTAGCCAACATTATAAATTTAAGGATGATTTTTGCACAGTTTATAGAAAATTGAAAGTGCTTTCCAAATCTCCAAGAAATTTCCCAATCGGTTTGTTAGTTTTCCGGGAAATTTCAAAAAATTGAAGGGCTTGCATTACACGTTTTTTTTGATTTGGTGCCGAAACAATACAAATATTTAATAATCGATAACTGGTTTATTTTCATAAATATTGTAACGAATAAAACAGCATTAGAAAGAGCATTTTAAGGAGTATTAGAAAAAGTTTTTCGTTTTAGAAAATTTCATTTCAATTTGAATTTATAGACGAAAATCTGGTGCTTCATTTTTTCTATATTTTTACACATTTTGCCATATTTTCGGCGATAATTTAACTAACATTACAAATTGAAGTATGTTTTTTGTAAAGTAGATAGAAAATGGAAGACGTTTTTCAAATCTCCAAGAAATTTTCCAATCGGTTTGTTAGTTTTCCGGGAAATTCCCAAAAATTAAAGGACTTGCATTACACCTTTCTTTTTAGATTTAGTGTAGAAACAACGCCAATATTTAATAATCAATAACTTGCTTATTTTCGTAGATAACGTAAGGAGTAAAGCAGCATAAGAAAGAACTTTTCAAGGAGCATTAGAGAAAGTTTTTGGTTTTGGAAAATTTCATTTGAATTTAAATTTATAGACGAAAATGTAGGGGCATGATTTTTCCTATAATTTTGTACATTTTTCTATATTTTCGCCTATAATTTAGCCAATATTCTAAATTTAACAATGATTTCTGTCCAATACGTAGAAAATGAAAAGTGCTTTCCAAAAGTCCAAGAAATTTTCCTAGTTTTGTCGGAAATTACTAAAAATCGAAAGGCATGTATTGCACATTTTTTTCGATTTAGTGTCTGAAACACTGCCGACACTTAATCGATAACTCCCCTATTTTGGAGAGAGAATTTTAAGGAGTCCCCGCCAAAGTTTATTCATTTGGAAAATTGCACTTTAAAATCTTTCTAATGCCGGTTAGATTAATAAAATTTATTTGGAAAACAAACGAGAAATCGAGCATTTGTGCAGCCACATCGTTCACGATCTAGTGCGGATGTTTGAATCTGCACTAGGGCCAAAATAGTCCAGTCCGGCACTGATTTCTATAATTATCGTGTTGATTTAATTCATATTATAATCCACAACATACGTGCTTACTTATTACGATTACAAATTCGTATTTAATGTTAATTATTTTAATTGGAAATACTTTTAATTATAGTTAATTTGTTAGGCGTGTATTATTTTTTTCTAATTTAGAACTCGTGTTGTTATTGTAGTTAATCCGGTCCTGGAATTTAAGTGTGAGAGGGCGTTATTGTGTGTGTGTATGTGTGTATGGCGGCGGCCCGGTTCGCGATCATCGTTTTAAAGCCGAACTGTTCATCGACAACAAACCTATCGCGTGCTATCCATGTTACCATCATTTAATTACACAACATCCCCTTTAATCACTTAATAGCTTGTGTGGTTTTTGTCACTTTGTTACCGTTTACTATTTGCATTTACTGTTTTTTGATGATGATGACAATGATGATGATTGTGGTGGTGGTATTGTACCAGAACCAAGGTATTTGCAAATTAAATTTTTACATTTCTAATTACCACACATAAAACACGAAAATTACTAATCGTTTCAACTGTAAAACATGATTCATCTATTATTGTAGATTGGTTGTAATAATATTTATCATCCGGTGGTGAAACACATTTCCACATTTATCCGCCGTTTGATGATTAATTTTCTTTAGATTTTCCTTTTAATTTCAATATTAAATTTAATGGAAATTGAGTTAGCTGTTTTGATGAAAAATCCCATTTTTTGCCCCTTTAATTCTCTTTTAATCATCAGCTAGAATTACACAAAAAAAAACGAATATCGCTCAATTTCACTATTTTCATAGAAACATTAGAAAAACGTGTATAAATTAATTTTTTTGTATTGAAATCGACTTACACAACCAGTAAGTATTCCCAGTGAATTTAATCTTGTTAAGTTCTATTTTTATTGACAAATTATATAACAACAGCGCGGATATTGAGGCAATACAGGCTATTTCACCTCGCAGTCGAGTCGTAGATTGCTTCATATTTCATTAAATTTGACATTTATTAATGTGTACTTCAACGCCTATGAGACAATTACCAAATGTCAAATTTAGTAAAGTATGAACCAATCTACGACTACGTAACCTTTAAAATATGGCGATATCAGAATTTTTATTTACATCGCCATTTTTACCGTTTGTTTAGGTCTCATCTTATCTCCCTTTGACACTCTTCACGCTATTCGTATTGATTGTAAATAATTTTGAAAGGGATTACGTTGTCGTTGAACTTATCATAAATCCATCGATTACAACAATAAAAAAAAGATAACCCCCCTTAAGAAAAGCTACAATTGAGAATAATCAAACTAGAATTAGTTGGCATCTATTTTTGTCTTTGTTTAATTGAGAGTATAATCGTATAGAGTGTACTATTTTTTTTTTGATGTTCCGCTCTCTAACAATTGCCCATACGAACAGACATAGAATAGAACAGAACACTTCCCCTTTAATTCGCGTCGCGACTGTGGCGACCTCGTACGGCAGCCGGTCGGTCTGCTGTCTGGGTCTAGGTCACCCTACCCCACTTCCCCGTGTCGCCCCCACGTCGACACGGAATCTCAAGGTTGAATTTGTTTATACCTGCACTCCCATCATCACTATTATTATTATTCATTTATTATTATTATTGTTATAGTATATTTATTGATAGATTAGTTGAATTTCAATCAATTGTTGGATTTTTAGCCTATAGAAGGAGTCTAATTGTTTAAAATTACCGGAAATCGACTATATATAATCATGTGAAATACCGTTATTATATCAATAAAAGTATACCGTACTGGCAATTTCAATTGAAAACATAAATGTAGTTCTCAAAGCCTGCTAGATTCTCAGAAATTTGCTGATAATTTGACTTTAGGAAGAAATGCGAATTTTGGCCGCATTGGCGCTTGAAACTATAACATATAGCTATAGTATTTCTCAAGGCCTGCTAGATTTTTTAGCGCTTTGCTTATTACAGGCTAAAACTCCATAAGAACATTCTTGATGAAACGCCAACTTTCGCCATTGTGGCGCTAATATCGGAACGAATCTCGAATTATGATTGGTAACAGATTTCCCGCCAACTGTTGATGACAGTTGACAGTTTGCAGACCTAAACAAATAGAGATAGAAAAACTATAACTATGTCGTTTTATATTCCGGTAATTAGCGCCAATGCGGCCAAAATTCGCAATTCTCTCGGAATAGTGAATGAAGACAAATTGACAGGCCTGTAATAAGCAAAACGCTAAAAAATCTAGAGGTATTTCTATTTCGATTTTTTAAGCCTGCCATTGTTTCTTATCAAGTCTTACCAACTGTTAGTGGAAAATTGCTACCAACCAAACAAAAAACTCAAGATTTGTTTCGGTAGATGGTGCAATTGTGGCGAAAATTGGCGTTTCATCAAAAATTTGCTCATTAAGGTCTTGATTTTTCTTGAATTATTTGTAAAAATCCACTAAACTCGTGTAATTTTTGTAATCTTACAATTTTCGATATGCTCGGCAATTGTCGTCTATCAAATCGTTCCTATTCGTGAGCTACAATGCAGGTAATTGGCCCTTTAATTAGTCTTGCACACGAATAGAGTTTACTATGAATTCTTATGGTACCATGTCGCGTCTCCAATGCAGTACAATATTTATATTGAACATTTTTCGATAACTTTTATCTATGAATCCGTTGTTGTCTAAAAATAGAATATTTACATTTATACAACAATGGGTGGATCCGTTGATTTTGGACCGCATTCCGCATTAGATTTTCTTCTCTCTCTTTCTCTTGGTCGGTTAGCAGCAATGTCCTGATTTGGTTTGGCCGTCATCTCCATGTAGCAGCAGCAGTAGACGGCCTTGATGTATGAGAATGACAACACCCTTTCGTTTCTCATGATCTCTTGACCTCAACATACGAAAATAACAACAACAATAACAATAAAAAAAAAAAAACAAATACAATCTTTAAATATTATCACATACTCTAGTTATTACTCATATTTATTGCACATACGTTTAGGCTTCCTTAATTGTCAAAGAAAAATCTTAGAAATTGTGCCATTACAGAAGAATAATGTCGTAAAAGTCAAGTTTAGATTTGGAATTTATTATAATCAAATGTGGATGAATACGTATACAGGATGATTATACTCTATTTTTAAACTAGGAGTAACGACTAAAGCCGGGTTTACACAGAAAAAGTCACTAGAAGTAAAAACTGGATCATTTTAGCCGTATTATACAGGATAGACAACATTATTTAAGCTCGCAGTAGCCTATGACTTCGTGAACGTAGGTCAGCTTCTTATTTCAACTCTGTAATCTGCATTACCGGCAAGTTATTGAAACAAGAGCATGTCGGTAAGGTAGATTACAAAGTTGGAACAAGAAGCTGACCTACGTTCACGAAATCATAGGCAACTGCGAGCTTAAATAATATTGTACACTCTGTATATTTAGATTATCATTCCTAGGCATTATTTTTAGTTGTGTAAACTTGCCTCTAGAATAGCCAATGGGGCACTACTCCTAGTTTAACAATAGAGTATAGAAATCTCGATAATTGAACTTTATCGTAAATCTAGTGATCTAGTAATCAGTGTTAAAATGACAGATATGCCTACCCATTGAAAAGTAGTAGAAAGCGGGAAATTTAAATAAGCTAGAATAAAACGGTATATTACCCAAAAAATGTCATTAAAACGTAATAAAAATCAAAAAAATAAAGTATAGAAAGTATTCTAAAATAAAGTTCATTAAAAATAAGAAAGAACATGTGAAATAACATAAAATTTGAGGTTATATTATTGATCTGTAAACAAATGATTTAGTTCGCTAGTGTTACCAATGAAAGAATACAAATTTTACCCTATGTTTCTATAAGAAATTACTAGATTTTGCGAATATAAAGTTGGTAATTAATTCAAAACTTTATACTACATGACTGGATTTACTATATCATCCGCAAAAGTGGTGATACATCCGATAAAAATAAGAATTGATAACTCCATTGGAGATAATTTACAATTTTTATCGGACATAGGAAGAGGGTATCCTTTATAGTGAAAAAAATATCAAAAATGATAGTATTTATTTCAATAAAACAGCATTTTGAACAAAAATCACTAAAATGGAAGCGGAATACTTATTTGTATCAATAAATCACTAATTTTTTAAAATATTATACTAACAACATGCATGAATACGAGTAATATTAACCAAATTTAGAGCTGTAAGGTTAGAATTTTAAATACTAACAACATTTGGAGAGTTTTATTAGCAACCATTGTTTGATGGATGCGCAATATCAAGCTTTGTTAACTAAATTGTTAAATAGCACGCTCTCCAAATAATTAGGTTGGTATAACTTATTCCCTAAATTTCTAACCTTACATTTCTAAATTTGATTAATATCAGACTTATTCTGTGTGATCATTGGGTGCTGTTGTATTTCGAGAATTTGTGAATTATTTGTTCAAGTAAGTATATTTTTCGATTTTAATTGAAAATATTCGATACGATAGAGGAAATTTGAAGTTGTAAGGTTAGAATTTTGAATAAATTCTCAAATATTTGTTTCTAACCAACAAAAGAGCTATGAGTACCGTTAAATGTACCAACTATCTGTTTTAGAAAGAAATATTAAAAATGATTATCGACTAAAGCTTACAATTTGAATATTTAAATTATGTACTTTTCGTTAAATTTTCTAACTTTTAATTATCTTCTACGTACTAGCTGGAATTGTTGATTTTTCAGTCACAAAAAATCTAATAAAATTCGCTACAGAATTTTTTCTCTGTTCAATTATCTATCGGGACAGACGATGGTGAATTTAAATTAAATTTATTTTCAACTTGAATAATGAAAGATAATTATTTGAAAATATATTGTTTCAGTTACTGAAATTGATAATTTTAAACACTTCATGGCATTCGTTTCTAAGATATGTTCGGTAAAATTGAATATTAAAAATTCGAATAATTGTGAATCATCCTCTATGTCGATATTGTTATTGCTTTCCGTTATCTTGTCAAATGATAAATTTTCATCATATTTCACGTTATGAAGAATTCGTATTTCAATACTGAAATTGGAAATTACAATTGTAAGAGTATAAACACAATAATATTTGAATATACGGTAACAATACGGATAACAACCACTTTATCTAATGGAACGAATACAATACTTTATAAAATAAAAGTCATTCCAATACATAATCACTTTACGAATATCACCAGAAAAATGATACATGAAAGCATTTTCTTCATGGTTCATCACGAATTTATCGATTTTCTACAAATAATCCACCTACCATACTGGTATATTCAATTAGAAACATAAGAAAGAAGATTCAGTGTTTATGGTTTGAATTGCCAATCCTGTACGTTTCGCCTTTTTAACTACATCGTGTTATTCTTGTAAAGATCTCAATTAACGCGGATTTCTATATAGATACGTGATATTTGTTCGCGTAAATGGAAGCATTATGGCAATATTGTAGCAATATTGGATTTTGAAGGCTATAAGTTGTGTTGCTGTTTTTGTTTAGATTGTTAAATGCGGTTGTGCCATATTTTACACTTTGCAGCCTTGCCTTTCAAAGAATTATTGAAGGATACATGTCGGTATTATTGCTTTTTAGATATTTAATTTCAATTAAAACACCTCATTTCCCATAGTTGACTCTTATGTGGGTAAAAATTATTAAACAATAATAATAATAATGATGATGTTTGTAATTATAATAGACCTTGGTTAGTCTTGAAACAGGCAAGAGATAAATCAGAAGAGACTTTAATTTCGTCGTTTTCTTTATTACTGTAACAATGCACATTTATAAATAATTCTGTTGTAATAATATACGATAAAATTGCTCATTTTCTATTCCAAATTAAGACGACTGGCTATATATCTCAATAAAATCGAAATTAGAAGTTTTCATCAATTTAATCGTGCAACATATGCCATAAATCTCACACTATTGTAGTCAAACCAGGACCGGACTAGACTGGGCAAATAGACGGGGATTTCTGCCATTAAGAGGCCCACGCAATTGACTTGTTATTTATTTTCTAAATGGGGCAGATAATTGAACATCAGTTTTTAATAAGCTTGTTTTTGGAAATATCGTGAAATTTCAAGTGGATTTAGAAATATAATTAGAGGTGGATCTAAGGACTTTTTCCATTTCAAAAGATTTCGATGAACTTTTGAATTACAAAGAAAATTTTTGAAGCATATTTCTTCCCATAACTTAACCATTGTTGTTTATTTTTCAATGATTCTGGCAGATTCTATAGAAAATGGAACGCGCTTTCCAAACATTCAAGAAATTTCCAAATCGGTTTGCTAGTTTTCCAAAAAACTCCCAAAAACTGAAGGGCCTGTAGATTATTTTGTTTCGATTTGGTGTTGAAACAATGCCAAAATATTTAATAATCGATAACTTGCTTATTTTCGTTAATATTGCAATAAATAGGAGATCATTAGAAAGAGCATTTCAATGAGCATTAGAGAAAGTTTTTCGTTTCAGAAAATTTCACTTAAATTTGAATTTATAGGCGATAATCTAGGAGCATGATTTTCTTCATTTTTTTGAACGTTTTTCTATATTTTCGTCAATTTAGCCAATATTATAAATTTACAAATGCTTTTTGCATTCTATATAGAAAATGGAAAAAGCTTTTCAAATCTCCAAGAAATTTTCCAATCAACTTGCTGGTTTTCTGGAAAATTGTCAAAAAGTGAGCACTTGTTTTACATCTTTTTCGAACACTATCATCATTTAATAATCGATAACTCGCTTATTTTCCTAAATATTGCAATGAATAAATCAGCATTAGAAAGAGAATTTCAAGGTGCATTAGATAAAATTTTTCCTTTTGGAAAATTTCATTTAAATTTCAATTTTTAGACGAAAATCTAGAAACATGATATTTGCTATAATTTTGAACATTTGTCTATAATTTAGCCAATATTCTAAATTTAGCAATGATTTTTGTTCAGTACATAGAAAATGGAAAGCGCTTTCCAAATATTCAAGAAAATTTTCCAATCGGTTGGCTAATTTTCCAGGAAATTGCAAAAAAGTTAAGCTTATATTACTCTTTTTCTTTCAATTTAGGATCGAAAACAATGGCAACATTTAAAAATCGATAATTTGCTTAGTTTTCTAGATAATTAGAAAGAGCATTTCAAGTAGCATTAGACAATGTTTTTCATTTCGGAAAGTTTCACTTGAATTTGAATTTATAAACGAAAATATAGGAGCATAATTTTCTGCATATTTTTTTAATATTTGCGCCGATACATTAGCCAATATTGTAAATTTACAAATGATTTTTGCAAATTATCTAGAGAATAGAAAGCGCTTTCTAGTCCCCGAGAAATCTTCCAATCGGCTTGCTAGTTTTCCGGCAAATTTCCAAAAATTGCAGGACTTGTATTACACGTTTTTTTCGATTGAGTATCAAAACAATACCAATATTTAATAATCAATAACTTACCTACTTCCGTAAATATTGTAACGAATAAAACAGCATCAGAAAGAGCATTCCAAGTAGCATTATCAAGAGTTTTTTATTTTAAAAAATTCCGTTTGAACTGGATTTTTATAGACGAAAATCTAGGACTATCTATAATTTTTCTATATTTTTGCCGATACTTTAGCCAATATTATAAATTTAATAATTATTTCTGCAAAGTAAATAGAGAATGGAAAGCACTTTCCAAATCTCCAAGAAATTTTCCTACCGGCCTGCTAGTTTGCCGGGAAATTTCAAAAAATTGAAGGGTTTATATTACACGTTTTTTTGATTTGGTACCAAAACATTACCAATATTTAATAATCGATAACTTGCTTATTTTCCTAAATATTGTAGTAAATAAAGGAGTATTAGAAAGAGCATTTCAAGGAGCATTAGAAAAACCTTTTCTTTTTGGAAAATTTCACATGAATTTCAATTTATATGTGAAAATCTACAAACATGATTTTTTCTATACTTTTTGTACATTTTTCGATATTTTCTTCGACAATTTAGCCAGCATTACAGATTTACGAATAGTTTTTACATAGTATATAGAAAATGGAAAGTACTCTCTAAATTTCCAAGAAATTTTCCAATCGACTTGTTAGTTTTCCGGGAATTTTCCGAAAATTGAAGGGCTTGTATTACACTCTTTCGAATTAGGCTCGAAACAATACCAATATTTACTAAATAATAACTCACTTATTTTTGTAAATACTTCAATGAATTGAGCAGCATTAAAAAAAGCATTTCAAGAAGCATTAGACAAAGTTGTTGGTTTTGGAAAATTTCATTTGAATTTGAATTTATAGACGAAAATGTAGGGGCATGATTTTTTCTATAATTTTGTACATTTTTCTATATATTCGCCGATAATTTAGCCAATATTGTAAGTGTACAAATGATTTTTGCACATTACCTAGAGTATAGATAGCACTTTCCTAGTCTCCCAGAGATTTTTCAATCGGCTTGCTACTTTTCCGGGAAATTTACAAAAATTGAAGCGCTTGTACTACACTTTTTTTTCTCGATTTTGTATTACAATAATGCCAATATTTAATAATCGACAACGTACTTACTTCCGTAAATATTATAACGAATAAAACAGCATTAGAAAGAGCATTTCAAGTAGCATTAGAAAAAGTTTTTCATTTTGGAAAATTCCACTTCAAATTGATATTTATGGACGAAAATCTAGGATTTTTCTCTATATTTTGCACATTTTTCTATATTTTCGCCAATACTTTAGCCAATATTAACAATTTAACAATCATTTTTGTAAAGATGATATAGAATGGAAAGCGCTTTCCACATATCCTAAATTTTTTTTAAACGGCTTGCTAGTTTTCCGGAAAATTTCAAAAAACTGAAAGGCTTGCATTACACGTTTTTTTGATTTATTGCCGAAACAATACCAATATTTAATAATCGATAACTTCCTTATTTTCCTAAATATTGCAGTAAATAAAGGAGTATTAGAAAGAGCATTTCAAGGAGCATTAGACAAAGTTTTTCTTTTTGGAAAATTTCATATGAATTTGAATTTACAGGCGTAAATCTACAAACATGATTTTTTCTATACTTTTTGTACATTTTTCGTTATTTTCTTCGATAATTTTGCCAGTATTACAGATTTATGAATAATTTTGACACAGTACATAGAAAATGGAAAGTACTTCCTAAATCTCCAAGAAATTTTCCAATCGACTTGTTACTTTTCCGAGAATTTTCCGAAAATTGAAAGACTTGTATTATAGTTTTTTCGATTTAGTGTCGAAACAATACCAATATTTAATAAACAATAACTCGTTTATTTTTGTAAATACTTCAATGAATTGAACAGCATTAAAAAAAGCATTTCAAGAAGCATTAGACAAAGTTTTTTGTTTTGGAAAATTTCATTTGAATTTGAATTTATAGGCGAAAATCTACGAGCATGATTCTATAATTTTGCACATTTTTCTATATTTTCTCCCATAGTTTAGCTAATGTTATAAATTTACGAACGATTTGTGCACTGCACATAGAAAATGGAAAGCGGTTTTCAAATTTCTTAGAAAATTGCCAACCGACTTCCTAGTTTTCCCGGAAATTATCAAAAATTGAAGAGCTTTTATTACATCATTTTTCAATTTAGTGTCGAAACAATATCAATACTAATAATCGATAAGTGGTTTATTTTTCGCGATAATAGAAAGAGAATTTTAAGGCGCATCTGAGGAAGTTTTTCGTTTTGCAAAATGCACCTTGAAATCTTTCTAATTGCACTGGAAAACAACACCGAGGCCAAAATTGTCCAGTCCGGCACTAAAATCAAACTAATAATTATTTGATTCGAAAAATATAAAACAACCAACTCAGATTTGTGTATCTATACACCTAAATATGATTTGTAAGCGACATGCAAATTATTAATAAAATATTACTTGCTTGTTTCGCACGTTTCAGGTAAAATATCGTACATTAAATTGTCGTTATGATTAATAGTTCAACTCGGGAAACCGAAAATACAAAATATTATTCCATATATTTTTTTATACGTCCATATATAGACGGTATATTCTAACCGATTCCAATTGGCCTTTTTCGCAATTATTAAAAACAATAAATCGTACAATAAACATTAATAAAATTCGTTCAATTATTACACCGAAAAGGTCAGTATGTCAAATAGTGACAATAGGTTGGTATACGTTTAATAATAATATAATTAACTTGATTTGATGATAGTCGTGTAGGTTGTAGAAGGGTGGAAAATCGTTCAATGTCACCACCTCTACTATAACCACCCTCGAATCGGTGTTGATGTTAGAAAAGGAAACTCGTGTTATTGTCGTCGTCGTTTTGACAGTCGCTACAAAACTAGGGTCAATTTAAAACAAATTACAGAATAATTTGCATGGTTTACTCCCCTTTTAAACAAACACAAACACGATTGAATAATTTTCTTTTGTATTAATCGATCTTACACAAACCGGTAAATATTAATAAAACTGAAGAATAAATAGAAAACACCCCAATATTGAGGGGTGATTCTTAAGTCGCCATATTTCAACGTATTTATTGTTGTATAGGGGAGGAATCGTGGAGGTTTCTCACGATTTTCGGTACTTCTTATTCAACAATTAGTTTTTTTTTTGATTTAATTTAATGACTGGTTAGTTTTTACCACCAAATAGTCGTCAAAATTGGTTGTAGATTAGATAAATTCCTGAGAATAAATGATGATAGCGAACGCCTAGTTTTAAACAACAAATTATAATTTACCACTCGGTTTAACAAAAAATAATAATTCTGTTGTATTTCAGGTTTCCATTTGAGCGGTGTGGTAACACAATCAAGATCGCTATCGTTGCCAACGACTTTGCCTTGTGGTGCCCAAGAACCACCGCAGAAATTTAAAGTTTCCGTCAGTTTTGATAGGTATTATTATCACCGTTTTCTTTTCGAAAATATACAGGGTGAACAACGCTATTTAAGCTCACAATAGCCTATGAGTTTACGAACGTATGTCAGTTCTTGTTTCAACTAAATAATCTGCATTACCGACATCTGTTTCAACAGATTATTGAGTTGAAATAAGAACTGACATACGTTCGTAAATTCCTAGCCTACTGCGAGCTTAAACAGCCTTGAACACTCTGTATGTGATATTTAACAATAAAGAAAGCTGCATTTTATATAAACTACGATCAATTCGTTATAAATTTACGGACGATAAAGCAGTTTCTTCACAAATATTTAACTTTTTTGGCGAATTTGTAAACTAAATTATTGGTTTTTTTTTAGATGTAAAATAACATCGGTGACTTGCAGTTGTGATACAAAAGATATCTTCTGGTGTCAACATGTTGTTGCTCTCTCCCTTTATCGAATTAGAAATGCTGAAAGTGTTCGATTGCGAGTTCCTATTTCAGGTAAGACGAACATCTCAATCTGTTTGGAAGAAATCTATTCGATTTTTTTTCTGTACAATTGAAAAACTAGACTATCTTGTCGTTTTATCCCCAATAGCCTGTAGATTGTTAATATTAAACTTGTCTCAAACTTTATACTAAAGTTATATTTGAATATAATCGAATTTCGTTATAAAATCGACGATAAAAACTACATCCATCGATGAAGTTTCGAATAAAATTATTTTTGTTAACAATCGAACAATCACCGCTCTGATTGAACGACGACGAATAACCGAAGGAAAAACGAAAATTAATCAAGTTTTGGAATTAATTATTAATTAGCACGTTCGCTTTATTTACATAAGTTAAATAGATAACAACCACACCTTTTTTTCTCATCGTCATCAACATTCGCCACTGTTTTCTTCTTCAAAAGCCTGAGCCGAATCCAAGTTTCCGCCCAAGCGCTGTAACGATTTCGTATTACAGTGGTTTTTTTGCGCTACTGAAAACGAGAACTTTGAACAACGACTAGATAGAGATAGAGTAAATAGTTTAAGTGTACAAAACGAAGACAATAAGAAGTATAATAGAAGAACAGTAACAACAACAAGATAGATAGAGTCGGGAAGAAAAAAACCATAAACTTTTGCTATAAAATTGTAATATTACACTGTATATAGGAGTATAGACATAGATATATAAACAGGTCGCAATGAGGGGCCCGTATTGATCGACTCTACTCACTCGACTGATTCTATATGATATCTTTCGAAGGGTAAAGTGTGTATAATACACACATACACGCGACAAAAATCCACGAATATCCCCTTTAAATTGAAATTAAACTTGTATATTTCGTTAAATAAATATAAATAAACCCTTTACACAAAACGTAACACAGTAGCAAACAATTATTTCTCTAAAACACACACAATTCTACAGTTTTACAATTAAATTATATTTAAATTCAAATCCTACTGGGACATTAGGTAGAATTCGAGTCAGACATGTTGAAATGGTTGCCAATATCAACATAAAAAACCAGTATTGCCACCAGTAAAAAACTTAATAACCTATTATTATTGTGGATATATAAATTTATAGCTCATTCAAATTGCTATTTCAGCCTCAAGAAATATTACGATAATAATTAAACCATATATAACGAATTTTTATATTGTAATTAAAAATCTGTATTTCATCAAGGCGAACCGGTTTACAACTGTAATTTTAGACACATCCATACTGTAACCACCATTGTTACTGTAGCCACAACGATGAATGCGCGCGTCTTTCATTTAATTGAGGTTAAGTCCACTAGCCGTTGACTTTCATTAGAAAATAATTTTAATTATTTGTGTATTTTTAACAATTTTTCTATATGGAAATTTATTACAATTGACTTTAATATTGTGTTAATCGTGTTAATATAATTATTGGAAGTATTGTTGAATTTTAACAAAATGGAGAATTTTAATGGAGATGTTGAGAGGATTCAAAATAAGAATTTAATGAAAACTAAACGATTCAATTTTAAAGAAGTTCTAGCTAAAACAAAGCCTTTGAATGGTAGTGTCAACGATACCTGTCGTTCAGTTTTAAATAATTTAAATTCAAAATCAATTTTGGAAACCGAAAAATTGTTGAAGACTAAAATCGGGGAAGTTAAGAAATCGGATGTAATAGAACCGAAAATAGAGAAAAAATTCAAATTAGAGTTGAAGAAACAGAAAGCTTCATCACAGACGCTTTTGGATTTTAAACCAACACCCAAAAGGGTGGAGAAAATTGATAAAATTGTAGAGAATACGAAATTGCCGACAATAACACCGAAAGTGGTTGAAATTGATAAAAAATTACCAAAAGTGGATAGTTTGGATGATTTTGTAACAGCGCCGTCTCTACCGAAAACGAAAATAACACCGAAGAAATTTGTGTTCAAAAAACGATCAATTCTCAAACAACATAGTGATAGTATCGAAATTTCCCCAAATCAAACCGATAGTCGAAACGATGTAAATTCAACAATTCTCAAACAACATAGTGATAGTATCGAAATTTCCCCAAATCCAACCGATAATCGAAACGATGTAAATTTGGAAAATTCGTTTAATGATGCCGAATATATGGACGATTTAGAATTCGAGATGAATATGTTGGCAAATACGTTCGATAATAGTCAAAATTTCGAATCTGTTAACCAACCGAGTACCTCAAAAGACGATAAATTCGCAACAAATAACGAAATCGATATAACCGATATAGATTGGAATGATGATTTCCAAATTAACGAACATTTACCGAGTTTTACAAATCGTCAAGATGATTCAGAAGAATTCCGTAAATTCTATCCACATACCGAAATTATGTATGAAGTTTTGCATCAGAAATTCGGTTTACGTGAATTTCGTCCGCATCAAAAAGAAATCATCAATGCCAGTTTAACACAACATGATTGTTTCGTATTGATGCCAACTGGCGGTGGTAAAAGTTTATGTTATCAATTACCGGCAATATTAATGCCTGGTGTTACAATTGTTATATCACCATTGAGGGCGTTAATTAGTGATCAAGTTGATAAATTGAACGCCTTAGATATACCATCGGCGCATTTATGTTCCGATTTAAATAAATCGGATATTGATTTAATATTTTCTAAGTTGCATATACGCGAACCAATTATAAAATTATTATATTTAACACCGGAGAAGATTTCATCATCGAATAAAGTCAACGAATTAATTAAATCGTTATATTTACGCGATAAATTAGCACGATTTGTTATAGACGAGGCGCATTGTTTATCCCAATGGGGCCACGATTTTCGTCCGGATTATAAACAATTATCGTGTTTAAGACGACAATATCCGAAAGTACCGATTATTTGTTTAACAGCAACCGCTACCAAACAAGTTCAATGTGATGTTATTACCGTTTTAAATTTGAATAACGTTAAAACTTTCATACGTAGCTTTAATCGTCCGAATATCAAATATGAAGTGATAACGAAACGTGCAAAAAGTACAACTGACGAGATTTCTAATTTGATTAAAACGAAATTCTTTAGAAAATCGGGAATTATTTATTGTTTATGTCGTGCGGATTGTGAGAAATTAGCGAAGAATCTATCGAATTCCGGTATTAAATCCAAGCCTTATCATGCCGGTTTGAATGATAAGATTCGGGAAAAAGTCCAACGTGAATGGATGCAAGATCAATTTCATGTAATTGTGGCAACAATAGCGTTCGGTATGGGTATTGATAAGCCCGATGTACGTTTCGTTATACATAATTCAATACCGAAATCAGTTGAGGCGTTCTATCAAGAATCGGGACGTGCTGGACGTGATGGTGAAGTCTCCTATTCGTATTTATTCTATTCGTATGGTGATGTCGGCCGTTTAAAACGTTTATTACGCACCGATCGCAATATTAATAAAACAACATTAGATGGCCATTTAGAGAATTTACATCAAATGGTATCGTATTGTGAGAATACAATCGATTGTCGGCGTTATTTACAATTATTACATTTAGGCGAGAAATTCGATCGGCGTATTTGTATAAAAAACAAACAAACAATTTGTGATAATTGCGAAAATATCGAAAAATACCACTTTATCGATGTTACAAATCATGCCCGTAATTTAGCCGAATTAGTCAACGATTTGGCTAATCGCGAGAATATAACAATGCTATATATTGTTGAAGTTTATAAGGGGGCAAAATTGAAGAAAATCCTCGATAAAGGCCACGATAAACATCGATTTTACGGTAGTGGTAGCGAATTAAATCGCACCGATTTACAACGTATACTTATCGATTTAGTTTTAAAAAATATCCTAGTCGATTTTTGTACTTTCACCGGTGAATTTCCGGTTGTTTACATAAAACCCGGTGGTAAATTCCGAAATTTAAATCAACCCGATTTGAAAATCACCCTAGCTTTACCGACTGGCACTAAAGTTCCGGTTGTTAAAACAAACAAACCCTCAACTAGTGGAGTAATCGAAACTATTCCAACACCACCACCATCATCGAAAACTACAACAACTAGAACAGTTAGTTCGTTTAAAATCAACAGTCTTAAAGTGCAGTGTCACGAAGAATTATTGGAGGAATGTCGACGATTAGCTTTAGAGAGAAACGTTACATTATCTTCAATAATGAATTTGTCGGCTATAAAAAGCATGTCCGATATTCTGCCGGATTCGAAGGAGGATTTTATGAAAATCCAACACGTTACGAAGGCGAATTACGAGAAATTTGGTGAATTTTTCTTGAAAATTACAACAAAATATCGCCAACAATTAAACCAACTTCAAAACAATACAGACAATTCGAATAATTTCGGTAATAATGACGATGATTGGTGTGATGATTCGCAAAGTAGTAATGGTTGTAAATCGAGAAAGAAACAAGGATTTAAACGGAAATCGAATGGTGGTTATAAAAATAATGCAAAACGATTTAAGAAATATTACGGTCGGAAAAACGGGAAATCGCCGAAGAAAAACTGTAAAACTACCGCCACTAAATTGGCACTAATGCACGTTAAATAACTTTAATATTTATAAATTGTTAAAATGTTTCTATATCAATATATTTAATTATTTTTCTAATTGATAATAGTTGTTTTATTATTTATTATCAAAATTCAACCTTATGGTTTTTCTAGAAACATTATTGCAAATGGACCGACAACAATTACAAAAATTTGTACAGTACCTGATATCCGAACATCATACAGAAGTATTGCCAACAGCCCAAAAATTGGCCGATGAAATTCTCCAACAACGTAGTGAAATTAATCAAATACCGGGTGCACCGGACCCGACAGCCGGCGCCTCCGCTGATGACGAACATTCATGGCATTTGGATGAAGAACAAGTTTGCGAACAGGTCAAATCGTATTTGTCCCAAGGCGGCTATTATAACGCCAACAAGCAACTAAATTCGCTATTTTCGAAGGTAATACAGTAATCTATGGTTTTGTGAACGTAGGTCGGCTTCTTGTTCCAACTGTGCAATCTGTTTTTGTTTCAAGAATTTGTCGGTAATGCAGCTTGCTGAGCTGAAACAAGAAGCCGACCTACGTTCACAGTCATAATTTAATTGTTGTTTGCAGGTGAGAGAGATGTTGAGGGCGCAAGATTCGAATGGTGCTAGAATGCTAACGTTAATCACCGAACAGTTCCTATCTGATCCTAGATTACAAATGTGGCGTAATCAAGGTGCTCCTATGACTGATAAATGTAGACAATTATGGGATCAGTTAGGTTCCCTATGGGTTTGTATTGTATTAAATCCGAATTGTACCCAACATGAGAAACAACAATGGAAATTATTGTTGGAAAAATGGACATTAATCGATGTTTGTCCACCGGAAGATCCCGATTATAGACTGCAACAAGAGAATCATTCATCACATAGAGACTCAGTTAGTTTCAACAATTATTAATTAAATTTTAATTACAATTTGAATATTTTCAGTATTTAAATAGGGATAGAGATAGATATTATCATGATCGTAGTGATAGAGATCGGTATTTAGATCGCGAACGGGATCGTCGAGATCGACGGGATCGAGACCGGGAACGGGAACGTGATCGAAATCGGGCCGTTTACGAATCAACAGACAGTTCAGATGATGACGATGATGATGATGATAATGATGATAGTTCATATAGTCCAAGGAATAGTAAACGTTTACGATTATCAGGGAATCATTCTAAGTCAAATACACCGTCGTTACCAAGAACAATATTTCATAGGTAAGTTCTAAAGGTGATTCAAGAAATGGGCCTTTTAGAGGCAGAAGAAGTTCTGAATTTTGTTTTTCCATCCCAATTAGGTCTATCAACCCTCGATATATGGGGTAGTATACTCTATTTTCTTATTTTTGTTGCATATTTCGATTCTATGATGAAATTGAAGGATAGTTCGATAACGTCAGTTATGGTCTGGTTAGTTTTTCAGGAATTTTTAATTGTGTGGTGTTCTATTAAAAATTCATATCTCTGAAAATATTGTCGGACAATCTAAATTTGGAATTCAATTAATTCAAACTATGTACAAATTTCATAGAATTGAATTATATTTCAGTGTTTAGTTGAAATCAATTTTTCTCAATCAATTTTTAAGGCGTAATATCTTTTTTATTTTAAATTGAATACTAGTTTTTTTAGACGGTTAAATAGAGGAAAACTAGAGAGAACTATATTATTCTTTATATCTATATTTGATAATTTTTCAGTTATTTCAAATTTTCAATTTTCTCCTGAAAGAAAATACTAAAACATAGAAGGCTTCGAAAAACAACTGTCATTTCAACTGTCACAATTAACATCTAAAAAATTAATTATTTTTAGATTTTTTTTAATGAAAAATAATATAAGAACGTGATAATTAATTAAATTAAAATTGATTAGATTATCTCTTTGTTCATGTAAAATTTGCTGAAATTACTGAAAAAAAGTTAAATATTTAAAATTAACCTCAATTGTGACAGTTAATGTCAATTTGCTAAGCCTTCTATGCATTTGTTTATAAACGAATTATTCAATCATAGGTGACTTTCAAGTAAGCGAGAAAATTGCTGAAAACTGAAAATTTTCAAATAACTGAAAAACTATTAGAGATAGGTATAAACGCCAATACAGTTCGATTCAGAGTTTTTTTCTATATCGAATCATATAAAGAAAAATATGGTGTTTCATTTAAAATCAGAAAGATATGGTAGTTTGAAAGTTGCCTGAAAGAAAATTTGATTTCAGCTAAACCATGAAAGATTATTTAGTTCTGTTAAATTTGGTCGAAAGTACAATATTTAAACTATCATAATTCCAAATTTCAATTATTTAAAGCCAATAGTTTTTAAATTATAATTTTTTAATTGTAGACTGTAAATTTAAAAATTTCAGGACAAGCCAAAATTCCTGAAAAACTATTAACGCTAAACTATAAGTCATGTTATCAAAGTCGTCTTCAATTTCACCACAGGATCTAAATATGCAATAAAAAATATATAATTCCATTTAAAATAATAAAGTCGGGTATATTACCCCAAATATCGGGGGTTGATAGAATCATGAAAATAAAAAAGAAAAAACCGGTGTAAACTAAATTTCATCGAAACTTGTACTTTTAATAATTGAACCTTTTGCCTCACCACTGTAATCGTCGAATTGAACGTAGGTTGTTTCTTGTTTCAACTGCTTGTCGGTAATGCAGGAAATTTCCCTGAACAAATCGATATTGGCCGAATATTTCTATTTTAAATAAATCTTGAAAGAATATTTGATTAGGGTCAAGTTTTAAATGAAAATTGAATAAACTCAAATTTATTTAAAATTCACAAATCGGTAACTCCAAGGTTGAAATAAGAAGCTGACATACGCTCACAAGTCACAGCCTACTGCGCGGATTACTGTGGCGCGCCCGTTATTTATTAATTTGTTTTTAATTACAGAGCTTTAGACGCTGTTAGTATGTCATGGGATAATATGCATTTAAAAAATATTCTATCGAGCGATACGTATTGTTCGCATGTTCCAGATACTACAAGTTCGGGTAGTTTTAATTCACAAGGCCAACCTTTATGGCATGGTAATTTATAATTATTTTTATTATTTAAATTTGTTAATAATTCTTATAATTTTAGAATCGATTCCATTATGTGCAGCTAGAGTTGATTCGTTACGTTCACATGGCCATATGGAAGCTGCATTAAGATTAGCCGTATCAGTTGTACGTACAATGAAACAACAACAATTATTAGCACAACGAAAATGGCATGAAAGTCAACAAGCTAGTACTAGTACTAGTAATAATAATAATAACAACAATAATAATAATAGTAGTAGTAGTAATAGTAAGAATTGCCAACCTAGTTGTAAAACAACACCATGTACGTCACGTTGTACCGGTCAATGTAATAATTCATATTCAACAACATCATTTAATGCACCAGCAAATACAGAATGTTGGGTTGGTCATCCATTAGATCCAATTGGTTGTTTGTTCGATACACTTTGTGATGCTTCAATTATACCGGAAGATCAAAGGCCACGGACTCCGAGTTATTTAGGTAGTCTGTTTCACTTAAATGATCCTAGATTTTAAAACAACACCTGGGATTTATAGGGAAGCCGTTGAGGTTATTTTAGCAAAATTTAAAACTTGTAGCTCATTGGTTTTCAAAAATTCTAAAATTGGTGAAAAGTTTCGTATTTATTCTAGAATACGATTGAGAAAAACTGGAGTATCATTGGGTCATTTGACGCGTTCACTACATTTTCAAATATTATCTAAAATGAGCTACATTGTTCAAATTTTGTTCAAATATTCAACGATTCTCCTATAAATCTTTCTAGTACATTCAGAAACAAGTTCTAAAAGTTTATTTCACGGTTCGTTTTATTAAAAACGAGTGTAATAGATGAGTTTTGAAACGTGTTTCTCGTACTATTTTTTCAAATTTGCGCCCTTTTTTGAAAAAAAAATCTTGAAATTTAGGGATTTTTGCTAGGGTTGGTATTGTTGACATGACAACTAAAATTCAAATTTTGGATCAATTGTTCTTTTGTTTTTCTCAATATTTAAAAAAATATCGTGTTAAAAAATGAAAACTAGTAACGTTGCCTCATTTTTTTTTAATAAAATCAATTATAGAATACCGTAAATATAAATATTAATAATTTAATTCGATAATTGTTAAAAATTTGTTCTATTCAATTTGACAGCTGTCATTTGAATTTAAGTAAAACTAACCTTAAAAAAATCACTACAACTTCTATGATTATAAACTGTATCAAAATGAGCTCATTGCGATACAGTAGCTAGGACCACTTAAGTAAAACATGCAGTATGGTGTAATACGTGTTGATTTTAATCTTTTATTTGTAGATATTGTAGGAATGGAGGAGCAACACAATAATATACGGCCGCGATACCACCACGTACCGGTAGTAGGTTCGCGCGATCGTTCCGAAACATATCTAACATTAGCATTTGAAGTTGCATTAATCGGTTTAGGACAACAGCGAATAATGCCAGTTGGTTTATATGCACAAGAGAAGGCTTGTAAACAAGAAGATCGTCTAATTGCTAAATTACAAGAGATCGAATTAGATAATAGTTTGATTGCTGTATTACGTCGACAAGCGATTATATTATTAGAAGGTGGTCCAACTAGTGGTTTAGGTATTGGTATACATCCAGAAAGTATACCAATGCATACATTTGCACGTTTTCTATTCTTATCATTGTTGAGTTGTTATCCAGATTTAGCATATGAAGTTGGTTTGCGTGCAATGCGTTTACCATTATTGGAAGATCATGAAGATAGTGATGATCCATCATTAGTTATGAGCCGTTCACCAAGATGGTTTACATTAGGCCATATTGAAACACAACAATGTGCATTAAGTTCAACAATGTTGAGTGCTGCCAAAGGTGAAGTTATGCGTTTAAGAACAATATTAGAATCATCACAAAGGCATATCCATAGTTCATCGCATTTATTTAAACTTGCTCAAGATGCATTCCGTTTTGCAACACCGGAAAATGGGCCTAGACATCCAACTCTATTGAGTGTAGCCTTCGAATTGGGTTTACAAGTATTTCTTTAATTATTATAATTTTTTTAATTTGAATTAAATGGAAATTTGTAGGTGATGAGAATGACGTTATCGTCGTTGAATTGGCGTCGACGTGAAATGGTACGATGGTTAGTTACTTGTGCAACTGAAGTTGGTGTTGATGCTTTAATTTCAATAATGCAAAATTGGTATCAATTCTTTACAGCAACAGAAGCAACTGGACCTGTTGCTACAACAATAATGTCGCACAGTACTATTATGAGATTAAATCTTAGTTTTAGTCAACAAGAAGAATTGTCCAGTTGTGCCAGAACACTTGCACTACAATGTGCAACAAAGGTTGATCATATTTTATTAATAATTAATTGAATTTTAATTGATTTTAATGATAGGACCCTCCAAATTGTGCCTTGAATGCCCTGACATTGTGTGAAAATGAGGCGTTAGCTTTTGAGACTGCTTATCAGATTGTTGTCGATGCAGCTTCGCATATAATGACGTCTTCGCAATTATTTACAATAGCTAGATATATGGAACATAGGGGTTATCCAACGAGAGCTTATAAATTGGCTATGTTGGCAATGAAAAATGTACATTTAGCATACAATCAGGTAATTTTACAATTTCTTTATTATATTGAAACAAATACCCCAGAAATCGACAATTATTTGCTTCTTTTGGGGCCTTTTTTATAAAAAAGTAGTTTTGAAATTTAGGGAATTTAGTGAGAGTTGGTATTGTTGACATGACAACTAGAAATTCAAATTTATGTCATTCTTTTGTTACCCAAGCTACTTTTAAAAATTTATCGATTTATTAAAAAATAAAGACTGGCGTATATTTTTTTAATAAAATCAATTATTTTAGGAAAAATAACATAAATATAAACATTAATAATAATTTAATTTACCAACTATATCCAATTATAGTAAATTTTAACAAAATTACTGAGAAATCTAGCAGCGGGAAATTTAAATAAACAATTAGAAATTGATAATTACATAAAAATGTCAATAAAACGTAATAAAAATCAACAAAATTAAGTAAAATTAAATTTATTAAAAATTAAAAAACATGTTCATGAGATTATATTTTTGTTTTGTAAACAAATTTAATTCGCCAGTGATACCAATGTAAGGTTACAAATTTTACCATATGTTTTTATACAGAGTGAACCAAGTGGTTGGCCTATTACACGTTTCAAGAGTTCTAATTGATGAAAGTTTCTGAAATTTGATATGCACTTGTTTTTCCACCTGAACTACACCCGGAAAATATTTTCGTTGTTCTGTCAACCCCCGGTGTATGGGGTAGTGCACCCTACATTCTTATTTTAAATGGAATGGTATATTTTTTATTGTCTATTTAGATTCTATAGTAAAAATGAAATGGACTTTGATAATATGATATATGGTCTAGTTAATAGTTTTTCAGGAATTTTGACTTTGTAATGTTTAGTTAAAAAATTCATACCCCGGAAAGTATTATTGCTAGACAATCGAAATTTGGAAATCAAATAGTTCAAACTATGCACTTTATGCTCAATTTTATAGAATTAAATTATCTTTCAGCGTTTAGTTGAAATCATTTTTCTTTTCAGCCAATTTTCAAAGCACCATAACTTTCTTATTTTAAATGGAATGGTATATTTTTCATTCCACGGTTAGACAGAGAAAAAAATTCTACATCGAATCATATTAGCATTTCCTATACCTATTCTTGATAATTTTTCAGTTATTCAAGATTTTAGATTTCTAATCATTTACCCACTGAAACGAAATACTGACACATAGTAGGCTTGGCCAAACAACATGCTGTCAAAATTAACATTTAAATAATCAATTATTTTTATATTTTTTAATTAAAAAATCATAGAAGAAATTGACAAATAATTAAATTAAAATTAATTGGATTTTCTTTTCATGTAAAATTGGCTGAAATCATTGAAAAAACATACAAAATAATCATTTTTAACCTCAAATGTGACAGTTAATGTCATTTTGCTAAGCCTCCTATGCATTTCTTTATAGGCGAATTATTAAGTCATAGCCAACTAGACAATAGTCGGTTTCAGACTGGGGAGAAAACTATTGAAAATTGAAAATCTTAAATAACTGAAAAACTATTAGCGATAAGTATAGGGAATGCTAATACAATTTGATGCAGAATTTTTTTCTTTATCCAACCGTGTAAAGAAAAATATACCATTCCATTTAAAATAAGAAAGATATTGCGTTTTGAAAATTGGCTGAAAGAAAAATTAATTTCGGCTAAATGCTAAAAGATAATTCATTTCTGAAAAATCTGGCGTAAAGTACATAATTTAAATTATTTGATTTCCAAATTTCGATTATCTATCAACGATATCTTCAAACATATGAATTTTTTAATCAAACACTATAAAATCAAAATTTTCTGAAAAAGTCGAAATTCCTGAAAAACTATTAACGCTAGACCATTGGTCATGTTATCAAAGTCTACTTCATTTTTATCATAAAATCTAAATATGGAATAAAAAATATACCATTTCATTTAAAATAAGAAAGTAGGGTACACTACCCCATACACCATGGGTTGAACAACAAAAATATTTTCCAGGTGTAGTTCAGGTGGAAAAACGGGTGCATACCAAAATTCAGAAACTTTCATCAATTAGAACTCTTTGAACGTCTAATAGGCCAACCACTTGGCTCACTCGATATAGAAGTGACTAGTGTTTGAAAAATAAGGTTGGCAACTAATTCAAAACTATTCTACATCTATTAGCGAACTGAATTCATTTCAATACAGTAACTAGTTTCGAAATATTATTTTTTTTTAATTTTTCAGGATACTCATCCAGCAATAAACGACATCCATTGGGCTTGTGCTTTAAGTCATTCATTAGGAAAAAACGAATTAGCCAACATGATACCATTATTAGTAAAAAATGTACAATGTGCAACAGTATTATCGGATATTCTAAGACGTTGTAGTATGACAGCACCGGGTATGTCATGTTCACATCCACCACCACCACCAGCACCACCACCGCCTCCACCACCACCACCACCACCGCCACCACCACCACCACCACCTCTAGATACCGGTGGTAAACACCACTCGCATCCATCCCATCGTAATCGTAATTGTACCGGTACAAATAACGGTGGCGGTGGTATTAAACCATTATCGTACGATCGTCCACCCTTACGTCAACTATTAGAAGCCGCCGTTGCTGCTTATATAAATACAACACATTCACGTCTAACTCATATATCACCACGGCATTACGGTGATTTTATCGATTTTTTAACGAAAGCTAGAGATACATTTATATTAGCCCATGATGGACATGCCCAATTTACCCAATTAATCGAAAATATGAAAGTCGCCTATAAAGGTAAAAAGAAATTAATGTTTCTTGTTAAAGAACGATTCGGCTGATGTCAGGTGAAAAAGTGTTACATGCAGTGCAATTATCGGAATATCAAAATTTAATTTCGCTTTAAATAAAGCTTTCGATTTAAATAATAACAGAAAATGCCTAAAACTGTATGTAGCTCAGCAATATCTTCAAGAATTTCTAAAATGACTGGACAATATTAATTGATAATTGTTTTATTGATTTGATTTGGAAATAGACTGATCTTGCAAGTCCGTAATTGTTCAAATTGAAATTTACTCGATTACTAGTTTTTCGATTGAATTTAATTTAAATCCAATAAAATCGAAATTAATTTCAGTTTGGATTGTTTGTCGGATTTACTGTCTTTGTGTAGATCTCAATTGTCGTTATTACGGCTAGTATTATCACATCTCATTGTACAGTCTCAGTTTTTTCTATGTATATTTAATTTAATTTAATTATTAATTTAGTTTTTATACGTTCTCATGTCTGATGTTAAATTTGTTCAACCAAAGATTGTTGTTTGTATAGTATTTATGTACATATATTTATATTACCGTAAGAGATACAGTCTCATTGATTCAACCGGAGAGCATTCTTGATCATTTCAACTCAACCCTATTTTAACCACACTAATTTATATTTTGTAATTTATTATTTGTATTATTCAAAACAATCAAGAGATGCTTTCCGTTACATGATTACAAGGTAAATGCTTCCTGTTATATTTATATATTAAAGATAATACAGTATATATTATTAAAAAAAATATATCAATAAGTACAAAAAACAATAAACTTGAACAGTCGACCAAGCTGTTGTAGCACAATGTCAGCTGTCATTCCGTAAAAGCTACCTCTCCGAGCTACTAAAACTAAAGATCATTTCGAATGTTTCTCAATTTAATTATAAATTCAACCGCATGCTTGTATTGTAAATTAATTCGACTGAATTGTTCAGGCCCTCGATCAAGCAAACGAATCAAATTCTACCAACAATCAATGATGTAACAACAATAATCGATTTAGAATTTTCCGAAATTGTATCTAGCGATTTGTTTTTTTTGATTGTTTTTCTATATGTCTGTGATTGAAACGATTTTTTTGTATTAATTGATTGAGTTATTTTGTGCCACACGTTTTTATTTAGCCATTGTTCTCTCTAGATTTTTCTTGATTGTTCGTTTTTCGGTTGAGAGAAGTTCGTGTAAATAAAGTTTTGGCCAAATTTTTGGTACATGCTGCGTTCCATTCCGATAAAAATAATTTTTATATAATTCGTTGTTGTATTGTGTTTTTTTTTGTTTGTTCTTCTACTTATTCTTCTAATTCTGTGTATAATAAATTAGGAAAATGTACATATTGCCAAAAAAAAGTAAACTTACAATTAGTTCATTATTTGTTAAATAAAAGAAAAAAGTGAATAATAAAGAAGCAATCAATGCTTTGATTCTGTCTGTGTAATGATAATTTATGATTATTTTTATGATGAATAAAAATATTTGTAATTGAAATTATTTGATTGTGGACTCTTGAAATACATCCGACAAATTTAAAGACCACCTTGAGCGGAGTTAAAGTGGGGAGATCTCTTCCATTGGTCGGCTAAGTGTAATTTCACTGAAATCGGAGGTTTCGTTGTTGGTACCAGGACATTAGGAGTTGGATGGAGGTAACAAAAGAACAATAACATCGATATGATAGAAATTCCTTGAATCTACGGAATACCTCCAATCAACTTCTAATATCCTGATAACAAATTTTAGTAAAATTTTGAAGTCACAAATTGCAATGTTGTCATTCGCTGGAAAATCCTTGAATCTATGGAATACCTCCAAACGACTTCTAATATCCTGATACTAAATTTTAACAAAATTTTAAAGAATCGAAAGTTGCAATGTTGCCATTTTCATTAACATTAAAATTAGACCTTTATTTTATTGCAATGGTGCCATTTTTTAGAGATTCCTTGAATCTACGGAATACCTCCAAACAACTTCTTATATCCTGATACTAAATTTTAACGAAATTTTGAGAAATTGGAAATTGCTATGTTGCTCTTTTCATTATCATTGAAATTAGACAATCAATTTTAATACAAAACTGCCATTTTTGTAAATTCCTTAAATCTACGGAATACCTCCAATCAACTTCTAATGTTCTGATACTAAATTTTAACAAAATTTTTTTAAATGGAAAGTTGTGATGTTGCCATTTTCAACGATATCGATATTAGGATATAAATTTTATTACAACGTTACCATTTTCTAGAAATTCTTCAAATCTACGGAATACCTCCAATCAACTTCTAATATCCTGATACCAAGTTTTAGCAAAATTTTGAAAATTCGAAGGTTGCGATGTTGCTATTTTCATTAACATTAAAATTAAACCATTAATTTTATTACAACGTTGCCATTTTCTAGAAATTGCTTAAATCTACGGAATACCTCCAATCAACTTCTAATATCCTGATTAAGTAAAAAAAATTGAACAATCGAACGTTGCGATTTTCAACATTAAAATTGTCCCACAATGTTGCAATTTTTTAGAAATTCCTTAAATCTACAGAATACCTCCAATCAACTTCTAATATCCTGTTACCAAGTTTTAGCAAAATTTTGAAAATTCGAACGTTGCCATTTTCATCAACAATGAAATTGGACCATTAATTTTATTGCAATGTTGCTATTTTTTTAGAAATTCCTCAAATCTACAGAATACCTCCAATCGACTTCTAGTATCCTATTACCAAGTTTTAGCAAAATTTTGAAAAATCGAACGTCGCGATTTTCAACATTGAAATAGGATCATTAATTTTGTTACAATGTTGCCATTCTCTAGAAATTCCTTGAATCTACGGAATACCTCCAATCAACTTCTAATATCCTGATACCAAGTTTTAGCAAATTTTTGAAAAATCAAACGCTGTGACGTTGCCGTTTTCAACGAGATTGAAATTGGAGCACTAATTTTATAACAATGTTGCCATTTTGTGAAATTCCTTGAATCTACGGAAAATGTCCAATCAACTTCTACTATTTTGATACTGGATTTTACTACGACATTGAATTTAAAGAAATTCGGTGACGATCAAATAGCTGCAACAAGTGGAGATAGAACGTGACAGAATCGATCAACGACATACGTCTTTTGAATCGAATAAAATAAAAGACTGGATGAATTGAAGAATTTTTACATCTTATTTATTAGCATTGCATAAAATAAATACAAAATCTGACAAAAAAAAAACTTACAATTTATATATAAAATTGACAATTTTTGGTTACAAATATTGCAACCATTCTTATTGCTTAAAATAGATTTTCATTTGTTTTTTTTTTTCATTCTTTCATAATAATTATATGTATATATAAAGTATTTCATCCAAATATATTAAATATACTTATCAATAATAACACAAATTCGCTTTTGTATTCCATTTTTTTTTACTCTCTATACTTTTAATTCATCTGGTTTTGCCTCAATGGAAACAGGAGGAATACTCCTATTGCAAAATATTATCAGTATTATCATCAATTATTATTATTATTATTATTATTATCATCAATTGTATCAATAATAATAATATTAAAAAACCTTAAAACTATTCATATAAAAAACCTATGGAGGGAATATCTTTGCTTCAAATGTGTGTCTTACGTCGTTTCAATTCAATTAAAAACGTTTTAATTTGAAAATATTGATTGTTCCTTTTTCGCTTTCTCTTTTTTACAAAAAGGCATTTCGTGGTAGCAAAAAATAAATCTGCATATAGCATAGCAAAATAGCTTGAGCACTCTTTCTTGTGTTTCTTTTTTAAGACGTTTTCATGCCATGTTTAGCAATCTACACTTAAATTATACCGTTTACATTAATAATAATAACAATAAATAAATGAACGTGATACTTAAAAAGATTACTAAATAATTTAGTAATAAATTACCGTTTTTTAATAGTTTTTGGTTTGGATTTAATACTAAACATGGTTGATAATACGACAGTTGGACGTTCTAGTTTTCATCGATTTTCAAACAACAAAACAATAATGAGCCGGTCCAACTTTGTTCTATTGGCGTTCGTTTTGTTTTATTGATAATAATAAAGACTAAGACAATTCCCAATTGATTCCAATAAACATTGAGAATTAAAACGAATCGAATCAATTGATAATCGTCTATTTTGTATATAAATCAAGAATTTAAAAATTTTATTATAAACTAACAAGTTTCGGAGGTCCACAAGCATCAGGCGATGTAATATCAGCAGCACTAACTGGTATATTCCTCTGTTGGGTACTACATGAAGGCACTAATGGTGCTGAAACTGGCGTCAATCCAGTACCACCGACCATTAATGAATCGAAATTGAATTGTATACCGGTTGATGGTGTTGTTATCGGTATACCGGCCATTTCACTAATATTCGTTTTTGTTAACGGCGCCGTAGCACCAACATTCAACGAATTCGGCCGGCTGGGTTTCGATATTGGTACCGTTGAACTTAACATAATCTTCTTTGTCGGCGATGGTAAACAGAAACTATCACTATCGATACAATGTTGTTGTGTTGTTGGTATCGTTGTTGTATCGACTAATTCGGTTTTAACACGTTCCATACTATTCGTTGTTGTTGTTGTTGGTGGTGTTGTTGTTGTAACATAAGGGGATGAATGTACGAACGGTTTAACATCGGGTGGACTTTGCGAATGTAGCCGGCAATTCGATGAACTCCTATGCGAATCTAACACATATTCTAATTCTTCACGTAATCGTTGTAAACTCAACAACTCTTTTTGGAGTTCCTCGCGTTTCGATTCCAATTCTTCAGTTTCCTACAACCCCAAATAAATCACTAATAAAAGTCGAATAATTAAACAATTAATTAATTACATGTATTAGGGCATTAGTGTGGTCGACTCGTCGTTTTCTACACCTAGCCGCTGCTGCTTTATTCCGTTCGCGTCGTATCCGACGCCGTTCCTCCTCTTCAGGACTAATATTGAGATCTTTAGCCGGTTTCCGACCGCCCATATTCCTTCTAGTTTGTTGATGATTTGGTGTATTATTGATAAGACTAGTTTTCTGGGTTAATGGTGGTGTTGAACGGGTTGTATTTGAATCGGAACTGGATTGCGACAGTGAACTTGGCCACATATTTTGAGATTTCATCGGGAATATATCGGCATCCGATGCCGAAATGTATTGATTATTTCCTATAGATCAATTATAAAATTAGTGGTTATTGTGGTGGTTTATTGGTGCGAATTTACCGATAGAATGGACTAACGGCGGTACGAATCCAGCTTCGTTTTCGTGACTCTCCGGTTTCGATTGTAATTCAATGAAAGTCTGTTCGATGCTTCGTAGTGTTGTTGGAGTTAATGTTGGGGTAGTTCGAGTTGGCACACCAGAATTTAAGCCTTCTAGAGTTATAAACTGTAACAAATACAAATTATTTTCAAATTGAATAAAATTGGCGAATTACAAAATAACACAAAACCGCGCAAGTTTTGTTGACGTTATTTAGTCAGATTTAAAAATAGAAATTCAAACTAGGAAATGACTTTAAGTCAGAGAACCAAGGTAGATTCAGGAAAATTGCAACATGTAATAAAGAATCACTCAAAAATAAGGACAACACACAATGTACCTGTTGGTAGAATAACTCCTGTGCCAGGAAATTTGCAATTTCTCTTTGATCTAAATATGCCATTATTTTCAACTAATTTTATACAAAATCAATTCGACAAATTACAGGATTGTAATTGAAAAAAGTCGATAACAAAATGTATCGAAATGATCGAATATCGATTATTTCTTTATTTCAAAATTACTTTTGAAAAAAGATCGTTTCAAAACAAAACAAAAATCAAAAAAAAGTCGTTCGTTCGAGTTTTAACTCTTTTTTTTCTAGCTGAGCACAACGCTACTGAGTTACCCGAGGCTCAGCCGGTCGAAGAATGAATTCGCTAAGCGGGAATTTTCGTTTGTCGCCCACCTCTGCTTTATTTAGACACGAGGTAAGTAGTTCGCATCTAAGTTTCTTTCCAACAAAATTTTATTTATAAACAACTGTACAACAACAACCACCATTTTCATTGTCCAACGTGTTGTGGTGATCTAAAAACTTTTATAACTTCTATACAATAACCGAGTCTTATCAGAAACTTCCTCCGTGAAATTTACACAAAAATGATAACGATAGGGCGAGCGATTTGAAATTTTTATCAATATCCAGGACACACCTATCTTTGAATAAAATCCAAATAAAGGAGGAACAAACGGAAAATTCTAGACTTTTCTGTAAAGTCATGGCCAAATGGAGGCGAATCTGGCAATTCGCCAAAACGTACCTGCATTAAAATAAATGCAGGAAAAACGCTTGAAATGGAGGAAATCGGCGAAATTTCGGCAATTTCCAACCAATAGGCAAATGTGGGTATTTAAAAGAAAATCCCAAGTTCTAGAAATTTCAATTTTATAGTACTCGATTTGTAACGATCATTTCATTCATGAAATTGTCGATGACTCAAGAGATTCCTTTGATTGCAAAAATACTACAAACGATAGAATGGGTGATGCTGGGAAAACCTTGGTACACGACCTTGTAGGGACGTGAAGGGGTCAAATATTGGTAGAAAGAAGAGCATGGTAGTACCAACGTGTGGGGGCGGAGTCTTTCGATGATTCACCCAAGGCACCTCTCGCTCGGAAATACTCAACATACCAACAACACGACCACGTGGTAATCGTTAAAATCGAAAAAACTACAATTAAAAAAAAACAAGATTATAAGCTAAACTTATCGGAATTTCGGGAAATTCAACTGATACGAAAATTATCGCTGATAAACGAAAACGTGAGATTAACGTAAATAACCAATATTTTATGAAATAATCCAGAAAAGGAGTACACAGGGTCAATTACTCGAACACACGAATTGTGCAATAAATAGAAATATTGAACAATAAAAACGCTCCTTGGAATTTCCCAAGGTCTTGAAGTTTTCAATACAATAACAATAGAGAAAATTCGCTTTTTACCGACAAGTTGAGACGTGTTCAATTGATCTGTACCGGAAATTTTCCACATTCCCCTTGTTTCGAACAATTTCCGGATGGTGGCAACAATTCCGAATTAAAATTGGCGACACATTAACGAAGAAAAGAAAGAAAATTCGCATACCTGTTCGTAAAACTATTGTTCACCAAACAAATAAACTTTAATCCTTCTATCTTTGTAAAACACACTTTTCCAAATAAATAAATCGTACAAATAAAGTTATTGTTGGGAATGGTGCATGCGCGCAACTTTGCCTTAACACATTTTTATTGTTTAAACATTTCTAATAAACAATACGACTACTGTAAATGGAAATAACATCGGAATTGTCGGAATTATTACCGTTTTTTTCCTTGTCGCGCGTTCGATTCGATCTAGAGCTGTTTATGTTCTCTCGACAGAAAGATACGAGACGGACGAGAGAATGATAAACTCACATGACGTGTTGACGTCAGAACAACCTTCCATAAATGCTCGTTTTCTATTTGATTATTACTATTATTATTTGAAACCGACTATTCTGATTGGCCGGTGAGATTTTCGGTTTGTTATTTCGTCGAAAACGCGCCGAATTTCAATAATAATAATAATAATAAAACGTGCCATCCAACCTGTTGATTGGCTCATCGTGGGTGCGTTCCCGTTATCACAAATATCGCTCGTCGCCTGCTTAAAGGTTAATTTATCGAAATTGCCACCTATGTAGACTTTCACGAAGATTTACCGGTAAATTTCAAGAACAAAACACCGAAAAAAAAACAAGGTCCGGTTGTCCGATAAAGAGAAATCACTGCATTTCGATAAAAATGATCAATGACGCATTTATTGTAGGTGACGTCAGGGATATTCCGGTAATTGCGCCGGTGAGAGCTGTAAACGTGAAAAGAAATCGAGAGAAAAAAGCGTACAAGTTCACTCTTTTCGAGAACCAGACAAGACTCGTTCAACAATGGAATGCTATCACTCGATGCTGTTATGTAACCTTCGATAGAGCCTACAGCGTAATTTTATTCTATAATTATAGAAAATTGTGGAAATTAGTCAATTTATAGACGGAATTTCCATTATTTGTTCGGACCAAATTGAAGTTAATGTTTATTTTTCCCCGATAAGAAAGTCAGCTCGAACATTAGGTGATGTTAATTTAAAGTAAATATTACACCAAGTTTACCAGATTGTGCCAACTTGGCTTTAATTTTAAACAACAATAAGTCGAGTTGTTGTAGTAAAATAGACCGACTATATTTAATAAAATGTCTATACAATAATATTGTGCAAATGGCTTGGTGAAAATGGAAATTAATCAACAATTGATAAATTGTATGTGCCATTGTATGATAATTAAGAAAAGTATTGTCGTCAATTATTATAGGAAATCAAGGGCAACATACTCGTAAATACCACAAGTTGAAAAAATATGCAAACAAAACAAATAAATAATACAAGTTAAGGTTAAATAAACCCATAAAAATAAAGAATTTTATAATGGGAGCTTTGTTTAACAAAAATAAAGACTAATTGATTTGCACCTGAATTATACAGATACACACAATATCTAGAAGTCTCGAAAACGTCGACAGATGGCGCCAATTACAGGCACCCCTTTTTTGTTTGAGGTTAAGTTTGGGGTATTTACGTGTAAAAACAGGCGCGAAATTCGAGTGTTATGGTTTAGCAACCTTTCTGTAAGTTTCGGAGTTTGAACCGGCTCTATTCGATTGATTGCCCAATATTCGAATAGTGGATCGAATCGACGGAAATTTGCGGTTTACAATCTCAAATTATAAAATTTTAAATTCGAAATAAGATCGACTATTATTTAATGTTTAATCAAATAAACCAACCGATTTGTTATCGTGTCTTGTTACAAAATAAACTCATCGGATTTCATTGTAATAACATAGACGGCAAAATCTTGGCATTCATTGAATAATCTCAAAACAAAGATAATTAAACAAAAGCCGTTTTTAGTTTCTTTTCAAAAACATGTTCTACTTTTATTGGGGCGAAAACAAAGGAAATTGTATTTGAAGAACCACTCCTTGAAGACGGCGACCGATTTACATATTTTACGACAATTTATGGACTTCCATTTTAAAAAACAATTTAAAATAAGAATTTAAAGCCCAGTATACGCTTGGCAAAAATAATTGTTGTCAATTAAGAACAATGTAATATCTAGAAAGCACTAGTTTATATTTACGATAGTGATTAAGCTCTATTTAAAATCGCCCACGTAGACCCAATTGAACATCTTGATCTCAAAATTTCGTCACAAAAACGTTAAATAGACGGGAATCTTGACCGTTTGCCACAAATTTCGAGTAATTTACGATAATGTTTAAGGTGAACAAGAGTTTACGAAAATATGGAAAATATTTCGTAAGTTGATTGCGACAAATTTCGTAAAAGAAAGCTTAAAATCGTCGAAAATTTCCCCGAATCTGCCGTTTTCCCCATATTTTTGGCCATACTTTCACTTCATTTAATATTCAATTTTGGAAAATAATCGCTTTATAATCGTCGAAACTAAACGAATTTAAATAATCACCAACTTTGATAATAAAAATAATAACAATAGTGACTCATCTGTTTTGTTAGGCGCAATTTTTGAAAATTGCCAAACGCGACTTACCATTTTTGAGTTTTGTATCGGTTCGTAGCTGTAAAGAAAATCGCCTTCGGCCGATTGTGAGTCCTCCAAACCGAAATTCAAATACGGCACTAATTGAGACATAAGGCTGGTTTTTTGGAGCCTTCTACTAGACACGTACACAAAAGTCTTGATTTTTCAAAATTACACACAGAACGGAAGTTGATTTTTTTTTTAATTGTTTTAATACTTGAAAATAAAGCCTCTTTTTACAATAAGACGGTTGTAAAACGACTGGCTATCGGACGATTGCGAATAGCAGCTTTTAAATATATACAAGGCCATGATTTCTATTTCTATCTTTGTTTGTTGTACAGGACCGAACAATCGGGTTATCTCTCTTGGACATGCGTGGTGATTAGAATTAAGTAATGACGTCAGTACTTTAATATTGTGAAAGATAGTGGGGAACATACTTAATACATAAAAATATTGGGAAGGAAATTGTTCCCGGAACAAGACATCGATTTTTAATCGAACAAATTATTACATAAATCTATTTCTTAGAAAAATTTCGAAAGACGGGAAATATCGGAAGGAAATTGTAATTTTTTTAATAATTTACACAATTGACGTCACTCAACTACGATGATAAGTGTTTTTAGTGGACTTTTCTTTGTAATATTTTCGGACACTAAAGTTCCTTTAAATTTCCCTAAAATTACTGGACACTGTAGCTAATTATTTGTATTTTCCACGAAATTGACGTAAAAAGGCACAAATTTCTGTATTTTATTGTTAATTGCTCTTATCAACAGCTTATCAGAAATATTTAAATTAATAACAGTAAGATTGTGTTTATTGTTATTAAACTAAATAAATTAACAACTTGTTGATGAATCATCTGGTGCAAAAATATTTATGAATGAATTAGACAAAATACAACATTGATCAACCAAATAGTCGACGACAGTTGATTGAATTGAGTTTTTCCATAGTTTTTCAATATTACAACCGCACAATTTCCTAAAAACTAAAACTACATACAATTCGTTTAAAAACGCACGTACGTCTGGTTCAAACAGGTAATTAATAAGTTTTAGACAAATTAATGAAGAGGAAATTTCGATTTCGTCAAGGATAGACGTCCGATGACTTGCTACTTTTTTATTTTGATCATCTTGAGAATATTCTTCGACTAGATCGTGTTTGTAGCCGAATTTAATTGGATCTTTCCTGTTTTCTTCCTCTTGGCAAATTTTCCCATTGAATTTTTTTTTGCTGATTGTTTAATAAACTTATCATCCGTTTATTATTTAGAAGGTTCGAATAATGAACACAATAAGGTGGGAAGTTGTGAACATTGACCATTTGGAATTTTTATCAATAGTTAACTATTCAGTTTTTTTCTTACTTTTATTTTATTAATGAAATTAGAATGTCATTGTTATTTTGCGGTAAATGAAGCCTGTCCTAAGTTCGAGAAATTCCCCTTTTAACGGGCAAAAAATTTCGGTAGCAAATATTCTTGGAGTTCATACCGAAATATTCCACAATTTGGCCGCTCAAATACCCACTTTGAGGTCATTTTTACAGTTATTGTTTCAATAATTGTCGAAAATCAAACCACGGCCCTCTTTTGATGACAATACTCTAAAGAAGTTACGAAAGTGCTAAACAGAAACAGAACCGGTAGCAGAACAGAAACAGAAACGAAAGTAGAAACAGAAACAGAATACAAAAAGAACTTGAAATAAAATTGATAACTTTTCCGGAAAATTAACAAAATCACCTGCAAATTTCTGAAATATTTGGAAAAGGCTTTAAATTTGCTACATATTGTAAGAAAATTATTGAAAAATCGGTAATATTTCCTAAGTTATATGAGGAAATATGAATTTTCGTGGAGAAATTGCATCTTTCAAGATTTTGCTAGAGATAAATCGAATAACTCAGATAACTCAAGATTCAATCGGATTTTTTTTATATGAAACAAGTGACAAATACTCCTCAAAATACTTCTTCTAATACTACTGTAATCATTACAATATATTATCAAACAATCGAGAAATCGGTTATTAAAAATTGATTTTTTTTGACGCCGAATTGAAGAAAAAATATACTGTAAGCCCTCCAGTTTTTCTCAATTTTCCGATAAATTAACAAAGTTATTTGAGGATTTTTGGAGAACTTTTTCAATTTACTACACACTGTGAGAAAATCATTGAAAAATCGACAATATTTGTTAATTTATAAGGGAAAATATGAAAAACATATGTTCCCAGATTTTCTTCTATAATTCAAAGTTTGATTAGGAATTTTTAAAATAAAAAATATTCTTAGGTGCTCCTTGAAATGCTCTTTCTAATGCTGCTGTATTTATTACAATGGCTCATCAAATAAGGGAGTTATCAATTATTCAAAATTAGCACTTTTAATCACAGAATCGAAGAAAAATTTCGGACAATTTCCCGGAAAACTAATAAATCTATTGGAAAATTTCTTGGAGGTCTTGAAAGTTTTTTCAATTTACCATACATTGTGCGAAAATCATTGAAAAATTGGTAATATTTGCTAAATTATAAGGGAAATATGGAAAAATTGTAGAAAAACACATGTTTCACAATTAACCTCTATAACTTAGAATTGTATTGGAATTTTTGAAAACAAAATACGTCCTCAGATGCTCCTTAAAATGCTCTATCTAATGGTGTTAGAGTTGTTACAATATATCATCAAACAAGGGAGATTTCGATGATTAAATTTCCGGACACTGGATCGAAAAAAATGTACTTTAGCCCTTCAAGTGTTCAATAAATTCTTATTTGTCTTATTTTAATAATTTCCGTTATATATCCGCTTGGAAAGGTGCTTAAACAGAACTCCCAAACCAACCCAAACATCCGTAAAATCTCTAAAATACCCTTAAAATCATCGATAAAGAGTGCCAATGAAATTAGAAAGTCACTTTGTGGTAAACAAAGCCTATCTTAAGCTCGACAAATTTCCAAAATTCACATTCTTACGAACAAAAATTCCACAATTTTGCCGCCTAAATACACAACTTTAATCAGTTTTGGCCACTTTTTCAGTTTCATCCCTCTTATTTCTGAAGAAATATTTCAAAATAGATGATATTAATCGATAAAGAACTCCCTACAGGATAAAAATAAGGCAATACTATTTGTTTGCAAAATTCTCTAGAGTCTACCCTTAGAATCTAAAATAAGGACACTTGTTGGGGTGAAAAAACCGAGCTTACTTTACGATTTTCTAAATAACGAAATATCTTAACATTTGTTTAAATTCTAAGCAAAGGAGCGTTACTATGACGTATTATGGGGCAAGATTTCAATTTCCTAATGAATCTAAAACGCAAAACTCACCCCCAAATAAATATAATCCACCTATAAACTGTACCAATTAGTACCGTTTTCGTCCGTTTGCACTCACCAACTGTTGTCTGATTAGTGATATAATATTTTAAAACGGAAATACGAGGTTTATTTGAAGTTTCCATGAAATTTCGCCTAGATAAAACCTAAAATATCAACTAAAATCGCACAAATTCAAATTTAAATATACGAATAAAATATGAAGGCTTTTAAGATTGTAAGGTCAATTTTTTGCAAAATTCCACCCCTTTGGCAGGACAGGACACAAAAAAAATCGATCAATACAACAGACTGGAAAAGGGTGAGACTAAAGTCGCCCTACGTTTCTTTATACATATCATTAAAAAATTTATGGTATAGTCGTAAATCCTTCGAATTCTCTTGTATTGGTTCCAACCACTGTAAAGAAACTTTCAAAAAGTCCATTAGATTTTCTACGGTTTTCAAGTTGATAACGTTAATGTAATTTTTATCTTTACAATAGAACTAACCACTGGCGACAATATTGATGCGCCATAACAATAACGAGACTAGATTTTTAAAGAGGAATCCTAATAGCACACCAATTAGTTGACGGAAAGCCTCTAGAGACGGAAAAAATGTACTCTAAAGATGAACACTTGATAATTCTGGTACCACACCGTTACATTTCCAACAGACAGATCTTGTCCGAAGTTCAAATACCGCATTGACCAATGACCTGTAGGGCTTGACCTTTTGATTCCATCTTATTCAACTAAACAAGAACGAATCGAAAAAAATTAACAAGAGCACAGCTGACGGATAATTGAATTTCTCTAATTATACAGGGTGGCTTTCGAGAATGAATCGACGAATTCTAATGTGGGTGTGTAGATTGTGTACCCACAGAACACGTGCATCTCTAAAACCACAACAGATTTCAATGATAATAGTAATGTTGATAGAAAATATTAACACTGACTGGTATTAACACGAAGACATTGTAGGTTGTTTTCGACAATTTTTTTCGTGTTATTTTGATATGGCGTCAGCAAAACCACAACCACTTCTGCTTTTTTTTATCATCGCCAGCATCATAGAGTGGCGTCGTCGCCAGTTAAACGACGATGGTAGTCGCGGTTGCGTCCATTTTAAAACCAACAACAACAACAAAACGACAATTTAAAAAGAGTAATAGTTGAAAATAATTGAACTACTGGAGACACTTCGATGGGACGCTAATTATTTTTAGATTATCGTCCGCATATCGGTGCCAAAAGTTGTTTTTCATTGGATTTTCCTAAGGTGACATAATTGTAATGACATGAATTCGCTAATCAGCTGTACCGTTGTTGTTTTATTTTTATTTTTAAAATAAAAATCTTGTTTCTTGGACGTTTATCAAATCGATGGGATTTCCTTGGAAAATCGTTTAATCGGCGTATTTCCTCGTAAAATTGTTTCCTTGTAATCACAATTTTTGGCAACTGAAAATTTGTAGAATTATCGTTAAATAACTGTAGTCTATAAAAAATAATGTTTATTTAACAATAACATAATTGAAAATGTTTATTGAGTTTTCTTATCAATGCAACTTGTATTGACAGGAAATACCTCAACGAGTATTTTATAGAATTCCTCGATTAAAAATAAAACTAATTGTTTATTTTCCCAATTATGCTATTTAAAACAACAAAAATGATAATCGGATGATTTTTGGAATTTCCCCAATTTGATAAGCTTTATTACCTGGAAAATATTAGGTGGGATTTCCATCAGATAACAGCCAACAAAATAATTTTCCACCCCATCTTTTGGCTAACGACGATTTTGTCTTTATTTGTTAGTCCATACTGTAGGGGGTTGGAATCGTATCGATTTTCATCGAATGCCAAGGTCACAAGAAAACTAGATTTATAAGGGGAATGAACGTTGTATCCCCCAACAGCGAACAAGGGGTGGATATTGGATGGTGATTGCAGAATGCGAAATACATTTACAATTAAATAGAATTTCTTAATCTAATTCCAAGTAGAATTAACCACCCTCAAAATGTATCCGAGTGTAGGATAGAAAATCAATAAAACCGGGTTGTTTTTGTAGTTTTCAATCTATAAATTTAAATTTCGCCGAAATTTGGAATATTTACAAATATTAGTGACAGTAACAGTTGTAATTGTAGTGGTAGTGGTAAATAGTGGCGTCGTCTGGAATTACCTACGGTGCCAATATGTCGCTATCCAACAACAACAACAACTAGAAGGGGTGTTTTCTATAGTGTTTTTACCTTTTTAGAGGCGCCGGCAATAACCGACGCCTGTCCGTCTCCCTTATTGTCGACCACCGTGTTCCAATGGTTGACCACCCCCAACTTTGGTCTATCCCCATCAATACCACCACCTTTATCCCCCTTTTTCAGATGTTATATTAGATCAATAAGGAATAAACGACAAAGAGAAAATTGGGGTGCATATTTTGAAAAGTGAAAATGGTACACGCGATTATCATTGTACATCCAATACATTAAAGGGCAAAATTGACGTATTATTCAACAAGAAAGTATAAAAAATTTGTATCTTTCACTAGAAATGGAATTTGGATAATTGAAGTACCTACTCTACGAAAGTACCCTATTTTCGGTAGTTCTAAATGTACGATTTCCTACCAAATATTTCGAACCAATTAGGGTAAAGACGCAATTTTGAATCGATTGAACAAAACGCCATTAGGAGGCCCATTCCATTGCCTTTTCAATTTAAATTTAAATTTGAAAGATAATTAAAGACCAATTTTTAAAAAGCCCATATTTCGACTATTTTTGGAAATAACACAAAAATTGAAACGAATTTAAAAAGAGCATTTTAAAGTAGATCTAAACACTTTATTCATTTCAGAAAATTTCGACTCAATTTTGAGTTATAGGGGAAAATTTTGAAGCATGTTTCTTCGTAGTATTTTACAATATTTTTATATTTTTCCTAATAACTTAACCAATGTTGTTTATTTCTCAATGATTTTGACAGGGTTTATAGAAAATGGAAAGCGCTTTCCAACTTTTCAAGAAATTTTCCAATGGGTTTGCTAGTTTTCCGGGAAATTTCCAAAAATTGAGAGGCTTGTGTTACACCCTCTTTTCGATTTGGTATCCAAACAATACCAATATTTAATAATCGATAACTTTGTTATTTTCGCAAATATTGCAATGAATAAAACAGCATTCGATAGAGCATTTTAAGGAGCATTAGAAAAAGCTTTCTGTTTTATAAAATTTTTCTTGAATTTGAATTTATAGACGAAAACCTAGGAGTTGTTTGTTTCCACATTTTTGTAACATTTTTCTATATTTTCACCGATAATTTAGCCAATTTTACGAATTTACGAATGATTTTTGTCTAGTATATTAAAAATAGAAAAATCTTTCTAAATCTCCAAGAAATTTTCCAATTGGCTTACTAGTTTTCGGTAACTTGACAAAAGAATTGAAGAGTCTATGTTACACTTTTATCGATTTCGTGCCGAAACAAGTCCAATAATTAATAATCGATAACTTGCTTATTTTGGTAAATATTGCAATGAATAGGACGGCGTTAGAAAGAGAATTTTAAGAAGCATTGGAGAAAATTTTGTGTTTTGGAAAATTTCGCTTGAATTTGAATTTATGAACGAAAATCTACAAGCATGATTTTTTTCCATATTTTTACAGATTTTTTTATATTCTCGCCGATAATTTTGCCAATTTTATAAATTTGCGAATAATTTTTTAATGGAAAGCGCTTTCTAAAACTCCAAGAAATTTCTCAGTCGGCTGGCTAGTTTGCCAAAAAATTGCCAAAAATTGAAGAACCTGTATTGCAAGTTTTTTACGGAAACAATGGCAATATTTAATAATCGATAACTCGCTGATTTTCGTAAATATTGCAATGAATAGAACAGCATTAGAAAGAGCATTTCATGGAGCTTTAGAGATGTTTTTCGTTTTGGAAAATTTCACTTGAATTTCAATTTATAGACGGAAACCTAGGAGCTTGATTTTTTCCATATTTTTGCACATTTCGCTATATTTTCGTCAATTTAACAAATTTACGAAGTTTTGTTGTACCGTACATAGAAAATAGAAAGCGCTTTCCGAATTGCTAGAAAATTTTTCCAATCGCTTTACTAATTTACCAGAAAATTGCCAAAAATTCGTTTTGGAAAATCTCACTTGATTTTGAACTTATAAACAAAAATCTAGTACTCTGATTTTTTCTACATTGCCATTAATAATTTATCTAAAATTACAAATTTACGAACGATTCTTGTACAGTTTAAACAAAATGGAAAGCGCTTTTAAAATCTCCAAGAAATTTTAAGAATCGACTTGCTAGTTTTCCGGAAAACTGCAAAAATTGAAGGGCCTGTATTACTCATTTTTTACGATTTCCAATCGGAAACAATGGCAAGATTTAATAATCGATCGCTTGTTTTTGAAAATAAATTAAACAGCATTAGATAGAGAATTTTAAAAAGCATCTAATTCTGTTCGGTAATTAGAATCTGTTTAGAAAACAAGCAAAAAACCGTTGAACAAACAGTACTTTCGCACGCCACATCGATAAACTGCGGGCCCAAAATGGTCCAGCCCGGCACTGTTAAAATGAATGGAAATAGCTACTAACGTACAACAATCATGAAAAATACCCCAAATTTGCTAATCCGGCTTTGTAAAATTACCTGTAAAATATCTCAGAAAATTTTAAGAAAAAATAATAAAAACTTAATTAATTATTACGTGAATCATATTTTGACGTAAAAAAAACAACTTATTAAATTTGCATTAATTTCATATTACGTTATAACTAAATATTTGCAAATTACATACCTACATCAGCAACATAATTAGATGCTTTTATAACGAGACAAGTAAAATATAACTCGGGGCTTTTTATTTTCTCACAAGATTTAATTAAATTCACCACAGAAATGGTACAGAACTTCAAATAAAGGTTAAAGTTTACGTAAAATTAAATTCCTCAAAAACGTTTACGTCTGTACAGTTTAGAAGTCGATGATTTTGAAATCTTTCACTCTAATTTAGAATAGAATTAGAGAATTTTTGAGATAAAAACATTTCTGAAGGGATTAAATTCTACTCTATCGTGGATCTTTTAAATTATGAGGCTCTATAACTTTAATCCTCATCAATGGAATTCTTTCCATCCCTCTTCTACTAGAATACCAATAAATATTCGATTTAATTGTCGAGAACGATAAAATTGAAACTATCACACACATAAACTATTACTAATTGTACAATATCGCAATAACCTTGTACAAAATCACTCTTTACCATTTATGGAGGGTTGTAGTATACCATGGTGATTATAAAAAAGTTTTATTAAAAACAGTTCTTGACCTTTTTATTATTCTTCTTCTACCCTCCCCAACCTTTCGTTTCTATATCAATTCAACCTAATTTTCCACAACGATTGCACAATATAATTTGTCCTTTTCTTTTCATATTTAAATAAACTGCAGTACGTACAATAATTGCATATTATTATATTGCACTTTCGCTTTAGTCTAGACTTTGTTATTAACACAATCTAATACAATAATAGATGGGAATTTACAGAAGAAAAGCCCACCCACATTCCACAACCAATTAAATTCAATTCAAATTGTACCGATTGAATTTTTTTCTAAATAAACTGAATTCAATTTAGACAATTTAACGAACAAATCGAACAATACCGTTACCGATTTTTAAAGGTAATCAGTACAAGGTTAAACATTGTTCGTTGATAGCTTTTCCTAAAAATATTCCAACGGATTTTTTATAAATCTTCGACAATAAAAACAATTACAATTAATCGATCTTGGCGTTTTTTAAACAACCACCAAGGTTTATTTATGGTTTTTTTTTCGTTTCTTATTCTTTAAAGAAAAATAAAAAGTAACAACGAATTCAACTACCTTGAAAGATTTTATAAACTCCAATAATTAGTGAAGTGCAGCAAAAATATAATTATAGTGAAAGGCTGTATTTGTCGATTTGAAAATTATTGTAAAATATTCAATTTTTTCCGTTAGTTTAGACAAAACCGAATAAAATCAAGTTTTATCTGATATAAGGTCAAGGTCTCAATTATTATTATTTTTACAACGTATTCAAATTAATATAATTTTAGCTTATGAGTGATTCACAATTCTAATTGTTAATTTGTATGTTTGAGCCCCAATAATAAAACACCCTGTATATTAATTAATTCGTTGTTGTAATGTTGGTTAAATTGCAACTTTCACAAAATTTTAATTGTCGGTTGTTATTGGTAAAGTTTCGAATTAACCGCCAAAAGTACAACAATACATCCGTCAAAACCATCAACAAATCAACCGTGCCATGTTTAAAACCAATTAATCGAATTCATTATTTCATTAATTAATTGAAATTTTCTAGATTTATGTGTTAATTATTTAGTTTTGTTCAATTAATATCTGTCAATTGTTTTATAATTGTTGCCAACTGTTTGGTTTTGTTTAATTAAACAAAAGAATGTTAACTTACCGTCGTAGTAGGCGTTAATAGCACCCCATTGCCCATTGAGGTTAGGAAATCAGCTGTTGTGGACATTTGTGAATTTTGGCTATCATTACTAAAATCCGAATTATTCGACATGCCATCGCTCAATTCCAATTTCATGTTTCTTATCAATAATAATAATAATAATAGTAATAATAATAATAATAATAATAATAATAATAATAATAATAATAATAATAATAATAATAACAATTAAGTAATAATGGATAACAAGATTAAAACGATCACGTTTTGTTATTATCACGCCGACTAGATTTTGATAGTGAGAGTCTTTTTCTTTCTTTATTCAATGATATAACAACCTTGGTCGATTTATTTAAAAATAACAAAAAAATAGCAAGAATTGTGTTATTGTGCGCGGTTATATCACCACAACCATCGGCCAGGTAAGTAAACAGACACTTGTTACAAGACTTTTATGACAAACGCGATTACAGTTACGTATGGTGATTGTGTTTGAAATTAGTGGTTGTGACGACGACGACGACGGCGTCGGTGGCGCCGAATCACCGAAACGACGACGATAACAACAAGAAAACGACAACAATGTTGAGAAAAACGCACACCGGATGAGTCATCTACTAATCCAAACGCACACACACACAAACAAACGAACGTAGGGAAACCCTTTCTCGGAACCACTGGCTCGATGTGATGTCAGAACTAAAAATATCCAATGACTAAACTTGTTTCAATCGGCCAATAGAAGCGTTGGATTTTTACGGATTGTTGCGATTTGAAACGAATGGTTCGATTCGTGATGTGGTGTCTTGGGTTTTCGTAGAAATGTTGATGACTCATACAGCTGTCGTGGGTTGCTCGATTTATGTTGGATGGGGGAAGGGGTGGTGGTGGCTGTCGAGATGAAGAGATCGGACATTAATTTTTTCTGTGCGTTTTTTCGCTTGTTTATTGTTTATGTTTATTGTAAATTCCGACCGGAAATCAAGCCGCATACTTTGATAACAACAAATATGACTCATTTCGTTTATAAGTAGTGCAGAATTTTAATGAAATTTTCGAAGATTAATCGTTTTTAATTGGAGCACGGAATTGCGTTCGGATTAATTATTTTTATTTATCAATTGGATTTTTTGCAAAACTTTGACCTAAAATTTTATAAATTGCACAGGTGGTTTATCTTTGATGGTATTTGACGATATCTCAAGTGGCGATAAGGATAGTTAACTGATAAGAGATAACATTCTCGATTTTTTGAGCTTATAATCTAATTATTGCATAATTATTAACTTTTTTATAACCTAGAAGAATTTTTTTCAATTTAAAATAAACAGAGTGCTATGAAACAGTCGCCATTTATATTCTAATTTGTCATTTTATTATTATTTTAATTATTAATTAAAGCCTTTTTATTTCTATTTTAATAAATAATTGTTTATCAAAGGTAAAGAATTTCATTTAAAAATTAACAAATTAAAAAAAATCAATTATAAAATTATTTGATAATTGAAAATAATTACATCATAGCACTCTATGTTGTATCGAATAAAATATTTTTACCTATAGGATTTATAAACCACCCTGTAAATCAGTTCATCCCCTATATTTTACCCATAGATTTGTTATTGTATCAGTGATAGCCCCAAATTTATCTTAAAAAGAATTGAGCCGCCCACATCGACTGGAAGTGGCGCCACAAAGATCGATTTAAATTCTTACCCCAGGGCTCCTCACCCCCAGACTTTGATTTATTTACAACTGAAAGTCTCCACTTTAGACAATGTTACAGAACGAATAATAAAATGATTTTTACTTTTTAACAATCAAGATTAAAGGGTGAATTATCAGACACCGATGATTCGGTGCGCGAAAAGTGCCAATGTTTATTTCAAAATTTCTCACTTATTTTCCAATTTATTTAAATGATTAAGACGGCGTTTGAAAGGACATTTTAAGGTGTATGCAGTGGAGTTTTCAATTTTCAGAAATTCGAAGGCAATTTTGGGTTATAGAACAAAATACTAGAGCATGTTTTTTTTTACAATTTTTTATATTTTCCTCTATAACTTGACCAATATTGCTTATTTTGCAATAATATTCACAAAGTACATAGAAAATTAAAAGCGGTTTCTAAATTTCCAAGAAATTTTCCGATTGCAAGGTTAGTTTTCTGGAAAATTGGCAAGAAACTTGTCTAAATGTACCAATGTATCTTGATTCTTGCCCCAAATGACAGACTTAGTATTTTATTGAAGTTGGACCTCGTAGCTTAATTTAATACGATTTTCAAACAAGGTACGAGATTGTACTGTACCAGAAAAAGTAAAAATTCAACTCGATAATCAAGAATTGAGGTCCGTTTAAGATCTACATCGTATTCTCTAACTTTTGGGTGATTCGTTAGGCTCACTTCACAATTACACGTATGTACAGTTGTAAAGAGATATACAATCGTATTCTGTAGCTTTTTGTAGATCCGTTACTATGACAACTTTGTAGATCCACAATCTTGTTGAATTTCATCATTTCTATTAATCTGACCAACCGCAATTTTGAATCGTCACTTCAATATAATTAATAATTGAAATCGAAATTAAATAATAAAATCGTAATTAACCTTATCTGTACCAATTGTTTAGGAATTTCGTCAAACTTTTAAAAAGTGGTAACATTATAGCAACAGTACCGAATTGTAGTCGACCAAATTAATATAAATGACGGAATTAAAGAGACATCTAATTAAAGAGAATTGATCCACAACGTTGTCATGATAACGAATGTAGAGTTAGAGAATACAGGTCGATTTTCGGCGTTGTCCCGGTAACGAAGCACCGAAAACTTAGAGAATACGACTAGAAAGTTTCAAACAGCTAATTCTGTATGAATCGTATAATAAAACAAACATCCTAATTTATTTTGATTATTTTAAAGATCTTCAAGCAATAAACTGTATACCCATATCTAAAATTACGTGTAGAATTTAAGCTACCAAAGCACATAAAACTGTTGAGGGCTTGTCAATATTTTTTTAGATTTTATTTGTTGAAGTCGAATAATTTCGAGTAATAAAATGTGACATCTTTAAATATAGAATAACTCGATTTTCTTTGTTTTGAAGATCCACTATTGTTAAATGTGTAGTCGAGAAATATAACGAGATACAGTTGAAGTCATTTTGGTATAATTTCGCATAATCCGTTGAAAATAAAAAATAAAACACGTTTTCGTGTGCATATACTCTGTTTGAGTACAGTGATAGTAAAGTAATAAGAATAAATAATCGAAAGCAACACGTGCGCTTCGACAAAACAACAAAGAAAATGTGGGAAATGTCAAGTTGTTCTTTGTTGAAATTTATCTATTTTCATTACGACTATAATTTAAACAATATCCTATCGCGCTTTTAATGGATTTAATCGAATTTACGCAATTGTAATATTAAACATAACAATTAGCGTCTAGTTTAAATCCGTTTACACACCTAGTTTCGAGCTGTTCTGTTTTTTTTGTCTTTCTAAATTGTTTATTTGCTTTAAACCGATAAGATTGCATTACTTAAATGTACAAAAGTGTACTTGCTTTTGCCAACTGCGTCATTATCTATAGCACGGATAATAAAGCGTGTTAACACACATCACTAATTGTGAGACTTGTTGGTTTTACTACTTTTTTTATTGTTGTTGTTGTAATTCTTATTTCCCCTCGTTTGTATTCTAAAATATAAATGTACAGTTAACATCTGTGCACTTTCTTATAGTTAATTTACTGACAAGTGTTTTAATTCTATATTGAGTTGAACAAGGTTAAAATAGTTTATTTTATCTAATCATTGGAAAAAATAATAGAAAACAAAGAGAATCGTCGAGCAACGATTATAAAAAATATACAATGACACTGGTTGTTTTAACCATTTTTAGATAAATTCAATGCTCTTTCACGATTAATCAAACAAAAGAAATCGTTCAATTACTGGATTAATTAAATAACACAATTACACAATGTAACAATAACTGTAAGAATGTCATATGATTTTTTTTATTAAATATAAAGGTGCTCTAATAAACATCATATTTAAAAATATGTATGTACATTTAAAACTGTAGATTAGAGGAAAACAACTAAAAAATAGGAATAAATAAACAAAAAGGTAAACTCGAATCCTACTCAATCTCTAATGGAAATTCCTCAACCTCTTTACACATCGAATTGAATTGCTCTGCCCATCGTTCGGCTGCCTCCTCCTATCAAGAAAACGAATCTATTACCGATCGACAACTCAAAACCAACCACATGCAAATATAAAACCCCAATTCCTTCTATTTCTACTGTTATTTTCCTCAAATAAAAAGATTACCTCTTTTTTCGTTCGTACATCTTTACGCCGCTTTCTCGGCTTATAATCGTCGTCATCCGTTAGCATCCATTTAATTTTGCGCTTCTTCAACGACTTGTTTTCCTGTATTGAAATCACAATTACTAAACAAAAACGAAAATTCGTATGCGGGAAGGCCGTTTTATAGAAGGGTCCTTCAAGATTATTTCACCCAAATTTGAACATCGTAGCTCATCGGGAAGTTCACCGAAAATTGAGCTAAAGACGTCAATTCCAGAGTAATTACGGAATATTTCCAACCGTTCCAAAAAAATCAAAGTCCTTTTGTAAGCTGTTTTTAAAAAATCCGACATTCGGAAACGAAGCCCAAATTTTGTTAAAAGAATCTCAGGTAACCTTCTATAAATTTGAAATATTTCTCAAATTATAGGACTTCTCAAATGTATAAACAATCAGTCATATTCTCTAACTTCTTGGAGGTTGGTTACTATGACAACGCTGCAGATTGACATTCTTACAGAGTTGAATAAAATAGGATAATCCTCAGCGTTGCTTGGTAACGAATCACTACCAGTTAGAGAATACGGTTAAATTCCGCGCCCCTCTATAATTACCTTCTTCTCTTTATCAACGTGAATTTCTTCAAATAAACCGCCACCGATACTTTCAGCATCACTCTTACTATCATCCTGATCATCATCACTGATCACTTGATTTGGTGGATTTTCTACTTCTTTTTCTTCTTCTTCTTTATCATCTTCAATACGTACCCGTTTCTTTTTAACCTCGTATTTCCTATCATTGGTATTGATCGATAAGCGATAAGGCCGATCATCTTTATTCGCCTTATCATTGTCAATTTTACTACTATCGTCCGATTCAAAACCGAAATACGTTTTTACATCATTATGGTCGATTTTATTTAAATTAATTGGAATAATTGGAGTATTCTCCTTTGTATTATCGTTGAAATCGTTTAAAATTTGTCGTTTAATCGAATTGATTGCAGCCAACGGTGACCGTTTATCTTCAACACTTTTAATTGGGCTCAATTCATCGGCATCAAATAGCGAATATCGCGTTATAACCCGTTGATTTTCCTTATTTTCGCTATTCCCATAATAATCATCTAGGGTTTTTTGTATGGTTGGTGTGACGTATTTGCGTGGTGATCGTCGTAAAATCGGTGTCTGTATAACTGATTGTTTTTGTTCTTTATCGTTAAAACTGTGATCATCACCATTATGGTGCGGTGTCGATGCTAATTTCTCGATTATCGAATATTCCAATACTGGTTCTTGGGTTATACACGGCAATGCTGAATTCTTCACTTGTATCAAATGCGGATTACGTCGAATATTAATCTCGTTGAATCGCCACGGTGTTAGGACGTTATAGATCATTGTACTGTTAGCATTCGGTTGTACAATCGGTGTTTCTGGATCTCTCGCAAATACCAATTGTTGATGGGGTTTCAATTTTACATTGCTAATTATGTTAATTTTCGGCGTTTTATTCGCTTGATCGTCCATTGAAACTTCGGCAATGTCCTCGTTATCATCAAGAAAACCGAACGTCTTATCGAGATCGTTGTGTGCCAGTTTTGATGATGAAACCGGCGAATTTCTGTTGAATTCGGTCGATTCTTCATCATGTTGACTACAATGAGGTAATGGTTTTGATGGCAATTTTTCTACAATTGCTTCCTTGGGGGCTTGTTCTTCGTTTAGTTTTAGTTTGTCTATTTGATTATCATTTTTGTACTCTACAATTCGTGTTTCGTTGAAGGCTTTCTCTTCGTTTAATTTCCTTCGCGTTACTCGCGTACTTTTTCCATCATTCTTATTATTCTTATTATTAAGATTTGTGTTATTGCTAGTATTAGTTTCAGTTTTCTTGCCAGGACTATGCTTTCTTTCCCTAATTTTCAACGCAACATTCCTCAATATATTCTCGATGGTTTTATTGTATTCATCATGGCTAGAATCGTTCAATTTGTGTTGTTTTCGTCGTTTGTGTTTCGTATCTTCAGAATCCGAATCGAATTCGTATAAATCGCCTTTCTTGTTTTTCTTTTTAGATTTCTTCGTATCCTCCTCTATTTGTTGTTTATAAATCGGAATCTTTTCTGTCGGTTTTTCCATTGATTTCTCCATCGATTTCTGACTCGTTGATTCGTCAGGACTTGGCGGTTCACAATAGTTCTTCTGCCGATTGCCCCTCAATTTCATCGTTGGCGATTTAATATTTAGCCGTTTTAATATAACGAACGGTTCTTTCGTCGCGATTTTCGTTTGGTTTGTCTTTAAAACCTGTGGTGTATCATTTATTTGTTTAACACTATTAACGTTAATATCGGCTTTTTTATTGGTTTTCCTTGTTGTTTTTTGAATTTTTATCGATTTCTCATTGACCTTTAAAGAATTTCTCGGTTTCTTTCTGTTGTTGGTCCGAATTTCGGGCGATTTAATTGTTGACTCACAATTGCACGGACATTGTTTTTTTGATACTTTACGACTTCTTCGGCGAGTTTTCATCGTTGAATTTCCGTATTTTAACACTGAAATAACCAAAATTATATAATTCCAGGACCTTTAAAAGACAACTGTAAACACACGACAATCAACAACCGCCATTCGAATTTAGTGACTTTTTTGTTGGAAAATTACGAACTAGTGGCGCGCAATTCAAAACTGACATATCAGAATTGCCGGTTGTATTTTTAAACAAATAAATAGAATACAACAATTACCCAGTATTTGAATTAAATTGAAATATTTATTTAAAATTACGGTAGTTTTGATTGATTTGTTGTAATTTGTTTTAAAGTTGTTGGATAAGTGTTGCCAACGGTGCGTGCCTAATTTCACTTTGTTTTCAACTGTCAAAATGTCACTCAATTGTCACTTGTGTTTGGTTATTTTGCGCAATGGTCTCGAATATTTATTAAAAAAATTGGAACGCCATTAATTAATTGTGTGTAATTGTGAATTTTGAAAATTTAATTAAAATGGGCAGTTACGGGAAGGCTATAATGACCGGTTTTATATGCCGCCTGTGTTCCGAACAGAAAAAGAAAGTGATACATTTGTACAGTGGGAAAGCGAAGAAATTGTCTTTATTGAAGAAAATCAAATTGTTACCGATTTCTGTAGGTTTCTATTGAATCCGATATTGTTCTTGGTTAATAATCTGTGTGTTTATAGATTGATAAATATGACAATCTACCAAAAACAGTGTGTGAACAATGCATTGAACGACTGGAAATCCAATACCATTTGGTACTTAAAATGCGCAAAAGTCATGCAATACAACGCAGCCACCGATTATTCCATGTATATTGGCCATATTTATCGACAAATTTATAATTAAAATCGGTCTATTTTAGAGTAATGGTCGTTGTCCTGTTGAGTGTCCTTTACACGGTACCACCGATCCAAATTGGGCCGAAGTAGCTGCCGAAGAAGTATGATTCACCTGTGATTAGTTTAAAAGATAATCTGAAAGAAAGTTTAGTTATGTTCGGTACAATTTTTTGGTTTATTTAAAATATATTAATTAACATTCAATTGTTATGTATTTTTATAAAAATTAATAACTAGCAATTTTCTCATTTCAACGTATTTTCTTCAGTTATCATCAAATATATCACAATTATATGATTCTAAAGATATAAAACACGCCTAATTATTTACTAAAATCTAAGTGTGGGCGTTGTTTTTAAATATTTAAAAATAGTTATTATTAAAAAACATTGCGCTTTGTTTTACCATAAGATTTGTTGAAAATTATTTACATTAGCAAATTCTGTTGTGGTCTCCCAAATTGTATCAAATCTGATTAATGTGAGATTAATAGGACGAAAATGTATACGTTTACAGAAAATAGGATATTAACAATTTATAAAAGAACTAAAAACATCACAATTGAGAGTATTTTCTCTTTTACACAACTATAAGCAAGGTGAGAACATCCTTATTTTAATGGCAATTTAAATATTTAGACGATCGAATTGTGCAAATATCAACAATATTGTAGAAACCGGAAACAAATTATTTACGCAATCAGTCGTTCAAAATAAAATATTCTAATTTAATCACATTAAGTCATGTTAAATTAAACGAAATTAACCCGAAATATTCTAATGTTGCGTAAAATTAAAATCTATCGATAGATTCGTTGCCACATTGATGATAATCCAGCAACGGCACTAGTAACTAAACCACCAGCCATACTAGTAGCTTGTTGGGTTGTTATCATTTGTGTTGATTGAACTGGTCCGGGTCCTGTTGTTATATCCTGACAGGGTATATGCGGTACCTAGAATTCTTCTAATTAATCCAAATTCGAATTTTTAATAAAATAATTACAGTCTCCCATTCTTTATGGAAATTATCACCTTCATCTGTATCTGTATTCTCACCACTACCTTCCGCATCGTCATTTAAAGATTTCTCTAGGAAGTCTGCAGTTTTATCGTCAACCTCAATTGGTCCGTGTCTATTATTTTAAATAATTTAAAAAAATATTATTGGAAATTAAATGAAGACAGACCGTCCTAAATATGGGTTTCTTATATCGATCAATTTCAATAAATTCGGTATAGTTTCAGATGCCTTCAATGTTGATAAATCAATATTTTGAGTTGCACATAAATATAAAATATTGGCATTTAAACGGTTGACACGTCGTGTAAATTGCGGTTTTTTCATACAATTACCACAAAAATCGCTAGAAATCACATTAAAAAAACTGATATTTTTTAAGTAATTAATTGAATATTGCACAAACCTATAAACCATTCGATATGGTAGTCGGACATTTAAATAGAACGCTAAAACATGAATCAATTGAGCAGTATAAGTCAAGGCGGCACTTATATTATAAGCTTGATTATGTTCAACTAAATCTGGATTGGGATTAACAGGAACGGCGTCCTCGTTATGTGATACTATTTGAAAGAAAAACGATTATTTAAATAATTGATAACAGCCGGAAAGAATTCAAGCAAAGCCAAATCAATCACATAAACAAGAAAATAAAATAAATACAAATAGCTATAGTTCCGGCCGTGAAATTACAACTAACCCCAAATATTATAGAGCGAATAATTTCCTGAACCGGGCAAGGTTGGTTCAACAATTGAATATTGTAATTCCCCTGAATAATCCGTATATTCCCATCTATCTTTAATGTACATTGTATGTGATGCATCGGCTAAAGCGTTTATCATTTCAGATTCAGGCGATTCAATTTCACTAAAACAGAAATTTGTTGTTAAATTAAGTATTTTAGAAAAAAACCGTTACGTGATTCAATCAATTCCAATCAATAAACCATCTCCAAAACAAAACACAACAAAATAATTAGAATAAAATCAATTACATTTTCGGTTCGACTCGATTAATTGGAAATACATATTTCAACTGATTGATTCGTATTTTAACAATCCGTTTGATCTCTTCATATTTATCGTGGAGTTTTGCCTGCAATTGTACAGTTTTTTCAATTTTATCAGCCGCTCCATACACCACCTTATTAACAACTTCATCGTATTTGTTCAATTTCCGGGTAGCTTCCGGGAGATCTTTACGATATTTCTCTAATTCTTGTTTGTATTTGATCCGTTTCTGTTTCTTCTCTTCTACGGCTAGTTTTATAATTCGATTCCTATCGCGGTATTGTCTAATTTTTGTCCGCTGTTAGAAAAAATTGATTTATATAATAATAGAATTTGCGAGTATTGAAGCGTTTTCGACAGTATTTCATAATTTCAAACTATTTCTCAATTTAAGTTTCCAAAATTAACTTTTAACAAAACCTATTTAAAATACTGTCGAAAATCGGTATTGATAGTTGCGAGTTGGGTAATCTTTTACCAAAATATCAGCCCTTTGTCGAGTCTCCAAGTGTTTAACGCACTTCTTCTCCAACAACCTTTTATTCTCTTCTAATTCTAAAAGTGTTCGTTTCTTGTCCAAATAACTGCAAAATTCTCGATTAATAACAGGATTGGTTCGATTATTCGTTTACCTTTCAGCAACAGCTGATCGTTTCGAATGGTAAAACAGTCCACTATCGACACAGTCTTTGCAATGGAAGACCTTCCTGGAATTGTTGCAAAGTTGGCATTTTATTGTTGTGTAAGATAAACGACTGCCACTGTCTGTTGACGACGATAAATGGAATTCTTTATGGGGTGCTGTGCTCTCATCTGAACTGCTGGTAGCCATAACATGTACAATCTGTATAAATATTAAACATGCACGCACACACGCCAAATAAATTCAAAGGGTTTACAATACGAATTCACCACTGCACTGGGGGATTTTAATTTTTTTATACCAAGTTCGTTGTTGTTATTCCTCCAACCTTACAATTGTTTATGTAATTTATAATTTTATAATAATTTATATAATTAACGCTAATTTCGATTATTTACAATTATTTTTAAATGTTTATATATTTTATTAAATTAATTTGAAACTAAACTAACTAGAAAAGAAAAATAAATTAAATAAAAAATTGTCCATTTGTAAGCATTTCACCTAACAAAAACAAAAACTTCCAGGCATGCGTCAATGTCAATAATGGCGCGCTATTTGAAATCACACTGGGGCGCGAAATTCAAACTCCTCGAATCGGGGCCGAAAAATGCCGTTTGTAATTCGATATCTAATTTGTTTTTCAATAGATTTTAATCATTCAAACGGTATTAGAAAGTACATTTCAGAGAGTAGGGATGGCCGTTTTTGGCAAATTTTCAATTTTTGTGTTATTATAGAGGAAGATATGAGAGTACTTTTTGTTGGAATTTCTTATAATTTTCGTTTATAATTTGGGTAATTTTAATTATTCTACAATGAAATTACGTATTTTGATATAAAATTAGGCGCTTTTCAGATTTGGAAGAAATTTTCCGATTGATTTGTTAATTTTCGGGAAAATTGATAATTCGAGAACATTATCTCCGATTTCCACAATTTGAAAATGAACAATTGTCTGAAATCTCGTTTAAAAGTTTATCCGAAAACAAACGGGAGGGAAAATTCCAATTTCGGAAAATTAAGAAAGTTACACAAAATTTTCTGATAAAAACAAGAGTGTTCAAACGTTATTTTCATGAATTAACCGTATTTTACAACTAAAGTTGAAATTTATAGATCGAATTTTCCGAAAATTTTCAAAAATTTCCCAATATGACAATTTTCGAAAAATAATATAATTTTCTATAAATTATTACAAGTTTTGGCGCAAAATAATCGTTGAATATGTGAAAATAACCGAATATTACCGTACTTTTTGGAAAATTCGCCAACTTTGCTAGTTTTCCAAAATTGGAATTTTCCTTTCTATGATGTATTGCCTTTTTGTATAAGCTTTTGAATGAGTTATTGTAGAGTAGTTTATCTTTCAAATTGTAGAAATGACAGCGATTTAAAATTTCAACTTTTCAATTAATTTTCCGGAAAATTAACAGCCCTATTGGAACATTTCCGACAGATTTGGAAAGCGTTTGCAATTTTCTATCAAAATATGTAATTTCATTGCAGAATAAACAATATTGTTCAAGTTATGAGGGAATAAAATTTTCTATAAATCCTAATAAATTTTGGCGCAAAATTATGTTTAATATGTGAAATAACAGCCGAATATTACTGTACTTTTTGGAAAATTCGCCAACTTTGCTAGTTTTCCAAAATTGGAATTTTCCTTTCTATCATGTACTGCCCTTTTGTATAAGCTTTTGAATGAGTTATTGTAGAGTAGTTTATCTTTCAAATTGTAGAAATGACAGCGATTTAAAATTTCAACTTTTCAATTAATTTTCCGGAAAATTAACAGCCCTATTGGAACATTTCCGACAGATTTGGAAAACGTTTGCAATTTTCTATCAAAACATGTAATTTCATTGCAGAATAAACAATATTGTTCAAGTTATGAGGGAATAAAATTTTCTATAAATCCTAATAAATTTTGGCGCAAAATTATCATGTTTAATATGTGAAAATAAAAAAAATAATTTCATTGCAGAATAAACAATATTGTTCAAGTTATGAGGGAAAATGTGGAAAATTGTAAAAAATTTCAATAAAAAAGTGCCCCTACACTCACCACTATAACTCAAAAATTAATCAAAATTTTCCAAAACGGAAACCGTCATTTTTTGATCCTTGAATGCCTTTTCTAATTCCATTTGAATCATTAAAATCCGTTGGAAAACAAATAAGATATCGATTTATAAACATCCACCAGATCGAAAAGGATTTAAGTGGCTTTAGAAAAATTTTTTTGGTCGGATGGATTTTCCGAAAATTCGAAAAAACTGCAATTTCACGATAAACGCATGGCTTTCGTTAATTTCGCTTTTCACGTGGTAAAAGTTAACAAAACCTAACAATATGGAGATCAAAAGAACCCTAAAGTTGACTGTGGTCGGCAAAGCCCCTTAAGGAAGACTTGACTACAAAATGGAGGATGGATGGTATTCTACCAAACGTCCAATTATTACTTAAATAGTTATTTATTCTCTTTATTTTAGAGTATTCTTAAGTTATCTTAATAATACGGCACACATTCTTGATTTTTATACAATACGATAAAGTTCAAAAAATATAAATTTTAACAGATTTGAAATTTTACACAACAATCGCTGTACAAAGAACATAATAACAAATATATTTATAAGAGATATGGATGAAATGTAATTACAATTAATTTGAATCTTGTCTAATTCGTTTTGACGACGGAAAAAAAAATTAAACGCAAACAAAATTACAACAGAAAAGACGTCTACACCTGAACCAACCGAATTTACATCTATCTTTATTTTAAATTACAATCGCCTAATTTTGATGAAAATAAAATAAACTTGTAAAAATCGTATAAATATTATCTAAATATAATGGCAACATTGATTTTTTTATTTAGTTTGAGAAAAGATCGTCTCTACATAAAAATACCTAATTAATAGTAGTAAATGGTAGCAGTATAGTTGTAGTAAAAATGAACTTGTGCACATTTAACTAAAACATACAAGAACTACTAACATCTTAAAAATGTACAAAATAAAAACAAAATTATGTTCTATTGACATGAGGAATCAATTGGTAACTGATGATAGAAATTAGGCCATACATTAATATAACAAAACGAAACAAAATATTTGATTTAATTCCTTTCAATTGATAGTGCACGAAAACAAGTTTATAGAAAATTAATACTAGAAACCATGCCAATTATAATTACATTGTTTCTTTGTTCTTTACTAATTTTGCTATAATTTTTTTTTTTTTTGATATTTTTAGAGAAAAACAAAATAGCCTAAAACTAACTTCAATAATACATCAAAGTTTTTTGTCCTTCAAAATTTTACTCGCAAGGGTCCAAGTCCTGTAATAAACTAAATATTTTAGTTGGAAATCCTCTCATTATAAGTAAATTTTCTATGTGTTTACCCTGAACCCAAGCAAATTACACAATTCCCATATGAATTTAGACAATAAAAAACAGAAAATCTCACCATTGATTCTACAATAGTCAGTAGAGTCGAATTTAGTTGAAATTATAGCAATTATACAATTACTGACTAAGTAGAAACAACACACATACATACAAATATAATTATCTAATTTGTTGGATTGCAAGCAGTTCTTAGTAATTTTTTGTTAAAAATAAAATAAAAGGAACTAAATTAATAATAACGTGCAAATTCAATGGTACTTCAATTAAAACGTGCGTCTCTGTATAGATTCAAGTGTTAGTCGTGTTTTCACTGTACAAATCTACAATTGTTTGCCTTTATCGCTTAGATTATGCAATAAAAATTAGCATACATTTGCTAATTAATATTAAAAAAAAGAATATAGAATTGTATGCTGATTTCTACTTTTCGAAACACTAAATTTTATCAAATACTCCCACAATCTAGTTTATCGTCGATATTGTGCAATTCTTGTATTGTTAAAACAAAATTGTAGATAGCACCAAAACCATTAGAACTAAATGTTTATATTTTAAAATAAACCAAAAAAGCGAAAATATACAAAAATGATTTAATACAGTTTATCCCTTTGTTTTCTGTTCACCCGAGTCACAATTCATTCAAGTTTTAATTTTTTTTATTATTTGATAATAATTAAGCCAAATGTTAAAAAAAATTACAACCTAAACTTACAGTATCAGCCTTATCTGGACATAACTCTTTAAAGATTTTTTCAATGAGCGCACGCCTGTTTATAAACAAATAAAAATGATTAAAAAATTTGAATAGAATTTTTTTTTTTTTAAATCTTACTTTGACGCTAATCCGCCACCAGGTGGGAATCCTTCAATATCGGTTTCGGAGAGCTGATGTAGTACGGCTGCAAATTCAATTTTGTCTAAACTTTCTACAATTTCTGTAAACAAAAAAGAAAAAAATATCGCATACAATCAATAAAACAACTCGAATCTTGGGGCAACAATTTATTCATTCTTCTAACAAAAAAAAAAAAAAAAAAAACGGAAAGAAGAAAACAAACCGAATACAGAAATGGCAACAATCAAGGAATGTTCTCAATGAAAAATAAACGAAATAAATGTGGAAATATGAAACGATGAGACGACTACAAATACGAATGATTTCGATAGAAATAAATAAAAATGTATGGAAAGATGAGAAATAAAGAAAATTCAACTAGATTCCTTAATACTACTAATTGTAAATAAAAGGGACAATAATAAGGAATATAGAAGTCCCAATAGAAGATATCCAGATTCCTTATTTTGTACATTTGGCATTTTTATGAACACATACATTTAAATCACTACGTATTGTTCTAATAAAATCGACATTAGATATATTTGTGTAAATATAAAGCTTCTAAAAAGGGAAGAAATCTTCTTGGTCGAAATACTTTCGTATACATAAATATTTGGAGGGATAAATTCTTCTAATATATCACATCTAATCTAACAAGTATATTGAATTAATAAGGCCCAATTTATTGCAATGATGATATAAACATACACAATTCCTTCTATTAATACTTATGTCTTTTATAATTCAATACTGTAATTATTGCATTAAAACGATCTGGTTTAGGAATTATGGAATCAATCGTTACAATTCTAGACACTATGGAGGTGAAAAATCAAATAGAAAATAACCAAAGTATTTATAGAAATTGTGTAAATAGATACGAGTTTTTTTTTTAAAAACGATTCATCTTATCAGACAATATTTGTTTATGTGGCAATTAGATAAAAACGAATTTTTAAATACCGTGACAAATTGTAAAATTAAAACAACCTTTTATGTGTTTTTCAATAGTGGCGTCTAGTTCTTTTTCAGCTTGTATGGCTTCAGGTGTTGGCTTTGGTGCACCAGGAAATACCACCAGCACAATGCTCATATTGTCCCGGCTGCCCTATAAATCAAATATAACAACAATATTATCAATTTTTATACTCAATATTCCATTTAAAAGGTCCTAGCTCTTATAATAACAATATAATAAAGGCTTGGAAGATATTTGAGTGATTTTTAGAAGAGATTTGCTTCAGTTTCTGCGTCTTTTTAAGCGGATTTATAACAGAAATTATGAGGAAATATTAATTTATTGAAACTTAAAAGTCTAAAGTATACGAATTTTTTGTTTGATGACTGAAATATCATTAGAAATAGAATTTTGAAGAGTCTCCGAAGATGTATTCTGATTTGAAAATTCGAATTAAATTTTGAGTTGTAGCAGAAAATCTTGAGGTTTTTCAAAAAAAAAATCATATTTTCCTTTAATTTAGCGATTATTATAGATTTTTCAACGATTTTCTCACCTAAAAGTATACAATTCCCATTATTTGTTGAGTAATTTAAAAAATATTTCAATGATTAATAGAAGGGATCTTGAAGACCATTTTGAACCTCTTAGATTAGCGGCAAATTGCTTAAAAAACCCTCATTTTGCATAACGTTGCGATTTTTGAATAAGAATTAAGCACCTCAAGTGACTCAGAATGATTTAAGAATGCTCCCCTATTTTTATCCATTATATTCTAGAATAAATGTAAAATATTTCTACCCCTTTCAGAATAAAATTAAGAATATTTGGTCATTATGAGTTATTTGCATGTGTAATTTATTTTTATTAAACGACATGGTCAGAAACGAGCGTCTTTTGATTAACTTGCCGATCAGCTACGAGGCTCAAATTTTGATAAAATTATCTACAAAGGTCCTTCTATTAATCGTTAAAATATTTTTCAAATCGCTCGTCAAATAATTGGAGTTTCCATATAAATTATATATTTTTAAGTGAAAAACACTGTAGCAAATTTAAAACACTTTTTAAATCTCTAAGGAATTTCCCGATAAAACTATTAGTTTTCTGGAAAATTGATGAAAAGTTGACAATTTCAGTTCAAGGTTTTTGTACTGAAAAACTGTCGTTTCGTTTCCGATTCTGTTTATAGCACTTCCCTAACATTTCTAATTTTTAGACAGCCCCCTGAGATTATTTAAGTAAAATTTGAGCTATGTAGCTCATCGGGAAGTTGGTCAAAATTTTCATCCATTATATTCTGGAATAGGCAGGAATCTTTCGCGTTTATTCTACAATACAACCGAGAAAAAAAAAAAGTATCCTTGAGTTATTAAGAGTTATTTGATTAACTTTCAGATGAGCTACAAGGTTCAAATTTTAGCAAAAAAAATTGAGAAAGACAGAAAAAACGTTGAAAACATTCTTTAGTCATTATGAGTCATTTGCACGTGTCATTTATTTTTATTAAGCGACATGGTCAGAAACGAGCGTCTTTTGATTAACTTACCGAAGAGCTACGAGGCTCAAATTTTGATAAAATAATCTCCAAAGATCCTCTAATTAATCCTTAAAATATTTTTCAAATCACTCGTCAAATAATTGAACTTTCCATATAAACTTTAAATGAAAAACACTGTAGCAAATTTAAAACGCTTTTCAAATCTCTCAGGAATTTCCCGATAAGATTGTTAGTTTTCCGGGAAATTGATGAAAAGTTAACAATTCTAGTCCAAGTGTTTCTGTAACGATAAATTGTTTTTCGTTGTTTCTAACTCTATTTCTGTTATAGCACGTCAGTAATTTTTAGACAACCCCCTGAGACTATTTAAGTAAAATTTGAGCTATGTAGCTCATCGGGAAGTTGGTCAAAATTTTTCTCCATTATATTCTGGAATAGATAGGAATGTTTTGCGTTTATTCTAGAATACAACTGAGAGAAAAGAGCAAATACTGGGAGTATCCTCGAGTTGTTAAGAGTTATTTGATTAACTTTCAGATGAGCTACAAGGTTCAAATTTTAGCAAAAAAAATTGAGAAAGACAGAAAAAACGTTGAAAACATTCTTTAGTCATTATGAGTCATTTATTATTATTAAGCGACATGGTCAGAAACGAGCGTCTTTTGATTAACTTGCCGATGAGCTACGAGGCTCAAATTTGGATGAAATTATCTTCAAAGATCCTCTTACTAATCCTTAAAAAATATTTTTCAAAACACTCGTCAAATAATTGGAATTTCCATGTAAACTATATATTTTTAAGTGAAAAAACACTGTAGCAAATTTAAAACGCTTTTTAAATCTCTCAGGAATTTCCCGATAAGATTGTTAGTTTTCCGGAAAATTGATGAAAAGTTAACAATTCTAGTCCAAGTGTTTCTGTAGCAATAAATTGTTTTTCGTTGTTTCTAACTCTATTTCTGTTATAGCACGTCTGTAATTTTTAGACAACCCCCCGAGACTACTTAAGTAAAATTTGAGCTATGTAGCTCATCGGGAAGTTGGTCAAAAGTTTTCTCCATTATATTCTGGAATAGATAGGAATGTTTTGCGTTTATTCCAGAATACAAGTGAGAGAAAAGAGCAAATACTGGGAGTATCCTCGAGTTGTTAAGAGTTATTTGATTAACTTTCAGATGAGCTACAAGGTTCAAATTTTAGCAAAAAAATTGAGAAAGACAGAAAAAACGTTGAAAACATTCTTTAGTCATTATGAGTCATTTGCACGTGTCATTTATTTTTATAAAGCAACATGGTCAGAAACGAGCGTCTTTTGATTAACTTGCCGATGAGCTACGAGGCTCAAATTTGGATGAAATTATCTTCAAAGATCCTCTTACTAATCCTTAAAAAATATTTTTCAAAACACTCGTTAAATAATTGGAATTTCCATGTAAACTATACATTTTTAAGTAAAAAACGCTAGCAAATTTAAAACGCTTTTTAAATCTCTCAGGAATTTCCCGATAAGATTGTTAGTTTTCCGGAAAATTGATGAAAAGTTAACAATTCTAGTCCAAGTGTTTCTGTAACGATAAATTGTTTTTCGTTGTTTCTAACTCTATTTCTGTTATAGCACGTCTATAATTTTTAGACAACCTCCCGAGACTACTTAAGTAAAATTTGAGCTATGTAGCTCATCGGGAAGTTAGTCAAAATTTGTCTCCATTGTATTCTGGAATAGGTAAGTGTTTCACATTTATTCTAGAATACAATTGAGAAAAGAGTTATTAAGAGTTATTTGATCTACTTTCCGATGAGCTACAGGGTCCAAATTTTGCCAAAATAAACTCTATAATTCTAGAAATATTTTTCAAATAATAAGAGCTAGGATGGGATAAGAAAAACGTGTTAATTTTATAGGAGAATCTAGTAAAAGTAAAAGTTTGTATACCTTGTATAGACACGTATCAACAACTTGACTGGTAATATCTTGCAGATTGTCTGTAACCATTAATCTATTATGTATATATTCACATAAATCTTCATTACTCATAACATCCCATATACCATCACATGCTAATACCAAAAATTCATCTTCATTATCATTACGATCTAATACGAATATTTCTGGTTCTGGTGATACTAATTGTTCACATGGTCCACGTCCTTCAACATTCTTATATTCATAATCACCTAATGCCCTCGATACAGCTAAACTACCATTAACACGTTGTATCATAACATTACCACCAGCTTTAACAATACGTTCACGTTCCGATGGTAAACCGGGTTTATGATCTTGTGTTGAAAATATTGGTGAACGATTACGACATAATACAGCACGACTATCACCACAATTTGCTATATAAATTAAACGTGGCGATACAAATGCACATACAGCCGTTGTACCACTTTTATCTTCACCAGATTCCATTTCAGGTAACGAGCGCATCTTATTATCTAATTCTAAAAACCCATTATGGATACCTGGAATAAAATCAATAGAAATCAATCGAATTCTATAGAAAATTAACCATATAAACCATGTCATAATCGATTATTATAGGATTAACAAGAAATCCATTACGATATTCGATTATAAGATAATTTTGCAAGTGTCTACCCTGATTGAGTTATTGTAGAAACTCAAACAGATCAAAAGCTTGCATTTTTAAAACGAATTCTATCGGATAATTTTACAAGATTGCAGTTGAAATCAACAAATCAACCGATGAGTCTTGCTTTATTTATTTTAAATAGAATGTCATGAAGATAAATTTATTTATAAATTAGGTGTCTTGCATTATGGTACAATATTTTGCAATCAATTATTTTTAGAATTTCAACGAAATATCAATTCTAAACAATCCCCCAGGATCTGTTAGATAATTCCGATTTTTTATGTGAATTCAATCGGGATCTTGCGTAATTTTCATTTAAAGGTGAATTGAAATTTTCGATTACTAGTCCCCAGTAAATTTACCTTATTTGAATCCTCAACGTTGTTTTCAAATTAATCTAGAATCGATCTAAATGCGAGCCGTCCAAGAATCGTTTAAAATTAATTACAACTATAAAATATCAACGTTTACGATTGCCATTTAGATAATTTACAATTCAATAAACGTCAATAAATCAGATATTGTTCGATTTGCTGTAATAAACGTACCTTTCTTGACATCTTCGTGAAATTCGCCGGTTTGCATGATGGCATCCAATAGATGTTCGGCACAATGTGCTGAGACTCTAGCACCAGCATGCCCATCAAATACAGCAAAATACGACCAATCTTTCAGAGCATCACCCAAATTCGTTCTGGCCATATGTGCGTCTTCCATTTCAATACGCCAGCCTTGCATACTGGCAACACCATAACGAAGCCCATTACCTTCGCCATATTCTTGAAATTTATCTGTCTTTGGTTTCTCTAAAAATGCTCCCATTATTTCAACAATACAACAGTTAATACAAATCGCTCCTTATACAATAATTTTGGTACAAAAATGACACAAAAATAATAACAGGTATCGAATTTTGTTGTTTGTAAATTATAAAACTGACGGAAATAACGTAAATAACACAACTTCTCTCTGTCGTTAATGTATTTGTGTGAATGTTTTTTTTTTTTTTTGTTTGTTTCTTTTCAATATTTTGGGGTGGTTGGAACGGGTCGGATCAGCGATGCTTCATCATCGTCAACACCATTCACACGTGCTGGAAAAACACAAGAGAAACAGAAAACAGCAAATAAATAAAACGATAAAACAAATTTCAATTTCTTGTTTGATTTTCAATTGTGTTGCTTTGATACAATGTTTATATCCGTTAAATACACGAAAAAATTACTTGACGTTGACATAAATGTACACATTTTATTCATCATAATGTACACTAATTGTAGAAACAGTATTAGAGGATATTACAAATCTACTATTATTAATTCATCCAATTTTCATTAATTAAAAAAATTATACGGAATTATTATTAATTGATTATTACTCACCTTCTATTTTCGTAATAAAATCATTGTCTCGATTCGATTATAGTTTACATAACAAAATCTCATGCTTTTTTCTCTACTTTTAACTAATAAATAGACAACAATAAATCAGAGAAATGGCGGACTTTCAGCTGTTTACGTTTGCGCAGTCGACTAAAAATAGATTTTCAAATGACGTAATTTTCACCCAATCACAAACCCTATATGACTCACCTCCACACTCAACTACCCACCAACAGGTGGCAGCGCTCTCAATTTGACTATTAAAAAATTAATTAAGCCATTAAAACCAACTAAAATTATTATATAATTAATAAAACTAATATATTTGGAATTATTCTTAATTCTTGTAGTATTATTTTATTTATTTTACAACAATAATAATATTTCAAATAATTTCGATATAATTTGTGAGTTATACAACACAAAATACACTAGTGTAAATACAAGTTGCATAGATATCTACGATTGAAAATTGATTTTTACAGTGGAATCTTTCTGTACTGATTGCGTTTTAGTGTGTTGGTTAAAAATAGAGGCGGTTTGTGTTCAATATTCGCTTCAATTTACTGGAATAACCGGTTTTCTCAATTTTTCTAAACTAGTAGTTGTATATTAGTTTTTTTTATAGGGAACGTTGGCTGTATTTGCAAAATAATCAATGGCTATCTTTATAAACTGAAACTTAGTTCCGAGAATCGCGAATTTAAACAGGAATTGTTCGAAAATAAACAATAAAAGCCTAAAATTATCCAGATTCTTCTACAAACCTAATAATTAATGAATGATCGAGTATCAATAATTGTAAATAAGAAGCGGTCTGCCCTTGACCGTGTTTAATAATAATAGGGGTAGTAAAGGTGGTGGAATTCAAACGTTTATCTAAGACAACTAATGAAATTTTTGCGTGCCTTTTTCAAATGGATTTCTCGTGTCTGAATTTTTATTGTTTGTGTTCTCTTATTTGGCATCTCATGCATGTTGATAGACATGAGTGGTGTTTATTGTGTGGAAATTTTCCAGTTTTAGGGCCAAAACTGATAAAATTTGCTCATTAGTTTGGTTGTTTTTATTGTAATTACTAGATAATCTAGTGTTTGATGATATAAAATCGTGCAAATTTACAAAAGATTACGTTAATTATAGACTAGAATCTACAGGTTATTTTTACTAAATTATAATGTAGATTTTTTGAATATTTTGGCATAAATACAGGAAAAATCCGTATTGTCTCTTATAAATCAAATAAACTGAAGAAAAATTATTATTTTGTATAAATATTGACTACTTAAGAGCGGTACAAAGTTTAGAATTGTGGTATTTAGGATATAATTTTAAATTAGAATAGAATTATTTTAGAATTTGACTGTCAAGTCAAAGCTAATTATTTGAGTGTTTCTAGTAAGAAAATTGAAAATTCATAATATCTAGGACGATTTGTGAAAATTTTCTAACATAAATTCATCGAGATAAAAATAAATAAACACGAATAGGTCAAGTCTATAGGGGAAATTGGGGATAATTTTCCACTCTAAATCCTCTCAATTTTGGCAGGATTGCCGGTTGCGGTCAAGGGTGCTAAAATGCTTATTTCGAAACTGGTTTGAGTACAGAAAGAGATAGTGTAGTTGAAATATTTTCTGGAAGAAAAATGCCCTCAACTATCTCAGTTCTATAAATCTATAGTACGAAAAACAGAGAGGGTTTGAATATTTTAAGATTAGGAACCAGTGCGGAAATGCTTGTTTCAAAAGTGGTTTCAGTGCGGAAAGATATGGTATAGTTGAAATATTTTCTCTTCTAATTCTCAACTACCCCAGTTCTATGAAATTTATAATTTATAATATATTGTAAAGAATAGAGAGGGTTTGAATATTTTACGATTGGAATAGGGTGAAACCAGTGCGGAAATGTTTGTTTCGAAACTGGTTGCAGTGCGGAAAAGATAGTGTAGTTGAAATATTTCCTCTTTTTATTCTCGAAGAAAAATGCCCTCAGCTATAAATTTATAGTGCGAAAAACAGAGAGGTTTTGAATATTTTAGTATTACGAACCAGTGCGGAAATGCTTGTTTCGAAACTGGTTTCAATGCGGAAAGAGATAGTGTAGCCGGAATATTTCCTCTTCTTATTCCCAAAATTCTCTGAAGTAAAACTCTATGAATTTATAATTTATAATAATATATAATTTATAATAATAAAGAACAAGGGTTTGAATAAGGTGAAGACAGTGCGGAAATGCTTGTTTCGAAACTGGTTTCAGTGCGGAAAGAGTTAGTTGAAATATTTCCTCTTCTTGTTCTCTAAAAATGACCTAAATTCTTGACTACTCCACCGAAATAGAGCCCTATGAATTTATAATAAAAAGAACAGGGGGTTTGAATATTTTATTGTTGTTGAACGTTCTAATTGAAACTTATGATAATAATCTGTCTGTTTTTTATAATCTGGATGGTATTTTAATATAATTGAAACAGCCCCAAATGGAGTATTTTTATCACCTGCATGACCTAGTTCTAAATTCGCCTAATAACTTCCGACACAAAAATATATTGTTACCGTTTCTTCTCTAAAAAAACCAACTTGAAGATTATAATTTACACCTTTAGTTTAAAAATAAATCGAATTGAAGCAGTCTTGTCAGTCGACAATAAACCGAATTTGTTATTTTTCCTCTCGTTGTTCTCGTTACAATTTAAATTGTGGAATTGTCCTTTGTGCATTGTGTTGGTGATTTGGCCGACGACGGCGACGCCGAGCGCCGCCGCACACCATCCTCTCTCGTATTTACGTAATGACGTCATGACGTCGCGTGCTGGTTGCGATTAGACCAAACAGAAAAGAAGGGTAAGAAAGTGGAGACGACGCCGCAGTGTGCTATCAACAGAGCATCGGTGAAAGTGTTTCTGATAACCGAAATTAACGAATTTTAATACAGTTGAAAGGTGAAGCTCCAATTTTGTAACGAAAACGAATTGATATGCACCACAGGTGACAACTTTCGAAACGTTACCTGGGCGAATTTCAATTATTTTATTCTAGTCTTTATTAGATTTTTGAATAATCGGTGGTTTTTTTGATGGATTGAACTATAAAATTGTAATTTTTGGACGTTTTTATTTGTCGTTTTTGTTTTATTGAGCGATTAGAATCATACAAATCAAGACAATAAACAAATGAGAAATTGTTGAGCTGAAAACAAGTGTAAATTTAGATATTGGCGGTGATTTGGATGTTAGCCACGGAATTTTCGAAATTTCATTGAAATGGTCCAGCGAAGGTGAAATATTGAATTGTTGATAACCAAATGGAGCTGCAAAGGAAGATTAGGGCACTCGCCAATAGTAAGTCTATCAAATTCTAATAATTCGAATAAGTATCGAAATTAGTTATATACAGATCAAAATCTCTGATTATTGTTGTTTTATTAGATAAAATCGACGATCATTTACGCCTATTAATGTCAGAATTTTCGTTATTTGTGTAATAAAGTTCAGCAACTTTATTTGAAAATTTGCCAATTTTATGCCACATTATTTCATCGATATATTCAAATAATTATCAATGTTCATAAATTTATCGTTATTTTAGTTCAAGTTACGTTAATGATGTTGACATTTAATCTAACAAGTTTCCAAACTATCGCCAATAACAATACCACTATTCAAAATTGTAACTGTAGCTAGCTAATTAAAACATCAATTATTGCTCGAATTAACACAAAGAATTCTTTGGTGGTGTATTCACGATTGGCAAAAATTCAATAAACATAACGAATAATAAATCCTTTGTGTTTCACGAACTATTAGATTTGTTTAAATAACAAACAATACATTAGTCCATTTGCAAAATAGACCAACTATTCTTAGATTGAAGCCGATTGAAATAGAGTTAAAACGCGTTAAAATAGCGAAAATTTGAAATTAGCGATATCTGTTTAAATTTTCTCGCACAAAATTTACAAATTTTTAAACATACAAGAGAATTTTTGAGGCTCCTAGCACATTATTTTAGACTGTTGAGACTTCCAGTAAAACGCTAAAACAAATAAATTCGGCTTTACTGCAGAATATCGGTGAATTTTGCCTCAATGTTCCAATGTTTCGACAATTACACAATATTTACCTATAATAACACTGTTCTAGAAATGAATCGTAAACACTATAGAATATCAATTCAAATTGCTTATTTATTGTTTCTACATGTGTTATTTCTATTTCAAATAACAATTCACTATAAATAAGAATAATAGACGATGCGTAAGCTAAAATAAATATTATGGTTGTTTTTAGAAATTGCCAAAATTTCGAATTTATCGATCGAAATTGCGTCAAAAATCGCGAATAGAAAGTGAAATTCTCGATGCAGAACTGCAGCGCTATAGAGGTCAGTTTTTCGGGATTCGAGCCATAAACGGGGGTAAGTCGCCTATTTGCCCCAGCTTCAAATTTATTGATTCTAACCGAGAATAAAAAATCGTGTATAGTTTTAACAAAAAAGTCCAGACAACTGGTATTAATATCGATCAGACTTAAATGAAGTGTTAATAAAAATACGATCGAGGAACATTTGAGAACAGGCCAAATACCATGAATCATTCTATAAAATCCATAAAAAAATAGGTAAATCAAAATTTTTTTGGAGACTAATACTTGGAATAATAGTAATTTATAGTATTAGTATTAGTATTAGTGTTAGTATTAGTGTTAGTATTAGTATTAATATTAGTGTTAGTGTTAGTGTTAGTAGTTAGTGTTTAACGAGTAGGAAAATCTAACTACAGGTCGGGTAAAATATCGAAAGAGACCAACATTGCCGCCAAGTCTGGTTATAAAATTAGAAAAATGTAGTTGATCGAAAGAGATAAATTGTCTAAATAGAAAAGGCTGGTCTTGTCGTTGTTGCTCGACACGAGAAAAATATCGAGGATTATCTACAATAAGACTAACAAGTCAAAAATTATTTTTTGATCTGTCTAAGAATAACAAAACAAGTAGAGCCGGGCTAACTACACGTGTCTGATTAATAATGCGACCAGTTACGATCAAAATTTACTCTACTCAAAATCGAGTAATTTTGGTCAAACGACAGTTTGGCAAACAAGAATTTCGAGGAAGTTGTATTTTTAATGATTGAATTGTCTGAAAACTTCCAAGTGACGAGCCACTATTGATTTCTGGATGATCAAATAAATCCTTAAAGTATAATAAATCCCCCATTAGGGCTACCTTTCAAGCGCCTTTAGAAGTTTTCGTCGACATATAAACAGTTTATTGGCTTCAATGTAAACAAGACGAAACGGCTATAAAAGCCATCAATCGAAACAGCTTAAAGACTTTATTCTAGATACCAGTCGACAATAATATCCGATATATCATCGACTTTTATGGAATATTCCTCCTATATTAGGTCGTTTATTTCTAGATTTGGATGGGCAAATAACTGTCCAATTAGAGGACAATACTATTAATTGAGTAGATGACTATTTTGAGCAATATTAGAGGTTTAAATTAGTCATTCCACATTACCGACATTAGCAATGATTAGACAATTAAGCACGTAATTACGTCTAAATTGACGCATGCCATAGAATTTTTTCGTTAAAACGTACTAGAATTACAAAAATTTGGCCCGATGTTAAAGTTTTTCGAAAATGTTTAAAATTTTCCGGAAAATTACCCGTTTGATTGGAAAATTTCTTGCAACTTGGCAAATTCTTTCAATTTCCACCGATCAAGCAAACAAATTGATAGAACCTGAGTTGTGGAGGAAAATTTAAAAAACGTACTTCTAGATTTTCATTTATAACACAAAATTTCCACTACATTTTCCAAAAGTATAAAACGCTTAAAATGGGGCTTGAATCGCTCTTTCAAACAAGCCCAAAGACTTGAATTTACATTGAAAAATAAACGAGAAATCGTCCGTCAAATTTCCACTTTTTACCAACTTCTCGTCCTGCTTATTTATTGATTAATTAAAGGAGAGTAACCCGCAAGAGATATGAATTATTGCCACAATTTCGGAGCAATTCTATTGTAGTTTGTTAGGCTAGTTTGAGAGGTCTATGAAAGCGTAATTTTAGCCGGAGACTCATGTAAATAAAATTCTCACGTGTAAACACAACTATGCAGCATTGTTTGATTATTAATAGCTCTATAGCTTATTCAAATATTGATTTAATGCAACATTATTAACATTTACGGTATAGCATTATTGATAAAATGACACGGAATGAATATTAATAAATCTCTAATTTATGGTGTCATTAAAATTAAATTATTCTATCTTTTTGCCTCTAGTGGCGGATAAAATATTGATGACGGATTAATATTTGAATAATAAATTAATTTTGGGGGCACTCATTACGTGCGAAATTCCTGCTTATAAAATACACACTGCTTGTCCTTAAAATAATGGAGTGTTTGTTAACGTTTATAAAGCTATCGCAACAGGCCTATTTTTATATATCCAGGAAAAAATCAACAATTTGGACAGTTCAATAACGATAGACTCCAAACGGAAAATTCACTAATTTTCTTGGAAAATTCAATCGATTTTACTTTCAAATCGAGAAAAATAATTATAAATTAATATTGTCGTTTATATTTCATGTTCAATTTTATGAGACAAATTCAATTTAAAATTTTGGCAATAATCCATACGTCAAGTGGTCGATTTTTTGTCTTGTTGCTAAACAATTATTTTGTTGCAGAGGTGAATCCATCGAATGTGAAGAATCCAGAACCGGAAACTAGCAGCCATTCGAATCAAGGATTGGCTACGCTAATTGTTATGATAACAGTTCTAACGATAATTATATTGTTTTGTTGTTTTGCCGCACCCGGTGTACGGGATTTGTGCAAACGGTACATCTTCAGGACGTGCGTTATCGATGACCCCGACGCGGACAACAGTGAGTATTTTAGCCTAGCCACTTGAGCTACCTTCAAATTACTCAATTTTTCCTTATTCTATACAAAAAATAATGAAAGAATCAAATAAACCAGAGCCCGAGGAGGCAGTCCAAAATTTTGACTGGCTCCTGGGTGTTAATTTTGAAAGTTATTTTCTTCGATTTTCTTGAAATTTGCTGGCTTGTCCTCAATTTTTGCATGAACTTCTGTTAATTTCCAATTATTTTATAGAAACTCCATAAGCAAGAAAAATGTTTGACTCCAAATTTCTGCAAAGCAAACAAGTTATACTTCCATAATTGAAGTCTCCTAGCCTTCAATTAAACCATCATGATTCTTTTGCCCTATTGCTTAGTTGATAAAAACACCTAATGAACATTTTGATACGCTTTGGAGATGCCAACAAGTGCTCAATTTTTCAGAAATTGTTGTTTTCACGTTTACGTGTTTGTATCCCAACATTTTATTTATTGGGCACCTCAGGAAGGCTATCATCCTCTAAAAAAAGATTCTCTATTCGATTTTAAATCGAATGTCGGTTCCTATTCATTTGGCATCTAGTCAAATGTAAACACATCTTTTACTTTTGCTACCCGTTAATTGTCGTATTTTATGGCCCAGAGGAAAAAATACCAATTCAATGAACTCGTACAGAGTCAAAATTATCCTGTAAAAGCCTAATAAAGACAATCCTGGTGGATTAACGAATTTCGCGAAATTCTTTTGAAGCAGATTTGCTTGGTGTTGGCACAAAATTTGATTGTTAATATCGTTTCCATCAAATTTGATAATGTTTGCTAAAAGTGTTTGTGAGATGAATTTGGTGAGTCACCTTGCATTTTTATCCAAAACACAACACTAAAATTATGCATAGATTGGCTCAAATAACAGGAATTTAGCATAATAAAGCAATTTGTTGCTATTTCTAGGAAAAAATAACTAAACAGAAATTTTTGCTAAATCACCCTGTGCGCAACGGAAAAATTGCAAATTTAGCAATGTTAACTCTCTGAACATCCAAAAATTAGCATTTAGAAGCATTTTTTATGGAAAAAGTAGTGTGGCTCAAGTAACAGCTGCTTCTAAGACAAAAATAACTAAGCCCAAATTTTTGCTAAATTACCCTTTACACTGAAAAATTGTAAAAATTAGCATTTAGAAGCATTTCTTATGGAAAAAGTAATGTGGCTCAAGTAACAGCTGCTTCTAAGACAAAAGCAACTAAGCCCAAATTTGTGCTAAATTACCCTTTGCACCGAAAAATTGCAACAATTAGCATTTAGAAGCATTTCTTATGGAAAAAGTAGTGTGATTCAAGTAACAGTTGCTTCTAAGATAAAAGCAACTAAGCCCAAATTTTTGCTAAATCATCCTTAATATAGAAAAATTGCAAATTGAGCAGCCTTAACTTTCTAAACACCCAAAAATCATCTGCAGTTAAAAATTAGTATTTGGAAGCATTCTAAGGAAAAAATAGTACCAGGAAGAGTCTAAAATCGTTGCAAAAGAATAAAATTATTGTATTTGCTAGGAAATCTTACGAAGTTCCTCTTGAAAGCCTTGGAACTATTCATTGCAAAAATATTTGATAAAAATGAGTACAAATGTCTATAAAAATAGTTCAAATTTAAATTTGATTCATCGCCTTTTGCAAAATTTATGAGCGCATGTTTTGATTAGAGGATTAAGCTTGTAAATTAATCAAAGTTATGGAAGAATTTAGAACCAATGATTTTAGACATAGGAAAGTTCTCAATTCTATACACTACTGGCAACTGGAAGTAGAAGCAAATCAGCAGAGTGTATGTTTCTAATTTCGCTTTCCGTGCTGGTATAAAAAATTTGTATTCAACCAAATGTTTAGAGTGACAAAGATTAGCAACAATAGCCGATAATGGGGAATTTTCCGCTAAATTGTGCCAACTAAAGTAGATTTACTATTTTAAAACTGACATATAAAAAATGAACGGTTTTAAGTTGGGGAAAACGATGATAAATTCCCTACACATCTCCCCCAATTAATTTTCTTTATTTTAGTTTGACTCGCATTTCGAATAATTGATTGTAGTAGAAAATCTCATTGTCATATTTCTCATTTTTATTATAACGTCTTTTGAGTATGCGATAATAGACATTTTCCATGGAAATTCTCATATATTCCCCCAATTTTTGTCGGTGAGAAAATAGAATTTTTATTTATTGTACGAGTTCAAAGGCTTCCAAAGATTCTAGTCTATTCCTTTCTTTACATGTTTTGCTGTTATTATTGCCTCCACACTAAATACTTGGCATACTGTACGATAATTTTGACTGTCTGTATATTGTATTTTTAGTAGCATTAATACCTACCTACCTTAAAATAATTTTGACATATGTCTTGTGTTTTATAACAATCATATAAAGAAAGATAAAAAGGAATGAAGCAGTCAGAGCGACATTTTATAAACAACTTCCAAAATTTACAATAAATCATTACGATAAATTTTCCAACCGAAAATCTGAATTCTTTCAGTTTATACACGAAGCTTAGAATGTGGTCGTGGAGTGGACTTTCAGATAAAACGTGAAAAATCTAGAAGAACATCTAGGTATTAGGTAATTCGAGCAAAAATTCTAATCGATTAACTCTAACCTGTTTATGAGTTGTTTCTACTAAACTATAACTTTCTGTAGCGTCAACGTTAACGTTGCGCTTACGGAGAGTTTGATTTTGTTTTTACGCTATACGCTCCAATGGATTGTTTATCTGGACGATTGCCATTGCTATATTTCCACAATTAGATATTAATTGGAATCATCAAGCCGGTTTAATTGAGAAATTTTGGAAATATACAGTGCGCTTTGTCTAACAAGCTAACATTTTGCTCGCATTGGAAATAGTTACGTTTCGTATTTAGTTGAAATTTCAATTTCCAACTAAATTAAAGTAGCCAAAAGGCATCAATTGCAATAAAATTGTAGTGTTTTTTATTGATTTTAGAGTTAATTAAGTCGAGAATTGCCTGCCAAATATTGTTTAAAGACACCACATACTTGAATCTAAACGTAAGCCAAAATCAACAAACTAACTGTTTTTTTAAACGGAATTGTCTAAATGCTTTCTAATTTAAATAAAACTCGATGAAAATCGTAATAATCGATTTTTCTGTAATAATTCCAGATAGTACAGCTGCTGATTCAGCAACAACACCAACGATAATCCTGTTACCCTACGGCCGCATGTTGGTAGTAGATCGAAGCGTATTTGCTCAATTACAAGCCGACCATACCGGCATCGATTTTATGGAATTGAGTGCGAATTTGATACGACAACAGCAACAACAACAACATCTCCAACTACAACTGGGCAGTACTCCGAGTATTTTAGATTCGGAAGCGACAAGTAAAGGCTTATCGCCGATATCGCTCGGCTTCTCGCCGCCAGCCTACGACGAGATCTTTGGCGATAAAAACGATCTACCGCCGTCGTACAGTGAGGTCAGTTTGATGTTGCGAACGCAAGCGGTACCGGTGACGGATCAGGATATCGAAATGGGCCAAATTAGTGCAAATAACGAGAATAATTTGAATAAGGAAGTTGATGATGGATTGAGGCGCAACAATATCGAAGATGGTGATATTCATCGGACAATAGCGTCGACTTCACAAAGTCCACAAGATCGTTGTTTGACGGTTATGGAGAGTAGAATTTAAGACTTTTTCTAAGTTTATCGTCGTAGAAACTCCGAATTCGCTAGTTTGCTCCAAAGTGTCTTATCGGGGAAGATGTTGTTGTTGATTCCTTTCTTCAATTTTTTGATCGTTATTGTTTCCTAGTGATTTTGCGAACTGAAACTTCGGCTTTTGATAAAGTGTTTGTTGATTAAATCTGCATATCACAATGACTTTTATTATTATTACTTTTATTATTATCGTAATTGTTATTTAAACTTCTATTGTTTCTCAAAGTCAATTAGATAAGATGTTATATCATTAAAATTTAAAAAATCAACACCAAGTTACAACGAATCTATTTCGTGTATAAATCTGTATATTATCATATCTTGAATCAATATCAATAGATTTTTTACAATAAACCGAAATTGTGGACTTTCTTTTATAGACGCCTCAATTTTGAGTCAAATCAAAGACGTGAAGAAGCCCAAATTTGATTCACAAACTTCATTCCTGCTTAGATTAAGGGAGTCTATTGCAAGCTGAAACTGTTGCAGTAGAGATGTGCGCCAGAATATTTACGAAGAAAACTCAGGAAGCATTGAAAGCTCTTGGGAATGTCGTCAGTCCCTGAAGCTGCCGACAGGGGTAATAAACTTACCCCAACTTGGGTGCCAGGGAATTAGAGGAAATGAACTAGTTGATGAACCTGCAAAGGCAGGCCCTGCAGCTTTTTTTGTAGGCCCAGAACCGTTCTGAGAGTTAAAAAAACTCCAGTGGGTGAAAGAGATTTGCTGATGGAAAAGTGCTCCACTGGAGGCGTTTTTACGAAGAAAACTTACAGATTTGACCGACAATCAGGAAGCATTGAAAGCCTTTGGGAATGTCGTCAGTTCTTGAAGGTGCCGACAGAGGAACAATCTTACCCAAGCTTGGGTATCAGGGCATCAGGGAATTAGAGGAAATAAGCTAGCTGATGAACTTGCAAAGGCAGACTCTGAAGCTTCAGAACTGTTCTATGGGTTAACAAAAGTCCAATGGGCGAAGAAGATCTGCCGATGGGAAAGGAGCAGTAAAATGCTGTACTGGAGGCAAACTCAGAGAAAGCTAAGAAGCTTCTCGACCTTACTAGGAACGAATTAAGACTTCTAACGGGACTTCTGACAGGATATTGCGCTCTCGGATTTCATTTCAAGAAATTTACTCACCTTGGCAGCACAACTTTGTCACCTGCTGAGGCTCGAAGAAGGTCTCCCAGAGAGGTAATTAACTTTGCAAGGGACAGAAATAGGTAGAAGTCGCAGTTCGGTAAGTAGCCTTTCTCAGTTAAACTAACCTAGGTTTGTTTCTCAATTGGATCAATGTTATGCTTCTTAGCCTCCAGATCGATTTCTGGTGGCTCACAAAACGAGCCGATCAGGCTTCTTTGGCAATCTCTCGTGATTAAAGGAGGTGCAAATCGAATTTCCTCTACATTAAACCTTGGAACTGCGCTTTATCAAAACTTCTAAGTTTCAAGAAGCAATAATTTAATATGTTGAGCGTCTAATTTTTACTCTACAAGTCTAAATAAGCTGATAAGTTACAGTGCAATGATTATACAATTTATATCTTGAATACGTGTGGTAATTTATTTGAATGGGTATTCTGGATGTTCCTTAATCCTACAATAAATAAAAAACGGCTACTCTTCGAATATATGAAATTTTAGATAAAACTCATACCCAGCGAAAGCGGAGAAATCTAAAATTCTCAGATTAGCATCCAAATTATTCAACTTCTCCATATCGTCGTCGTCCAAATTGAAATTGAAGATGTCGATATTCTGTCGTAATCGTTCCGGATTCGTACTTTTCGGTATCGGCACAACACCCCGTTGGACGGTGTGTTTCAACAAAATTTGCGCCGTCGATTTGCCGTGTTTCTCCGCAATTTCCTTCACAGTTGGATTGTTCAAAATATCCGGCAGTTCAATTCTAGAAATTCAAATATTAACCGTAATGCTACGAATGGAGTTTCTATTACTTTTGTCCGAATTGCTCCATAAATTGGGCCAATCCCGGTGATCCTAACGGCGAGTAAGCTGTCACAACAATATGATTTTTCTTGCAGAATTCGACCAGTGGTTTCTGTTGATTGTAGGCGTGCAATTCGACTTGTAAATTAGCCGGCGGTATGCGGGCATTCTCTAGGATTCGTTCAATTTGTTTGATATTAAAGTTGGATATACCGATGGATTTCGTTAAGCCGGCATCAACTTGATTCTCCATTGCCTTGAAGGTACATTTCTCAAGTTATATAAATCACTATTATTAAAAAAAATCAATTATTGGAAGGTTAATAATTGCAGAATTACACGCAACCGGGAACCTTGACTTGGAAAACAAAGACTAAGGTTGCATTTTTGTTATTATCGTGTTCGGTTGGGTTTTTATTTCATTTTATTTTATTAATTCGCGAATCGATTGAGGTTTATCATGCAATTCTAGTTTTATTAACATTTACGGTAATAATTGACACAGTTCGAGTTAATCGGGTGTATCATAAATTCGTCCTAGAAAATTCGTGATTTTTTGCGTTAATTGCAATCAGGCCCGGACTGGATAGAGGGTTTCCGCCGGGCCTAACTGCCTTTAAGGGTCGCGCTCGAAGCAAGCTACCCTGTCCTCATAAGAAAAGCATTTCCAGTGTCATTTGAAAAGGAGGTAGGAAATTTAATTCGAAATTTAAGCCTCTACCGCCTCTATTAGGTAAAATTTGGAAGATCTACTGGTTTTTCCGAAAATTCCGAAAAACAGCGTTTTTCAGCCAAAAAAGGTGTTCTATTTTCAAGCGTAGTTTTTTGTACAATCAATAAAATGGAACTAATTTTACACAGATAGAAACTAGATAGTTGAGGCTAAATTTTCTTTCGTTTTTGCAAAATAAATGAGCCAAATTTTTTGAAATTACACATTCTAATTGTAAGTAACTCAGCAGATGATGTGATGTGGTTTCGAGACTTGTGACTGGCTTAAAAAATGGAAGGAGACGATTTGGCCCATCGGCATGTAGCGAAACCGGTTCGAGCGATACCCTTAAGAGGCCCATGCAATTGCTTTTTGAATTACTATTTACACGAAAGATAATTAGATAATTTTTAATAATCGACATCGCCTATTTTTGGAAATATCGCAAAAATTGGAGCGGATTCAAAAAGGGCTTTCCAACGTGGATCTAAGGACTTTTTCATTTCAGAAAATCCCAATGGAATCTGGAGTTAGAGAGAAAAATTTCGAAGTATGCTTCTTTGTAATATTTTACAGTATTTTTACTTTTCCTCATAACTTAACCGATGTTGTTTATTTTTCAGTAATTTTGGCAGAGTTTATAGGAAATGGAAAGCGCTTCCCAAATTTTCGAGAAATTTTCCAACCGGTTTGCTGGTTTTCCCGGAAAATTGGAGAAACTGTACTACACCTCTTTTTCGATTTGATCTCCAAATGATGCCAATATTTAATAATCGATAATTCGTTTATTTTTGCAAATATTGCAATCAATAAAGCAGCATTAGAAAGAGCATTTTAAGTAGCATTAGAGAAAATTTTTAGTTTTGGAAAATTCCCCTTAAATTTGAATTTATAGACGAAAATCTAGCAGCATGATTTTTCCAAATTATTGCAAAGCTTTCTATATTTTCGTCCATAATTTATCTAATGTTAAAAATTTCCGAATGATTTTTGCAAAATAAATAGAAAATTGGAAGCGTTTTCCAAATCTGCAAGAAATTTTCCAATCAGCTTACTAGTTTTCCAGGAAATTACCAAAAACTGAAGGTCTTATGTATAGTACACCTTTTTTCGACTTAGAGTCGAAACAATGCCAGTATTTAATTTATTTCTGGAGGTAAATAAAATAGCATTAGAAAGAGGATCTTAAGGAGGAAAATTGCGCCTTAAATTCTTTCTAATTCCGTTTCAAGCATTAGAATACGTTTGGAAAACTAGCGAGAAACCGAGCATTTGTCGCACGCTACATCGATGGAGATCTAGCGCAAAACGGGGCCAAACAACCCAGTCCGGCACTGATTACAATAAACTTACCTTCCAAACGGCCACTTGATCCGTACTAAGGTCCATATCGATCCGGCCATCAGGTGTATGCGGATGTAAATCACCTTCGACATCCCTAAATCCGAACGGTACATGAACCAAATATAGATCAACATAATCGATTTGCAATAAATCAAGCGAACGCTTCAAATACTTCTCAACGCCATCATGACGATTTCCACTAGGTGGTAGTTTCGTGACAATAAACAAATCATCCCCTGTTAATCCAAGAAATCAATAATTTTCTTAAATTAGAACGAGCTTATTACTTGTAATTTTGCCGGATTTAATCCAACGATTGATAACATCACCGATGACCTTCTCGTTTTCGTAAACGTGAGCCGTGTCGATGTGACGGTAACCGGCTTCTAAAGCTGCATCGACTGCTGTCGCCAGTTCTTCATCTTTCGCCTATCGCCAACCGAACAAAAACCAAATAATTAGTAGAGCTAGTTGGTGGGAGAGTGGAGAAAATAGAAAGCAAATGAGGAAATTGGAGCGTTCGTCGAATTTCAATCAAAATACCTTCCGTTCTTGCTTCCCATCATCAACGGTTCTTTTCGTAAAAGAAACAGTTCAATGTTTTATTAGTTTGTAATGGATTTTTTTTTTAATCTTTTGTACAGATTAGCGATCTTAAAGAGACTATCTGAAAGTAGAATTCGGTCAAAATTTCGTGAGAAATCTCATTTGATTCTGATTTCTAAACTTTTTGTGACATCGAAAATTGAGCGTTTTCACTCCGAAGTTGTTCCTTATCTTGAAGAGATCTCTTTATTTGATAATTTAGAAGCAAATACTACAACGTTATCAGTAATGACATTAATATTTGATAAACAATGAACGAATGATTCATAGATTAAGAGACCTTCATTATAACATTTCACAGTATTGTCATTAATTATTCTTAATTATTTCCGATGAATTATCACAAATAAGTAGAGGTTACAACAATAAATCAACCGAAACAAGATTTTTATTGAAATTCGTTGTAAATATTGAAAAACAATTCAATTACAGAAGCCCTGACCTTAATTTCTGTATACAGGCCGTGCGCTAGTTTTTATTTTTAACCCCCGTAATTTAGCACCAAAACTGCACCCTAAATGTATTCCCGCATAATGAGAAATGTATGTTTTATTTTTTAAATGCAAGTTATCAAGGTGATGATAAGCGAATGCAACTGTATTTTATGCAACAGACAGTGTGACATACAAAAAGTTTGTTGCACCGAATTTGGACAATTGTCACATAAATTAAGCGCACTCGGGCGTAACTTTTAATGAAGAGCAATTGATTCAAATTAAGCCAAATTTTCTGAAAAACACGAAACTTTCAGGATGCCACTCACCGGAAAAATCAATGTATTAAGAAACGGCTATAAACGAACTATTTCGGGTGCTTTTAGGGGATTTATTTGTGTTTTTCGATAACTTACCTGCCAAGTACCGTACCCAATCATCGGCATCTCATTTCCAGAACTCAAAGTTACTGTCGGAATACCCATTTTGACTAAAAAATCAATTGTTTAATCGCTTTATTTATTGATTGATAGTGCTTATTAGTTGTTTTATTGTTGTAATCAGTAGTGTTAACAGTACAATAGTTGACTGGTAACTGGAAACACTACAGCAATGAATAAGAAACGATTACAACAAAATTGGAAAGTGTACGTGGAGATGGGAAATGGTGAACTTTTTACCTTGACACCAAAATAATTATCTCGCTTATGATTAAACTAATTATTTATTCGAATCTTCGAGAAATATATGAACAAAAAATTGCTGAATTTCCCATAAGTATAGACTAGATTTGATGATTTTTTGGATGAAAACCCTCCGAATCTTCAGAATTTTGCAAAAATCGATAAATCGTGGATAAAACCTTCAACTCAACTAAAAAAAGAAAACAACTCTAAAATTAACAAATTGAAATTTTCTTTTATTTCATCTTCGTTCAAATTTAGCAAAAATACACATGGTTTAAAACAAAAATGCCTCAAGGAGCCGGACTATAATTCTGTAAAAAGGAAATTTTGACGAACGATTTCCCGATCATTTTTTGATAAAAATTCTGGTTTTGGGGATTGCTCGAAGGAGCTATATTGAATTTTATAGTTTCAGAAAGTGTGAAAATTTTGAAGAATTAGTAGGTTTTCCAAATTTGCAACAAATTTTCCATTGGGCACTGATGACAGGACCATCTATGCGCTATTTAGTAAACGAAAAAGCCGATTTCCACGCTATTTTCCCGTGAATACAAGCAAGATTTTCACATAGGAACAGCATAATTTTAAAATCCATAAAATCGTCTATAAATTGAAAAAAACCCGGTTCAATATTTTCGTTTTTAATAGATGAAAATGGCCAACGAATTTCCCCTTGATTTTCCCTGAACTTCCAAAGATTTGATATCACGTGAATTCCCCAGATTTTCAGAAAATGGGACATTTAGTTCTCTACGTCTAAGATTGGGGATGAAAACTTTCAACAAACTTTTGCTCTTGCCATCGATTAAACCCCATATTCATTGATATAAGCCGAGTTATGAGGGAAAATTAAAAAAAAAAACATATTTCTGGACTTTCCCTATAATTTCCATCTTAAGCTCTCTCGAACTTGAATTTTCGATAAAAAATGAACCGATTTCTAATCCGACCCCTTAAAATTTCCTCAACTGTCGTTCAAATTGCTCATAATAAGTCGATTATGACATCAGAAGATTGAGGGTGCAAGAACTAAAAAATGCAACGAAAACTGTTGAAATGTTGCCGTTAGGATAGTTTAAGGGATGATTGTGTTGCACTAATTGAAAACTCATTTAACCGCAAAATATAAATGTTGTTTTATTATCACATTATCAAATTACAATACAACACGATAAACTGTTCCAGTTGTTTACAATATTGAAGCATTTAAAACATCCCCTATTCTAGATTAATTCTTATCACAAACACAAATCTATCCCTCAAATAGATACAATTCTATCTCGATCTGTATTTGTGTATTCTTAAAGGACTATTAAACACACCCTTCTGGTTTTAACAACAACCCATAACAATAACAACCGCAAATTAATTCGATAATCATCATTTAAATAGAAGGGTTATTGTGGATTTTCACCTGAAACTACCGAAATTTGATATTTTCTTTAATTTATCGTTGGTAATTACATCGAAAAATTCCCGTTATGGTCCTTTTAACAATTTTGATTTTTTTATTGTGTTGGAAACTATTAGGGGTTGCCTCAAGTGGGACAGTTGTTGGTTTAAACCACTCAATATTTCCTTATCTCGATCGAAAACCACAATCAGATGAGAATATCTTTGTGGAAAATGGCGATGTTGAAATTGATTTAGTGGAAAATAATTGAAAATTTCAGGGGTTGTAATGGAAATTTTATAATTATAGTGTACTGTAATGAGCTTCATTACAACACAGATTTCATTGAGAAACCACCCCCGATTTATATGGTTATCCTTAAATAAATATGGATGAAAATGGGGGAAATTTAAAAATTACTCGAGTTTTTTCACGGAAATAATGACTAGAAATTTCCATTTTATAGATAGATTGAAGGTTTTCTCTGGAATTCTCAAGAATATTTTATCCCCGATTGTTTGATTAAAAATGCCGCACAGGGGTGCTTTATAAATCTCCACAAACAATCCTATTAATTGCATTGTAATGGATTCCATTACGATACAGAATTTGATATAAAACATGCAAATATTTGAGGAAGTTGAACCGAGAGATGCGCATTTTAGGGAGTTGCTCGATTAGGGGTGAATTTCCTGTATCCTCAACTATTTTATCATTAACAATACTGTTATCGTTTTAATTCAATGATAAATCTACCGGATTAGGTTCCTTTCATTATTGTAATGGTTTGTTTATAATTAGAACCCTTAAATCCGACCGCTAGTTTGACAGGATAATAGAGTGGATTATCCTGTACTTTCCGTACAAATCCCCTAATGAAATGGACTTTCTATTGGACACAAGACTAGTCAAAAGGCACGAGCCTTAGAAGCTTTCTTTCTTCCTCATTGTGGTTGTTGTGTGTAACCAGCCGCCTTTTTACAACAACAAACAGTGTCAAATTACCGATATTTCCAGGCTAAACAACAAATTTATTGTTGCTGTTACATCTGTATTTTTGTTTAATTCAATAGACGGATAAAACGGTACGTTAATTTTTAATAGAATGATACGATGATACGTGCCTTTTTACTGCCGAACAGTATCGTTTACAAGCGCGCATCCAAACTTGTATTTAAGGGATGAAATCGGGTATTAATAGGATGGATAAATGAATTATTTATTGGGAGTTGATTGTATTTTTTGAATAGATTACAGTGTTTCCGTTTCATTATCGATAACATCAAAAATTTACGCCATTTCCGCTTGAAACTACAATTCTATGGTTACATTAACGTAGGAATCCTTGATAGTAGTTTTTTTGAGTTTTATTAATTTGCCTTAGAAATTTCTATTCTACAGTCTTCTCGCTAGCCTCGAACATCTCGTTTTCTTAAAGTTTCAAATACAAAAACTGTTGTTATTCGTCTTCTTACGCATATGATTCGGTACCAAAATTCAACGATATCGGTTACACAGTAAATGAATATTTAAATACGGATGCCCCCCTTTTTCTTTTCTGTTGTAATATTTACAAGGGACTCTAGTATTAGATGTATACAGAAAAGACCACCAGGGATGATCCTAGTCTTTTCTGCTTGTAATAACGAATTAACAACGATTGCTTGAACACAATAATTAATAACAGTAGAAAGAACCACCAATATCAGCCGCTTATCAGATCTATCAGTTATTATTCGAGTTGATTTGTGGTTGAGAAATTCTGTTGAAAGACAATAGAGTACTAAATAATAGGATTAAAAAGTTGTTTTACTGCAACTATATTTGTTAAAAACTGTGATTTTGCGCTGGAATCGGGTGAATTTGACTAGGATCCCACCCTTAATTCGAATCAACAATAACAATGATGTAACCTGATAGACCCGATAACCAGTCGTCTCTTGTTTTCCATTGATACACTGGGCTACTAGTTTACGCATAATTGCCCAAAAAGATGGGATCTATTCGGTTACAAAACCGAAAACCACCAATTCTAAGGGTGGTGGGGTACTATCAATATAAAACCCGACTAGTATCACAGTTCTAAATCAGTAGTCTTTTCGAATTTGACCCAAGTTTTCGAAAATTTCGGCGATAATTGTTATGATTTTGCTACAACGAATGGATGAATCCGATAATACAACACGAAATCATTCCGATTTCAGTATAGACCATATTTTGAACCGTGCTGGGGTTAGTTGTCCGAAAACTAGTGATAATAGTGATATTTGTGATAATGCGGTTCCTTTGAGTAATTTCCAGTGGCTACACTGTACGAGGTATTGCCCGCCAAAAGTACCAAGTAAGTCTAATCTGAGGGGCCGGTAAAAAAATGGAAATTTCGTTCATTTTTTAAGTTTTTGGGCTTACTCGAAAGAGTATTTCTAGCTAAATATGAGGAGTTTTATAGTTTTGAAAATGTGGAAATTTAGGGTTTTAGATAGAAATCTAGAAGTGTTTTCTTAAAGTTTCCCTTATCAGTCGTTATCGATTTATTTGCAATGAATATGGAGTTTAATTGGTAGCCAATTGGAAGTTTTCCAAATATGCCGAATGGTTCGATAGTTTTCCGAAAAATTACAAAAAAGAGCAAGTTTTTGAAGGTTTTCTTACACAATTTTGAACCTGTTACGTTTTCCGAACGAGTAGGGAATTCGCGTAATAGAGGCTAAATTTTGGAAATTCGGGGAAAATCAAGGAGAAATTCGATAAGCATTTTCGCATATTAAAAATGATTCTATTGAAATAGGTTTTCTTCCAGTTTGTAGAAAATTCTATGGACTTTAAAGATGTTATGTGAAAATCTCGTTTAGTTTAATGGGAAAATCGCATGGAAGTCTTTTTCCTACGCATAAGTTTAAAATCCATAGAACCGTTTACAAAGTGGCAAAAGACCTGGCTCAAACGCTTATGTTTAACAGGTGAAAATGCCTAACAAATTTCCCTATCATTTTCCCGAGTTTTCAAAATTTTGGCCTCTATTACGTGAATTAATCTAGGTATAAATTTTCCGAAGATGACATTTAATTATCTGTTTAAAATTGTGGAAGAAAACCTTTAACTTGCTACTTTTCTTAATTTTCTGGAAAACCACCAGCCTAATTGGAAATTTCTGCCATATTGTTTACTTAAATTTTCCCCTATCAATCGTTATAAATTTATTTGCAATGCTATCAATTAAAATTTATAACAAATTGAAAGAGCTTAATAAATATGCTAAACGGTCTGATAATTTTCCGGAAAATTAAGGAAAATAGCAAGTTTCTTGAAAGTTTTCTTACATGTTACGTTTTCCGAACGAGTGGGGAATTCACGTAGTAGAGGCCAAATTTGGAAGTTCAGGGAAATCAAGAGGAAATTCGATAGGCATTTTCATCTATTAAAAATAACTGAACCAGGCTTTTTTCCAGTTTGTAGAAAATTCTATGGACTTTAACGATATGCTACTGTTGTGTGAAAATTTCGTTTAGTTTCATGGGAAAATCGCATGGAAAACAGCCTTTTTAACGCATAACTTTAAAATCCATAGAACCGTCCACAGGGTAGAAAAGGACCTAGCTCAAACGATTATGTTTAACAGGTGAAAATGGCTAACAAATTTCCCTATCACTTTTCCCGAGGTTTCCAAATTTTGGCCTCTATTACGTAAATTAATCTAGGTATAAGTTTTCCGAAAATGACATTTAATTGTGCAAGAAAACTTTTAACAAACTTGCTACTTTTCTCAATTTTCCGGAAAACCACCGACCTAATTGGAAATTTCTGCAATATTGTTTCCTCAAATTTTCTCTTATCAATCGTTATCAATTTATTTGCAATGCTATCAATTAAAATTGATAGCAAATTGAAAGAGCTTTCTAAATATGCTAAATGGTCCGATAGTTTTCCGGAAAATTGCAAGTTTCTTGAAGGTTGTCTTGCACAATTTGAAACGTGTTACATTTTCCGAACATGTGAGGAATTCACGTAATAGAGGCCAAATTTTGGAAGTTCGGGAAAATCAAGGGAAATTCGATAAGCATTTTCACCTATTAAAAATGATTGTATTGAACCAGGTTTTCTTCCAGATTGTAGAAGATTCCATGGGCTTTAGAGATATGCTATTGTTATGTGAAAATCTTGTTCACTTCCATAGGAAAATCGCATGGAAGTCTTTTTCCTACACATAACTTTAAAATCCATAGAACTGTCTACAAAGTAGAAAAGATCTGCCTCGAAACAATTATATTTAACAGGTAAAAATGGCTAACAAATTTCCCTATCATTTTCCAGGGTTTTCAAAATTTTGGCCTCTATTACGTGAATTATCTAGGTATAAGTTTTCCGAAGATGACACTTAATTATCTGTGTTTAAAATTGTGCCAGAAGACCTTCAACAAACTTGCTACTTTACTTAATTTTCTGGAAAACCACCGGCCTAATTGGAAATTTCTGCCATATTGTTTCCTTAAATTTTCTCCTATCAATCGTTATCAATTTATTTGCAATGCTATCGATTAAAATTGTTAGCAAATTGAAAGAGCTTCCTAAATATGCTAAACGGTACGCTAGTTTTCCGGAAAATTAAGGAAAATTGCAAGTTTTTTGAAGGTTTTCTTGCACAATTTGAAAAGTGTTACGTTTTCCGAATAGGTGAGGAATTCATGTAATAGAGGCCAAATTTTGGAAGTTCGGGAAAATCAAGGGAAATTCGATAGGCATTTTCACCGACTAAAAAGGATTGTTTTGAACCAGAGTTATGCTACTGTTATGTGAAAATCTTGTTTACTTCCATAGGAAAATCGCATGGAAATGTCTTTCTCCTTGAAAATCCATAGAACCGTCTACAAAGTGGAAAAGACCTGCCTCGAAACAATTATGTTTAACAGGTGAAAATCGCTTATAAATTTTCCAGTGATTTTCCCCGAGTTTTCAAAATTTTGGCCTCTATTACGTGAATAGCCTAGGTACAAGTTTTCCGAAAATATTTCAACTTATTTTACTTAATTTTGCGGAAAACCACCGGCTAATTGGAAAATTTCTGGCATATTTGGAATTTCTTTCAATTCGCTATCGATTAAGCCCCTTACTCAAAAGCCGTTATTGGGGAAAATTTTAAAAATACTTCTAATTTCCACTGACTAAATTTCTAAAACAAAATCTTGAATTTTCAATAAAATGGACGATTTTCCACTTATTTACCGAAATCTAGCCCCTTCACCTAGATTTTTTTATTTTAACTAAAACAAGGAACGCAACGGAGGGAAAACCCGCAGAAACGCCAGCTCGGCCGCCACCCCCGCATCCCCTTCACCACTTACCAACTATCGGTACTCGAGGAGAAATTCCAACAGAGCCCCTATCTGAGCAGCGAAGAAGTGATAATTCTATCGAGAAAACTAAATTTGGCCGATATTCGCGTCAAAATTTGGTTCCAAAATCGGCGCGCTAGAGAACGCCGCGAGCAAACCCACACGAGAACCACTGCAGAAACCACCACCAATCAAACACAACAAATCGTTTGGAATTACCGAAATTTGGAAACACCGAAGGATTGTTGAATTATAACCAATTTAATGTACATAAATAAAACGAATATTTAAATTAAGATTTTATTGCCAACGTAAATTGTTGGTTTTACCAAATTTTCCTTCGATAAAAGACAAATGTGCTATTTTAGACCCAGAATACTTTCAATTATTAAATCGGTTAAAGACAGCGATTCTAAGACTACAATGTTTGGCTTAAATTTGTGTGTTATTTTGCGAAATTTGATTAATCGGAAATTATTCTATTGTTATAATAGATTCCCTGCCTTTTCCGACTCCTATCCATTTCACTAAAACAACTCCATTATTGATTTATTTGCTCAATTACCTCGATATTTACCTGGTACGCCCAGAAGTTCTTCAATTTTCTCAACATACTTCTTAGCATTCTCCGGTAAATCATTGAAGGCCCGTACATTCTCGGTTGATGTTTGCCAACCTGGTAATGTTAAATATTCAACTTCGATTTTAGCTAAATCACCAGCCGTCGATGGGAAATAATCGATTTTCTTCCCTTTTAATTTATATTGAATAGCGATTTTGATCTCTGGTAATGCATCTAAGATATCTAATTTCGTTAGGCACAATGCTGTATAGCCATTTACCATATTGGTATATTGTAATAGGAAGACATCTAACCAACCACAACGACGTTTCCGTTTGGTTGTAACGCCAATTTCAGCGCCACGTTCTTGTAACGACTCACCAATACTCTAGAATTTCGGTAGAATTAAATCAAAATATTTTCGATTTTTTATAATTGATTACGTCTCGTAATTCAGTTGGAAATGGGCCACTTCCGACACGTGTCGTATAAGCTTTTACAACACCAACAACTTCCCCAATACGCGATGGTGGTAGCCCTAAACCAGTACACACCCCACCCACACTACAATTCGAAGATGTCACAAATGGGTAAGTACCTGAAATTGTTAACTATAGAGATGCTGGATGAGAATTTTTATTTTAAATTGAACAAAAACTTACATTAAAGCTAAAAAAACTTGTAATCTTTTTAATTTTTAATAACAATAGAGGGTAACTTACCGAAATCTATATCCAACATTGCAGCATTTGCACCCTCTACTAATACTTTTTTACCATTTTTGATAGCTTGATTCAAATAGGAGACAGTTTCGCGGACAAGAGGGCGGACTTTCTCCGCATATTTCTCATAACGTGCCAATTCGTTATCGACATCAACATCCAAATTGGGGAACATCCGTTGGTACATGGATACTAACGTTTTAAATCTAAAAATCGATTAATCGGAAAATTCGAAATTGTTTCAATATTACTTTCGACTGAATTCGGTGAAATCGCCCAATAATTCCCCGATTCGTATCCCATTCCTTGTTGCTTTCGATGAATAAGTCGGTCCGATACCCTTTTTCGTTGTCCCCAAGCCTTGACCTTTTTCGTTATTTTCTTGTTCTTGTAGACCATCGATTTGTTGATGGAAATCGAATACTAAATGTGCACGATCCGATATTAATAGACGTCCTTGCCAATTTTTCAAGCCCTTCTTCTCGTTCTTGTCCAATTCCTCGAATAGACCGGGCAAATGGATGACAACACCGTTACCTAGAAAAATAATCAAATTGTTGTAACAAATGGTGCCTGGCTCATGAATTATAAATATCTCGATAATCGATTAAATAAACGTTTATCTTATTTATCTTATTGGGATAAGTTTCATTCAACACTCGGAATGTTTTCGGATTAGAGGCGAAATTATTTGGAAATTACGCAATAAGAAAGTAGAAAAAAGCGTTATTAACCTTGGCACATTTCCATCATGTCTAACAATAAGATTACGAATAAAAACAACTGAAATTGATTAAATATTGCGCGCAATTCTACCACAATTGGTTGTTTTAAGTACAGAAAAATTCTAGTATCGAGCCCATGATGATGGAATAGCGCCAATAAAAAATAAACAATTACCAATAACAGAGACGCATTTCGGATGGATGATTCCACTTGGTAATAGATGAAAATCGTATTCGACACCTTCAATAACAACAGTATGTCCGGCGTTATTTCCACCCTAAAATCAACAATAAAATCGCTTATCTCAACAGGAAATAGAACTGTCTACACATATTTGAACTTTGTCCAGTAAAAAAGATTATTGTAATTAATGTGTAATGGAAAATTTTTATTATAAAGACCACCTGTGTGGTTTATCGAAATATTCCGCCAAAATAAACTGGCCGAAATTCAACTCCTTATAATTGAATTTTTTGATAAATCGAAACAATTCTTGAATTTTACAAATGTAATAACGACATTGAAACTACGTATTTCCCTCCCAAATCACATGATTTTTGGTGGTAATTAAACACCCCGATTTCCACGAAAATTCGAATCAATTAAAACGTCACGTGTAATTCTAGAACCACCTACAATTGTTATATAAAAAAGGTCAACTCAAATTTTCCAATTTTCAAATTTCTAGAAATTCAAAACTCACCTGACACCGGCAAACAATATCGACAGTTTCCGCCAATAAATCGACAACTTTCCCTTTACCTTCATCGCCCCATTGCGCCCCCAACACCACCAGGGCCTTCGTTTCGCTTTCCGTCCGTTGTTTCTTCCTCGGCGATCCGTTCATTTTACCGGTAGGCGATTGTAGTTTTACCTGTCACCGAAATTCGTTAACACGGAAATTTAGTGGAAAAATCACGGAGCACGCCGCCGTAGACAATGCTGTTCTTTCGCCATTTGTTCCCCAGGAAACGCGAAAAAATCGAATGCACACGCGCACTTCGCCAATGAAAATTTAGAGCGTCGACAATAGCCGGGTTTAGGGGGGCGAATAAAAACAAATCGAAAATTATAGGAGCAATAAAATTGTATTAAAAGCAATGTCCACCGCAGCAATGAGCGTTCTTCAAATTAATTACATCGCAATTAACGCCACCAGGTAGATGTTTATTGATTTTACTTAAAATCTCGTAAGTGTAACTTTCCTGGTCGCTATCAACAGGTGAAGATTCGTCAATCGTGTAACTGAAAATACAACGATTAAATTAAACCAAAATTAATTAAATAAATACTTTAACGCTTTAAAAAATGGCGAAAATTCGTTATTCTTCAAAACAGTCAATACAACTTTCCTCATATTATTCTTAAACGCTACCAATTCCAATATTTGCATCATAAATTTACCCAAACCTTTCCGGCGGACGAACGGCTCCAATTGTAGCTCATAACTGGAAAAAATCAATTTTATCTCGATCGTATTGTCGTTAAATCAAACGAACCAATACAAAACTTCAACACCTTCATCTAAATCGAATCGAAAGTGCGAAAAACCCAAATTTCTACCGTCATTAGCCTGCGCTATCAGATACCAAGCGCTATCGTCCATCATCTCCTCCAATTTCCGAGCGTCATTCCAGCCCCACGAACACTCCTCGTATTTCTTTTGCATATTCCGTTTAGTCAAACCGAACACCCAATTCTTTCGGTCGTCGTCCAGATCTTTGACTCTCTTCATGGATAATTCGGCAATTAAATCGTTTTTCGTGAATTTTCTGAATACAGGAAACGGCTCTAATGGGTCGATTAATTTATTTGCCTCGTTTACAACCGACATAGCTTGCGAGATACGTTGTTGCTCCTCTTTGCGTTGTAGACGTTTCTCTTTACTTTTCATCGAACTTTTGCGCTAGAATTTTAATAAATTTATTGTTGAACAACGAGAATTTACAACTTACCCCCATTATTGATTTCGAAAATTGAATTTGGAGGGAATTTTGATAAGACAACACAAAAGTGAGGTTATAATCGATGATGCTTCACTAGAGACATCTGTAAATAGTGAGGTTATAATCGATCTAGAGGCATCTGTAAATAGTCGAATAACGCGCGAATTCTTAAAAATCTCCCAATATTTTCAACAAATAATTCAACATACCGTTAATATAGAAATATGCGTTATTTTATTTTATTATTTAAACCAAAAATATCGAATAATCAAATAATTAGTTTTAATCGTCGCCGTAATTAGCGTCAGTATCGATCTTAAACATTGCCAAATTACCGACAATTCCAGTATATGATTTATTTATTATTATTCCCAAGAAAAACTAAAATTTTTAAATTAATTTATCAAAAATTGAAATTGTCAACGTCGTTATTCTATAATTGATTTTATTTATCTCATATATTTTGAAAAAAATTCGCTTGTAGGTTAAGTTTGGCAACATGGTTTAGTTGTGGTTGTTTTGAGGTTATGTTGTTTTGATTTTTAAATTTCGACAATGGCAAGATTTGGGAATATTCACAGGTATTTTACACAATTTTTAATGAAAAACGGCGCTGTTACTGTAGATGAATCGATACAATTATGCTCTAAATTAAATTCAGGTTGATTTCGATCTTTCGACTATTTTAAATTAATTGTGAATTTTCAGAAATAAATACGCCACCACAGATTAGAGATATCGTCAGTGTAATCAACGAGGAGATAAATAAGCACAATTTCAAATTAATTGTCGCTAAATGCGAGATAACCGAACGAGAATTGGTGGTGTGGTTGAATTTAAATAACGATAAATTGTCACGTTTACAAACAACGTATACGGTTGTAGAATTGGAGTATTTCCATAAAATTCTGCATACGATCCTCAGTACCGATCATTATCGCATCACGAAGCCGATTTGTTACAATTTAATTTCCAATTTAACCGGCCGGCTACAACGTAACGATGCTGAACGTGTTTTAAACGATTGGATTGCCAATCAATATTTTATCAATGAACAGAATTATATTTATCTTGGTAAACGATTGATAATGGAATTTCAACCGTATTTGAGTGCGCATTTACAAAACTGTAAATGTGGCCTTTGTTTCGAGTTAACGTTTTATGTAAGTTTATTATTTCGTTATTATTGATAATTCACAATTTTATTTTAGGGTAAAATGTGTAATTTGTGTAGCACATTGTATCACAATTATTGTATCGATGGCTATTTAAAAAAACGCCGAATTTGTCCAAATTGCAACAAACGATGGATTGAAGCTGAGTTTATCCCATCCCAATTCACATTCTCTCAAGAAACCACAATGGAGATATAATTTGTTTATTTTTCTTTATATATTAATTAATTATCAAGATTATGATAAAAATTAGGAATTATGTAATAATTTGTTGAATTCGCTATAAGCACTCTCCAAATCGAAAATCATCTGTCTAGCTTGTGTCTCATCTAATTCATCGGAAACTTCCATCGAATTCAACGTTGCCAACCATTCATTTATCTTCTGTTTACCTTCAAAATCCGACGGTATTATACTTAAACGGTTCATTGTATCGACAAGATCCCTCAATTCCGGATGGATATCGTCTTTCGCCCGGAATTTCAACTTCAATTTATCCATCAACGTAATGAACAACTTCAAACAAAAATCACAGTTAGCCGAAATTCAGCCGTATTCTCTAACTTGACGATTCGTTACCAAGACAACTGTAGTTGTCATAGTAACGAATCGTCAAAACAGACTTACAGAAACAATATCGGCGATACATTTACTAGTATTGCCTTTATCGTCTTTAATTGTAATCGGTCGGTCTTCTTTGATTCGTTCTAGAGCAGCCGGACAGTCCAACTATCAAAAATTATCGACTTTATTGATATTAAATGAGTCAATAGAAACTTACGCGATATTTCCGTACGAACGCATCGACAGTTGGAAATTCGTCGCCTTTAACTTGCCGGAAAGCCGCCTTGTATTGTACCAATAATTTACTACAAGCCCCGGTGTATTCTTTCGGTGTGACACAATCTCTAATATAGGCCTTCTCTAATTGTTGTAACGTATTTATGACAGCATACAAATCGGCTAGATTATCGTATTTGTCACGTTCACGAGCATTGTGGTATAATTTCACTTCCTCGTACAATTCCGGACGATTATCTTTAAATTTATAGAAAGAAATTGAATTAAAAGTTTGATACTAGAAAATCGTTATTTACCTTGACTTATCGACATATTTCTGGCTTGTTTTAATAATTCGATTAATTTTAATTGTTTATAAGAAATTAGTCATCGTTTATTATTGAATGTCAATTTGACAATTTGTCTATCTTCTTCTTCGATACAGAAACAACAATAGGTGTGTTTTTATCTAATTGCGCATGTTTTGAGGTTATTTGCAAGATGGCGAATTAAAACAGCGTTGTCACGTATAATTAATAAACATTTTAAACGAATATTTTTAAAACATTTGCCTATTTCTAAATAATAAACTCGATACTTATTTTTTCAAATATAAACAATAAGGATTTTTGTTTTAAAAAACTGGGGAGATTTTATTTGATTTTTGTTATCGTATAGTTTGAGAAATTTGGCAATTGCGTTTTATGTCAAAATATCTTAAGCTGGGTTCATACGAATTAAAGTCAATTTGACGTTTTGGTAGGCGTCACTACCAGTAATGAAAGAAATAATGAAATACGAGATTTTATTGAAGTGTAAGTATATACAAATTTCCTAATAGAAGACACATCTGTACATGTTCTTTTATACTTATAATTAATACTTGTTTTAAGTCTACAACTATTTGATTTTTTATTTTGTAAAATCAAGTCTAATATAAAAACGTTACAACTATACCTAGAATAAATTAATAGAAATTCTATTATAATTGATTGGTAGTAATAATAAAGAGTAATAAAATAAAATAATGTTCCCTAAATTCAATTTATACTGCCCTTATGGTTCATATAACCATTAAATTGTGATGTGGTCAGTACTTTATCTATGGCAACTTTTCTCATTCTTGTACACGTGGCTAGAAGGGCACCACCCAATAAACACATAGCACCACCACCTAAGGCTAACAATGCGGAAAACCAACCGGTCTTCAAACACACCGTATTCGGGTCCATTTGATAATCTAAAAAACCAAATTCAATGAAAAAATCATAATTTTAGTGATAAATTACCACTTCGTATAGACGAATTTCGCCCCTCTTCATCGTTTTCGCCCTCTTGTAACACCTGCAACGATTGGAAGAGATTCACGTTTTCGGATAAAGACGGATTCGGTGGTAGTGTCGAGGTTAATTGAGCTGATGGGGTGGTTGTTGTGGTCGGTGAGGGCAGCGAACGCTTCCTGATATTCTTAACGTTACGCCAATGGCAGGGTTGGCTCTAAAAATTTTCATTTGTTATGACTAAATTGATTGGTAAGGGGTTGAATTACCGGACATCTTCCATGACACATGCGGACATCGCATTCGATATAGAGCGCCGGTGAGCCGGTGAAGCGGAACGTTTTCATATAGGCGAAAACTTGAGTTTCGTAGATGCCGGCCTCGGACCAGGAGCCGCGGAATCGCGATATTAGCTTGTCATCAACGGGACATCTAGCACGGAAATTGTAATAAATACCGGTATTTCCCCTCGCAGTAAACTATGATTTTATTCGCACTAGAAATCTGTATTACCGACAATAGAGCTTGTCGGTAATGCAGATCACAGTTGAAACAAAGTCATAGCTTACTGCGAGGAGAAATACCGTGAAATTACTAATTTAAAATGGTTATAGATGGAGAACGTAAGTCGTAGCTAAATAATTACCCGTATTCGTCGATTAGTTGTATTTTCTTTGTAGCTCCATTATGGGCGTAACAATCATTGATGACAATATCGAAACCATCTAAAATTATCAATAATTAATTAAATTTTAATTAAATTAATTAAATTTTGGTAAATTACCGTATTTACTCCTCATATAAATGATTAAAGTTAACGGATCGCCGACACGTACAGGACCAGTGACTCGATTCCCACCAGTACCGTAACCGTAACGTATTTCCATATAGCATTCCGGTGGTGTTAACGTAAAAACTACCGGATTCCCAGTTGCCACTCTATGAAATAAATCGAGTTAATTATTAATTAATAATTATAATAAACACTTACTCGACATCGAGGAATGGAAAAGTAACAGTTTTCCAGAAATCATAGCCATATTCACATGTCACTTTGAAATGTTCATCGTATTCTTCTTCAATTAATGGATTATATTGGACCGTAACTGTGTTCCACATAAAATTTTTCTATAAATTAAAAAAATGGTGGTTTGAAATGAAAAAAATTTGGCCGCCCGAGCAGGGACTTGAACCCTGGACCCTTGGATTAAAAGTCCAATGCTCTACCGACTGAGCTACCCGGGCGTTATATAAGATGTCAAATCACAGGTATCTTAATTTACAATTTTTGGTAAATTTAAATAAAATTAATTTTAGAATTATTATGGAAATAGTAAAAACGTGCGTGAATATACAAAATGTTTCATTTAGTTAGCCGAATTATTTTAATAGAATTTATAAAATAATAAAATTATAATAATAATATAATTAATCGGGATATCGGTATTAATTTGGCTAATTGTAGCTCTATTGTGCCATATTATCAAATTTGTAATAATGGTGTAAAATTTATAAATTTATTAATTTAAAATAAAATAAGAGTTTATAAATGCACAAAATGTCGGTAAATAATCGGAATTACTAATAAAATCAAGAGTTTGGGTACAGTTGTGTAGGTTAGGGGTTGGTAGTTTTGAAGGCGCGAAATTTGAAGTTTCCAGCCTAATTGCTTTATTTTTTACAATAATCCGTTGAAATATGTCGGAATTGTTGTGTTTTTTGTTCAACAATGAAACATTCTGTACAATGGGGAATTTTTTGTTGGAATTACCGTGGGCGCTTTCCTGTTATCCTCATTGTGCGTGTTTTTCCCAAGAGTACCACAACGATTCAATTGTATATAAAATTCATAATAATCTCGACCAGTACCGTTGATGTACATACAATCTGGATCATATGCATAGCCTGTAACAGAAGTTCAATCTCATGAAAATAGCCTGTGCGTTTTTCATCTAATTTTTCTTTAAATAGTGGAAAAAATGCGCTAGATTTGAGACGATAATCTGTTTCTAAATACTCTAATTATATATAGAGAGAAAAGAAAAAAAGTACAGTTCTTCGGTGTTATTTTTAATGTGGCAAAATGTAATTTCAACGAACTGTTCATCCATTTTTCCCCATAAAAAATCTAATCGCTGTACAAATTTTAAATCAACATTGTAATAATTGAACCGTGCGAATTCTTAGACTTTGGCATTGATCGTTTCGTTATGCAAAATTATTGAAATCATCGAATAACTTACCAGCTGAATAAACCAAACCATTGAAAGTACCGTTGAAACCGACCCTGATCTTCATGTAATCGTCCTGGCATTCGGCTTCAATATCTGCAAAATTCCCCCAAAAATTATAAGTAAAGTAGGCCGCACTTATCTTTGATGGCCACTTTCACGCTTTCCAACTGACCGGAACTATTACGGGAATTGCGCAAAAGAAAATATACCGAAACCGGAAACACTTTCGGTATCGTTCATTCATACTGTGAAATAGTCGACTTACGTTGTACACGTGTTGTATTGAAACGGAAACGTCGATATTCGCGCTCCCACGTGTCGATCGGATGGTGCCAATCGACATCCTCGTCCTCATCGTTATCAGTACGGGGTGGTGGCGTTGGGGTGTGTAACGAATGTACTGGAACGTATCCGGATGTGTCGCCGATGAAGACCACCTAAAATTCAATTTGTTGTAACACAGAAACCTGTTTTTACTCTTATAATTAAAGTATGTTAAAATACAGAAAATAATTTGATAAAGACTGCTAGTCTAAATGATTATTGGTGAAATAGAACGAATCAAAAACTAGAAGATTTACATATACTAGAAGTGTACTCTTTTGGGATTTTTAATAGAGGAAGTCTCATTCATAAGTCGATTACGAAAAATTATTAAAACCGTTGGGGATTACAACATTACACCAACATTACAATTATAAATCTTAATGGAATTATGATGATGATGATTGTAATAGTAATAATAGTAGGAGTCATTCAATCAAAAAATATTTGTAATCGTCTTAAAAAGATTCGGTTAATATCTTTAGATTTCATCGTATTGTTCCTGTCATACATTCAAACTTATGTACATATTGCCCAATTTACACGAAATCCTATAAAATTCTATAAAAATATGCATATTGATCTCTATCTCTAAACGTTTGGATATCTAGATTGATATCAATTAAAAAGACAAGTTGTTTGTTTAAAATTCCTCCTAAATTTGTGATAATTATCAAATTTTACAGAACGTACAGTTTTTTAAATTTTAAACCACCAATAGCCAAATTTTTATTATATTCGGTCGTATTCTGTAACTTTTTAGCGATTTGTTACTATGACAACTCTGAAGATCCAGTCTCTTTAAAATGATCTTCTATCTAACTTTTTACAATTTCATCGTATATATAATTAAAAAGAGACCGATTTCCAGCGTTGTCAAGGAAACGAATCGCCAAAAACTTGTAGAATATCAGTGATAAACTTTTCGATAATATTCTTGATCAATAATGTAAAATTCAACAAAATAATCCCCTAATTTGGTAAAAATTTGCTTTCCCAATTCCACTTATTTATATCTATACAGTTGGGGCAAGAGTATATGGTAGCATAAATGTCAAAAATTTCGACAACGAAAGGGTTTCTATGTGTGCGACTAACTCTTTGGCCATTTTTTTACTATAAGTGGAGATTCACAATTTCTTTGAAGAAATCTTCTATTGCGCTCTTTACAATTGCATCATACGCTTAATTGAAAAGAGACAAGAATGGGTTATTCAAAAGAGATTGTTGATGGTAACCAAACATTAAAAAATTAAAGAATACCAATAACAAACTTTATGATAAGATTCTGGAAGAATAATGTAAAATTCAACAAAATAATCCAAATAAATTCCCATTATTTGGTAAAAATTTGCTCTCACTTCCACTTATTTGAATCTATACAGTTGGGGCAAGAGTCTATGGTACCATAAATGCCAAAAATTGTGTATAACTAAAATATCGATAATTATTTATACTATAACACAAATTCTTTGAAGAGATCTTCTATTGCTCTCTTTACAATTCCATCATATATTTAATTGATAAGAGATAAGAATAGGTTATTCAAAAGAGATTGTTGGTAACGAATGGTCAGAAAGTTAGAGAATACCAGTGATAAACTTTCTAATAAGACTGACTGAATATAATGAAATTCAACAAAATATCCCAAATAAATCCCCTTATTTGGTAAAAAATTTGCTCTCTTTTTTGCAGTTATTCATATACAGGTACGACAAAGGTGAATGGTACCATAAGTGGCAAAAATAGCAAATTATAACAAAAATTTCGATAAAGAAATGGGTAATAATGGGGTTTTCTCATGTGGGACTAATTTTTCGGTCATTTGTTACTATGACAGCGCTGAATAATGACAATTTCTTTAAAGAGATTTGCTATCTCGCTCTTTACAATTCCATCATCTGTATAATTGGAATAAGACAAGTATAGATTAATTAAAAGAGACTGGTGTCAAAAAGTTGCAGAATACCAATGATAAACTAATAAGAGTCGGAATTATTAATACAAAATTCAACCAAATATCCCAAATAAATTCCGCTTATTTGGTAAAAATTATACTTTCACTATAATTATTCATATACACGTACGGCAAGAGTATATGGTACCATAAGTGTCAAAAATTAATATTGTGATCAGGAAAGGTACAAGAATGGAGTTTTCTCGCGTGCGACTAACTTTTAGCCATTTGTTACTATGACAACGCTGGAAATCGATAATTACTTCAGTCTGTACAATTCCATCATACATAATTGAAAACAGACAAGATTGATAAAATTGTGAATAATTCAACAAAATATTCCAAATAAATCCCCTTATTTGGTAAAAATTTTGCTCTCTCACTTCTAGTTATTCATATACAGGTATGGGACGAGTATATGGTACCATAAATGTCAAAAATTGCAAAGTATAACTAAAATTTCGATAAAGAAAGGAGAGGATTTGCGCGTGTGCGACTAACTTTTCGACCATTTGCTACTATGGCAATGCTGGAAATCGACAATTTCTTTGAATAGATCTTCTATCTAGCTCTTTATAATTCCATCATTGAAAAGAGACAAGAATATCCAAAGATTGTCGGTGGGAACGAATCGCTATTCCAAATAAATTCCATTATTTGGTAAAAATTTTGCTCGCTCTCTCTCTCTCCCTCTAGTTATTGATATACAGGTACGGCAAGAGTACACGGTACCAAAAATGTCAAAAACAGTGTAGTGAAAATTTCGACTTACAGATTGGGGTTCGCTGGGCTCTCGGGTTAGTGCCTCTCTAGTGTGATTGTGTCCATTGAACGCTAGCGCCGCTATTTCCGGTGATAAATCGCCAACAATTTCCGTGCTATCGTTACTAAATCGTCTATTAATACTATTAGAACTACTACTGCTACTACTGATACTGTATTCGATCTCTGTTGTATCTTCTATGTGTTGGCAATTAGATTGCTGGAAATAAAAATTATCAAATCAATGAGAATAAACCGAATAATTTCATAGAAAATTATTTCGAGTTTTGTTTAAATGTCTTTATTGGAGCTTGTTATTACATTAAATAGCAGACCATGAAGATTGTTCTCCATGTCGGTTAAAATTAGCAGTATGAACCTAAATTTCCACATTTTCCAAGCCGAAAATTACAACAAATCTACTTACAATTATGATTTTCGAGAGGATTGTGATGATGACGATGTACCGCCACCTGGAAAACACAAAAACGCCCAATTATCATCCAATTTTCTTCAAAAAAATTAACAAATTAAACGAATAGTGTCAGTAGTGTGAATCGATTCAATGAAGCTAACAGTACAGCCAATTCTCAGATAATTTTGCAATTCTTCGACGTGCTAAATGAGACAATTATATGGTTTTGGTTGTTGTGTTTGCTGCTAATGTTGAATTAGAAACATCATTTTCGTCATCTAGAATTATTACGATTTTTTCTTGTTCTTGTACAAGAGTAAAGCGACAAAAAAACCGGCTATGGAGTCAACCGTATTACACTAACGGCATCCAGTTCCGTATGATGATTGTTGAGACATTACGCATTTATTTTTATAAGAAAATAATAATTATTATTAGAAATAACAATAAAAACAATTTTCAACCGGACTTTAAAGCAACATAAACGAACTGGTGCTTTAGAAATACACAAAAATATTTGTTAATTAATCGTCGATATTAGTATATAAATAAAAAAATGAGTTTTAACAACGACTGCCTCCTGTGAGGATTGAACTCACGACCCCTGGTTTACAAGACCAGTGCTCTGCCACTGAGCTAAAGAGGCTACCTATTAAACCTCAATCTTTAACAGTATTTACCCTAATTATTAATTTTAGAAACTAATTTGTTTTTTTGATTATTTTAACGATAATATGGACGTTTTATTGTTAAAATACGAAGAAATTAAGAGTTTAATTGTAGGTGTTGCGATATTAACGGTTCCATTAAACGGCAAGTTAAGTTTCGGGAAGCATTGTAATTGATGAAAAAAAGAGTGAATTTAGAGATAATAACAAGAATATAACGTTATGGTATTTAAAAAAGAAGAGGAAGAATTGAAAAAGCCGGAAGTTGAATCGAAAGTGTAATTGATCAAATCAAAATCCTCAATTCATTTCAGTAATTGTTGATTTTTTGATTTATTTATTCTAATAATAAATTAATTATAATTTAGTTATTCTAATAATTAATTTATTTATGAGTTATTTATTCTAATATTTAATTAATTATCAATTTATCTTAAAATCAATGATTTTTTTAAATTGAGTCGTTAATTCGGTGGATTTTTTCCAATTTGGCAGCGTTGATTCCCGAAAATTGGCGGATATTTTGAAAAATTTCCAACCAATATTCGATATTTGTTACACTTTTTAATTTTTGTTTAACATTAATTTAATTGAACAACAAATGAAAGTTTATTTCTTTATTACCTGACTACAATATCCATTATAGAATCTCGGTTGTTGTTTTCTTCGACGAAAGAAGCAAAAATTGTCTTTTTTTTCAAAAAAATTAATTAAAACACCAAGGCATTAGGTTAATAAGATTACGAAAATATCTAGTTTTCAGTATTTCCTTTCTTACACTAAAAATTGTATCCTCTCTTTCAACACAATAATGTAATTTATTACAACAAGATTTGTGCGTTTGATAAGACCAAATTAGAAGAAATAAACACTACGATTGCGAACGGGTTGTATTTAAAATTTTCGATTTTCCACGCACATTTCGCTAACGTTCAAATGTCGATGTTTATGTAGAAAAAATTAAAACACCTTTAGTTAATCGCGAATAAACAGCTCGTCTTTCGAGACTACGGTTTCGAGGTGTTGAAGAGAAGGAATAATACTTCTTGCGCGAAATCTTCAACAGTTGTAGTGAATTTCTAAATTGCACTAAGATAGTTATTGTGTATCCCTTCCACCATTTGGCCACTAATAATTTTATAACGTTGTAGTTTTAGCGTTTTTTTTTTGGAATTGGGGGTTCCACCCGTTTAGTCTGCGAATTTGCAATAACAAAGGCCGCATTTTATAACCAAATACGACCCCGTTTATTGTTCGGCAATAAACTCAAGGGATGGTAAAGACTTCCATAAAATTTTATTTTATTATTTCTACTGTCATGCACTGATGTTTCTTTGAAAAACTACAAGTAGAGAGATTTTTGGAATTCAGGTAAGTTAGGAGTAGAATTTCTTGACTGAAATCTTTAAATGATTAAATTTCTATTTTGAATTGTGCAATTTTTAAATTGAGCGCCTTCTTTTTGATTGAAATTAATTAATAAGTCCTCGGTAGTATAGTGGTCAGTATCCCCGCCTGTCACGCGGGAGACCGGGGTTCGATTCCCCGCCGGGGAGGACACATTTTTATTATTATTTCTAAATACTATTGATATTTGTAAATTTTAACTTCACGGAAAATAGATGAAAAATACAATTTTACTGAATTATTGGGAAATTACCGGCTCGGCGATGTAAAATTACAATATTTAGAACGCTCATTTGAATTGTTCTATGTAATTAATTTGAGATATAATCAAATAATTGAATAGTAATTTTAATGATTAATTTCTATAAAAAAATATAGTATTGTGATTTTATTTTAATGTAAGTTATATTGGTGTAATGTGATATAGAAAGTAAATCCTCGGTAGTATAGTGGTCAGTATCCCCGCCTGTCACGCGGGAGACCGGGGTTCGATTCCCCGCCGGGGAGGATTTTTTTTTATTTTTCTCTCTAATTTTTCCAATATCTCAATTTAGAATCAACATAAGATAGCCTACATAGAAGATAATTCCAATTATTTAATACAATTTTCTATTGTTTCTCCTTTGAGATAAAGAGACGAACAGTCGTATTCTATAACTTTTTGGTGAATTGTTACCATAACGACGCTGGAGATCAATATTTATAAATATGGTGGAATTCTAGTGCCGATCTTAGAGTTGTTTTAGTAACGAATCATCAACAAGTTAGAGAATACGACTGAGCTACCAGTACGGTATATGTGTAGGAAATTATCGATAAAAAGTGGATTTTCACACAGGATTTTCTCGAATTTCCGTCCGGTATTTACAACAGAATCGTAATTTATTGAAATCAAATCATATGTGAAAATATTTTTCACTTATCTCTAGCTTAAATATAAATAATTTAAATTAAATTATGAAACAGGAAATTAAAATAGAAACAATAATTAATTGATTAATAACAAATATCTCTGATGAAGCTATCAATTTTCATACTGTTAAATCGAAATCAACGTACACATGTTCTGCTTCATTTGTCTGTAATGATAGAATTTCACCGTTAATACAGCAAGAATCTGGATTATTAAATCAGAAAGAAAATTACAACATAAAAAAGGTGCAAAGAAAAGCTTAAGAAGTAAAACAATAGATAATAAGGGGGAAATATTAGTTTTAATTAAAAGAAAAATTTGAACATTTTCGAAAATTCTCAATTGTTTCTCGAGATTCGCTGAATATTTGATTTAGAAAAATCTCATTCGTTTTCAATAGTGGCGCCAAATTTGAAAATAACCAATAACCGAGCAATACGTCATTGAAAACAAATCCGTTGGTTTTCTACAAACGCGCCAAATTTTAAAACGACCAATGATCTAGAAGTACGCCATTGAAAACAATACTTTTGTCCAATTTTAATGGCAACTAAATATAGATGAAATTATTATATTCGTAAGGGATTAAATTGGTAAAAGTTAGGGACTTTTATTGTGTTATATTCGCATTATTCTTTTATTAAATGAGTGAATTTGTATACATGCGTAATTGAGGAAAATTTTCAATAATAAAACGGAAAATAACTCGAATTTATGCAAAATTTGTACGACTTGATGCAGAATTGTTTTTTTTATTCAGCTATGAAGAGGCCCATTGTATTCTGTAACTTTTTGTTGATCTGTTACCATAACAACAATTATTAATAAGACCGTAATTAATCTCATAGATTCCGTCCAAAGACTTCTGAAAAGTCCGCAGTATAATCAAGAAGACCAAATTAATAGAAATGATGGAATTAGGATTAATGTTATTCAAAAATGTTATCAATCTACAATGTTGTCATGGTAACGGATCTACAAAAAGTTACAGAATACGATTATTTACTTATTACAAATTGAAGATTGGTTGAAAGAGTTCATTTCAGTTGAACGACGAGATATCAATGAAGACTAATGAAGTCGTATTCTATAAGTCTTGGTGATTTGTTACCATGACAACAGTCTCTTTTGAATAACCTAGTTTATTCTTGCCTCTTTTCAATTATACAGATAATGGAATTGTAAACAATGCGATAGAAAGTAGAGACTATCGATCTTGAGTGTTGTCATAGTAACGAATCGTCAAAAAATTCAAGAATACGATCGTAAAACAGTTTGGAGGAAATATTATTGGTATTGTCTAACTTTTTGGTGATTCGTTAGCATGACACTGTTTTATTTCTATCTCTCTTCAATTGTAAATTGTGGGATAAAAGTTCTGTTGATCTCCAGCATTGTCATGGTAACGTATCCCCATAAAGTTAGAGAATACGACTCGATGATTATCAACATTGAGTTTTCTTATCTTTTTGATAGACAATAATCGTGAATCACCCTGTATAAAGCGCAATAGTAACGAAACCCAGCTGTTCTATTGATTTATTCATGCAAATCGTTTTAACGGTGATCTGTTGTGACAAATTACTCCAATAACTTTATGAATTTCTCAATTGCACTTCAATATTCTATAATAAAATAACTGTAACGCATATTCCCATGGAAAATTTTGTGGATTTGACCGAAATCAACGGCAATAACCGACTATGAAAATTGATTTTTCTCTTGACTCCAACCCAAATTCATAATCTTTATAGTTTTTTTTTTCTAATCAAATGATGCGAGAAATGTCATCTGCAATCGCACCAACCACATCCTGTCATTATTATCATCATCAATCCTTATTCAATGGTATTTCCTCTCTATTGGGTTTGCTCTAAAACGATAATAATGATGATGATAATAATAAAGTAGATGGACTGGAAGGATATGGGAATTGGTTAAGTAAGTGATGTGTGTAATAACTTTTATTTTCTATTTCAATTAATGGAGATTAATTGAAATTCAATTAAACGACTTTTTGCCGCATTTCATTCGTCTTTTTATGGATCTTTTCCTGTTGTTTGTTGTTTAATTTGATCGAATTATTGTTGGAACGTGATTTATGCTGGGAATCTTTCGATGAACAATAGAAGATTCGTGAATAATTTTTTTTTGATGAACAAACAAATGCTTCAAATTACGGTTTTCGGTAATCTACAATTCTTGGAATTGTTTATTTGGAGGAAATCTTGCACGCCATGAAAGAACAAAGATTTCTAACCGTTTTATAGGATTTCCACTGAAATTCAATGGGGTTAAGATCGGGAGATCGTGGACGTCGCAGGGCTTTTGTACCGATAAAGCTACAAATAATATTTCAATAATAACGACAGTGAAAAAAAGTTTTCGTTATTTTTGAGAATAATAATAGCGACAGTGAAAAATAGGGAGTTCTTGTTATTTTTGAGAATTTTAGAGGTAGTTCGTCAGATGAAGCTTATTAGTTACAAAAACCGAAATACTTCACTTCGGATTATAATTCTTAAGGCAACTGCCACAATTTCGCGAGAAATTTGAAAAATATTTCGAAGATTTATAGATAATTGGAGATTGTTTTACCAAAATTTGAACCCCGTAGCTCATCGTCAAGTCGCTCAAAAAACGCTCGTTTCGAACTACTTTGTGATTTCCAAGAGTCAGATATTCACGTACAGTGATTCAGAAGGTTGCTCTCAACATAATTTTTCCATTTTCTCTACCATATTCCAGAATAAATGCAAAATACTTCTACTATTCCAGAATAAAATGGAGAAAAACGAAAGAAATGAATTTTGGGAGCGTTCTTTGATAATTTTGAATTATTTGACGGAACTCGGTGAAAATCGCTACTTGGTCAAAAACGAACGTTTTGACCAACTTTCAAATGAGCTACGGAGCCCAGATTTTGCTAAAATCATCTCCAGGCTCTTCTATAAATCTTTAAAACATTCTACAAATTGCTCACCAAATAAAGACAGCTACCATAAGAATTTATTGCTAGAAATGAAGCATCGAAATTTTCTAGATTTAAGTCAGAAGCGTTTTGGGGATGCGTTTTCAACTGTGAGGATCCTGATTTAGAAGAATTCGTTAATTCTTTTTGTACCAATAAAGTTTAAAAAACGAGAATTATTTTTTCTCTGTAGTTATTGCTTATAAATAAATACAACAAAAACGCAATAACTGGATCAATTTCTATAAATATTCTGATTAAACAACGGTTCTCAGTTGAATATTTCCATGATTTGAGAATTTTGTGGTTTGCAGTGATGGCGATAAATTCTCAAATTGAATTTTTTACAATTACTGTTATTTGAGGCGCAATCAAAACTATAATTTTCCCCAATTCCTGCCGAAATTTTTGAAAATTTTCACCGATAAATTCCACTCTAATGACACCAGTTTATTTAACAGTGGATTTTACTTAAAACTTGTAACATAGTGTCGGATAACAAATCGAAAATTACACGTTCTAACAATAATAACAGACATTTGTAGAGTTAAATCTGTATTATTTAGACGAAAGTCCATAAATACAAGTTGTCGGCTAGGAAGATGGCCGAAAGGAGAAATGGACGAAAGGGAAAAACGTTGACTTTTGCGTTAATAATTCAACAAACGTATGTCGAAAGGTTAAATTCGGAATGGAACACTCTCTCACGTATATCATGGGAATCATCCACGTTAATTTTATTATTAACACTTTAAAAATAACCAGTTTTTATTTTATTTGCCTAGAACTAGAAGAACATCGCCATTAAGATGACATTAAACTCGATGTTTAAATTTTCCCAAAAATAAATTGCAAAAATCATCCATTTCCAACTTGGTTTCTGTAAATTATACACAAAACAACAATAAAGCCAGATTTGGTAGAAAATTACCACATTTTTTCAACAACAACAACAAAGTGAGAATTGAAGATGTACGACCTTCTATTGCTACAAATTCTTGTTTTCTTTCAGCAACTAATTAACAAAAAACAAAGATAGTTTAATTAACAGTAGCTATTTCGTCAAGACGCCATTCATCTGGTATTGTTTTAGTTTTGTTTAAATTATTGGGATATACCGCCACCTATTTAGACTTCCTTCCTTGTGTAACAATAGTTCTTCTGACCTTAACATACTTCTTCTATAATACAACGGCTATCTTGTATACCAACAAATACGATCGTTGATGATGGCAATGATTCTCACTTTCATCAGTGAAATTTAACAATTAACTGATGGTCATTAATTTCACATAATTGCTGTTTCCTTTCCAACAATCTTTACCAAGCTTTAGTAAAAACTTCGTACAGGGTGTTTCTCGAATCGTTACACACACCGAGTGTTCTACCTTATAATTCTAATTTGGCTAGCAATTCGAAAAATATTTTAGTTCCTGGAGATCATTTTAGCGAAATCTAACCCTCGCAGTGAAGGTTAAAAAACGCTCGTTTTTAACAAAAAAGCGACTTTCAAAAATAAGACCTAGACCTAGAATGGCCCGAGGTTGCCCTCCACATTTTGAAAATTTTTCCCATAGCATTTTAGAATAAAATCAAAATACTTCTACCCATTTTGGAAAAAAATTGAGAAAAACGAGAAGATCAAGTTATTCAGGCTCATTTGATGTAGCTCGTTTTTGAGAATTGCAACATGGCCCAAAATAGTCGTTTTTGGCCAATTTCCAAATAATCTACGGCGCCTAAATGTTGCTAAAACAATCTGCAGGGACCCTTCTGTAAATCCTTAAAATATTTTTCAAATTGCTATAATCCGAGGTGAAACACTTGGTGGCTACTAAAACTGTAAATTATCCAAAAAATCGTTTTATTATCCTTTAAAAGTAACAATAAGGACGATTACAGTTACATTAATTTATGATTTTTTGATCGATGTTATAATAACCAATAATAGACCATATGTTATAGCTGTTTTCATTCAAAATTTTCCTTTATTTACACTGTAAAAGTCTTCAGAAAGCTAAAAAAGAAATACAGTAACATCTTTCACTTCGTTTATCTTCTATTATGTCTCTATTTTGTTGATTATTAAAAGGACAATACTAAATAGCTTGGAAAAGGAAGTTCCATTAATAGTAAATGTGACAACCCTCGTATAACACGACTTAACTGTCGTGTTGTAAGAGTTAGCTGTAGGGCCAGAGAAATAAAAATGCCATCTGAGGCAAAAATTCTAGATATTAAATCGTCAATTTCTATCGAATTTTGCTATTCCACTACCGAAATCATTAGAATTTAAATCATTTCGCATATAAATCAAAATTAATGTTTTTTAGAAGGGGAATTTTCGAGTTTTTAGGTCCAGATTTTAAGCACTCTCATGATCCTCATCAATAACCATCAGTTTTGTAAACAAATTTCATTACATAATTGTAAAAAAACAGCATGTTTAGGCACTTTTGTTCAAAATTCACGGAAAAACCTTCACTTCCAATCATTTTTGACGAAAATTCTGAAAATAGCTTCATAGTTTAGTAAATTTGGCTATTTGACAGCAATTTTTAGTCCTCTAGTCTTCAATTTTCATCTAAATTTTAACTAATTTTAGTCCCAAATTAGCAATTTTTAACAAATTTGACTACGGGATCATTTTGAAGGGTTTTGAGGCTTTTGAGATTCTTCGAGTACAGGTTTTCCAACATTTCTGTTCTTCTTTCTAACGCATGGTTCAAAAATCCTAGTGGTGAGCTATTCGTAAAATAATTTAAGAATCTATAAAGGCGTTATAGAATATTTTGGCAAAAGTTGGACCCCGTAGCTGATCAAAAAGTCGGCCAAAAACGCTTTATTTTTGACAATATCGCAATTTTTATTACAATGCAAAACAACGAATATAAGCAACTTTATGGGAATTCTTCGAGTCAAGATTTTGAGACAATTTGTTCTTCTGACTACCGGGTAGTTCGTTCAGAAATCCTAGAGTTGGTGAGTAATTCAAAAAATATTAAGGATCTATAGAGGCGCCCTAGAGTATATTTTAGCAAAAGTTGGGTCCCGTAGCTCATCAAAAAGTCGGCCAAAAAACGCTTTATTTTGAGCAATATCGCAATTTTCATTACAATGCAAACGAATATAAGCAACTTTATGGGGATCTTTGGGCCATTCTTAGACATTTTATGCATGTGGTTGGTTGGTAAAAATTTTGCTATTGTTCAAAAGACGGCTTTTTTGATCAACTTTTCGATGAGCTACGAGTCCCAACTTTTACTAAAATATTCCCTGGGGACTCCCCGACAAAATCTCAAGATATTTCTCGAATCAACGATAAATGTTCGGTTTTTCGCCTTGTTCAATCCGAGCCTGCAATCCACGATGAAAAACTTCAGGCTTCGAGTCTATTTTTGATCATTTTCTTCGTTTCAATTTCAGTTTTCAACAAATTTTGTTAGTTGCGAAAGGAGACATTCAACCAACTATCAAGACATTAAACTCTTACATTTTGTTAATTTTAGTTTTAATCTTAATAAACTCCCCAATAGAAGCATTCCAAGCTACGATTCTGTTTGATCCAACTGATGTTATTAGAGAATTAATCGAACAAGCTATTTATTTGTTGTTGTTATTTATTTTCTTGATCCCATAAATAAACTTTCAATTTCATAAGTTGATTAGTCAGATTTATATTCACTACAAATGATTAAACATCAAATTAGTCTATGATGACTTCAATAAATACCCTTCTACTTCTTCATCTCGATCTTCTTGTTCGTTATTTTTTCTCATGATTGATTCGTTAAATAGTAGGTGGGAAAATTACATCTTCAACGAATCGTAACAAATTCTCTGCTTCTTTCTTCAATTCCATCTGGGTTTTTTTCGGGCAGAAAATCTCACACAAAAGGCGACAACAACATTGCAAAATCAGCCATCCGTGTATTCTACCATCATCATCATTTGCAAGTTATCACCATTATTATTATTGTAAAATTAATTTCGATATGGACAAAAATCAGGGTTTCTATATACGGCCAGACAGTTGTGAAATTTAAATTAATTACCGGGAATTTTAATTGTTATCAACGAAATATAAATGTAAATGTTGTTATTTTGAGTGGAAACGTTTCGTATTTTCAATGGTAATAGGGAAAATAATCGGATAATTCGCTGTAACTAATTATAACGAGTACTCGATGACTTTACAGATTCGTTTTTATATCGAGTCGCCACGTTTCAGTCCTTCCATCATGATGAAAATTGGATTTCTTCTTTGTAATTCTGATAAGTCGTAGCGGAATCGTGAAATATTCCAACAAAGATGATACAATAATTACAATATTATTATTATTATTAGTAATGGTAAACGAGCGTAATAATGGTAGATTGAACGATAAATAAACCATATAAGTAGTTAAATGGCTAGTATGTGTAATAATCAGCGTATTTTCAGCAATCGTGACTAGTCCGCCTCTTTATTATCTTCTGAAAAATAAACTGTAATAATAGCGCAAGTTTGAAGACAAATACAGGGATAGGAGCGCGAAATTTCCGGATTTTCTCTAGATAATCCGTTAATTCTAATGAAAATCAGCAATTTCTTGTTTTGTGGGAATTATTTTGTAGTTAAATGAAGTCAAAAAATACGCCAGAAGACCCGGAAAGCGTGCGGTTTCCACCAACGGTATCCTTTTATGGTTTGACCAACCATTTATAAAGACGTTTAAATATCAAATATAATAAAAAAAGCCACCGATACCGATTGAATATTATCGATTCAATGCACAATTTATCTAACTGTTTTATTATTCCTGTATATATGAGAAGAGAGGTTTTAATAATGGCAAGAATCAAGTTCATCTATCTCGTTCAATTAACATGAAAACGAGATTTATTTTTTTAATATTTAACACTTTCATCTAGTTTAAAATCTATATTGTGTTATAGAATAGATTCTCATCAAGTTATTTCAAAGTATTCACTTTCAATACGAATTTTTCATAATTGTTAATAATTAATAAAAAATTAATGAGAGTAAAGTAAAAACGTAACGAGTACCCCTGGTGGGACTCGAACCCACAGTCCCCGGCTTAGGAGGCCGATGCCTTATCCATTAGGCCACAGGGGCTATGCTATAAAACCAAACAATACCCTTATATAACCACCAAATTAGAAGGATTTTCGGGTTTTATGATTTTTAAAACTGATTGATAAAAATGTAAATTTGAATACCATCGATTGCACAATGCTAATTTCCGATGACCTTTGACAATTTTTATTCAAGGTATTTAGTGAAATACATCAAAAAATATTCACAATCGATACATCTTTGGAACTAATTAAAAACAAATTCAAGGTAGATTCTTTTGTTTCCATCAATTAATTACGCAATAAATAATTCCCGTTAATTTGCAACATAGAAATTCATTTGTATAAATTTCAATCCCCACCATAAACCACCCCAATTACCACCCACCCTGTCACCTATTTACATCATAAAATTCTACCATAATGCAACCCTCTAGATTGTCCACCACCAATTCCGCACGGATTTGTTTGATTCAACAATAATTTACTACCATAAGCCGAACCGGTACTGCTACTCGATGAAAAAACACTCCTCGTATAGAATGGACCATCTGGATGTTGTTGATGATGATTTCGTGATCTTCTAGCACGATACAATGCACCAGTTGCAATAATTACAGCAATCAAGAAAATTACGCCCAATATACAGAATGTTAATGCAATTTTATCGGGTGATACACAAAATGTACGATCACCGGGTAGATTAACGAACGGATAAGTCGATGGTTCTGGAAATTAAATGAAAATTATAATTAGAAAAAAATTATCCTCCCCGGCGGGGAATCGAACCCCGGTCTCCCGCGTGACAGGCGGGGATACTGACCACTATACTACCGAGGATTCTACATAAATATCCGTTTTATATCTACTTATTCTTGGCGAAAATTAAACGATTAATTTAAATCTTGTGTGATTAATTGTTGTGATTATCGATAAATGAGTTTTAGATATTTACAGATAATCTTCAATAGTGACGGAGATAAATTGTTTGTAAAATGATAAATGTTATCTAATCTAATATGGAATTATGTTTGTAGAGTAATTTCGCATAATCATATTTCATCCTATACAGCTGAAATAGAGAAGATTTATGAGTGTTTGATAGGTGTCAGGGGTTCTGCTCGAGTTGGAAATGCAACTCAATTTTTGTTCAAGCCAACCGTGCAAACGAGTTAAATTTAAACGAATGGAAACTCGTACATGAATATAGTTTTGTCCATTAGATAAGGGGTTGTGAGGGGTGATAATACTGCAAAAATGTAAGAGAACACGTTTAAAAGAGTCGACTTTCTTTAAATTTCGATTCCCATTGATAACTTCAAGAATTCGGTTATAATTGGCATGAAATTTGCACCAAATTTATAAAATTCACTCATCTTTCAGGTGATAATGTTTTCTTATTTCTTCCCCTAGTATTACACCCTATATACACCCCTAAATCCGGACTTTAATATCGAGTGATTTAATCGTCGATAACCTCCAAAAATCGCAGTTTATGTATACGAAATAAAAGACAATTACTTTAATAGAGTTGCACCTGAAATACGATTAATTATAATACCTGAAATTGTTTAATATTTCCTGAAATTCTCGAAAATTTAACGAATTACTCACGAACTGGATTTATACCTGAATATACCTCATAATAACCAAAATTTACACAATACAACGATTTAATTGAAATTTTTGGATTTTTCATTATCAAAAATTATATTTCGTTCGATTTAATTCTGGAAATTTTAGAAAATTGGAAAATTTCACTCACACAAAACGCCATTATGGAAATAAACAATTGAACTTGACCTGGCAACACGATAGTGTTGTTTCTAACCAAAATTTACACAATAGAACGATTTAATTCAAATTTTTGCAAATTTTAAATACGGAAAATTATATTGTTGGGTTTTATTTTGAAAATTCTAGAAAATTTGGAAAATTTCACACAACACGCTACTATGAACAGAAACAATTGAACTTGACATATGGCAACATGACAATGTTGCAAACTACAAATCCAAATACCCTAAATTAATGGCGGTAATTTTAAATCTTATTGCATCGATAATTTCTATTTTAACTTTAATCGAGTTTATTTATAGATACAATACAAGTTCAATACTCATCTAGTAGAGCGTTCAAAGTAAATCAACCGATAAATAAACCACCTGCAGTTAAAATGCATCAAAATTCATCTCGATTGTGGATTGTTCGCCGTAAAAATTGTGTAAACAAAATCTTGATTGTTTTCCCACAACAGCCGATAATGGTGAAGATTTGAAAAAATAGCCACATTTACCACATTATTGTTTTAATTGAGATTAATTTTGCGTGTAATCGGAGGCGACAATCCGCAAATAAACCATCGATTTTATTTTGTAGAAGAATCAGAGTAAGAGTTTTGGAAAATATACAGGATAGATAAAGAAAATATAGAGTATGTGCACAAACGCCATATATTTATGTACAAAATTACAGTTGTAATATAAATAAAAGAGATAGAATGATATAAGAACCATCTGGTATGTAAACTCACCATTATATTGCAATCTATTTTTTCTTAAATCATCAATCGCTGGAGCTATCACTTCGACGCTATTGTAAATGTTTAAATGATCCAAAATTGCGCCCCTTTCGGATTTCGATAGAATTCTACCTGAACGTTCTATCGATGAATTGTTGATATCGCCACTTTGACAATCGATCTACAATTTAATTTTGATAATTTTGATAATAGAATTGCAGAAATTTACCTTAACGCAATCTCCACGGCACAATTCCAGACCACAAGAGATATGCAAACGGTCCCGATCTGGAAATTTGAACGCAACAAACCGCGCTGTCGCCTCTTGGTGTTGCATCAACGATATCGATTGTATCGGCCCCAATTGCGGTACTGGCAACAAGAATTCATCGATAGGACAACCGTTTTCATCTAAAAGTTTCTGCGAGGAATCCCCCAAGCCATCGTGAGCCGTACAATCGACGATTTTCCAACCAACTCCGACTAAAATCGTTATTGTTTCAATAAATATTCAATAAAGTTGGAGGTAAATTCGAAAATTACCAGGTAGGGTTGTTTTAATTGTTAACAAAGCAACTTCACCAACTTGTAATAGGTTTTGTTGGGTTTGTTTATTCTCCGGTGCAATTTCCATCCAGGCTCGGGCGGCCATTAGGGCTTCTTCGAATTTATTTCCGATTGAATCGTCGATATCGTAGTGTTTTTGATTTCGGCCGTTTCTACAAAATTTCTCAATTATTATTAGTTCTAATTGTTATTTTGTTCAATTACCTGTAAGTCCGTCCAGTAATTTCTTTTAATTCGTTCTTTAGAATTGTAGAAATTGCGTTACTATTGAAATTGAAAGCCGTCTCGTCGATTTCACATTCGAAATATCGGTCTTGATCGGTGATTTGTTGTAAATATCGGTCTTGTTGTACGATCAAATTTACGGTGTAGAACATACGTTTTGTGTCGCCATTATCGGATTTTTTCGAATTTAAACGGACACCACAACCGGAAGTTGGAAGATTGATGGACACCGTATTTGTCAAAGAACCTATTTTTAAGTAATTCGTTTCAATTATTCAATAATTTATGATTTAAGAGGTCCGACTAGAAGTCGGTAAACAAGTGGAAACTTTGACGATCGATTTTTTGTTTATTTTTTGATGAAAATTCAACTCTTTGGGGTTGTTCGAAAGAGAGATTCAAGCTCTATAGCAGGGATTTTATAGTTTTGGAAAATGTCGTAGAAATTTTGAGTTATAAGTGAAATTCTAAAAGCACGTGCCCTCTCAAAGTTTCTCCAATAATTCAGGTTATATCGATTTGTTTGCAATGAATATAGGGTTGAATCGATAGAAAATTGAAAGAAGTTTCTAAATATGCAAAAAATTTTCCAATCGGGGGTAGTTTCCACAAAATTAGGAAAAATTGCAAGTTTCTTGAAGGTTTCTTGCACAATTTTCAACCTAGATGACTTTTGTTTAGTAGGTTTGTTTTCCTTGCAATTTTCCCAGGAAAAAACCGATTTTCTGACAATAAAAGCATAATTTTAGAGTCCGTGGGTTTAGCTACAAACTCAAAAAAATCCGGTGCAAAACAATTAAGTTTAACAGGTGAAAATTTTGGGTTATAGATGAAAATCTAGAGCTTGTTTTCTTAAAGTTTCCCCAATAACTCAACTTATATCCATTTGTTTGCAATGAATATGGGGTTTAATCGATTGAAAATTGAAAGAGGTTTCCAAATATGCAAGAAATTTTCCAATCGTGCCGATAGTTTTCCAGAAAATTAGGAAAATTGTAAGTTTATTGAAGATACTTGCACAATTTTCAACCTAGATGACTTTTGTTTAGTAGGTTTGTTTTCCTCGCAATTTTTCCACAAAAAAACCGATTTTCTGACAATAAAAGCATAATTTTAGAGTCCATGGGTTTGGCTACAAACTCAAAAAAAATCCGGTGCAAAACAATTTAACAGGAGAAAATTGCTAATGAATTTCCGATTTTCCGCAAAACTAACGAACCCATCGGAAAATTTCTTATAACTTGAAAAGAGCTTCCAATTTACTATATAGAGCTGTTTAAATCATTGAAAAATAACAATTATTAGCTGAGTTATAGGGAAAATATAAAAAACATGAGAAAAAGACGCTCTAAAATTTTTCCTCTATAATTTCGAATTTTCTCAACATTTTCCGAAACAAATAACTTTATATTGGAGACCAAGAAATGCCCTTTTAAGAGAGATGTTACGCGCCGGTCTAAACATCCAATTATTGGCGAAATCATCAATCAAAAATTCCTTTTTTTTGACGAGTTGTAGCCCCTAACGACTCAACTCGGAATGCGAGCAGAATATTGCAATTTAATAAGCTTGTTACTCTTTTAAAAACAAGCCTAATTATTTAGGCCTAAAGCCAAGTGTCAGTAGAGAGAAAAATCTCTATTTGTGATCAATTTAAATAATTACCTTACCAATTATACGAACAATTTTCCAAGAGAGTAATCTCCTGGAACTCAAACGCTAGACTCGAAGAAAACAGTACCGCCGATCCTTACGGTTTCAATACAACCAAAAATAGACGCTTACATCAAAAATTTTCTACATAGAAGAAAGTATTTGAACCATAAAAGTTCATATGCATATTACGTACCCGTTGAATAAATAATTAAATTAGGGAAAGTACGATTTTTATCGTTCACTATCAACTCGATCAAATCAAAATTGATACTAACCGTAACTTTGGCACGCCTGGGAGAAATCCTTAGCGAAAACAACACCTTTGAATGGATATTGTAGTTGGATTGTTATGTTAAAATTTCTCGAATCACACGTTAGATTCGTGTCTAAAATTTTATTTTGTACAATCGGTAAAGAATAACGCAGACTTGGTGGTGATGCTGTCGAGGCGAATATCCAAAAAATGGCACTAATTAGATATCTGGAAAGAAATTACGATTATTGTAATTTTCACACGATTAACGGTACTTTTTTTGATGAATTAGTGGTAGCAATTTAGCAATCAAATGGGTGTTTTTCGTATTTGTTCATTAATTGAGTAGTTGACCTTGTAACGATAATGACCTTTAGAATGGCTTTATATAATATACAGTGTCTGTTGAAATTGAATAGTTATTTAAAAAGTACCGCTATCTTGTTTAGTTCATTATCGTGTACAACTAACGTTTCCTTAAACTTGACAAGCTGTTATTTTATGGTAATTTCCAACAATTCTATATGGAAAAAATCGATATTTAACCCCACAAACGAGAAAATTTATAAACTCATTCGATAATAAACTCAAAAAAACTCTAATTATTACCACAAACTACCCTCAATTTATAGATTTGAGCAAAAAAATAAAACTACTCACCGAAAATAATCCATTTTTCTCCTGTTAAAAACAACTATTTGCTATTTATTTTGGGTAAATTTTGTGAAAATTCGCTATAAAATCAGCATGTTCGATTCTATTGCACAAAGATCAAATCTCGACTAGGAGCAGGTGAGCGAACACGTTCGTACACGTAACGTTACCTGACAAAATACAGTTTTTACGGGACTTTACGTTTACAATCGTGTAGAAAACGGCCACAATACAGCCCAACTAAGAATTATAACGAAAAATATTAAAAAATAAATAAATAAAGAAAGTTGGGGCACAATAAACACAAGTCTTTCTCTTTCGAATCGTAAATTTAATTTAAAGAGCGCATCTTTATTATTCTACACTTGTTTTGTTTGTAGTCTTATTCCCATAATTAGAATTTTTAAGAGAAAGCACTGAAACTTGTCGATACTCAATTTCGATTTCATTCAACAGAAACTAATTAATACGAAACTTTCGTAAGATTTATTGAAATTTTTGGAATTCCTTAAAATTATTTCGAGTAATATAAATCACGATTTCTAAATAATAGCGATTCGAATTATTTCAAAACAATATTGTTGAAAATAAGTGGATTTTCAATCGAAGTAAGCGTCAATTAATGAGTCAAGTTACGAGTTACGTTCCAAGTTTAACGCTTACTCCAATTGGAAACTATTATATTTATAATTAATTAATCAACTGAATCTCTTGATTCGGTTAATAATTGGTGAGTATTTTCCTTGTAAACGTGGCCATAATAGAGTAGAGCCAGGCCGCTTTTTAAAGCAATAAAACTCCAAATTATTATAAAGATACAGCTGTTTTCGATCGGGAAAATCGCTGGAAAATATTCGATTATTATAAAATACCCCAATAATTAATAATAATTAATAAAATTACGTTTCTTTAGCATAATTTCAATAGTCGCAAAATAGACCAGACACATTGTCGCTAGTGTAAAAATAACAAGTCCAAACCGGCCTATATTAACGATATTCTCTGCCGTGTACCATTCTTGTAATTTTCTTCGATAATTCAAAAAATGTAAATGTACCAAAATCGAGTTTGTAATTGCTGTAAATAAAACAAAATTAAATACGTTATTTGATCATAAATTCGTACAAGCCCGGCTAGCTCAGTCGGTAGAGCATGAGACTCTTAATCTCAGGGTCGTGGGTTCGAGCCCCACGTTGGGCGCTCCATTTTTTTCCCATTTTTCACCAACTCCACTTCCTTTTAGCGTTTTTTTATTGTTCTAATAACCGTTAAAATCGGAAACTTACCGACAATAGCGCCTAAAACGGCCGTTGGATAATTCTTGAATAGTGTAAATGTGATAAAACCTGCCCAGCCAACTAGAACAAGGATTGTTGCCAAAATCAAACGAATTAAAGTCATTTTTTTTGAGCACAGACAATGATAAATTCGGTTTTATTGTTCGGATTTATTTTTATCGTTTATTTGATTGTACATTATTGCAATTTGGGAAAATCCAGAAGTCGCAACCAATTTGGTTATGTTTATCGGCCAGGACCGGACTTTGATCGGTGATATCGTCCAGTTTATCAACAGTAAATAATTCGAATCAATCTGTACATATTAATATACTCTTCAATATCTCAATATGGTTAATTTTATGGAGAAAAATTATTAATTATAGTGAGAAATATTTTAATTATTGAAAATACTCGAATACGGCCCTGTTAACCTATTGTTTATTCCTAGGGAATTTTATTTCCCCCAACTACAATCTAGTGATTTTAACTGTCAAAATAATTGTAAAGTCATTTCGTCGATTTTCAAAATATTAACGCTGCAACTTTTTTGATTTTATTCCAAAAATGTACGAATCCGGCTCACAAGCTCCAGCTTTTTGGCATAACGGGCCATCACCAGGTGCTTTCTACAATTTCCCCAACACCACGATCAATAATAACGATTTCAGCCAACGATCCCAGTAAGTTAACCTCAAATTTGTGGAGTTTCATTAAAATTAAGTTTTAGGGCTCCAGTAACCACAGCAACCTCAATCGTGGGTATAGCCTACGGTAAAGGTGTGGTGATAGCCGGCGATCTTTTGGCTTCGTACGGCTCGTTGGCTCGCTACCGAAACTGTCCCCGTGTTGTTAAAGTTAACGAGAATATAATTCTGGGCGCTGGCGGCGATTACGCCGATTTCCAATACGTTAAAGAATTAATCGATCAGAAAATGTGAATAATTCCCCATTAATACCCAATTATTACTAATGGTTTGTTTTAATAGAATCGACGAGGATTGTCTAGATGACGGGCTCAAATTGAAACCGAAATCGTTGTATTGTTGGTTGACACGAATCATGTACAATCGGCGCAGTAAATTCGATCCATTTTGGAATAATTTCGTTGTAGGCGGCATCCAGGTGATTTTTCAATTATTTCGAATAATTGAATCATTAATTTTGAATTTACAGGATGGGGAGCCATTTTTGGGTACTATCGATAAATTAGGCACCGCTTATACCGACAAAATAATTTGTTCCGGCTATGGTGCCCATATTGCCGTACCGATATTACGGGCCGAATTGGAGAAAAAACCGAATTTATTAAAAGAAGAAGCCCAAGCTTTAGTTGATGTTTGTATGGAAGTTTTATTCTATCGTGATGCTAGAAGTTATCCGAAATATCAAATGGCCACCATTGATAAAGATGACGGTATTAAAATTGATGGGCCTCTTACTGTAGCCCAAAATTGGGATCTAGCCCACATGATACATTAGATTTGATTTAAGATTATCACAATATTATAATTTCGGAAAAATAAATTTTTTAATCACCAATAGTATTTAAAATTAGCCGCCAAAATCATCCATAATGGAAGTATTTTGTGTTGCCTACCACCAGGTGTTATTCGAATTTTTTGGCAATTAAATACCAATTACTAACCGTGACTTCACAAATTTATTTATAGTCGTATTAAAGTGGACAATTTCGGTTTAATTATCGTTATTTGTGATAATTTCGTGATAATTGTGTTTTTGTGGCGCACCCGGTGTTGGTGGTGATAACTAATCCGACAACTCTGTAAATTCGGGTTTGTATCCAGGGTGCGGTGACGGTTGTTGTCATATTTGTCAATGTGTGAATGTTTGTGTATGTGTGTGTGTGATGAGAAAAGAATATGGCTGAATTTGAAATTTTTTAATGGTAAATTTGTAATTTAAGCGAGACCAAGAACCGATCAGTGTTAATTAATTGATAAATATTGGATTAATTAATACGAGAAAAAATAGAGAAGATATAATTTTCCATGCGATTATTTTTGGTTTGAATAAGTGTGAGTATGTATAGTAAATAGAAGATTGTTGTATTCCGGCCTACACATCGCGAGAGAATTTCGCTTTATTCGATCTAATTTGTGATCAATTTGATTAATTTCTAGAGAATTCGATCGAAATTCGATTAAATTACGAGTTAAGTGTGTATTTCAATGCGATTATTGCAATATCTTCGATTTCTATTTGGAATTTTCGTATCTAATTCGACTGGTTTTGTCAAGGATAGCCGTTATCCATATATGTTGATTGTGATATTATTAATATAAAAATAATAAAAAAAATATAGATACCGTAATTGTTACCAATTTATAATGTAAAACTGTTTTTTTTATCGCCAGCGTTTATACGCAATTAGTTGATTTGCAGATGAAAAAAACAATAATTATCAATCAGGTGACAATTGAACTTTCCAATAATTCCCACATAAATCAACCGATAAAAAATGATTACTTTAATTATTATTGTTGTTGTTTCAGAACCGGCCACAATGGCGTATACATTTCCAAATGATCTAGATGGATTCATTCCGCATTTATCGAAACCAGATACCAGATTTCGTTTACAATTAGGCTCCGATATATTGAAATTTTTAGCTGAACCATCAAATCCGATCGTATGCCAGGATACTGGATTGTTTATTGATGGACTTATACCGTGGATGCAGAGCAGTAATTACAAAGTAGGTAACCAGAATAGCGCCCATAAAACCCAAAGAATTCCGCAAATTGATTCTTATAAGAGGTAGAAAAACGGTTGTGGAAATTTAAATTATTGCCAATTAAATAAATCTCAGAGTTATTGACGATTCTATCAGTCCGATTGATGGAAATTCATCGTTTCGATTATAACGTCTCAGAATTTATGTTCAATTAATCCTTTTTTCCTCTAAATCTTGTACTATCAAAGGCTAAATTATTAGAGAATGGAACCGCTAGAATGTTTCTAATTAGTTAATTAAACAATTTTCGATACAATTCAAATATAATTGTAAAAAATACAGTGAAAAGTTATTACAATTTACAGAGATTCGTTTTAAATTAATTGAAGATACTCTAAGATCGGTACAAATTTTCAATCGAGTGGTATAAATGAAGAAATTGGAGTTTAGAATTTATTTTTAATTTTTTCAATGAAATAAACTGTTTCTTTATATTTACATAAATAACCAATATTACAAAGGTTAAGAAGAAATTAAATTAATGGCCAGTTAACTAGTTGTAATGACAGTTGTCTTACAACAATCTTTATTGTAAATGGAATTTCTTGACTATTCTGTAGATTAAATTCGGTAAGAATTAGAAACTGAAACAATATTTTAAAATTTCATATTAAAATCGTAATAATAGTTAGAATATAAATTATTCTTTAGAAGTTTATAAGCGCCTTAAAATAAGACAAGAATTGTGTTATGGCAAAATATTTGGACATGTGTCGGTGAAAGTTATACCACTTTATATCGTCACATCCTTAAATACAGTTTGTGTATTGTTTTGAACTTCAATTTTATTAAAATTTTGCTTATATTCTATGATTTTTATGAATCATTGTTGATAGAACGGAAATTCATTTGGAAAATCTGGGTTAAAATAATGTTCTTGATTTTGCCTTTTTTCAACGTTTATTCGAAGAAGAAAATTATAATTATAAATAAAATGAAAGGAGAACAGTTATTGTAAATGTATATGTGTGTATCCATGTGATACATTGTGACATTACAATTGTCTTCCGGTAGCTAAACTGAAGAGAATTTCGTTAATTATTGTGGGAATTCTTTTAATTATTCCTATTGTTATTCTGCTTATTTACTAGTAGTAGAAAAAACGAAAATACTATTAAGAAATATAGAATTCTCATGAAATATTTTATATTAAAGTGTGAATATTTAGTTATAGACGATTGTGGTTATTGAAACTACCAAATTAGAATTTCACAGGTTAAATTGAGAACCTAACTGTTGATTACAATACATTTGTGTTTATTGATTTTGTAATTTATTCCTTTATTGCTTCTTTGAGTTTATTCAAATACAGTTTTGAGGAGTCTTTTCTTATTTTAAACTGCTATAATCGACGATTATTTATTTATAACTAAAATTCTGTTACATTAGCGGAATTTTCTAGTATTATCTATTTCTTCATCTGCTACTTTTTCCATTTAATTCTTTTTTGGTATGTTGTGGTTGCTTGGTAACCGGGAGAAATGCACTTCATTTTTAAATAACTGAACTGTCTCCTATAGTTGTAAATAGAAATTGTATTTTTAGATTTAGATTAAGGTGTGCAAACGTTAGTTTTAAAAGATAGACACACAAATCTACAAATAATCGGTAGATATGCACGTCTATTATATTTTAATATCTTCTAATTATTAGTGATTTTCTTCTAATAAAATTATATAAAGAAATCGGTGATATTGGTTGATTAAATTGAGTCAGTCAAGTAAGACAGATTGTTTTATTCGCTATTGTTTTACTAAATCATTTTTTCTATGAAAATTGGGTGTGTGGTAATTTATATAGAAATTGTGGCTAAATATAGAAGACGATTTATAGTAAATTCATCGTCCTTGACACTTGAATTGTTGCAAAAGATCATTACATATATATTCTAGATTAAAATTTATATTTATTGTTGTTTTCTTATAATTTTAGGTATCGAGTAATGGTATCGAAATAATAACATATTTAATTGATCGTTTAGGAACCGATTTTCGACCATATTTACAAACAGTATTACCTGTTGTTATAGAACGTTTAGGTGATGCCAAAGATACAGTCAGAGAGAAAGCTCAATTGCTTATATTGAAATTATTGGAAAGGAATACAATAACACCACAAACATTATTGGAGAAATTAACGCCGTTTTTATCGCACAAGAATGCTAAAATTAAAGAGGAAATATTACGGTGCCTTTTAAATATTTTAAATGAGTAAGTCTACACTTTAGAATTATAATAAAATATTATATAATTTATTTTAGGCATGGTGCTCATTCATTAAAATTAAATAGCGTTATCCCAGATATTGTAAAATTATTATCAGATCCAACATCAACAGTACGTGATACAGCTTTTAATACATTAGTAGATTTATATAGACATGTTGGTGAGAAATTACGTATAGATTTACAAAAAAGGGATTTAGTACCTGCATCGAAATGGCCAAGTTTATCAGCTAGATTTGATGAAGTTAAAAATAGTGGTGATTTATTATATACAGCTACACGTCCTATAGAGAGTTAGTAAATTTTTAAATTAATTTAAATTGGGGAGAAAAGTACGATTTTTCGGTTATTTCCAAATAAATTGGAAAAATTGTTTAAGTCACGACAGGTGCTATTTAAGATTGAGTCGATAAAATCAAAATAACTTCACTAATCGTCGACAACAGGCGAATAAAGTTTGTTTTGAAAGTTTTATTGAGTACTTTTCTCTAAAAAATTGATTTTGTGCCCATTCGATTTAATGTGTACGTTATTGAATGGACACGGTTTATTCCTGTCCTGCATTATTAATTGGGTAATTTAATTAATTTTCTAGATCAATCAGACGAGGTAGATAGAATGGCGATGCCTAAACCACAAGCACCGATCAGAAAACAAATTTTAAGTAGTGCTACAAAATCTCGAAATGTACCACCAATGAGTTCAACACCTGGTAATTTTTTTAGATTTTAATTCGTTTAAACTTATCATTTAATTTAATTAATTTCATTTATATTTTCGCTTATCATTGTTAATTTGCTGCATGATATAACAGCTTTAACCAGAATGGGTAGCTTTAGACAAATCGCTACATCAAGTAAGATTTATTTCGATTTATATTGACGTTTTTTTTTAATAATATTGGTATTGATTATTGTTGTGATTTAAGGCCACGCTGGTGCTGTTGATGAGGACTTTTTTATCAAATCTTTCGAAGATGTACCGACAATTCAAATATTCTCCTCTCGTGAAATAACAGAACATATAAAAACTATCCAAGAGATTATTTCTGATCCAAATAAAGACTGGAATAAACGTGCTGATACTGTAAATATTCTAATTATTGTTTAATTTAATTGTAATTTAATTATTTTGATTTTTAGTTAAAGAGAATTCGTTCATTAATCTTAGCTGATGCTTTAAATCACGACGAATTCTATACTAATATAAGACAATTAGATATACCGTTACAAGTGATTGTTAAAGATTTACGATCACAAGTTGTTCGAGAAGGTTGTATTACAATCGCTTATTTGGCTCAAAGGATGGGTAGTAAATTCGATCGGAGTGCTGAAATTTTATTACCAACATTAATCAATCTTATACAAAATTCAGCTAAGGTAATTTTAATTTTTTTAATATAAAAACGTATAATTTGATTAATTTTTTGTAGATAATGGCAACTTCAGGTATTGTAACAATACGTTTTATTATACAACATATTCATAGTCCTCGGCTAATACCAATAATAACAAGTCATGCTATTACATCGAAAAGTAAAGACATACGTCGTAGTTGTTGTGAATTTTTAGATTATATTTTAAATAATTGGCCGTCACATTCCTTAGAGAAACATGTTGGATTATTACAAGATGCTGTAAAGAAAGGTGTTGCTGATGCTGATCCTGAAGCTCGTGTATCTTCTAGAAAGTTTGTATTATTTATTTGAATTTTATATTTTATTTATCGCTTTTAAATTTAGAGCTTTTCGTGGTTTTCGTGAACATTTCCCAGATCAAGCGGAAGTTTTATTACAATCATTAGATCCAAGTTATCGACGAGCTTTACAAGGTGATGGTATGTCAGCCAGTTCATCTAATAATAATTTAGCTAGTGGTTTTAAAAGTGCACGAACTTATGGACGTACACCGGTTGCATCACATAGTGCTACAGGTATTTTTATTAAATTGTATTTTCTTTGATTTAATTTGATTGACGATTGATTATCAATTGAATTTTATTCTGCTGCTTAATTCGGATATTATATAAAGGTAGTACAGAAAATCTATCAACTAGTGGTAGTAGTGGTTTACAAAGAGTACCATCATTACCACGTAGTTATAGACAACGTAGCGGTATACCTGTATTATCTAAAGGTATAATTGAATTTTCCCTATTCTAATCAATTAAAAATTTTATTAAACAATTAAGGGTTATAATTTATTGTATAGATTCAGGCAAGAAGGGTTTCCGGAGTAATTCGGCTATCGATTTACAAGCAGCCCAAAGGGCAAAAGCTAGATCACAATATGCAGCAATGGCGCGCAATAAAATTACTTCAGGAACGGCCAGTTTACGTAAGTCGATTATTTATAATTTCGATCGATTTAAATGCTTTTTGGTATTTTTTATTAAAATTGGATTATTGAATGCATTTAATATAAATTAACAGTTGTAGATTTGTTGCATTTTCAACAATAATTTAACATGTTTGTTGCTTCTTTTTCATGTCTATGTAGAGGGAGAGGTTGCCCAACAAGGTACTTAACTTTTTATTAATTTTACTACTACTAAAATAGAATATGCTTTATTTGTTCTACTTATTTATATGGAAATTAAAAAAAATGATTGTTTTCAGCTCGACCAAAAAGGACGGATACTGCATCGACAGCTTCACCGGAACGTGTTAGTAGAACTAGAAATCGGAATTCACAATCACAACGTATGTTTTTTCTATTATTTTATTCTAGATAATTATTATAATTATTTTTCTATTATCATATATAGCAACTAGTAGATCTGGTTCACCAAGTTCTCGATTGGCATACCTTTATAATCGTAATACAGACCATGATTCACCACGTCCAAGACGTTTATCATCTGGTACAGCACGTTCAACAACCGGATCAAGGGATACATCACGTGAAACTAGTCCAAATAGGCCATCAACATTAAGTCGTTTTAGACGTAGTAGTGATCGTCCACCATTAAGTCCAGCATCTAGGCCAGTTTTAGCACAGAAGATTTTACAACAAAGTCGTGAAGCTGAAAATGCTCTAGCTGATGTTTTTGTAATATAGATTTTATTTATTTTTTTTATTATTAATTATTTATTGTGTATAATTAGAATGATTCAGGTGAAAATTATCGAATTCCAAGGAAGACAATGCGTTCATTGGACAATCATTCTGATGAGTCTGAAACATCTAGTGTTTGTTCAGAGAGATCTTTTGATTCATTTCGGCGTCCTAGTGATGTGAGTTATTTTTAGATTATCTAATGCATGTTATTGTTCGTATATTTTAATTTTGCTTTATTATTTTGGTAGTCGTATTCGTGGAGTGGCTCTCAACAAAGACTCTCTAGTAGGGAACTATGGGAGCCTTCTCGTGTAAGTATTTTGTTTTTAACGCAAATTTAAATTGTTGTAAAAATCTATGAGTGTATAAATGTTTAAGATTGATATTTGGTTGATTTAATTTAATTTTTCTAGGATATTAATGAAATTATTAGTATGTGTGCTAGTACAGTATGGCAAGAACGTAAAGATGGTTTATTATCACTTCAACATTATTTAAATAGTGAAATTGTATTGACGCCAGGTGAATTAAAACATTTAACTGAAATTTTTACCAAGATGTTTATGGATTCACATACGAAAGGTTTAAGTGTCTTTCTTGATACATTACATGAAGTTATTAGAGTACATAAAACAGATTTACATAATTGGGTGTATGTTTTATTACAAAGAGTCTTTTTAAAATTAGGAACAGAAACATTAAATTCCGTTCATAGTAAATTGATGTCAACATTGGATATTGTTAAAAATAATTTTCCAAGACAATTGTTAATTTCTAACGTTTATAGATTTTTAATGGATGCAACACAAACACCAAATACAAAAGTTAAAGTTATTGTTTTAACATTTTTAACAACATTATGTAATACAGCCGATAGTAGTCAATTTATTGTAACACAACAATCTAATCAAGCATTACAAAAAATCATTATAATGACACAAGATACAAAATCAATCGAATTAAGAAATGCTGCCAAAAATTGTTTAGTAGCAATGTGGAATTGTAATACAGCACAAATGACAATGATGTTATCAGAATTGACAAAAGAACATCAAGATATAGCCCGTAGTATTGTCCATAATCATATGCGTAAAAGTTCAACTGGTAGTGAACCAGGTAGTCCGAAACCATTATCACCTGGTACACCGCCAACATTACGTATTGGTGGTGATAGCAGCCATTTAGATCACGAAGAAATTTATAAGAGTCTTAGAAAAACAACGGCAGAAATACAAAATTACAGTTACGAAAATCCAAAATTGGATAAAGATCGTGTTACAACATCTAAAGATTCCGGGATATCACAAATGTCGATTGGTAATGATATTAAGAGTGATATAGCATCATTAGAAGAACGTATGGATGAATTGAATATACGTACAAATTATAAATCCGGACCTAGATCATTACCACCAACATCATCAACAATAAACGGTTTAACTGAAATCGATTCGAATGGTTATAAAAGTTTAGATGATACATTAAAAGATTCCGATATTGTTAAAAGTATATTTGAATGTTGTGCTACAAATAGTGGTAGTAAATTAATTATGGAAAAACGTAAATTATTACCACAATTAATCGATACAATTAAACAAGGCCATATTGAATCTATTATTGAGAATTATCGTAAATTATTACGTTTATTAATTGATACATTAAATGAAAATGATTCCCATGTTAGAGTTTTAGCGTTAGAAGTTCTAACTGCAATCTTTCAAAATCCCGATATGAAGAAATGTTGGTGTAATTTTGTTGAATTGTTAACGTTACGTGTTTTAAATGCGCATTGTGATGAAAAACGTGAAGTAAATATATAAAATATTAATTAAATAATTAATTTATATTTCAAAATTTAGGTGGTGAAAATGGCTGAAACTACAGCAGCAGCAATGAGTGTTTTCCCATTCGATGCAGTTGTTAATATTTTAGCACCATTAATCTGTACGAGTACATATCCACAAGTATTAGGAGCAATTAAAATGTTAACCGAATTAATTCAAGCTAATCCAACAGCGGTGACTGATCAACATTTAGAATTGATAATGCCCGGCGTGATTAAAGTATTATTGGAATAAATCGATTTTGTGATTATTTAAATTTGTTAATTCTAGGGTAGTGATCATCAAGAGAGTCCAGTTAGGAAAAGTTCAATATTTTGTATGGTCGCCCTTTATCTGGCTGTTGGTGAGGAACGTTTAGCGCCATATATTTCTTGTTTAACTGGTGGTAAAGTGAAATTATTAAGATTGTATATAAATCGATCCGAACAACAACAACAAATGCAAAAACAAAATGAACCAGATACACCGGGGACTAATTCGAAAACGAATGATAGCTAGCTTTGAAATAGTGATTGTATTTTATTAAATTTCCAAATTTATCAGAATTTCTTGAATATTCAAATTAATAGCCACAATTTATTAACAAATTTCTTTTTTCGATATTTTTCTTGATATAAACAAATCTAGGAATCAACATTTATAATTTTTAAACTCGAAATATATTTCAAATATTAATCGTTCTATAATTGAAAAAATTTGAAATATATTTCGAGTTTCTCTGCACTAACATTATAACGTGCCATTTAATTTACAAACTTCATTATTCTCTAATTCTTCATTATGAAATCCATTCGAATTGTATTCCTAGTCATCTCAAATTCGTTTGATTTTCGTTCTTCTTGTTTTGGTAGTGCCGCTTTTTTATACGTATTTGTCCTTTATTTTTGTATATAATTCACGTTTTCTTGTTAATGAACAGTTAATTATTGATTAATGCTTTTATATCGATATATTTACTTATATGCTTCTACTTTTTGATGTGATTAAATGTAGTTTATTTATTTTATAATGAGAAGTTTTGGCCAATTAGGAGTCTAATGATACAAAAATAGAGAAATTACCAGTTTTTTACATTTAGATAGTTAGATAACACATAGCTTTTGAGAAAAAATTGAAGAACAAGATATTTTCTATGCCAAATACTTTATATCATTAACTTTATGTGCTATAATTTAAAAATATTAACATTAATAACGTAGACTGTACATATATTGTAATCTTAGCGAATTAGTGCTGTATATTACACATTAAATGCTTCAATTTGAATTTTTGCAGTTTATAATCTTTGATTTTTGGTAATTGTTTGTTTATTAAACATCTGTATATGTAATTATTGATAATTAATGATTAATAAAATTGTTCTATAAATAAAACGAAATGATTGTTTGGTGGTTTGAAATTGGCGCTGTTATTTCACCATATTGCCAACTTGTCACCTGCAAAATCTATTAGACAACCTGTTGAAATTTTTCAAAAATAACCGATTCGAATTCAACGGAATTAATGTTAGAATTCGTTTAACAATAAAATTCTGTTTATTTTCAAATAAAATTACACTATTTATCGTATATAGTGGATGACTCACCTGTTTTTCTGTATATAAGCCTGAAGACTTTGGAGATTTGACACAGCAGCAGTTGGCGTTTGGCTTTTAGGTGTCGACATGAAGGAAGAGGTGAGTCGAATTTCTTATCAATTAAACAATAATTAACCAATTTATAATTCCGTTAATTTACTAATCCGAATTTGCGACAATTTAGCCAAAATTATAAATGAATTCGAACAGATTAATTCTAATCGTAAATCATTTTTCTGATAAGATTAGTGCCGATTAGTTTAATCTAGTGTGCTGTGATTATTTGGTGGCCAAGGCCACGCCTATCTTTCGTTGTTTTGGTACAATTTCCTTCTTTGTTTCTTCACATTGCCGACTTGATATTTATCGATATTAATTATTTAATTGGAAATTGGGAAATTATAGATTTCTGTACGGCTATATTACGTGTCAGTTGTAATAAATGGGGTTTAATTAAATAGTTAAATGTCCCAAATGATTCAAACGTGTCTTTTAATTAATTAAAACAATCTAGAATCTAGAATGCGGTTAACTTCGATTGTTTACCGGTGTGTGAACGCCCACTTTTACCTTTTAAAATAATAAATTTCGGAAAATCGTCAAAATTTCGGGAATTAATCAAATTGATTGATTTACAGGAGTTTCGAGAGATTTTCGTGGATTAAATTGCCAAAAATTGCAGATTTTCGTGGTTGTTTGGTCAATTTAGCCGTTAATACGATTCGTGTCGATAGATGGCAGCACTACTGTTTTCTGATAATTTAATTTTAATGTCGTAATTACGAAAATTTAATCAAGATTTTAATTAAATATCTGGAATTTCCCGGGTTTTATTAAATTTATCAGCTCAGTTTTCGTTTATCTTGCGATACGGATTCTTGTAGTTGTTAGAATTGACCGTTCCGAGAAAACCGTGTTATTTTCTCTTATATCTCATTCCACGACTCGAGTACCGTGAGGCTATTATGCGGATTATACTCAAATTACACAATCATTTTGTAAATAAACACCTGTCAGTTGTGAATTTCAATCGGTTCATTTTGTTTGTCTCCAAATAATTTCAATAAACTTCAATGAACCGATTGCGCAACGTTATTTCGTTAAAATTAACGCATCGATACCGTAGTTTGACGTCAGTTGTCTATTCGGTGAAAATCTGACGGATTAACGCGATAAAAATAACAATTTGGAGCCTTTTTCGCCCTAGAACCCACGTCTAGGTCATAGACCGCGTTCTATTTTCGACCATGGAAAATTTCCGTGACCCACATCTATTTATGTCGTCATAGAGCGGCAAAACTGGTGAAAAACACGTTTTGATATCCGATTTTTATTCAAATATCATGCACTTTCTGAAACCTGGTCTTGAGCTTATAATATTCCGCATTATTGATTAAGTTTCAAGGGGTGTTAGATCGACGAATTAAAGCCCGATTTGGTTGAAATTGAACGTTTAATTTTCGAATCATGCTCCTTAGGAACCACGGTTGTTTAAATGAGGAATTCGTGTAATTGGTTTTTTGAAAAAGGTTGAAACCGGTTGTTAATCGCGTGCTTTAAAGGATGATTCATTCAAAAATTGTCAAAATTACATCTTGTCCTTCAGTTAATCTCTATTAGGGTAATTTTGTGTCTTTCAATTATCAGATAAACTTGACAAAATGTAGGTGATCTTGCTCTAGTTTTTATACAATTAAACTAACTTATTCAATCAAATAAATATTTATCTTCACAAATTATCAAAAATTCCTTTTAGTAAACGATTAAAATGTATGTAGAGCTGATTTTATATGTTTCTAGTACAAATTACCAGTTCGTAGATAAGTTAAAAGAAAGTTGACAAGTACTTTGAATTCATAGATGTAGCTCTTTATAGTTTAAACGGAAAGTTACCAGTAATAATACTAATAAAGTTTTTGTTTGCTAAGTTCCATTGAATATTTGAACTTTTTGTTTGCCGGTTGATTCATTTATTAACTCCTCGTACATTTCACTCTAGACGAGAGTTATTTCAATTCCATACAGTATCTAATTAGGAAATATTCCCAGGTGTCCCTCTCCTATTTTAATTCTTTGTTGAAATCTAAGAGATGTATGTTTTTTTCCAAAGCGGGATTTATTTAGGGTGGAAAATAATGAAAATATTTGGTTGTATGATGGAATAATAATTGGGGTAGAAGTGATGGGGTTGAAATCTTTAACATTGCTATAAAACGGTAACTCTATTGGATTTTCACGAATTAAAGGGGCGGGCTACAATTCGTCAAAAACTGGAATCTTCAGTTGATTATTTCTCTATTAATTGGATAGCTAGACCGACTCGTGATAACTCATTGAAAAGGGCATTTCTTGGTCTCCAATATTAACGGATTTGTTTTGGAAAATTTTGAGAAAATTCTGAATTATAGAGGAAAATGTTAGAGCTTCTTTTTCTAATATTTTCTCCTATAACGGCAATTTCTTTTTCAAACTGTATAGTAAATTTAAGGTCTCCGATTATCGAAGAAATTTTCCGAAAGGCCAGATTTGTATAACTTCAAGTTTAGCCTAAACTTTAAGCTTTAGATAAATTTCCACCGATCGAAAACATGTTTCTCTTGGATTTTTGCGTTAAAATCGGAGAGGGACATCGGGGACTTTTATAAGTAGGGTTCAATTCAAGTGCAGATGAACGTTCCCTATTTTCGACACAGATTGAGGTTGAATTTATTTATTTGTCGTTTTCTGCTTAGTTTCCCATCGAATCAACTCCATTAAAACCAGTTTTACCTGAAATTACAAAGATCCAACGATCTTCAACTAGAAACTGACAAAATAGTACAATACGAAAGCTTTTTCTCTTTAAATTAAATTGGCCTGTCTATTATATAGTTGGGTAAATTTCCGTTCGGTGTGGTCATTTATCACGTTTTCCTTTTCCGTATCTCCATAATGATAATTGAGAGAGAGAAGGAGGGAATAGAGTAGAAAAAAAAACGATCGTCCAGTGACGCAATTGGCAATAAGGGCACTTCCGGTCGCCCCCCTAAGTTACGTCACAAGGCTATGCACACCATTCAACAATAACAAAAAAGACACAACTACTTAATTCATTGAGTTATCTATAATGTGACTCATTTAATACTATTAGATATGTGTTAGTAGTACATAAATGGCAATTTCGATAAAATTTCTGAAATTTGATTCGAGGAAAGCCCATCGAATTGTATTTCACAGACGAAAGAACAACTGTAAAGAACGAAATTCAATTAGAGTCATGATAGAAATACAAAAACACAAATCGATACGATAAGGGTGGCGCAGTCTTAAAGACGCCGCTCTAATTTTCAATTTTCCCCAAACTTTGGAAAAAATACAATTCGAATAAGACCGTGTCTCATTGATATTACTGTGATAATACATAATTGAGGTAATTATCCTCAGTTATTGTAGCCCGTGTGGGCTAAGCTCCCTGACAACAGGATCCCCACTGTACAGTTCCATCCTTCAAACAAGACACATCGTTAATTTTTTTTTTTGTTGTTGTAATTTCTATTTTGTTGTTTTGTTATTGTAGTGTTGTAGTTTTTTTATTGTTCTTGTTATTGTTGAAGGATAATCCGGGCGAAAGTGTAGGGTTGTTTCATCGTACAAAAGGGCTCTTGTTCGCGTTGTTGTTGCAGTTGTTGAGATTGAATCATGGCTGAAGACGAGGTAACTATTGTGTTCTAGCTTCCAGATTTATAAATTTCTGGATTTTTACGAAAAACGCATAAATTTCAACAATCCCATAAGTGACAGTTTGATTAAACTCCACGTCATTTCTACCCTTATTCCGATAACACCCCGGTTTCAAGGAGTTATATTCTAGTCTAGTTGTATAAAATGTATAACAATGTCTAGGGTGTTGGCTAAACGGGAGATAGGTGGTTGTATAATCACTGAGAAGCCGATGGGGTGGATCCGTCGACAGTGGCGGCGGTAATTGTACTTAGTGGTGGTGGTATAGGCGAGTCTATGCATTTATTCCGGGGGTTGGTCGTTGTATTTATTGATCGACCTCTCTTTCGTTGCTTGATGAGAACGAGGTCACCAGATTTTCTCTACCGTTTTCCTTCGCAACAACACCGATTCGAATAAAATTCACAGGTGTAACTCGATGGACCGATGCTTTATTTTATGTTTGAATTAGTGAATTATCGAAATTTTTAATTGTTTCACCTCTAGTTTGTCTAGACTTTGTTATAGTTTTGAGCCTTTCTATATCGATGAATACATTTACATAATTTAAGATTAGATGATATTCCGGATTTGCTTTCTTATTGAATTCTACTATTACGCCAATATTCCTGTATTAATTCGTTATTCTTTAAATTGTAATTAATTTGATAAGAGTTTTTGTGTACTTAGATAAACGATGTGCGAGGATATTAATTTATTAAACTTGACGCGCGAGAAAAAATTGCACACATTATGTATAATAATCGTTTAATTAATTAATATAGGAAGTACCCTTTATTGCTTTAACTGTTAAAATTTAATATTCGGGAATTGTGGGAATTTTATTATAACACCGAAAATTTCCCATACGAATCTATCGATTTGCAAGTTTTTATTGTCTCGCTAGAACCAACCGAAACACCCTTAACGTTTCCTATCATCTCGGACCTAATCATATAATTGTCCGTTATGTGGAAATAAATTATCAAGTCCCTCAAGGTTAATCTAATCATTTACTTAAATACTAATTTAACGGTCGATATAATCGCAAATTGGTCTCGATATAACAGACAAATTTATTTCTATATCCATTCAAAAGGAGCTTTTCAGTTGGTGTCCGTCTCATGGCAATTTGTTATATTGTAGTAATAACAGTAAATTTTTAAATCAGTTGCTATTATTCTGGTCATGTTTTATTAACGTGATATTCTCCAATATAATCACCAGTAAATTACCCAATAATCACAATATTGAATCGATGTAAAACAACCTTCACGGAAAACGAATAAATTAACGATTGAAGCTTTCGACAAACAGTACGTAACTCCAATATTAATTAAAGTTTACGTGCAACGATATCCAAATAATCTAATCCAATATTTGTAGAATTGTAGAATTCGAATCTATTGATCTATTTAAATTCAAATTTAGAAAATCGAGTTTTTTCGAAAGGAAAAATGAATCAACTTGAAGTAACAGACGTATGGATGTGTATGTAAAATATTAGGTAGGTTGGTTGTAATTTGCTATTTCCTTTTCGCGTAGGCAACAAATAATTCGTGTAACCCTGAATATTTCCAACGGGATTATATTCTAGATTAAAAATATTATGATGACAGTTTTGAAACGTGTGTGCCTCTTTGTCTGGCCGAAATAAATCCACCCATTACGTATTTAGTCTAAACGATAGGTGATAACGTCATAGTTGTCGGATTCTTGATGTATTTTGAATCGTAAACGTGTAACATCCAAGCTTTATATTTAGATTATTTATAAATATAACATAATGTTCAATTTTTCTCTCGTTCAGATGTTTTATTAACGATAATCGAATATTGGAATATCCCCAAAATTTACGTATTTAAAAACGAAAATAAAATTCCGTCGGTTTTTGTTTAATTAAAATCAATCACTTTCAATCGATATTAATAGAAAAATCTAGTAATAGTAAGATTGATAGTAGAGTAAAGAAACTGGTTCGTAACTAGTTCAAATAGTTAAGTTTCATTCATGTCTACTAGAGAAATATTTTTCTTAATTTGTACTCGATTCTATATCGATGTCTATGAATCAAAAAATTGCACAATTATTTGCAACAATTTAGAGTAATCTTCAATCGTCTAGACGAATTGAAACGGAAAATTAAACAGATGTTTGAAAATAAAATGAAAGTCAAATCTTTACGTCTTATATTCTTCCAAATAGGATGAAAATTTCATTTTCAAATAGCCAGTTTCCGGTTTTAACTTAAATTGAAAAAGGGTGAATTTTCACTTTTCTAATCTTTTCGACTTTAGAATTTACAATTTCGAGCGACTTTAACAATTCCAAAACTTCGTAAAATAGTTTCCAACAAATTGAAAAGTCTTTCAAATTTTTAACTGATTACACTTTATTTAAAACAACTATAACCGGATTTTTATCTTATTTCTGTTATAATTAAGAGCCTCGTATTTGGAATATTTAAAGAAATATTGCACGGATAATTAGCGATTTTCGTTTAAAATTTGTAATCTATTCGGTATTTGAACACAGTTTCACGTGCAGCTCTATTTTCTCCACTGAAACATTATTTGTGGTGCATCCACTGTGACAATTCAATATAAAAACATGCTTTCCGCATCTTTTCGTGGCATTTTAAGCCGGAAATTCTGTCTCAAAAGCTTTGCAATAAAACCAACTGTAGTTGAGAAACTTTGGATTTTTCTCTAGAATTACTGGAGGGGAAAATGATGTTTTCAGACTTTACAAATAACAATTGTACACCGAAAATTACCTTAATCCAAACTTTATTCATTAGCTTGATAATTACAGGTTTTATTGTTTTCATTATAAAGACATCAATCAAATTTCACAATATTCAAAATAAATGTGCTTTGGGGTTGGTATTTTTTCGAATAGAACAACATTTTTAATATTATTTTCCGGTAAATATAACTTGGAAATTGTAGGTAATAAAAGAAATGGAATAATAAAACCGAAATCAATATCCGACCGGTAAATATTAGATTTCCAATTATTTCTTGATGGAATTTTAGTCGGTATCGGTGGTATGATATGATAATATCCGAATAGTTTATTAATTACAATCGTGTCTAGAAAATATAACACGTTTTTATTTCGGTTTTATTGAAAAATTAAGCTCTAGGAACTTTTTAGTTTCTATATCTTGGAATAAATCCCCAAGGATGTCATCGGAAATGGGATGAATTTTTGTCTTGTTTTATTTTGGATGTTTCAAGATCTTTTCACAATATAAATTTCATCAGACACATGTTGGCCTATTTTTTGTGGTATCACGCAATTGTGTTTTGATTTTCTTAAATTTCTCACACTCGACAACTCGAAAAAATAGTAGTTTTCCATAAACGATTTCTCAATTATTTTTCACTCAAAAACCAAAGTTTTGGGGTTGTTTGAAAGAATATTCTAAGCCGTATAAGGGCTCATTGGAAAGGGCATTTCAAGTTGTATAAGAAAGACTCCATATCTTCTAAAAGATGTGGAAATTTTTGATTATAAATGAAAATCTAGAAGCGTTTTTTCCTAATTTTCCCTCATAACTCAGCCAATATTAATTTGTTTGCAATGACTATAGCATCCATCTATAGCGAATTGAAAGAGCTTTCGCAATATTTGAGACATTTTCCGATCGATTTAGCAGTTTTCCGGAAAATTGAGAAAAACTGTAAAATGGATGAGAAACAATTCAAGCGCAGTTTTAAATATAGAGTTGAATGTCGCATTTTGTGAAATTTAACATATGGGCTGCTAAGTGGAAGGACAATTCCAATTTTGAAAAATCGGGGGATTTTCCGGATTTTAGGGAAGTTTGTTATCCATTTTCATCTATTAAACACAATTGTTTTGCACGAGGTTTTGTCAACTTGTTTTTGTCGACTTTAAAATGATGCTATTCTGTTGTCAGAAAATTTGATTTATTTTCCTGGAAAAATTCCGTGGAAAACAACCGTACTAATTCAAAATAATAGAGTTGCCTATACACAATACTTATACAAATATGGCTTTTTTCCATGTCTATACAGTAATAAAAGACATCTATTTTAATTTTCAAGTAATTAGTGACGACATCTCCGGGATTTTTGGATTAGTAAGGTCGTTTTCCACGTAATTTTTCTGACATCAATAGGATCATTTTAATCTTCCAAAAAACGCGTACAATTTTAAAAAACCTGGCGCAAAACAATTACGTTTAACAGGTGTCAATGGCCAACGAATTTCCCTAAAATCAGAGGGAAATTCCTCGAATTTGCAAAACTGGGATTTTTCCTTCCACTTAGGATCTGTAGCGTTATATTAACTTTCAGGAAATGCGACATTTTACCTTTTAAAATCCGATTGAATTCTTTTCCATTTTAGGGTTTTCTCAATTTTCCGGAAAATACTGAAGCGCCCGGAAAATGTTTGATATTTGGAAAGCTCTTCCAATTTGCTATCGACCGGCTCTATATTTATTGCAAACAAATTAATATTGACCGGATTATGGGGGAAATGGGGAAAAACATGCTTGTAGATTTTCATTAAAAAAAAATTTCCCCAACATTTTCCAAAAGATATGGAATCTCTTTTATGCAACTTAAAACGCTCTTTCCAATGAACCCAAAAACTTGAGTTTTGAGTGAAAAATGAAATAGAAATCATTTATGGAAAATTCTACTATTTTTTGAGTTTTTATGACCCAGTTCCTTGATGAAATCACTAGACTTTATCTAAATTAATCCGTTTTTGTTTTACTTTGTTTTGTTTATTAATTAACAATAATTTAGGTTGTCTTACTAATGGAATTTCAATGGAATTCTAATTAGCACAATGCTTTAATAAAAGCTACAATTTTTACCGATTTGAACAGGTATTAGTAAATTTTCCATTGATTATTTTGTACAAATATTACAACACTATTGTTTGATAAAAAATTCGCACAATACATTCAAGTGAAAAGTTAATACAACTGTAAAAACACAATAGTGAAGACTTAAATGGGAGAGAAAAAACAGACAAACAAACAGAACGTACTCCATTTGTCGTTTTGCATAATTTAGATTAACTTTTGTTAGTTTTAGCGAATGCCTACCGGTGATTTTTCCCCTTCAGAGAATAAATATGCAATTAAAATTGAATTTTTAAAGTCTGTACCGTCATCAAGTTGGAAATTATTGTCCAATTTTAAAGGAAAATATCCGTTAGGATAAAATATAAATCGATTTTAATAATAGTTTGGCTGGTATTTTTGGAAAATATTCTACAGCAATCACGTGAAAATAATTGCTAATTAAAATTCATTTCTAATTAAAACCGGTAAAAACGGCGTAATGACAGGTCTTATCTCCACGTTCAGGCGCACTGGGACTTGACGATGTACCGTGATTTTTGGCAATTTCGCCATTTATTTGCTTAAAATTAAATATTAATTTGAATACATACTAAATTCACTCACTTAATGCAAGATTGACGAGAACATGACACAATCAAAGTTCCTAACTTTTCGAATCTAGTAATTTTAAGGATATTTGGTTACAATTGAATTATCACGTAACCACAAGAAAAATGCTTCTAATTGTAAGTTATTGGTTGTTTTAAAATTTGGCGCGTTTATAGAAACCAACAATTTCGGTTTTAATGACGTGTCGCTAGGCTGTTGGTTACTTTCAAATTTTGCGCCATTTTGAAAACCAATGGGATTTTTCTAAATAAAATCCTACATTGAAAAATTCTGGTGATAACGGGTACCATTGAAATTTTATCAATAAAAGCAGAATATAAGGCAGTTCAGGTTTCATTTACAATAAAACTAGGACAATTTATCCCCGAACTACTACAATACGTCGTCCAAAACACGATATTTATGTATAATTCGACTTGGGGGAGGGCGTTTCTGTTGTTTATCGATGAATAAAACATGACAAAATATTATAAATATTAAAATCGAGACAAATTCGAATTAAATTCTCGTTGATATAAAACGGTTGTATAGAATTAATATTATTTGAGAAATTACTGCACGAATGTCCGACTATTAAAATTTCAACTAGTCTATCAATCTTCCTCAACAGTCTTTTATGAAACCCATTTTAAAACGTGAATAGCGAGGGGATTTTAGCAAAATCGATAACAAGATTGAATTGTTGGAGGATATTGCAAATATTTCGTATACCGGACGACAAAAACTAAGAAATTGGCTTGTAAATCGAATTATTCGATAGAAATTGGAATTACTAGCCGTAAAACGAAGATAATCCACAATTTTCACCAAATTTGGAGCGAGAAATGAGTGAAAATCATTGAAATAATCCACCAATTCTTCATAATACTGAAACAAGTCCGTCAATACAAATCAAATTGATTAAATTTGAATATTTTAACACTAACACATTTTTGAATTGCGCGCTCTTCAAAAAGTTGGGTTGATATGACCAAATTTTCTATATTTCTAACCTTATAATTCCAAATTTGATTAACCTCAGTCTTACTTTGAGGGTTAATTTTATTTGAAGAATTTGTGGGTTATTTGTTCAAAAGTATTTCTATTTTGATTATTTAATTAATACGGATGAAGATAATCAAAATTGGAGTTTTGAGGTTAGAAATTTCAGTAGATTCTTGAATATTTCTTTCCAAATCTGATAAAAATTATAAATCGTACCATTTTTTCAGTAGACAAATTCTTTTCTCGAGTACTGTTATAAAATAATTTAATTTTTCTGTTTCTTATTTTCTGTCGTTCAATCATTCAAATTGCAACAATTCTGCTTCAAAAAAGCATTAATTAGATCATCTATTAAATGATTATTTAGTACGATTTTTATATCTTCGCTGAAAATCATCAAATTTGATAGTATTTTTGGGTATTCGTTACCATGACAACCTTGAATTGTTGTCTCTTTTCAATTTTACATAAGATGGAATTGTGACGAGTGAGACAGAAGATCTGTTTAAAGTGTTGTCATGGTAACAGATCTCTAAAAAGTTTGAGAATACGATTGTATCATTGATTTTCAATCAATTTAACGTTTATTCTTGATGGTTAGAGGTAATTTTTGTAAATAAACCGTCAAATTTCATAAAATTAAACGATATTGTTTATGTTATTGTTTTGTTATTCTTACATAACGATACGATTTTATTGCATACTTTTTAAAAGGCCATTAAGTACAATACAACATTGTTTTCGTACAAAGAAACAATCCCGAGTGTCCCCCTCTGATTATGATTTTTTTTTTTGCTAAATTACTCCAATTACACAAATATCGGTGTAATAATGGAGATCTGTGTCGTAATGAATTGCATTACATTACGAGTTGGTGGAATTCAATAAAGGAATAGATTTAGAATGGGGAATGTTCATTTTATTTTCGATCAATATGTGGGTGAATGCATTCATCTTCTGTAAATAGATTGGAAAGATCAGCTCTACATCATTTCATCCCTTAGAAGTGTTTTCTCTGATAAAAAGCGTATCGTTTATTTTCATGAAATATGCTACAAAAAAGGAGCAAAATCTGAAGGAGACACACACTTGTGAATTTCCCCCTTATCGGATGCATTAAAACGACATATTGCTATTATTTCTTGTTATCGATTACTTGGTATTGTTATTATAGTTGTATGATTAAAATAGAATAATCGATTTATTGATTGAATTATATTTGCATTATTAATCTTCCAGTTTTTAATTAATAATTATTAAAAACTGACTAAATACTGGCAAATTTCGATTAATCATGCATCATTTTTCTAAAGTGGTGCTTAATTTGCCATTAATTTGACAGTGATATGGTGAGACGACGGCGGCGTTGACGTTAATTCCCGTTGAAAATCACCACCACCATTAACTATGACGTAGTGTCTATAATTTTACCCTTTCGATAAATCGAAATGATCACCAATTTTGATGATCATTACCGATAATGTTGTGCTAGTATCAAAAGTCGGCAACTTGGGGCAGGTTTTCAGCTGGCGATGGTGGTTGCCACCCCCTCATCCTCTTGGCTGTGGCAAATTTTGCCGTCGTCGTCGTCGTCCCCGTTGTTGTTGTTGTCGTCGTCGTCGTCGGCGTCGTGTCCGCAGTATGACGTCAAGGCTCAATAATGTGTGCCGCGGTAATAGCAGCGCAGGCGACGACGAGCTATCCACTGTAGAAAATCCTCTTTCACAGTAGTAGTGGGTCCGCGCCCGTTGTTGAGCTCTAGTGCGGCGGTTCTAGTGGAGTTTGTGTTTTTGGGAGAGGACATCACATGAAGTTTTCTATTTAACATCAGTTACTCCCCGGAACTTTATTTAATAAAAATAAACAAACTCACAATTACAATAAATATAATTAAATCAACATGGGGGAGGTATGTTTTATTATTTATCAATCTATTCAAATTAATTTCCCCAAATCTAGAGTTGTAATTAAAGTTTGTTGGGGATAAAACAGGCAAATAGAGAAGGAGGGAAAAGCTTTACTGGAGCTTTTACCAGGGGTGCTTGTACGTATCGATTTCTTTACAGGTTGGTTGGTTGCGACTGGATTCGTCGTCACGGTTTTAACAAAATCCAAATTCTAAATTTTAAAATTAATTAGAAATTAAATAAATGAAAAATATATTTGACGCAACCTACTTTTTACAAAAAAAAAATCATCGAGATTATCGAACAAGATTCGAATTTCTACACAGAAATATATCGTTCATTGATAATTAAAAAATGATAACACTATTGATTATAACGAGTATTAATCGGAATATGGGTTGAATTCCCATTTTTATCGATCAAATTTTCTACCTCAATTCGATTAATTTATAATTTTCAGATTTTGCCTCATTAAAATTAATATCGGCTGCTTCCAGTCGGATTTTGGGGCAGTCGGAAAAGGCGCAGACGCCTAATTTTAAAATAGATTTTGGCCAGAATCGCGCTGATGATGTCGATGGGGGAGATTTTTGACATTATCGGTCGAAATATTGACAAAATTTTCCAATTATCGATTGAAAATCCCATTATTTTATCAATGTTTTTCGGATATTGGGAGATGTGGGTATTAGAAGATAACGCCCACTTTGGCTGGCGGATATTGATTTTTGTAAAAATAATCCAATTGGATTATTGTGATTCTCTATTGATTAAAATTTTTAAACTTGAGTTGAATCATTTTGTTTGATCGATAGTCTTTGAAATTCTCCGATAATCACGAGACCCGGCCTTGACCTGAAGTCTCGTAAATATTAAGTAACCGTCAATATTGCTCTATTTTTTACTGATAAAACAAATTAGTGCACACATCTTTGATTATTGCGCTTATTGTCATCATCACGATCATGATAATCATCATTATTAACCATTATATGATAGATTTACTTCCTTTTTGATCCAGTAGGAAGTATTTATTCAATCATTTATTATAAAGGCAATAGTATCAATTTCGTTCATGTTCTCAGTTTGGCGGCCTTGTAAAATCTCTTAACATTATTAATAAATATTATTTAAATGGGATTATTTGAAACTATACATATTCAAAATTACGCAACTCAATCAAAGAATCCTTAATAATATTTGATAATAATGATAATAAAGGTAAGAATGTTGTAAAATCCGTTTATAATTTTGGCTGCAAATTCGATGCATGTTTTTAAAATAATCCACAAAACATGTAAACAATTCTCATTTATTCAACTTTATCAGTTGAGAATTCTTACATATTTGTTTATTATAAAAATCGAATTCTAAAGAGAGATGAGACATATTTTTAAACTCTTTGGCACAGTATCCGATATTTATAAAATTTTCTAATTTATGGCAAGTAAATCAAACAATTTTACGGAATATGTCCCATTTTTGTCCAAGAATAAAAGGTAAGTTGCCATGTGGATAGATTTAGTTTAGTTTTGGTTTTACAGCACGGTCGTTCTGATTCGTATCGTGTGGCAACAATTCCGTCCAATTATGATGACAACAAGACTGCAGACGGTAGAGCAAAGGTAGCCGATTTTAATTTCAGATCACTACAATTGTGGACTTTTGGGGCTCTATTGCACAATTTTCTACCATAAACTCTAATGCTAACACACAAAATCACACAAATCTTGAAGCTTTATTAGTTTATTCTTATAATCTTGTGTAATTCATAATAATGTTGCTTAATTATCTTATCAGTAATGTTGTAAAAACTAATGCAATTTTTCCGTTATCCTATCCATTTATTTTATTTCTTTTGTAAATATCAATTTTCTATGGTTGTTATTAATGAAATTATGCGATATTAAAGGGAAGGAATCTAATCTATTTCTCGATAATTCCCAACTGTTTCCTTTGACGTCATATCGTCTACTTTATTTAAATATAAAATTATACATAATGTGCATATAATTTAATTATATTTTCGCGATTCAGTTATAATCAAATTGCTTAGATCTAGAAAAATCCAGAAATTTCTAACAAATTCTACAACAATAGTATTAAAACTGTCATTCTTGCATGTTTATTACGGGGATAGGTCGGATTTAAGAATAATTACAATTTCAATGATTTGTAATCTGTAATGTTATTTCGATTTTCTGTTTAGTCACGAAGGAAAAATGTGAAGAAAGTTAGGAAGCCCGAAGATTTGGACGATTTAAAACAAGAATTAGATATCGATTATCATAAAATATCACCAGAAGAATTATATCAAAGATTCCAAACACATCCCGAAAATGTACGTTGATTTTATATAAATTGCGATTTATTTTAAAAATTAAATTGTAGGGTCTCAGTCATGCGAAAGCAAAAGAGAATTTGGAACGGGACGGACCCAATGCACTTACACCCCCTAAAACAACACCCGAATGGGTGAAATTCTGCAAAAATCTATTCGGTGGTTTTGCTCTCTTATTATGGATCGGCGCTATCCTCTGTTTTATTGCCTATTCAATTCAGGCTAGTACTGTTGAGGAGCCGGCCGATGATAATCTATTTCTTGGCATCGTCTTAGCTGCCGTTGTTATCGTTACAGGTTCGATTTATTTTTCAATCAATTCCAATGATTTTTACCATTGAAAAATTCTAGGTATATTTTCATATTATCAAGAAAGTAAGAGTTCAAAGATTATGGAATCATTCAAAAATATGGTACCACAATTCGCTACAGTACTTAGGGAAGGTGAAAAATTAACATTGCGCGCTGAAGATTTGGTATTAGGTGATGTTGTTGAAGTGAAATTTGGTGATCGTATACCGGCCGATATTCGTATAATTGAATCGCGTGGTTTTAAAGTTGACAATTCATCATTGACTGGTGAATCGGAACCGCAAAGTCGTAGTCCTGAATTTACACATGAGAATCCATTAGAAACGAAAAATTTAGCATTCTTCTCAACTAATGCTGTTGAAGGCACTGCCAAAGGTGTTGTGATTAGTTGTGGTGACAATACTGTAATGGGTCGTATCGCCGGTCTAGCATCCGGTTTAGATACCGGTGAAACGCCCATTGCCAAAGAAATTCATCATTTCATCCATTTGATTACTGGTGTTGCTGTCTTCTTAGGTGTTACATTCTTTATTATTGCCTTCATATTGGGTTATCATTGGTTAGATGCTGTTATCTTTTTAATTGGAATTATCGTTGCTAATGTACCTGAAGGTCTATTAGCTACCGTTACTGTATGTTTAACATTAACAGCAAAACGTATGGCATCGAAGAATTGTTTAGTTAAAAATTTGGAAGCTGTCGAAACTTTAGGTTCAACAAGTACAATTTGCTCAGATAAAACCGGTACATTAACCCAAAATCGTATGACAGTAGCCCATATGTGGTTCGATAATCAAATTATTGAAGCTGATACAACTGAAGATCAATCCGGTGTACAATACGATCGTACAAGTCCCGGTTTTAAAGCTTTATCACGTATCGCTACTTTATGTAATCGTGCTGAATTCAAACCTGGCCAAGATAATGTTCCAATATTAAAACGTGAAGTTAACGGTGATGCTTCTGAAGCGGCATTATTGAAATGTATGGAATTAGCTTTGGGTGATGTTATGTCGATTCGACGTAAAAACAAAAAAGTCTGCGAAATTCCGTTCAATTCAACAAATAAATATCAAGTATCGATACATGAGAATGAAGATCCGAATGATCCACGACATATTTTGGTGATGAAAGGTGCACCTGAACGGATTTTAGAACGTTGCAGTACGATTTTCATTTGTGGCAAAGAGAAAGTTTTAGATGAAGAAATGAAGGAGGCTTTCAATAATGCTTATCTAGAATTAGGTGGATTAGGTGAACGTGTTTTGGGTTTTTGTGATTTTATGCTACCTACAGATAAATATCCAAATGGTTATAAATTTAATTGTGACGATCCAAATTTCCCATTGGATGGTTTAAGATTCGTTGGTTTAATGTCGATGATTGATCCACCACGTGCCGCTGTACCAGATGCTGTTGCTAAATGTCGTAGTGCCGGTATTAAAGTTATTATGGTAACTGGTGATCATCCAATTACTGCTAAAGCTATCGCCAAATCGGTTGGTATAATTTCTGAGGGTAATGAAACTGTTGAGGATATAGCACAACGTCTTAATATACCAGTATCGGAGGTTAATCCAAGAGAAGCTAAAGCCGCCGTGGTTCATGGTTCGGATTTACGCGATTTATCCTCAGATCAATTAGATGAAATTTTGCGTTATCACACTGAAATTGTATTCGCTAGAACATCACCACAACAAAAATTGATTATTGTAGAAGGTTGTCAACGAATGGGCGCTATTGTTGCTGTAACCGGTACTATTTTTTTAATTTTTTTCTATTATTAAAACTAATTCTATGGTAATTCTAATAGGTGATGGTGTTAATGATTCGCCAGCTTTGAAGAAAGCCGATATTGGTGTGGCTATGGGTATTGCCGGATCGGATGTATCGAAACAAGCAGCCGATATGATACTATTGGATGATAATTTTGCATCGATTGTTACCGGTGTTGAAGAGGGTCGTTTAATTTTCGATAATTTAAAGAAATCAATAGCCTACACTTTAACCTCAAATATTCCAGAAATTTCACCTTTCTTAGCATTTATTCTATGCGATATTCCTTTACCACTTGGTACAGTTACAATTTTATGCATCGATCTTGGAACTGATATGGTAAGTGAATTTGACAATTAATTCTAACTAAAACTCAACCAATTCATAATAATAAATAAAGACAAAAATTAGACCAAAATTTTTACAAATGGAGTTAATTTGAATTAAGGCATCAGTTAGTAATAGAGTTAATTTTGTTTTTCTTTATGCAAATACGAAAAGGTGCCGGCTATATCACTGGCATATGAAAAAGCAGAATCCGACATTATGAAACGACGACCACGTGACCCATATGCTGATAAATTAGTTAATGAAAGGTACACAATAACACAAATTCAAACAGAAATTAAAGATTTTAAACGGTGCAATTAAGCATGATTTATTTTTATTAAAAAGAAAACAATTGCACTGATTTTAGATTCGAATTCTTTACAAGACACTTTGATTAAAGTAGATAGTTTTCGTTGATTTAAAAGATTTAGTAGTCAATTATAGACGATTTAAATATTATAAAGCAAAGGTACGTGTTCAATTTTTCAGCTGAAAATCGGCATCTTGATTTATTGTAATTATTATTTCTTTAGCTCCTTTGTAGGCTTTTATCATGTTTGATTTGTTGACATTTAAGCTTTAATCAACAACAATACATACGGTTTATTTTTTTGTTATTTTAAATTTATTTTAATTTGGTTTATTTTATGATTAATTAAAAACCTTTAGGTACCGGCAATTTCTTTGGCATACGAGGAAGCTGAATCTGATATTATGAAGAGACCACCTAGGGATCCACTTAACGATAAACTAGTCAATGATAGGTGCAGTTTTTTGATTTTTATTTATTTATTTTTATTATAAATATTAACAGTGGTCGTTATGTTTGTTTATTTTTGTTTTGTTTAAGTTTTGTACATATGGGGTTTAATTTGATAATATTAATACTGATGCCTGGTCGTGGTATTTATAAAATTAATCTAGGAAATTTAGTTATAAAATAACAGCATGGGTATTAGGAGTTTTTTAATAGTAACAGGTTTTTTAGATAATTTTTAATTCCTAACAATTATTGGTTTGTCTTTACTAACTAGGTGTCATTGATACCTTTTATTTTTAAGAAACAAAATAACACACACAATTCCATATTTCCATGAATTCACGCAAATTGCGCCCTGCTTGACACCACTGACTCGACCCCTTAGTCTTTTAGTTTAGATTTTTATTTTTTGATTTTTGAGTAAGACTTAGGCAAGTCAAGAGGCAGTGCTGGCATGTTAGTGTCATCCTCGATCATCATCATTTTCATCATCATTAAAATCCCGTTCCTTATTTTTTGTTTGCCACCAAATCGATCTCCTATTGTTTTTGTTTTTTTTTTTGTGTTTGTGTTTTGTTTTGACGTGTATTTGTTTGGCCGAGCTCAGGTCCCCGCCATATCCCTGGCATACGAAGAGGCAGAATCTGATATAATGAAGCGTCGTCCTAGAAATCCTTTCAGTGATAAACTCGTCAACGAAAGGTAATAGGAATGTCCCGTGTTATCTCTCTATCTATCTACTCCTTCAAATTTTTGTTATCTATTGAGAGATTGTTGTATATAAGGTCCGTATTTGTAATTTTATTATTTTGGATCTTGATCAAATATTCGTAAATCGTATGCCATATGTACGCGAACTTCTGCTTAGCCTTACAACCGAATTTCCACAATTCCTAATTTTATTACCAAAATTGTAGATAATTTCGTTGATTATTTTGCTTTGCTGCTTCTTCATTATTCAATAAGAGAAATCAATTTTAGTGGGGAGGTAAGTTTGCACAATTTGTATTCATCAAACATTCTGGCACCCATGCTTCTCAGCTGCCACCTTTCTCCTCTTCAAAACTCTATTTTTTTTTTTTTTTTTGATAATTCTCAAATGAAAACTCCTTTAATTTTTGTCTATACCAATACACTAAAATCGAGATAAACAGGTATACTCAGAACAACAATAAAAACAACATGTGCATGTTTGAAATCTCTCACTTATACTAACGTTATATGTTGCGCCGGCCACTCTCTCTCTCTTCTATATAGGTGCCTGCTATATCTCTGGCTTATGAAGCCCCGGAGTCCGACATTATGAAACGTCAGCCACGCGACCCCTATACGGACAATTTGGTTAATCGCAGGTGGGTCGCTGAGTGCTGTCGTGTCTCGTCAAATTTTACGGGTATAGCACCCCACAACTACAACCTCGGCACTATTATTACAACAACAACAATTACCACTACTCTATAATAATCAAAATAATAACGACTAATAATAATGATGATAATACGATTTAGCTTTTATTTTATGATTTTTGAATTATTTTTAATTTAACAATTATTACCTGCCTGTTTTGTCTTAGTAATTTCGTTCGCACAGCACCAGTTTTCAACTTAAAGACCCACAATGTAAGGCCAAAAATACCAAAATTTATAATTCGATATCTAATTTACTGTCCAATTTAATAATTTAAACGCAATTAGAAAGGCATTTCAAGAAGTAGACAATCGTTATTTCCATTTTGGAAAATTTTGGAAATTTTTGAGTTATAGCGGAAAATCTAGAATCACGTTTATTGACATTTGTTATAATTTTCTAGCTTTTTTAACTCACAACTTGAACAAAATTGTGCAATAAAGTTATAGTTTATCTGGAAAATTGGAAGCGCTTTTCAAATTTATAGAAAATCCTCCAATATTCTTGTTAGTTTTCCAGAAAATTGCCCAACAAGTTTTCATGTCAAACAAATTTTTCCACAATAACTCAAAAATTAATCAAAATTCTCCATGGTGGAATTCCCTGCTCCTTGAAAGGCTCTTTCTAATTCCGTTCAAATCATTAAAATTTGCTCGAACTAGATATGGAATTATAAACAGGTATTGTGGGCTCTTTAAACTAGCACCAATGTTGTTTTGATTTGAGTTGCAGGCAGTTTTTACAAATAAATCGACTATAACCCCTTTAAATTTTTTTACTACCTGTAGTCTTTTTATATTTGTAATTTTTTTAATAATTACAATTTTTGCCGAGGTATAGTTTGTGATGTGTGCGTAGTTTATTGTATAGAAAGCACAAATTTAGTAAAATATTTTCTATTATTTTATTTAAAACTGTGTCTTATACACAGCGTATATCTGCCTTCAGTTAATTTCTCACTTATTTTTTTGTTGAATTAGAGAATTTTTAAAACAATCAGTTGCATGAGCATTGTTTTAGTTATAAATTGATTTTGAAATTCCTCATTTTCTGGTATGCTTCTTTGACGAATTGATCTTTCCGTAGTTATTTTATATTATAAAAAAAAAGATTCTATAACTTTTATTGTTAAAGACAATTTTTTTGGTAAACAGCTGGAGCTTTCTTATCGCCTTCACTTACAATTTCCAGCAGCTTTTCTCTTATTTTAACAGCCAAATATTTAACAATCAATAATTAGTCTGTAAGTAGTTCGAATAAACTTCAAAGAATCATACGATGATAATAATGATAAGTATAAAATCCTAACCGATAATCCTATTTTTTTAATTTCCTCAATTAAGCAGAAGTAACGCTTACAGTATGGTGGTGCATCGCTTTTTACCTATTGAGGATAATTTTTTTATGAGAATTTTTTTGTAATAAAAGCGGTGTAACACGTACACATACACACGAGTATACACTGGTTAAAAAAATCAATTAAAAAACGAGGCAATGTAAATATTGGCATGCATTAAACTAACTGTATTGCAATCAATGTAACCGCATGTATACGTGGATTTGTGTGCTTCTCGTAAGTATTTCTTAATATTGGTGTCGGTGATTTTTGTGTAATTATCTTGAAATAAGGCAATTCTAATTGAAATTTATTTAATAATAATCGATTTATTTCAAGATTATTACATTCATTGTTTACAATTTGAACGAATTTTCTAATCGTATTGTTTTTCTCCCTGTTCCCGATTCATTTCCGTTTACATTTAGATTGATTTCAATGGCTTACGGTCAAATCGGTATGATACAAGCCGCTGCCGGTTTCTTCGTCTATTTCGTGATTATGGCTGAAAATGGTTTTCGTCCAACTGACTTATTTGGTATAAGAAAACAATGGGATTCGAAAGCTGTCAATGATTTGGCTGATTCTTACGGACAAGAATGGGTAAATTTTCGAAATTTTGTTGGTAATTTTTGATTAAATTTTACAAATTTTAGACATATCGCGATAGAAAAACGTTGGAATATACTTGCCATACTGCATTCTTTGTATCGATTGTTGTTGTACAATGGGCTGATTTGATTATTTGTAAAACACGCCGTAATTCGATTGTACATCAAGGAATGCGCAATTGGGCTTTGAATTTCGGTTTAATCTTTGAAACTGCATTGGCCGCCTTTTTGTCTTATACACCTGGTATGGATAAAGGTCTACGGATGTTCCCACTAAAGTAAGACAATTTTTTTATATTTTTTTGCTATTTTGCGCCAATAATAGCGTTATTTTTAAATTAACTAGTGTATCGAAATGTCCACTTTTGGTAACGTTTTTATTGTTTTTGACATTACACTAATTGTCAATTACAACATAACCTCAAATTATTTTCCGATGAATTTTTTATATTTTTACACCAATTTTCAAAATTTTCGTAATATTTTTCATAGAATCTTTTGATTTTTTTGAAAGGAGATTAGTAAGGGTATTTTCCGCAATTTCCCGTATTTCAGGGGGCGAAAAAAACAATTGAGAAAGTTCAAAAGAAACAATTGAATAATTTTGAAATGTCGCGCTAGTTAATACCAACTGTCGTGAAATTCCCTAAATTTCAGGGGTTCGATTTTTATTAAAAAAGGGGTGTAAGAGGGTGCAAAATAGAAAAAACGTATAAAAAATCGTTTCAGAAGTTAATTCCTCCACTCTACCATTAAAAAGTTTCTGCTAGAGCATTCGTTTTTTAAACTACCGCACTCGTTTTTTAAACTAGGTCTCGTCTAGGAATTGTCGACTTCTGAAACTGGTTTTCTAATATTTTCTATTTTTAATAACAACCAATTGAATTATTTGGAAGGAGGCTACTTACAATTAGTGTCTTTTCGGCAATTTTCCGTATTTCAGGAAGAATTTTCTCTCATATTTTTCTCAATCATTCTGAAAAAAAAATGGCGAAAAAACAATTGAATAATTTCAAAATGTCGCACCAGTTAATACCAACTGCCGTAAAATTCCCTAAATTTCAGGGGTTCGAATTTTATTTAAAAAAAGGGTGCAAGAAGGTGCAAAATAGCAAAACGAGTGCTATAGCGAGCGGGAATTGCCGACTTCTGAAACTTGCTCTTTAATATATTATTTTTTATTTTGTGTTTATAATTGTCGTTTTTAATAATAACCAATTGAATTATTTGGAAGGAGATTACTTACAATTATTGTATTTTCGGCAATTTCCCATATTTCAGGAGGCGTACATGAAAAATTTCATATTTTACAGTCAATAATCTTGAAAAAAAATGGCGAAAAATTGAGGAAGTTCAAAACAAAAAACAATTGAACAATTTTAAAATGTCGCGCTAGTTGATACCAACTGTCGTAAAATTCCCTGAATTTCAAGGGTTGAATTTTCGTTTGAAAAAAGGCGCAAAATATAAAAAAAACGCAATAAAATACTATAATATAATGATTAATTGTTTTTATGATTAGATTCGTTTGGTGGTTGCCGGCAGTTCCATTCTCACTTGCAATCTTCATCTATGATGAAACTAGAAGATTCTATTTACGTCGCAATCCAGGTGGTTGGCTCGAACAAGAAACATATTATTAGAGAGAAAAAAAAACGCATAATTCTATGTACTGCCCCATTCACAGTGGCACTGCGTCTGTTGCTACTACCACCGCCACCGCAGGTCACATTTTTCAAAAAAAAAAAACATACAACAACAAAAAACACATCCATATTCATTTTATTCTGTCGTCGATAGGAACGACATCGTCTTTCATCATTTAAAATTAATAATAATATTAGTTAAGGATAACAATAATAATTGATAAGGATTTAAGATAAAAAAAAATCAGTGAAACGACGTCATTCCCAATCGATTTATGTTTGTACAGAAAGTAAAAACAACAGTAAATTGAAATTATTGCTAATTTTAGTAAAATAAATAATAATACACATGCTTATGCAGTGTTCAATATTTATCAGTTTGAGGACCTGGCGAGGATTATTCACAACTTGAAATTTTTGTTATTACAAATTGAAAGTAGTGCAACAATCCTCGCATTTAGAGATAACACAAATACTTAAAAATTATTGTGAAAAATTACAAAAAAAAAATTATAATTATAATGGGTCAGCCACGGTCTCTATAGAGAAAACAATAAATTGATGTTTTCTGTCTTCAAATTGATCAGCGGTTAATTTAAATAATAATATTAATAGAGACGCTAGTGTTTTCATACATTCCAAGTTGAAAACAGTTGCCTTAGTGTATGGACTGTTTTATTTTCATTAATTTTAATTCAAATTCTTTGTGATGATGGTGATGATAACGAGCAAGAAATGGTTTATCAATTAGGGCTTGTGATCGATCGATTGATTATAGATAGATTCAAATAGAATTTAACAGAATCATTTAAGTACAAATTAAAGCCTGTTAATTGTTGCTTAATTGTACTTGAAACTATAACGTGATTCTGTTATACTCAAATTTTTTGATTTTTGCTGTTCAAACAGGCGGTATTCGATGAAATAAAGTTGTGTTGTAGTATTATTTAGGCTTTTAACCACTTAGGTTTAGCTAGATTGTAACTGTGTTGTTATATCGTGTTATGTGTCATACCAGAAATAATAAGAGTCGTGCTCAATACACATGACTAAAATAATAAATTTAAAAACATAATTAACTACTATTACTACTATTATCACGAATTGTAAACGTTTTTGACTCATATTCATATTTAGTTCTATTGTAAATATAGTTTGAACCTCAATAATTGGGCGGGTAGCAGTTTCACTGTGTTAGGCAGCACGAGCCACTTTTTTTTTAATTAAAAGAATATAAATTCAGTTGAAATTCTTTTGCGTGCGGTTATAGTTGTTCAACGTTATTGTTGGAGCCACATATTTCTCTCTGGAGTAAATTTAACAAAATAATTATAAAATAATAATAATAATAATAATGCTTTTGTAGAGCCCTATTTTCTTATAATAATTATAATGATAATTGATTAATTAATTCATTAATTAAATAATTATGGAACGTTATTATATACATAAATATATTGAAATTCTGAGGCGCGCTCTGCGTTGGTCCGAGACCAGCTGACCATGGTATTGTTATCTTATTGTAAATATTTTTAAGTCATCACTTAATTGTTTTGTCTCTGTCATACATTCTGTTTAATTATATTTTTGTTCTGTATTATTTTCGTTTGCTTGTGTTCTTCTCTCACATTTCATGTTTTTAGTACGTAAAATAACAAGCTGTAAAAATTTTGGGTTTTAATAAAATGGATGATAGTATTACAAGTTTGTCGTTTATTTCTCCAAGAAATAATGAACACATCTTTACATATTTAGGCGTTTTTTAGAGACAAGAAACATTAAATTTATGTACATTTTAAAAGATTATTGATGAAATTGCACAAGTTCTATCTACATTGTTTGCACAAATAATTAGATTCAGGTTAAAACGTGCAATTTAGAATGTTTAATTTAGACAAGACTAGTTCTAAATAGATTCGTTTAGATTAAATTATCGTCGAGTGCTGTTTGTCTATCGGAATTGTGCAAATATCTCCCACCATCTATCGGTAATAGTCCGGCTAGTGTACAGGAACGACAACAGAATTTCGCATAGTAAGTATGCGAACAATATTTGCCTTTGACAATCAAATCACAGTTCGCAAAGAAACGATTATCTTTACAACTCGGATCTATATACATCCCTAAAATTAGAACAATTTCATTAAAAAAGCGATCAAACGCCGGACTAGAGCTCGGTAAAAAGTCGAAATTGACGGCTTTTGGTTCATTTTTCCTGAAATTCAATTTTTTAGGCTTATTCGAAAGAGATTTTATAGTTTTGGTGAACTTTATGGAAATTTTGAATTGTAGACAGGGCTATTTTGGCACCGGTGGAGCTTCAAAAAGCAGCTCTAGATCTTTAAGGATGTGTGCGACAAATCATCGGTTTCTTGCTTGTTTTCCAATAGATTTTAAAGACCGAACCGAATTAAGATTTCAACGTGTAATTTTCCAAAACAGAAAGCTTTCCCGGGTGCTTCTTGAAAGTCTCTCCAATGCTATCTTATTTAGCTCCAAAAACAAGCGAGTTATCGAGCATTACAAAGATACGTGTTCCACCTCGGACTATAAGTTCTTATACCCTTACTTGGCGAGTAATTTGTAAAATATTTTAAGGAGTAATAGGAGGGTGTTTGGAGATGATTTTAGCAAAATTTCAGCCTCTTAGGTCATTTGAAAGTTGGTCAAAAACGTTCGTTTCTGACCAAGTAGTGATTTACAAAAACACACGTCAAATGAGTGGCTTGAGAATGCTTCCACCATTCATTTTTTTCGTTTCTCCCCATTTTATTCTGGAATAGCCCGGAGTATTTTGCGTTTATTCTAGAATGCGATGAGAAAAAATTGCAGTGAGAGCATCATTGAGTCATTGTAGGTGCGTACCTCACCTTTGAAAATCGCGATATTGTTAGAAACAAGCGATTTTTGACCAACTTCACAATGAGCTATGGGGCTCAAATTTGGCTAAAATGATCTCCAGAGACCCTCTTGTAATATTTTTCAAATTGCTTGCCAAGGGCAGCTGCCATAAGAACTTACAGTCCGACATGAAACACGTAACTATACCGCGAGGGGTCTGTATTAACAAATCCTTCAGTTTTTGCCAATTTCCTGGGAAACTAGCGAGTCAATTGGAAAATTTCTTGGCAATTTAGAAAACGCTTTCCATTCTCTATGAACTTTGCAGAAATCATTTATAAATTTATATTATCTGAATTACCGGCTAAAATATAGAAAAATGCTTGCTTGAAATAAATATGGGTTTTAATTGATAGCAACTCGAAAGAGTTTTCCAAATATCTAATCGGTCTGGTCGTTTCCCGGAAAATTAAGAAAAATAACAAAGATCTTCGTGCACAATTTTCAACAAATTCGCGTAAAAGAGCTCAAATATCAAAATTTTGAAAATTCGGGGAAAGTCATGGCCAAAATTGTTAGCTATTTTCGCCTGCTTAACGTAATTGTTATGAACCAGGCCTTTTTCCAATTTGTAGGCGCTTCTAAGGATTTTAAAACTAATCTACTTTGAAAAATTGCTTATTTTCATGAAAAACCCGTGTGGAAAACAGGCTTTTTCGTTTACTCAGTAGCGCATAGATGGTGCTGTTATCACAATTTTGATAGGTAGGTGTTCTACTTTATCAACTGTTCGTGCGAGGTTGCCAAACATCTGCTTTTTTGTAAACGAAAAAGCCTGTTTTTCCAAGAGTTTTTCCATGCAGATAAGCAACAATAACACAACTTTAAAGTCATTAAAATCGTCTACAAATTGGAAAAAAAGCCTGGTGAAAACCAATTATGTTTACCAAGTGAAATCAAATTTCCCCATGATTTTCCCTGAATTTCCAAAATTTAAATATTTCGCCTCTATTACATGGATATAAGTTTTCTAAACATATGATATTCAAATTTCTATGTTGAGAATGTGGAGTGTCTTAATTTTCTGGAAAACTACCAAATCGATTGGAAAATTTCTCGCATATTTGGAAAACTCTTTCAATTTGCTATGGATTAAACTCCATATTCATTGCAAACAAATTGATATAACTCGAGTTATGGGGGAAAATTGAAGACAACACATGCTTCTAGATTTTCATCTATAACTCAAAATTTCCACAATATTTTCCAAAACTATAAAATTCCTCTTATACAGCTTGAAATCCTCTTCCAAACAAGACCAATCGTTAAAGTTTCCGCTTCTTCCTACCTGAGTTCTAGTCTGGCGGCTTAAAATTTGAATAAAATTACCTTCAACCAGTACTGAAATCATGCTAGATGATTGCGAATAAGAATTGGTCGCTTCGCACTGATAAATTCCAGAATCCGCTTTCGTTGCTTGTTGGATTCGTAACGTGTACAAATCGGAAATATGGACACGACTCGATGGATTCAATTGGACACCGTCTTTATACCACTGGACTTGTGGTAAAGGATAACCGTCAACGTGGCAGGGTATCACAATATCGCCATCGACAGGGAATCGGGGATTATCCAGCGTTATATTCGTACGCACCGGAACTGTATCACAATAATCAAATGAGTCTCTACACTTCAATTCAGTGAATAATAAAAAAGAAGCGTTTCAAATTAAATTACTCGTGCGGTTAAATCATGCAATACTCTACCCGGGAACAATCCAGGCCTGTCCACGTAGGCCGGTGGCGGTACAGTCGGCGGGAATTCCGGCCGAATTTCGTTATCACTCGGTGGTAATTGTGGTGGTGGTGGTGTGAATCTAGGCGGTTGTGTCGGTTGCGGTAACGGCGGTAATGCCGGAACATAAGGATAATCCGGTGGATTTACAATATATTTCATATATCTCTGATCGTTAGGATTCGTACTGTAATAGGGACCTTTGGCTTTTACAACAACCGACCAACTGGCCGCTTTACCAACACCATTATACGCTTGACATGTATAAATACCCAAACTGGATAGTTTGACCGAATGGATTAGTAAGGAGTAATCTTTGCGGACTTCAAATTGGCTAGTTTTTAACGGGATTAAACTATCATCCTTCCACCATGTTACAGCAGGGAATGGATAACCCAAAGCTAAACAATTTAATTGTGCTGGTGCGTTTAATGAGACTAGAACGTTAGGTTCCTCTTCCGGTTGGAGAACAGTAGCAGGTCGTGGATCAGAATCTATTTTATTATTAGAGGAGTTAATTGGAAAATTAATCGAAATTAGTAAACAAAACTACACGTGCTGATTAGTTGATCGATCATCCAAAAATACTCACCTAAAACTTCCAGTTTGATTTGATTGGTAAAAGGTTCACCGATATTGTTATCAGCAGTGCATAAATAAATACCAGCGTCGGTTTTATGGAGCGTTACAATCTGGAGCGATTGGTCTAATTTGATCCTGTATTTAGCTTGAGTACCGTCGATCTAATAACAAAAAAATTACTCAATTGATTTTGGGGATAATCGAGAGATTTACGATTAAATCGCCTTTCTTCCAGGTGACTCTCGGTGTTGGATTGCCGGTGATTGCACAATGGAGAGTAGCCTGGTCGCCGATCAAAGCTTTAACTTCCGGTTCGTAAGTTTCCACATCAACTCGCGGTGGGAAATCTACAATTGAAACCGATCTAGTTTCGTTTAAAACTATCGGGAATTCTTACAAGGCGATTCCGTGTATGCTGGAAGTCCTTGTGTGACTAACTCGGCGGGCACGCCAGCCGGTTGGCGGATCGGTTCGACGCAAACGTGCCGACAGCCAGCAACGCAACATTTCAAAGTTAGCGGACAATCAGCATCGTTCCTACATTCCGGATCGCAATTACTATCGAACGGTTCCAAATTCGGGCATTCACCTGCCTTATTAACTAATATCGATAATTAATTTAATGTTACTATTATTTGGCTAATATAAATACTTTCACGACAAATCGCAATAAAGTTGGGGTCTTCTGCTAGGGTTCGATTACGGTTCAAATCGATAGCGCATTGGGTACCGTTCGGGCAGTCAACATTGGCGCAGGGATTCTGGCATTGGCATCGATTACAGCCGTTGCTATCGATGTACGCTTCGATGCCGTAAGGGCAGCGAAGAGTGGCGCATTCGTAGAAATGAGCTTGGCAGCGGTCGTCTTCACCAACAGTTGGGGTCGCTAGAAATCCAAAATTATCGTGGAAATTGAATCACAACTATATAGTCGTATTCTGTAACTTGTTGGAGATTCGTTACCGTAGCAACGCCTTTTAATAATCTGTTAAGTGAATCTCTTGCGTTATCATAGTAACGAATTACTAATAGCCAAATATCGATTTATTTAATCAAATTCGTGAATCTAACAGTCGTATTCGCTAACTTTTTGGGTATCTGTTACCATGACAACGCTGAAGATCGGCATTCTATTCGAAGACCTCGGCTAACGCATGCTTTACAATTCCATCATATACAGCGTTATTCACTTAAAAGTAGTTAGTATGGTAATTCTGATTATTTGACGAGCGATTTGAAAAATATTTTAACGATTTCTAGGAGGGTCACCAGAGATTTTACCAAAATTTGAGTCTCGTAGGTCATCGGTAGGTTGGTACAAAACGCTCGTTTTAAACGATTTTTTCAGTTTTGAAAAATGAGTTACGCCTGCCGGATGACTCAGAATGACTAAATAATGTTTACAGCATTGATGTTTCTCTCCATTTTATTCTCTAATCGGTAGAAATATTTCGCATTTGTTCCAGAATACAATGGAGAAAATGGAAAAAATACGTGGGGAGCATTTTTGAACCATTTGAGTCATTTGAGGTGCTTTAGTGTTTTTCAGCGAATCTTTTTTGACCAGCTTGCCAATGAGATACGAGGCTCAAATTTTGGTAAAATGATATCTGGGGATCCTCTTATAAATCTTCAAAATATTTTCCAAATTGCCGGCCAAATAATGGCAGTATAAGAACTTTTAGTCCGGCATGAAACACTATGTATAGGTACTTTTAAGTGAAAAGCATAGTACTTATATGACAACTCCTATTATTTGATGAGTGACTTTAATTTGAAGGATTTATAGCAGAGTCTCTGCAGACCATTTCACCAAAATTTGAGCCTCCTAGCTCATCGGCAAGTTGGCAAAAAACGCTCGTTTCTGACGATGTCGCAGGTTTTAAAAATAAGTTACACTAAATGACTCAAAATGGCTAAATAATGCTTCCAACATTGATTTTTTTTTGTTTTTTTTTCCATTTTATCCTGGAATCGATTGAAATATTTCGCATTTATTCCAGAATACAATTGAGAAAAATGGAAAAAATACGTGGGGAGCATTTTTGAACCATTTGAGTCATTTGAGGTGCTTTAGTGGTTTTCAGCGAACCTTTTTTGACCAGCTTGCCAATGAGATACGAGGCTCAAATCTTGGTGAAATGACATCTGGGGATCCTCTTATAAATCTTCAAAATATTTTCCAAATTGCCGGCCAAATAATGGCAGTATAAGAACTTTTAGTCCGGCATGAAACACCCTCTATAGGTACTTTTAAGTGAAAAGCATAGTACTTATATGACAACTCCTATTATTTGATGAGTGACTTCAATTTCAAGTATTTATAGCAGAGTCTCTGCAGACCATTTCACCAAAATTTGAGCCTCCTAGCTCATCAGCAAGTTGGCAAAAAACGCTCGTTTCTGACGATGTCGCAGTTTTTAAAAATGACTCAGAATGACTAAATAATGCTCCCAACATTGATTTTTTGTTTTTTTTCCATTTTATCCTGGAATCGATAGAAATATTTCGCGTTTATTCCAGAATACAATTGAGAAAAAAGGGAAAAATACGTGGGGAGCATTTTCGAGCGATTCTGAGTCATTTGAAGTGCTTTGCTGGTTTTCAACGAGTGTTTTTTGACCAGCTTGCCGATGAGCAACGAGGCTCAAATTTTGGTAAGTGATCTCTAGGAACTCCTATAAATCCTTAAAATATTTTTCAAGTCGCTCGTCATATAATAGGAATTGCCATATAAACTACTTGTAAGTGAAAGGCACAATACTTATATGGCAACTCCTATTATTGAGTGACGAGTGACTTCAATTTCGAGGATTTTAATCTCGTAGTTCATCAACAAGTTAATCAAAGAACACCCGATTTAGGTAATGTTGAAAACGAGTTAAACAATTCAAATGGCTCAGAATGACTCAGACCCAGATATTGTTTTTACATTTTTCACTATAGTATGTAAGAATAAATGTGAATAACTTTAGAAAAAAGTGGACAAAAACAAAAAAAATCAATATTGAGGGCATACTTTAGTCATTTTGAACCATTAAAAAATCATGAGATTGGTAAAAGCAAGCATTTTTTGACCAACTTTCAAATAAGCTACGAGGTCCAAATTTTGCTAAAATAATCTCTAGGAAACTATAAATACTTCAAATATTTGCCGGATTGATTGTCAAATAATCGCAATTGCCCTAAGAACTGTAAACTGTAAAAGATACAAGAATAAAACAGTCGTACTCTCTAATTTTTAAGCGATTCGTTACCATAACAATGCTGGAGATAGTCAATTTCTCTGTTTCACTCTTTATAATTCCATCAAATGTAGATGCAATAGAAAAGAGACAAGCGTTGTTATGGTAACGAATCGCCTAAAACTTAGAGAATACCAAAGAGTCTCTAGTGTTGCCATGGTTACAAATTGCCAAAAATTTAGAGAATACCACCGTACATTTGATTGTCAATGTAATTTAGAGATTGTGTCATCTGATAAGACTTACGAGGCTGTGTTACGGTTAGATAATCTTTACAATAATCGATACAAGATTGGAAACTATTGAAATTGTTAAAATTGCCTCCACAACCAGTGTAGATAAAAGCGATACATTCACCACGTTCAAAATCAAAATACCATCGTTTATAATAACCACCGTCACAGATGCCTTTATCGGCCGGCAATCGACAGGTGACTAAATCCAAAAAAAAAAAAAATAAATAAAAAAACTCGAAACAAAACAAGAACTAGACTCACCGGTACTTGTGTCATTGGGTCGTGTTTCTTGATGTGTAACGCAAATCGATTCGCACTCCTCATTGGAACTGAAACGATTACCATTACCACCACAACCGCCGTAATAGAAACGTTCACAACGGCCCAAATTTCTATCGTAATAAAATTTGATAACATAAGTTTGGCATTGGCCTGGATCTTGAGGCACGTTGCAGACATCCTGGCCTCTAAATTGGCCGCATTGCCGTTCGCATTGTTCTTCGCTGTTGTAGCGATTGGCGTTACCGCCGCAGCCGGTGTAGGTGAAGGGAATACAAGCCCGTCTTGAAATATCGTAGAAAAATACCGAATAACTCTCCGTACAATTGCCAGGATCGGCTGGTTGATAACACATGGCGTAATCACCGGATGGTGTAGGTATTGGTGGCGATGGTGGTGGAGGTGTTGTTGTTTGCAATTCGGTTATTTGTTGTTTTTTACATCGTTGTTCGCATGTTGTTTGATCCGGGAAACGGTTGTAATTACCTTCGCAACCGCCGTAATTGAAAGTCTGACAAGTATCAGTTCTTGGGTCGTAATAATATTGAATATATTCGCTGTTACAAGGCCCAACTACTGGTGGTAAACTGCAAGGCTCTTGGGCATATCCGCAATATTGTAAACATTCCTCTTTTGTAGCGAAATTGTTACGGTTACCATTACAGCCGCCGTACGAGAAACTTTTACAAACGCCATCTGCACGATCGTAGTAGAAACGGACGTGGAGGGCGCGACACCGTCCTGGATCGCTCGGCAAAAAGCATTGATCTAAAATCCCCCATATTTTATTCGATTATAATTTGATTACGATCAAAATTTACCAATAGTGAAAGGTTCTTGTTTGGCATCGGTGGGTGGTGGCGGTGGTGGTTGAGTTGTTGTCAATTCCAATTTTCCAATACATCTAGATTCGCACTCTTGAGATGTTCGGAAGTTGTTCTCATTGCCACCACAGCCGCCATAGTAGAATTGGCGGCATAATTTCTCTCTTGTATCGAAGTACCAACGTTCTGTGTAGTTACCACAAGTGCCAGTTTCGGCCGGTAATAGGCACTGGTCTTTCTCTAAAGATTTGCGTAAAATAAATCATTGGGCATTTATATACCGGCTGTTTCATCTAAATATTCCTAGTTGTGATTGGAAAATATTTGAAGAAATTGTAGGGTAGTCTCTGGGGAGCATTAAAAAAGTTAGAACTTCGCAGCTCATTGGAAAATTAGTGAAAAACCGCTTTAATCGGACAATGTCGCAATTTCCACCGAGCAACTATGCACGAGTATCGAGCAAGAATCATTAGAAGCTTTACTGTTTACTATTTTTTCTCTGATTTATTTTCCACTATAGATTTTCATTCAATTTTCCAAATTTCAATTTGGATCTAATCTCAAAATAATCTCCTAGGGATAAGTTTTCAAATGAGCTCTTACTCAATTGTCTAAGTTCAAAACTGCGCCAAAAAAAATTAATTAGAGTTCCTAAACTTTACATCGATTTTCCGGAAAACTAACAATGCAATAGGAAAATTTCTTGAAGACTTGGAAAGTGGTTTTAATTTACTACAGACTTTGCCAATATTATTGCAAAATACGCAATATTAGTGAAGTTATGAGGGAAAATATAAAGAACTGTAAAAAAATACCAACAAACATGCTTTAATTTTTCTTCTGTAGCTCTAAATCATGTCCGAATTTCAAAAAATGAGACAGTTCACCTTATGAACCTTGAAATGCTCTTTCAAATTCCGCTCAGACCACTAAAATCTGTTGGAAAATAAATGAAAATTCTTCTGTTCAAAATTGTCATTTTTTACCAGTTGTCTAGTGTGGGCCCTTAAGGAATTTTGATAAACCATTTCTCTTTCATTTTTGGCTCATAACTCAGGTTTTTGGGCTCACTGGAAAGAGCATTTCAAGCTGTACCACAAGAATTTTACCGTTTTGGCAAAATCTTCGAAAAATTTTGAGTTACGGATGAAAATCTACTCGCATGTGTTACTACTGAATTGAGGGTTAGTCAAATGAAATGAGATTATCTACAAGATTTATAAGAATAAAACAGATTGCTCAAAAGCGAGTTGAGATCCAGTTGTCATAGAAACGAATCGCCAGAAAGTTACAGAATACGACTGGAACAATATAAACAATCGTGCCCTAATCGAGGGAAAAATTGTAAACAGCTGATTGACTTTGAAGAGCAAATTTTCGCGTTTTCCAGGATTGATTGCCGCAAAATTGTTTTGCGAAGGCTTTTTAGACACTCCTGGGGTCATTCATTAGTAATAATTAAGCTATGAAGTTCTAATTTTCAATATCCCTATCCTCTTAGGGACTATCGTTCAAACTACCCAGAGCTGCCCTAAGAATTAGGGTCATTTAGATGAAACACGATTTTTGTAGTGTTAATGGAGGTAGACCGTGTTAACTCACCGATTTCAGGAGGACAATCGGTTTCGCATGCTTCTCTACTATCAAAATTGTTATCATTACCATTACAACCCGAATAATAGAAAGGCAAACAACGTTTCTCAGGTATATCATAATACCATCTTGGTAGTTTTTCCGTGCAATTTCCCTTGTGCCCTCGGTAAAGAGCAATGATCTAGTGCAGGCAGTTAGTTACTACATTGATTAAATTTTGAAAAGCTACTATTGTAAGATTCAAGCTTTTGAACCAAATTAGCACGCAAGCAAATAAAGCGAAAATTTACCCTTCTTACGTCCCGGTTGGGCGCACTGTTGTCTGCATGCCTCCTCCGTGGCGAAATTATTGTTGTTACCTTTACAACCACCATAGATGAATTGTTGGCAGGCTTGAGTATCCTGATCGAAGTACCATCGTGGGTAATTACCACGACATGGTCCCTCTTCTCTCTTCTGTTCGCATCCATCTAAATTATGGGTTTTAGAAGGAGTTCTTGAAATTTTTCTATTCTTCTACTTACCGATAGAATCATCACGAACGCACAAAGACATGCATTCTTCTCGTGTTTCAAAACGGTTATTATTACCAAGACAGCCACCATAAACGAATTGGGCGCAATGTTTCCTATCTTTATCGTAATACCATTGCGGGTAGTACCCTTCGCAAGGTCCGGCAATTTTCGGCAGATTACACCTATCTAAATTTTGACAATTTTCGTAAGAAAAAACTCCCATTGGGGTATTTTTGGGTATTACCGGTTCCTTCAGGTCGTACACAGATACCTTCGCATTCTTCTTTGCTTCGGAAACGGTTGTCGTTACCATCACAACCACCGTACCAGAATCGCGAACAACCACCATAATCCATATCGAAGAACCATTTAACCGTGTAGTTTCGGCAAGATCCACGTTCTTTCGTTAACGAACAACTATCTTGGAGATTTGGCGGGACATCAGTACAACCCTCAAAGTTTTCCCCGGTAGCTCCCGTAACGCCATCAGGGCAACAACCGTATTTGGTGAAACTACAATCACAACCCTCAAAGTTTGGACCTTTAGCCGGCGTTTTCTCATCCGAACAACAACCAAATTCTGTATTCCTACAACCGCAGCCTAATTGATGAGGTCCTTTAGCTACAGTCACACCATCCGGGCAGCAACCGAATTGGAACGTATGGCAAAGACAGCCTTGATACTCCGGACCAGCAGCTGGTGTGTAACTATCAGGACAACATCCATGTTCTGTATGCTGACAACCACAACCTTCATTATTATAACCTCTAGCAGCTGTTTCGTTATCAGGACAACATCCGTATGGTGAATATTGGCAACCGCAACCTTCCAAATTCGGTCCACGGGCTGCCAGGACGTTATCAGGACAACAGCCGAATGGGGTAACTAAACAACAACCTTCGCCGGTATAACCGTGAGCTGGGGTGACACCATCAGAACAACAACCATAAGCACTATCCGAACATGGTAGATTACAACCTTTATAATTGGGACCTGCAGCTGGGGTCTTTTGGTCAGGACAACATCTGTAAGTTGAATTGTTACAGTCTTCAACCGGTGGTGGTTCTTCTGTTGGCTCCTCAGTTGTTTCTTCTTCACAACCTTCTTGTTTTGGACCTTTAGCTTCGGTAATGTTGTCATTACAACATCCGAATTTGGATTGAAGACAAGCAGGAGGTGGCGGTGCACAGCCTTCATAATCGTTGCCTTTAGCTTCGGTTTTGTTATCAGGACAACAGCCGAATAGTGTTTCATTACAGTAAGTCGGTGGGCAGCCTTTGAAGTTCTCACCGAGCGCTGGAGATACGCCATCTTCACAACAGCCGTATTTTGATTCTTTACAAGTCTGAGGATTCGGGCAGCCTTTATCGAATGGACCTTCGGCTGGTGTGATCTTATCCCAACAACAACCATACGTGGTATCTTCACAACCTTTCCTCTTTTTGCGTTTACACATCCTCGGTTTTTTTGTAATGAAAATATCAATAAGTTTAGTTGTCTCCCATGATTCAGAAGCTGTGAAATATTTCAATACAGTGATTTTATTTTTTGTACAAACACCAATACTTACTCGAAGACCAAATATCACTGGTTGTGGTACTTTCTTCATGTTCAAAAACTTTCATTCCTTCTGTCGTTGAAGATTCTGAAGTCTCCATTGTAGACTCAGAACGTACACTAGAACCGGTAGATTCAGTTGATTCAGGCAACTCTGAAGAAACGGTAATTGTTGATGATTCAGATATAAGTGAAATTGCTGTAGACTCAGAAGATTCCGTTGGTAATTCAGAAGATTTCGTTGATAATTCAGAAGATTCCGTTGATAATTCAGAAGTTGAAACTGTTGATAATTCAGAAGTTGAAACTGTTGATAATTCAGAAGTTGAAACTGTTGATAATTCAGAAGTTGAAACTGTTGAAAATTCAGAAGTACTAGAAACTGTTGATGTTTCAAAAGTATCTAAAAATGTCGAAGATTCTGAAACTGTTGAAGATTCTGAAACTGTTGAAGATTCTGAAGATAATGACGATTCAGATGCTGGTGAAACTTCTGTACTTTCCGCTGATTCAGTACTAACACTCATAACAGTTTCAGTACTAATACTAGAACCTGTAATAGCTTCAGCGGTTTCACTAGTTTCAGTAGACATACTAGATTCAGTTGATAATTCAGTTTCACCCAATGTACTAGTTTCAGTAGATAATCCAGTTTCACTCGGTGTACTAGTTTCAGTAGTATCACTTGACTTGGTTGTAGTTCTATACGAACCGTAATCCGATTCTAATACTTGAGGCTCTACAAATTCAGTACTAGCACTTGGATTCACTGAAACAGTAGAAATTTCTGAAACCGATGAAATATCAGTTGATCCTGATGATTTTGTAGTTTCTAAAGATTCTGTTGTTTCTGTGGATCCAGTCGATTCACTTGCAGAACTTGAAGATGAAATTGAAGAATCTGTCGTTTCAGTTATGGGAGTTTCACTAGTATCGATACTACTAATATCAGATACACTCAATGATTCTGTAGTTAATTCGCTGCTACTATCCGTAGACGATTCTAATTCTGTACTACCAGAAATTTCAGTACTACCGGAAATATCTGTACTACTAGAACTTTCAGTACTACTGGAACCATCTGTACTGCTGGAACTTTCAGTACTGCTAGAAGAATCAGTACTGCCAGAAATTGCAAGACTAGCAGAAGATTCAGTAATACTAGAAGATCCAGTAGAATCAGAAGATTCGGTACTGCCTAGACTTTCAGTGCTACCTGGACTTTCGGTACTGCCGGAAATTTCAGTACTACCAGTAATTTCAGTGCTGTTTTCTGTTGTTTCACTAGATGGACTTCCAGTTTCTACTGGAGTATCAGTTTCAAGATACGTACTAGAAATATCACCAGAACCCTCTAAGGTACTTGCACTAAGCTCAGTTGATATCTCTGATACAGTAGAAAGAATAGTTGAAACTTCTCCATCGCCAGATCCTGTTTCGAATGTGAAACCGCTCCAAGGTGCATCACCCAACATTAAATCATCGTCAGAAAATGATGATTCACCAGTACCACTTGATTTAGTACTCTCTGATACACCTAATTGCTATATTTTAAAGTATTAACAAAGTAGATTGATTAGAATTGGATTAGTTTACCGCATATTCTACTGGTTTGTCTTTATCTTCAACATCTATCCATTCGCCATCATCGCACTCTTCGGCCGGTACGATTTCATACTCATCTTCATCACTAGGAGTTGTCGATAATATTTCGATAATTTCTGTAGCTTTCGAGGTTTCAGTCGGTTCAGATTCATCAATCGATTTTGTAACATCCATCGGAATGATTGTGTCATCCGAACAAGGATCTTTATTGCAATCATCAGTCTTGAACATGATCTTATCAGCATCGCATTCGTTTGGCGAGACGACCATCAGCTTTTTCAAACAAACAACTTGACGATTCCTTTGCCCACCACCGCAGGGCTTCGAACATTCACTCCATGGACCACTGAACCATTCGCCTGGACATTTTTGTACTTCACCAGTACAATTCTGTATAGTTTCGAAATGTCTCAATGGGTCGCATTTGTCTTTTTCTACAGTCTTTACGGTACCATCTTCACTGATTACACCGCAGAAGATTGTGCGCGTTTGTACACCTTGGCCACATTCTGTTGAACACTAAACGAATACTAATTCATTATAATAACAACTTTTTTGATTAGTAAATGGGGAAATAAGTACCTCGCTCCATTGTGATGCGTACCATAAATACACACAAGATTTATTCGTTTCTTTACATTCCCGTACAGATTCTGGTTGTCGTTCTTTATCGCATAATTCATCGGAAAAGATCTCACCTTTGGCTGTTGCGCAATGAACTTTTCGTGTTTCATTAGTTAAACCGCATTTATCACACTAGAAATTTGTTGAATTAAACAACCGGCTATTGGAATAAATCAAAATTACCCCACTCCAAGCGGATGTGACCCAATCGACACCTTCACAAGGCCTCAGATTACAAATCTCATGGGATGCCGGTTTCGGCTCGATCGGCTCGCATTCAGCATCGTCCAAGATTCGAATCTTTGAATCTGCCTCAATGTAGCATTTAACTTCGCGTGTTCGTTTACCTTCACCGCACAGATGGTCGCACTAGAATCGTTCAAAATTAGCGATTTGTTTGCAAATGATTGATTTTAAAATTACAGGTTTCCAATGGCCGATATGCCATTTTCCGCAAACTTTACCCTCGTTGCATCTTTGTTCGATTGTCGGTTTCTCGCGGACTTTGGCGCATTCGCTTTCTTCAACGATCGTTGAGAAACCGTTGGCTAAAATCTGTTGACATGAGATTTGTCGTGTTTGTACACCACCTTGTCCACATGGTGCTGAACATTGACCCCACGGATACGGCACCCATTCTGGTTCACACGCCACTTCAGCACATTTCTGTGTACTTGTTGGTTCATTATTTGCACCGCACAGACTACGATCAGCTGGTTGTAAAGTCTTCCGGCCAACACAGCTAACATTCCGTGTCTGTATACCGCCGCCACATGTTGCCGTACATTGTGAGAATTGATCGAATGTCCAAACGTACGTTTCACCTTCACTGCCCGGTTGGATGTTCGTTGGGATGCTGTATTTGTAATCGACGCCGACGTTGCGATCTTGAAGGAGCAACTGCAATGCCAATTGGAGAAATTCGGAAAATTTGCCAAATTAACAACTTACAACAATGAAAAGCGGCTCTTCGATCGGGCCTAAACAGGAGACTTTATCAGGAGCCGAGAATCCTTGTGGGTACCTCTCGTAATGGAATTTGCAACCGGCAAAGTCTAAAGTACGCGGAAAATCGATCCTCCAATTACCGTTCAAATAGTAATAACCACTAGTATTCCGAATCGCTACAAAAATTGTATAATAACAACAATCATTAATTCTAAACAATTTTACCTAAATAATTATTAGACGGCTCTATTTCTTCTACTAGAATATTCGTAGCTCCTGATGGTATCAATAAGATATCGTTATAGCCATTAACGAAGTCTTGGGCGTCAATCCGGCCGGTTACTGTCTTACAAGTACTACCATCACCGCCGCAAATCCGGCATTGATCTTCGCGTGCATTCGAGCCCAACATCATATCGCAACCGACCGGCTAATATCACCGAAAATTTCAATAGAAATGCCAATAAAGCAACGACAACTCACCTGACAAGTACCTTGTACACAAACATCGAACGTTTCGTCATTACATCGAGTACCATCGATCACTGTATCCCGGTGACGATAATAGAAACGTTCACCTCTCGGCATACAATTCAGTTCACATGGATTTGGTGCTTTTGTGTACGGTACCCACCTTTAATTTACAATCATAAATATTCAAATTTCGTTAGAGTATTTGGACTTACTGGTAGTAGACGCCTTCGAATGGTACGCTGTCGAATTCGGAGCACTGCTGTGCCCGGAAATCGCCAATATCGGGACAGTCCTAGTGTAATTAATGGAAAATGGAGAGAAAAGAACATTAGAAATGAATAATGAACGGTTTTAAGTCTTATCATTAAATGCACTTTTTATTGATCCTGCTGTGAGAGATGTTTGATTTTTATTCAAACTAATAAGTTATCTTTTTAATTCTCTATTTTCCCTTTCGGGTTGTTTCTTAATTCGATGTAAAATTCCATTATCTTTTATGGGTCGTAATGGCGTGTTGCGCCAGTGGCGTAGCACAAATCGAAAATGGTACCAAAATAGAACAATTTACAGTTAAAGTACTAGAAAGCAAAATCGAAATATTGAGGTTAGAAATGTATGTAAACAAGGATTTGGTTATACAGGTTCACCAACCTGTTTTGAAAGGCGCGAAATTCGATTTTATAAGAGACTTATAACAAAATAATTGATGATATGAGGCATGCTCTAAAATCTATGCTAAGCTCCAGAATATTCAAGAAAAAGCGAATCAAATCGTTTTTTATGGCAAAATTCGATAAAAATTGATGATTTAAAGGGTAAAAATCCTGAAATCTTGACTATAATTCAAGACATTATATTGAAAATTAAGTATTGAAAGATAAAGTTTGCTAGAAAAATCAATATGGAAATTACCTCTAAATCAGGACTTTAATCTCGACTTTAAGGCGAGTAAAACTAAGAGTTTACCGAGTCTCACATATCTTGCTACACTACTGTAGTCAGACTGATATAAATTTTCTCAAAAACTGGTCTTTAACTTGAAAATTATCCCCAAAAGTAACTAAATTTGAGGCTTTTTGCCACACCACTTCTTTCTGTATAAAACAACAGGGTTAACAGTAGAGAAGAATTGCCTCAAAATCTGGATTCAATCGAAAAATCTCCCTCAAAGGCAACTAAAAATGGGGTTTTCCTGAGTCTAATAGTATCTTGTTACACCACTGATTATAACTCTTATATTTTTTATCAAACAGTAGAACTAAAAGTATAGAAAATACCTAATAGAAAGTTAGATTGGTAGAAATTGCCTCAAAATTTGGATCTAAACTTAACTCAAAAATGATCTCCTTAAAACGACTGAATTTGAGGCTTTCCTGAGTGCAACACGCCTAATGATTATAACTCTTCTATTTTCTTTAAAACAACAGCACTATAACTGGAGAACATTGATTAGTCTAGTAGATAAGATAAGATAGAGTGATGAAAATTACTTTAAAAATCTGGATTTTTAACTCTAAAATTCTCCTCAAAAGCGACTAAATTTGAAGTTTTCCTAATGAGGCCTTGCTATGTGATTGATTATAGTTCTTCTACTCTCTACAGGGCTAAAAGTAGAGATGAACGATAGAAAGTTGGACTGATAGAAATTGTCTTAAAATCTGGTCTTTAACTTGAAAATTTTTCCTAAAAGCGACTAAATTTGAGACTTTTCTAACATACCTTGCTATACCACTTCTTTTCTGTATAAAACAACAAAGCTAAAAGTAGAGAAGATTGATGGTAGAAAATTAGACTGATTCTCCTCAAAAATGACTCAATTTGAGGCTTTCCTGAATCTAACATATCCTGATTATAGTTTTTCTATAGACGGTAGAAAATTAGACTGATAAAAATAGCCTAAAAATCTGGACCTTTAACTCGAAAAATCTTCCTTAAAAGCGACTTAATTTGAGGCTTTCTTACTGAGGCCTTGCTTCCACTATTGATTATAGTTCTTCTATTCTCAATAGGGCTAAAAGTAGAGAAAATAGATGAAAGTTAGGCTAATGGAAATTGCCTCAAAATCTGGTCTTTATAACTCGAAAAGTCTCTCTCTAAACCGACTAAATTTGAGGCTTTTCTGCTTTGCTATACCATTTCTTCTCTATATAAAACAACAAATCTAAAAGTACAGAAGATTCATAGAGAATTAGACTCCCCAAAAGTGACTCAATTTGAGGTTTTTCTGAATTTAACATGTCTCGCTGCACCATTGATTATAATATTTATATATTCTTTAAAATAACAAGCCTAAAAGTATAGAAGTAAGATTGATGGAGACTGCCTCAAAATCTCGTTTTTGACTCAAAAATTCTCCCCTAAAGCCATTAAATTTGAAGCCTTCTTGAGTCTAACATATCTTGTTATGTCTTGATTATAGTTCTATAGGTGATAGAAGATTAGACTAATAAAAATAGCCTCAAAATCTGGACTTTAACGTAAAAAATCTCCCTCAAAACTGAGATTTTCCTGAGTCTAACGTATTTTGCTACACTATTGATTATAATTCTTATATTCTCTATAAAACAATAAAGCTAAAATTAGAGAAAATGGACGTTAAAAAGCTAGACTAAAAGAAATTGCCTCAAAATTTGATCCTTAACTTGAAAATTCTCCCCCAAAGCGACTAAATTTTAGGCTTTTCTAACATGCTACAATAATTATTTTCTGTATAAAACAAGAACGCTCAAAGTAGAGAAGATTGACGATAGAAAGTTAGAGTGATAAAAATTGCCTCCAAATCTGGACTTTTGCTGGAAAACTCTCTTCCTAAATGACTAAAATTGAGGTTTTCCTGAATCTATACCTGCTATACTACCAATCCTTTTATGCTCTATTGTGCTAAATGTAGAAAAGACAGACGATAGAGAGTTATACTGACAGAAATAGGCTCAAAATCTGGATTTTAACTCCCAAAAGCGACTAAATTTGAGGCTTTCCTGAGTCTTGCAAGCATTGCTATATTACTGATCCTTGCTACAGCAATGATCCTTTTATTGTCTATAAAAATAATAAGACTAAAAGTAGAGACGATTGACTGATGAAAATTGCCTCAAAATCTAGACTTTAACTCTCAAAATCTGCCTCAAAGGCGACTAAAACTGAGGCTTTCTTGAGTCTAACATATCGTGCTACATCACTGATTATAATTCTCTATAAAACTGGACTAAAAGTGGAAAAGATAGATGGTGGAAATTGATTCAAATTGATTGATACGTCGAAAATTCTCCCTCAAAACGACTAAAATTGAGGCTTTCCTGAATCTGTACCTGCTATATTACCAATCCGTCTATGCTCTATTGGGCTAAAGGTAGAAAAGACAGACGATAGAGAGTTATACTGATGGAAATAGTTTCAAAATTTGGATTTTAACTCGAAAATTCCCCCAAAAGCGACTAAATTTGAGGCTTTCCTGAGTCTTGCAAGCCTTGCTGTATTACTGATCCTTCTATGTTCTATAGTGCTGAAAGTAGAAAAGCCAGACTGATAGAAATAGCCTCAAAATTTGGACTTTAACTCGAAAAACGACTAAATTTGAAGCTTCCTTAAGTCTAACAAGCCTTGCTACACCACTGATTATAGTTCTGCTATTTTCTATAAAACAACGGGGTTAAAAACAGAAAAGATAGACGATAGAAAGTTAGACTACTTTCTACTGATTGTTAAAACACATGGCTCTAGAGAGGTGATTAGCTATTTGTGGCCAATTAAATTAATCGAAATGCATTATTTGTGTTTATTTCTAATTTCTATCGATTTAACTATAAAGCAAGAAGTATATTTTCGTGGAGTTGTTTGAAATAATAGCCAATGAAAGATTTAAATCGTGATTACAACCCGACACTTCCAAAATATACTGATCCAGTTAACGATCTATCAAATAAATAAATAAAAAATTGTGTCGGCAACATCATTCAATGTTTTATCTCAAGGAAGTCCTAGACAAATAAACAATTCGCAAATAGTTGAAGTTTATTTCGGTGGGATGTAAAACATGTATCATTACTAGGTCGTTGCCTTTAAACTCTAACTATTTTCAATTCTTCCAATACTTATTGAGAAGAGATATTGAATCACCTGTGTGTTGCAGGAGAAGGATCTAGATGTAGGGCCTTGACAACTGTAGCCCGGCTGGCATTGTCGATGTTGCGTTGAAACACCACCGCCACAAGTCCTCGAACAGACACTGGGCGTCGACCATTCACCCCATGGGCCAGCATCTGGACCGCTACCGCCACCGACAACATAGCTCTCCGGCAGATACAGATGGGCACCTTGTTGGCGTTTGAAACGGTCCCGATGGTGTCTGATTTTCTGCAAAAACAATAAAAACAATCCGAATGAAACTAGCAAGAAATCGTAGATTTATGATCGATACAATCGAGAATGCAGTCATGTTCGAAGTTGATTTGAAAATATATGACAGCAGTAATAGCAACAACTATAAATCATGACGAAATATCGGTGTTTTTTGTTGTTGGTTGTTTGAAAGTGCAATGGATAATGAGGAATTTCAAGTGGTTTTACTGCCAATAATCAATAAAATCGTATACGACTAGAGACTCTAGAATAATAATTAATAATTTGTTGTTTCGATTTGTTCAATATTTATTGAAATAACACGAGCAAATGGTGTATTTATTTAGTTGTTACAGGTACCAATTATAAAGCTTCTATAATTATTCGATTCAGGAATCCACTGTTAAAGACTTTTATGATTTATTGTCGAACGTTAAAGCCTAATTGGTAGACTGTGTACTTGACAACATCAATAAATTTCCAACCGTTTTCTTTCTTCTTTAATTTCGGATAAAAATCCGGGACAATAACAGCGATTCTTCAACGAAAACCCCCCATTTCTCTTGCACAATATTAACGTTGTTTATTTCACAAAATAATTACAATGTTGAAGTTGGAAGTTCAAGTACAAATAAGGCGAATTCTCTTACGTCTAGCCGCCAGTCTGCCATCAAGTCTCCCATCACGTCTATACTCACAACATACCCACATGTAGACGCATTTTACTTGCCATTCATTATTGTATTGTCCATTTCTGGTTCCGCAAGATTTGGGAGCCTTTTCAAGCAGATATTTGACAGAAATTATGAATGAAATACGAACTTTATTGAACACTTGACGGTCTAAAGTACATTCTTTTCGATACAGTTGCCCCAAATTCAATAGTCGATATCTCCCTTGTTTGATGATGTATTGCAACGATTCGAACACCATTAGATACAGCATTTTAAGGAGCATCCAGAGATGTATTTTGTTTTCAAAAATTCTGATTTAATTTTGAGTTATCGAGGTTAATTTTGGAGTATGTTTTTTTCTAGAATTTTTTCATATTTACCTTATAATTTAACAAATATTATCAATTTTTCAAGCATTCCCTCGCAGTATATAGCAAATTGAAGAAGCTATCAATATATCCAAGAAATTTTTCAATAAATCTGTCAGTTGCCAGGAAATTGGCCAAAACTGGAGCCGTATATTGGGTCTTTTTCATCGATTCGGAGTTTAAAAAGGGTTAATCTTGAATAATTGATATTTCTTTTGTTTGACGATCTATTGCAACGAATACAGTAGCATTAGAAAGAGCATTTCAAGAAGTTTCTAACAACGTTTTTTATTTTAGAAAATTCCAGTTAGACTTTGAGTTATAGAAGAAAATCTTGGAGCATACGTTCTTTCATATTTTCCCCTATGATTCAACAAATACTGTCGATTTTTCTAATAATTTATAACAAATTGAAAGAGATTTTCCTCCAATCAGTTGGTTAATTTTCCGGAAAATTGATAGAAACTGGAGGACCTATTCGACTTATTCTGAAAAAAATTTTGGAGCACTCGTTTTTTCAAAAAGAAATATTTCCCTTATAATTTAGCAAATATTATCGCTTTTGCATTGATTTTTTCACAATATTTAGCCAATTGAAGAAGCTTTTAAGACCTCCAAGAAGTTTTTCAATAGATTTGTTAGTTTTCCGTAAAATTGGCCGAAACTGGAGGCATATATTAGGTCTTTTTCATCGATTCTATGTTTAAAATGTTTAATCTTGAATAATCGATATCTCCCTTGTTTGATGATCAATTGTAACGAATACAGTAGTATTAGAAAAAGCATTTCAAGTAGCCTCTAAAAACGTTTTTTACTTTGCAAAATTACAGTTAAACTTTGAGTTACAGAAGAAAATCTTGGAGCATACGTTTTTTTATATTTTCTCCTATAACTTCACAAATATTGTCAATTTTTCAATGATTTTCTCACAGTATGTAGAAATTTGAGAGATTTTCGGATCTCCAGAAAATTCCTCCACTGAGTCAGTTAATTCTCCGGAAAATTGATAGAAACTGGAGGGTCTACATTGCATATTCGACTTATCTCTGGGAAAATCTTGGAGAATGCGTTTTTTCAGAAAAAAATCATATTTTCCCTTATAACTTGGCAAATATTATTTAGTTTTCAATGATTTTCTCGCAATATATAGCAAATTGATTAAGGTTTTAAGACCTCCAAGAAGTTTTTCACTAAATCTGTTGGTTTTCCGGAAAATAGGCCCAAACTGGGGTCTTTTTCATCGATTCTATGTTTAAAAAGGGTTAATCTTGAATAATCTCCCTTGTTTGATGAGCTATTGTAACGAATACAGTAGCATTGGAAAAAGCAACTCAAGGAATATCTAAGAACGTCTATTATTTCGAAAAATTGTAATTAAACTTTGAGTTACAGAAGAAAATCTTGGAACATATTTTTTCCATATTTTTCCCTATAATTTAACAAATATTGTCAATTTTTCAACGATTTTCTAATAATTTATAGCAAATTGAAAGATAAGTTGGTTAATTTCCCGGAAAATTGATAGAAACTGGAGGACCTATTCGACTTATTTCTGGAAAAATTTTGGAGTACTCGTTTTTTCAAAAAGAAATATTTTCGCTTATAATTTAGCAAATATTATCGCTTTTGCATTGATTTTTTCACAATATTTAGCCAATTGAAGAAGCTTTTAAGACCTCCAAGAAGTTTTTCAATAGATTTCTTAGTTTTCCGTGACATTGGCCGAAACTGGAGGCATATATTAGGTCTTTTTCGATTATATGTTTAAAAAGGGTTAATCTTGAATAATCGATATTTCCGTTATTTGACGAACTATTATAATGAGTATAGCAGCATTAGAAAGAGCATTTTAAGGAGCATCTGGAGATGTATTTTGTCTTCAAAAATTATGAATGAATTCTGAGTTATAGAGATTAATTTTGGAGCATGTTTTCTTCTATAATTTGTCCATATTTCCCTTATAATTTAGCAAATATTATCAATTTTTCAACGATTTTCTCACAGTATATAGCACAAAAAAATAAGCTTTTAAGACCTTCAAGAAACTTTTCAATAATTTGTTAGTTTTCTGGGAAATTTGCGGAAACTGGGGGCGTTTCTTTTATCGATTTTATGTTTAAAAAGGATTAATCTTGAATAATCGATATCTCCCTTGTTTGATGATCTATTGCAACAAATACAGTAGCATAGGAAAGAGCACTTCATGGAGTATTTAAGAATGTTTTTATTTTGAAAAATTCCAATTAAATTTGGAGTTACAGAAGAAAATCTGGTAACATATTTTCCCCTATAATTTAACAAAAATTATCGATTTTTCAATGATTTTCTCACAGTATGTGGCAAATTAAAAGAAATTTTCGGATCTCCAAAAAATCCTCCAATCAGTTGGTTAATTTTCCGGAAAATTGATCGAAACTGGAGGGTCTACATTGCATATTCGACTTATCTCTGGGAAAATCTTAAAGGACGCGTTTTTTCAACAAAAAAAACATATTTCCTTATAACTTGGGAAATATTATCGATTTTTCAATAATTTTCCCACAATATAGAGCAATTTTAAAACGCTTTCCAAATCTCTCAAAAATTTCCAGGTGATATTGTTAGTTTTCCGGAAAAGTTATCAATTATAACTCAATTATTTTTGTATTGATTAATTTCTTTCGTTTCTGTATCTGTTTCCGCTTCCATTTCTGTTTCTGTTCAGCTTCTGCATTGTTTTCTGTTTCTCTTCTGTTTCTGTTATAGCCCTTCCGTAACATCTTCAGTATTGTCGACTCCAACAAATTCCTTCAAAGGCCAGTGGACTAAAATTGGCGTTCCGGTCTAGCGGACGGCGATCGTTAATTACGTTTCACACAACGGAAAAAATCACCTTTCAATCAATTATCTCCGATTTGTACGCATTGGTTTTTTCCGATGAGATTTCTCAACAGCCTTCCCAGCTGTCGTCGAATCTGATTGCAATCCAGCGGACAGTTTCCTGGATTCGAACCGTTTGTAATCCTTCAAAACGCCGATTGTAGACGATTTTACCGCACAATAACAATAACCGAGGTTGAAACAATAAACGTTAATTGTTTGAATTTATGTTCCAATATAAATAACGAAATTATCTTTCGATTTTCTGGATTTATTTATGTTTCCCTCTTAAATTGGCTGGGTTTATACGCGAATTTTATTGACCTAATTCCTAAATTATACTTACATGATTCGCTAAAACCGTTGAGAGTATTGTTAGAGATATAAGTAGGATCGTCGGCGACCTGGAACAATAAAAGTCTTAGTTTAGAGATTAGTTTGAAAGTTTAATTAAAATAATCATCCACCTTGTTGATAACTAGTTTGAGTTTAAAGCGAGAGGTTTTAACAGTTTAAAGATAATTGACGGCTAGTTATCCTACATAGAATGAATAAATTTATTGTCAAATACTGGGACTTTATTGTAATTTTTATAAAATTTAATCGAATTATTCTCGGAATTATTATTGTAGATAAATGCCGGCTATTTTAGCCAATTTAATCGGTTTTAACAAATAAACGTTTATTCCGCAATGATTCCAATTGGATACAATTTTATGAAATTTGCTAATTGTAAAGAGGGCACAGTTTTTTGGGACAATCACCCCATTAAACCATGGGAAAATATATTTATCTCGATTAAGCATCTCGCTAGACTTGTCTATAGAGATTACATCAATCAATCTACGACGATAGGGCCGTTTTCCAATCAGAATTCGTTCGAAATCGAGGATAATCCACGATAACCTTGTACGAGGTCGACTTTCGGGTTATTATTACCTCGCAACGAACAGGAGAGCCTACGTTGGCAGAGGTGCGTTAACACGAAAATCGAAAAAACTCGAATTTCCCAAATTCTATAAAATTCCCCAAATATTCCACAATACCAACGAAATTATCGATATTAATATCGAAAAAACAACAAATTGAATTAATTTAGAAATTTCGCTGTATCGATCGTTAACGGCAGGAAAATTCGGAACATGCGCCCGGAAAATCCCCGCGATCTCCACCAAATGATGTTTGCCTGTTAATCCGGGATAGCCGGATCTTACCTACCCTGATTTCGTTGGATTTGTATGGAGTTGCGCCCCAGGTGCGTTCCTGATTGGAATTTCGTTTGAAAAATGGAATTTTTGAAAGCTCATGAAGCTCGTGCTGTTGATATTGGGGCTTGTTAAAGCGTCTTGATTGCATGTCAAGCGGCACGCAAGTGGATTTATCGAAAATATAAACGATTATGGTGTTTAATTTATTCGATTGAGCGAAAGTCAAGTTCAAGATTCGCCATTGACATTGGGCAATGGAGAGAAAGTTGTACAGGGGGTTATGCAATAGTCGAAATTTAAATCGATTAAAAACACCTGTCAGAATTCGCTTTTAACATTGGACTTTAACTATCAGGATCGCAGAATATTATAGAAAGCCACACTTATATCCAATCTACCTCCGATTAAACTATAACGAAATTATTTTTATTATAACCGAGTTATTTTAAACAATTTTGCATTAGAATCGTTTTATTTGAATCGATATTTGTTGGATTATAGAGAAATTGCGTAAACGAGGATGAACAACGGCCGGATACCTCTGCCAGGTGAGTTCTAACCGCTTTGATTCTCTACCAGCCTGTTACTTATATAGCGAAATGCTTCAGGTAAGTTTTATTTATTATTGTTCTCCTTACGACTACCTGAATTTCGCCCGATTATACAACACTAGTATCGAAATTTGTTCGCTATTGTTTCGTTTGATTTCTACTACAATAAGATTTGAGCGGAAAGTGTGGGTTGCGATACAGTACGATGCGGGGGTGGTTAAACTTGGTTAGTTCATTAGGAAGTTGACCTATCTGTTCGACAAGATACGAAATTTCGGTAGAAAAACTGGAATAAATTTGAATTAATCATTGACTTCCATATTTGATTACAAATGAATTAAAATAATTACGGGATTGGTTCGAAGCAATTGAAGATTCTCGTAATGGCTCATCTTCCCGTGGTTAAGTCTTCAATTTCCAGTGCCGGAGTGGACGATTTTGGCTCCGGTGAAAATTCGCTTGTTTCCCAAAAAGATTCTGATGATCGAAACGGCGTTAGAAAGATTTCAAGGTGGAATTTCCAGAAACTTTCCCGGATTCTACTCAAAATTCTCTTTTTAATGCTATTTTATCGATCTTCAATTTTTGGCAATTTTTGGAAAACTAGTAAGCCGATTAGAAAAATTCTTGAAGATTTGGAAAGCGCTTTCCATTTTCTATGTAATGTGCAACAATTATTCGTGAATTTGTAATATTGGTCAAATTATCAGCGAAAATATAGAAGAATGAGCAAAAATATGGAGAAAAATCGTGTTCCTAAATTTTCGTCCATGAATTCAAATTCAATTAAAATTTTTCAAAACAGAAAATCTCCTCTAATGCTTCTTGAAATGCTCTTTCTAACGCTGCTTTGTTCATTGCAATATTTATAAAAATAAGCGAGTTATCGATTATTTAATATTTGTATTGTTTCGACACCAAAAAAAAAAAGTGTAATAGAAGCCTTTCAGTTTTTGGAAATTTCTGGGAAAACCAGTAAACTGTTTGGAAAATTTCTTGGAAATTTGGAAAGAGCTTTCTATTTTCTATGTGTTTTCCAAAAATCGTTGGTAAATTTGTAATATTGGCTAAATTTTTGGCAAAAATATACGAAAATATCCAAAAATATAGACATATAGATTTTCGCCTATAGATTCAAATCCTAATACAATTTTCCAAAACAAAAACTTATTTTTAATACTCTTTGAAATGTTCTTTCAGATGCTGCATTATTTATTGCAATATTTACGAAAATAAACAAGTTATCGATTATTAAACTATTGACATTCTTTAGACAACAAATCAAAAAAAGGTGTAATACAGAACGTTCAATTTTTGTCAATTTCCCAGAAAACTGGTAAGCTGATTGGAAAATTTCTTGAATATTTGGAAAGCGCTTTCCATTTTCTATATACAGTGCAAAAACCATTAGCAAATCTATAAAATTAGCTAAATTATCGGCGAAAATATAGAAGAATGCGCAAAAATATAGAGAAAAATCATGTTCCTAAATTTTCGTCTATAAATTCAAATTCAATTGAAATTTCCAAAAACTGAAAACTTCCTGTAATGCTTCTTGAAATGCTCTTTCTAACGCCGCTTTATTAATTGCAATATTTGTGAAAATAGGCGAATTATCGAATATTTAATATTGTTATTGTTTCGACACCAAATCGAAAAAAAATTGTATTATAAACTTTTCAATTTTTGGCCATTTTCCGGAAAATTAGTAAGCTATCCGGAAAATTTCGTCGAAATTTGGAAAGAGCTTTCCATTTTCTTTGTATTTTCCAAAAATTGTTGGTAAATTTACAATATTGGCCAAAAATATAGGAAAATGTCCAAAAATAAAGAGATATAGGTTTTCATCTTATAAATTCAAATTCCGTCTATAAATTCAACAATTTTCCAAAACAAAAATTTATTTCTAATACTTTTTGAAATACTCTTTCAGATGCTGTTCTATTGCAATATTTACGAAAATAAACAAGTTATCAATTATTAAAGTGTTGACATTGTTTGGATAGCGAATCAAAAAAGGTATAATAGAGGTTCTTCAGTTTTTGAAAATTTCCCGGAAAACTAGCAAACCGATAGGCAAATTTCTTAGAGATTTAGAAAGAACTTTCCATTTTATATATAATAAGTGAAAATCATTCGTAAATTTCCAATATTGGCTAAATTATCGTCGAAAATATAGAAAAATGTACAAAAATATATGGTCCTAGATTTGCGTCCGGAAATTCAAATTCAACTTAAATTTTCCAAAACAAAAAGCTGTCTCTAAAGGTCCTTGAAATGCTCTTTCTAATGCCGTCTTATTCATTGCAATATTTATAAAAATAAGCGAGTTATCGATCATTAAAATATTGATATTATTTAGACACCAAGTCAAGAAGAGGTGCAGTGCAGGTGCTTACTTTTTGGCAATTTCCTGGAAAACTAGCCAACCGATTGGGAAATTTCTTGGAGATTTAGAAAGCGCTTTTCATTTTATATAAATTCTGTTAAAATCATTGAAAAACAAACAATGTCGGTTAAGTTAGGAGCAAAAATATAACAATATTGTAAAATATTGTGAAGAAATGACTTTAAAATTTTCCTCTATAAGAAAATTCAATTGGAATTTCCTGAAACGAAAAAGTGCTCATTGTTAGATCGACCTTGAAATGCTCTTTTCAAATCTGTTTCAATTTTTGCGATATTCCCAAAAACAAGCGAGTTATCGCTTATCAACAATTGACATTTAATTATAATTTAAATTTAAATTGAAAAGGCAATGGCATGGGCCTCCTAATGGTTGCCGGCCCGGCTCTGCGCCAACATCATTACCAATCCTACGCTCGACGAAAAAAACGAATGGAAACAACAAGAAATCCGAAGAAAACCAGTTCAATGTTACAAATGTACATGTGTTAAATAATACATGATTGGAAAGTGACTGGGTCCCCGTATATGGCAGGCGATTCTCACGCACCGGGACTGGGTTACATGGAACATCATTGATGCCCGTCATCTCAACCGATGTTGTATTTATGTGTGTACGTTCTAGTGCCATGTTGGCGTTCAAGAATTATGACACCAGTTAAAAAACACTTTGGATTTAATTACAGATCGGTTGATAGTAGTCGGTTTATTTCATTTTTTTATCTCGACAACGTATTCCTTTAAAAGCTTCAAAATTAATGAATGGAATTGGGTCTGGTTTTAGAAAATTTACCGCATTTACATACAGTGATACATCATCCATCCATTCATTTCTCTGAACAATAAGCGACAAATTCTCGAGTTAATTGACTGATTTTATTCTATCTGTCGATCAAAACATTTGTTATTAAATATTCATAGAACTATAGAAATTTAGACAACATATAGACAACGATCGAATATTAATAATGAATGATGATGATAACGATAATAATAGTAGTGATCCGGGTGTGAAGATGATAATAATCAGAATGTGTAGACGGATTGGATAATAAGTAGTGTTGGCTCGAATCGGCAGCTTTTGATCTTCAAGCTTGAAAAACTACAAAAAGCACTATGAAATTTATGTAAAACTCCTCTATACAATTTAATAAATAAAAGCCTAGTTAATAAATAATCAAATCAACTATTTTTAGATTAGAAATTTATTAGGATTTAGATAATCGGATATGCAGTTAGTAACAGATTGGAACCATCAGTTTGGCTGTTATTTTGTATTTCGGTTGATGATCTTGATAATGACGTCGTTTGTTGTATAATTCAATGAATTTGTGGCCGTTTTTTTTACGAATCTAAACAATTACATAAGATTTTAGTCATCTGCATTTTTAGCAAATCAGTCTGGTTAATGTCTGATCTTTAAATAGAAAATTTCTGCTATTTCTGTTGGGATTTTAACCTTTCCTAGTCCAATTCTAGAGATGAAACTTGTTTGAGTTTACTGAATTTACACACAAATAGGCTCAATTTGTTTTAGAAATTTTCGTAAGTATACCAGACGGCAGAAAATAAGAGACTGGCTTATAAAAGAACTTGTAGGGGTAAATCCACAACAGTACCCAGGACTTTGGGGCCCTGGACTTAATAGGAGGCCCTTTAATTAGCTCCAATTTGGGTCAATTGTAGCAAAATTTCCACATTTTGATACTTTAGTTTCGATTGAATAGGAAATTTATAGACCAACATTGGTATTCTCTAACTTTTTATCGATTCGTTACCTTGACAACGCTGAAAATCGACAATCACTTGTTCTATTATTGTCTCTTTTCAATTTAATTATGATGTTATTGTAAAGAGTGAGATAGAAGCGCTATTCAAAGAGAACGTTGATCCTCAGCATTGTCATGGTAATAATGAATCGTGAAAAAGTTAGAGAATCCGGCTGGCAAGCAAATAATTTTTTATCGTTGCTTTCGAATACGCTACAGCCCAAGAAGACCATGACTAAATAGCCAAAATTCACCAATGAAAACGAAAATATCTTAAAATATTGACCGAAAATGGAGAATAATTAAATCTAAAATTGATAATATCTCACACAATTCGTTCAACCATTGAATACAGTCGTATTCTGTAACCTTTTAGTGATTCGTTACTATGACAACACTAGAATAACCTGCTTTATTCATACTGGTTTCCAATTACATATAGGCTGAAATTGTGAAGAGTGAGATCAAAGCGTTGTTCGAAGAAACTCTAGTTGTCATAGTAACGAATCGCTAAAAAATTAGAGAATACAACTGATAGTAACGGTACATACGAAATTATAGTGGCTAAATTAATAGAAACGATGGAATTATAAGGAGACTGACCTGTTTGATAGGATTGTTAATTGACAACGTTGTCGTGGTAACAGATTTATAAAAAGTTACAGAATACGACTGATAATATATCAAAATTTAAGACTTACAGTTGAGAATTCTTACTCAAAAATGGTCCAAAATATGGACAATTTCATCCACGAATTGGAGCGAAATTCGTTAAAATCTGGTGAATTTAATAAGAAAATTGACTAAAAATTATTGCGTTGGGAGGAAAATGTTGGGAAAATTGGGAATTTATCTCAAAATTGTGAAATTTTTTAGATTTCACTTAAAATTAAGATTTTACAGTAATCCAATTGTTTATTTGGAATAAAACAACTTTATTATTAATTTTAGATTTGTAGAAATTAGTTTATCAAGACGCAAAGGGATGGGGCCCTTTGATTGAAGGAAGCCCTGCGTTACAGCCCATAAATCCGCCTCTGTCAACACAATAATCCAATTTGGTAAGATTAGAAAGTTAGGCCCCATTTCGATTTTTTTACCAAAGCTTCAAAGTTTCCAATTCAACCAATAAAATCGAAATTTAAAATTGCCGCCCATCAAAAATGAGTTGGTAACAAAACTCCCTAGTTTATACCTAAATTTTTAAACCTTAAAATTCCAAATTTACTCAATATCATTCGTATTCGTGTGCTCTTTGTGAGTTATTCTACCAGTATTTTCTGGAATTACAGGATTATTTGTTCAACTAAGTAGTTCTGTTTCTATTTTAGTTATTTTTGATTCAAATATGTCGCTCTATACAGAACTTTTCTGCAAAAATTGCATCTAAAGCAGCTTAAATCTCGAGTCTTGTCGAAATTGCCAAGATGACAATTATTTTGACGGTGCGTGGCCAATTTTACGCACAAATATTCTATAGAAGCCTCTACAACAATCCCCATCTACTCGTACAATTCTTCTATTTATGCGCGCCCATCAAAAATGAGTTGGTAACAAAACTCCCTAGTTTGTACCTACATTTTCTAACCTTAAAATTCCAAATTTATTTAAAATGAGTTGGTAACAAAATTTATTTAATATCATTCGTATTTGTGTGTACGTGCGAACTATTCTTCTGGTATTTCCAAGAATTAGAGAATTATTTATTCAAATAACTAGTTCTTTTTCTATTTTAGTGATTTTTGATTAAAATACTGAACTTTGTTTGCAATAACCAAGCAACAATTGTCTCTAAAACAGCTTAAATTTCAACTCCTGTCGAAATCGCCAAGATGACAATTATTTTGATGGTGCGTGGCCAATTTTACGCATAAATATTCTCTAAAAGCCTCGACAACAATCCCCATCTACCCGTACAATTCTTCTATTTATAACAAGACAAGTGAAAGCATTTATTCGGTGAATGCTTGAATGTATTCACGGCCCATCAAATTTGCTTGACAGCAAGATTGATGGTTTGAATAATAAAGATTTGATGGTGAGTGGTTGGATTTTTCCCTCTACATTTATAGTCGTGCTAGTAATATTTGTATAAATGGCCGTTTTAACGAGAGATGGTCGTAAAGGTCTATTTTCTTATTTCCAATCAACTGCCTTTATAATTTGGATTTTATTGTTGGAATTCTAAAATGGAAGAATTTATTTGCCTCACACCTTGTTTTGCTTGTTTCAAGTAGAAAACGTTGGTCGTAAATTACCGGAAAAATCAATTCAATTGGTGTTTTTTTTTTTGAATATTATTTAATTTTCAATTTATTTTCGATTAATTTAACGGACTAATGTTTTGTTATCGTTGGAATTCTCGGATCCTCCTCAATAAACCTCTAATCACGACAGGTTTTCATATTATTGCTTGTTAGACAGAAAAAAAGACCCTTCATAATAATATTCTCCTAGTATAATGCAGGCCTTTATATGGAATGTGTCAAGATTTATAAGAATTTATTAAATTCGTTTTAATAACGAAGAATAATTGTTGAATGCACGGATTTAGATAAGGTCTGTATGGAAATTTGTGGCACATGATGGATTGTCGGCTATTATAAATTCAATTTTAAAGGATTTTATTTTGGGAAATTACAGCGTCCACCCTGAAAATTGGAATCTAATTTCATCGTCATCATCATCAAGAAGGGACAGAAGACTTCAATCTCGAGGAGTGTGTGTGGTCCAGTCATCGTCAAGGCCTGGGCTCCACCTTTGCCGGCACGAAGCCACTCTACGATCTTCTTTCGTATCTCTTTCAGACAAACATTTAACACAAACACACACACACAGACGGACAACAGAGAGAAAGGTGGCTCGGTAATCCATGTACTTGCCGGAAAAAATTCGTATTAACCGTGACCGGTGGTTGGTTTTTTCCCCAAGACCCGGCCGAATTTTAGACGGAATCGATTAGGTCCTGTTGGCAAAACATAAAACGTGCCGCACAGTTTGCATCGTGGATTTCGTCCGCAGGGCACGCATCTCGCTTTTTTTTCCGTTCGGATAGCTTTGTTTCGTTCGCTTTTCGAGCCCAATCTTCGTACACACGAGAGTACCCATTCGAGTTCTGTGAACTTTGCCAGACTGTTTTATTTATTTTTTCGGTAATACTCGGAATATTTCTGTTTTCGTCCAGATTGATCGAAATCACGAGAATCATGGTGGTTTTTTTTCCGAAATTCATCTACGTTAAAACAAAAATCTAATAGACAGTTTGCAGTTTAATTAACTTTAACAATTCTACCATGAACGTTTTATTGTTCAAGGAGAAAAAAGATTGTCTAATAGAAACCACCACTTTGTCGTTAAAATTGCTTGTTTTATGTTGGGAGTGTCTCGATGGAAGCAATTTAAATTCTTTTATTGGGAATCCAATAATATTTACGAAAATATAACTCAATTATTACAATTCTACAATTAAGTCTGTCAACAATCGCTATTAACCGTACTGTTGGGGAATTGAGTACAATTACACCACTATTTCTAAAAATAACAAGACGGAAGGCGTCTATTCTACAACACCAAATTAAGAGCTATAAAAATACCGAAAAAGGGCCGATTTTCCAGGCCCTCCTAATCAACACTTATTTAAAGAATATTGAATAATAACATAATGATTAGTTTTCAACTTATGGAAACGAAAATTCAAGACACGTTCGTGATAGTGGACGTGACAAAGTAGAGGGAATCTTCTAACAGATTCGGCAATTTCGAAAGTTTCGAGATTTTCTCATGGGAGAATCCTAAAGTAAATAAACACATGTTTGTTGCATATGGATCAATGCGAAACTTTCTCGATTATTGCCAGTTTAACCGAAGAATTGGTGACTTTACCCCATAGCTTCCAACACTTGTTCGTTTTAAACAGGAACAGAAAAAATTATACGACAATCTCTGGTTTTTATTTGTGTGGATGGCAGACAATAATCGGCTCTGTTCCATCAAGTTCAAGAACCTTGGCCCTTATTCTATTTGAATAAGATTTTAATGATTTATCTTGTTAGATTTTATAGATTATTATCCTTAAGTCAACTGTAATAATAACTAAATTATATAGGAGTGAAATTGTAGATAATTTCCAACAAGTCCTTATAGAGGCGGTTATTTATCCGATTTTTCAATCCAATCAAATTTAACAAACAAAAGAAAACCCAATTGTTATAATCAACGATTAACGGTTAACTGATTCTAATTCTAGTTAGATTTTCTAATATTTCGATTTCTTTCGAATTGGCACGAGCTAATTCGCTCCAACCGGGAGGTCAGGTAGTTTTTCCAATTACCGTTGGACAGTCAAACTGTTTTATTTTGATTTGTTTGCTTTAAATAAACATTAAAGGTCGCTACCGGTGCCTTTAGGTACAGGTGCATTGGCACCAAACAATAGCCACACACCTGTTGCCAAAGATTTTCTGTTGGACAGAATTGTGGGCAATTCGGGCGGAAATTTGCAAAAATACTGCAATTAATCGTGCGTTATCGATCAAGTCACGTCCAATTTGATTGATTAGCTTCCGGATATCTATTCTTATTGATTTTCGGGTACATGATCGTTGTAACAATCATTTGCATGTTCGTTAAACCGGCCACGTAAACAGGATGGATTGTTGTCTAAATATGAATGTCTATTGAAATTTCGAATGCATTTCAATCGAGATTGTAGCCTTGGTGGTGCGATGATGGTCAGCCCCAATCATGCAAAAAGCTTTAGTAATACGATATCATCCGGTTAGAGATGCCGACGACAACGGAGTTGTAGAAGAAATTGAATAGACGACGATAGCTTGAAAACAACAAAACAACAAGTGCCCTTTTTCCTTCACGAATAAGTGCAACAAAGAGGGATATAGATTGGTGTGGAAGAAACCTAGAGAGAGATCTTGACATTCCAGATTGTGCGGCATATTTTCAGTCTTCTGTTTCAAAACTATACGTATAATTCGTTGTTGTTGTCGTCTACTGACAAAATAGCATTGTCCGATACTAAATAATAGACAAATATTGAACGGGACTTGAAAAACGGCTATCGAATCCAATCGGAATTTCACTTTCAACCGATAATTTAGAAAAACTGCTAGATTTTGAATGTTTGTCGCGATTAAAATGAAAAAATTTGATAAAAATTGGTAAAAACTTACAACAAGTGTCGCCTGAAGAGCGGCCGCATCCTTGCGTTTTTTCAGCACACTGAACGATAACACAATTGTCGAATTAAATTATCAATAAAGATCACAACAACAAATCAATTAACGAAATTGAAGAAAAATCTGACCGTGTCTCTATTCAAATCTTCGTCTATAATGCGAGACAAGAGGTACCGCTTCGCAGTACAACACGACAACCGAAATGGTCCGTCTGGTACTAGAGTACCTCTATATATATCTTCACTATAAACAGAGATATACCCCCTTTAATCTGTAGTTTTTTCATATTAGTAGAAGACAGAAACTATTAGTTGCACAATATTATTAATTAATATTGTTATTATTTTTATAGTTGGAAATTTGTTTTTCTATCGAGAAGAGCCTCAATTCAAGGCTGAAAATTGCATTGGATTCGCGAAAAGTACACATCTTGAACAAACAATTACTGAAGAGAGTCAATATTGTCGGTTATTTTTAAACAACTCCATTACTCCACTATTTACCCAGAAAAAATCGAATTAAAACCAACAAATGACCCTTTAATGTGGAACATTCCCTACTTTACCACGGTTATAAATTGGATATTTCTTTTTGTGGATCAATTTCGCTAATTTTCAATGCATGACTTCTTGTGCATCTGAAATTATAGATAACGCATAATGACCACAATATCAACAAATAATAAAAATAATAAATCTGCAATAATGATTGTATTGTGTAAGATTTCTAGAAATTTGAACGGGAAAATCGCATCTAATCATTCATAAATATCCGGCAATTATTCATCGTTTTTAAAATAAAATCAACAACCGGCCATCAATAGTGCCACAGTATTCCGTTGTGGATCTAGTTCGATTGCCGGAACGGTATTTTAATTCAACAAAAGTATAAAAACACCTGTTATTCCAACTGGAATCAGGAAGAGAATAAATCCCGATAGACATAATATTTACGTTAGTTTCGAATCGATCAAATATTTACATGATTTTTTTTAATTTTGCTATTTTCGTGGATTCGTGAATGGAATTGAATCCAGTTTCGTTCGGACGGAAATGACAAAAGGAAGCTGGTTATCGTTGTAGCTTCCCATACTCCTACATTACCTCGTGTGTAATTAATCTTCTTTGATATATTCCCATCAAAATAAAATAAATATTAGCGTGCTCTATTTTTGCGTCGATACTCCAATTTCTACGGAATTTATCAATTTTCCCGACCAGGGCCGTTAGAAATATCGATGGATTTTACGCTAACGGATACAGAGATTTATCAGTGAATGGAATTTGTGCCAATTACAAACTGTCTTATCATCTTACACGATTCGACCTAAAATCCGTTCTTCTATTTGCTCCTCAATTTTTATTCGTTTTCATTCGAATTCAATGGGATATAAATTCGATATCGCGTAACGAAATGTTGATAAAAACGGCATTATTGTCGATCGTGTAGGCGGATTTTATCCAACTTTTCGGCCACTGCACAGATAAAATAAATTAGCGAAACTAAAATCGATTTTAATTCAAATTGTAAAGCAATGGATGGATAAATCAAAACACCCTACCGTATAGACAACCAGTTATACACCAACACAACTAAAGATGGCGCCTGTTGGTAACTAGAATTAAATTTTTGAATATTGGCGGTATTGCTTTCAAATTTCTACTTCATATCGAAATTTTACTCATTTCTCCTATTTGATAAATCGATTCTACCCTTAAATTCGTGTTTGATTGTCTATAGGTGGTTTTCTTTAACTGATCGATATAATAGTCAAACCTCCCGTCACTAGATAGCGCCTACTACTGATGTTTCCAAATTTGGCGCGGTTGTTTTGAAATTAAAAAAAAATGGGGGTAATTTAATCGAGATTGTAGCGTAATAATTCATTATCTTTATTAATTAATAACTTCTATATACATTAAAGTTTACAGTAATTATAATACAAACAATATACATTCTTATAAATCTAAATTCACAGGCCGAGATCGATACATTTTCAAAGCTTTCGGGTAGAATTTCTGGAATTCTACCAAAATAAACCCTTTGAATTGTTGCCTATGATTCACTACTGTTTCTGACTAGATAACACTCGCTCCATTTAATCAAATTTACAAAATTAAAAGAAATTAAACAATATGGTGCTTTACAATTTTTTAAGCTATACAAGTGATTTGGTATTGGAATCTAGGGGTAGTTTTAAAGGAAATACTGGCAAAAGTCCCTTATTTTTACCTATATTCACAATTGTTTCCAAATTTTGGAAATTACGGTTAAAATTTGTTTATAGTGTGGCTTCCAGTTGCCGCTTAAAGCTTATTGCAAACTATTTCCCTCGCCCGCACTGTATATTCTCTGTTAATTAAATATAAATAATCACAAATTGGTTTGGTTTAAATTAAAATTAATTAAGATCGTACGAGCGCACTGAATTTTGCGGTTTCTTGGCACTAAATTAGTTAAAAAAAGACTAGATTTTTGATTTATTTTGTTTAAATTTTAATCTATATCACAATCTTAAAATCTACGACTAGATAGTTAGACTAGAATTAGAGACTAGATTGATAAAATTAAAGATTTGTACTGCTAAAATGACTAGTTTACTTACAATTAACGACTAGATTGGAGACTGGTTTAAAATTGATTCAGCCATGTAACATTCGGTACTAGTCCATCGGTGCTAACAATAACAGAATTGGTACTACCGGCCGGTGGTAGCGGTGGTGGCCGCCACAATCTCGGCGGCATTCTCGGTATCGGCCGGACTACAGGTGCTAGCCGTTGTCATTCGATTTGGTGGCAACTCTGGTGTTTCCTTAAATACGCAATACGTCGAAATTTCTTACCGCATTCCCCACAAGGAAACTGTTCCGAATTCGCCTCCCCATCGTTATTCTTATCGAAATCCTCCTGTTTTTGGTCTTTTGCAGGTCTCGGTTTGTGCCAGCGCCGATGCGATGCCAGATTCGCCGGACAATTGAAGACTTTATCGCACTCCGGACAGCGATATTCGACGTGGACGATCCGCGAACACCGATGTTGGGCCAAACCGAAAGCATCCTCGTAGAGTTCTTTACATAAACGACAGACGTAATCGCCGATGTGGTTCTCGATTTTGGCCAATTCAGCTTTCGCCTCTTCGGTGATTTCAACGACATTGAAAGCCGGATCAATGTCGCCTTTACGTACGACCAGATTCTCATCCGGACGTAATTCCCGGATGATCGTACCGGAAACCGGCGAGCTGTTGTCCTCGTCGAAATTCAATTTTCTGATAACTTTCGTTTTTCGTGGTGGATTGTTATTGTTGGCCGTTGGTTTCTTCTTGGTTGAGCTTTCTAGCGTTGGTGATGGGTTGCGTTTGAGGCCCGGCGACGGTGTGCATGGCGGTGTTATCGGACTTTGGCTCTTCAGACTCAAATCTAACGGATACGCCAATTCCAACGGTTCCGAATATCGTAAATATTGTTGTAAATGTACAGCTGTTGATGACAGGAAGTGCGACTCTAGACCAAGCCGTTGCAGGACTGTCTGTTGGTGATGGTGGCTGGTTGTTGTCGTTGTTATTGTCGATGATGGTGGCTGAATGTAAGCTGGATGATTTCGAAATGTTGTTGCAGCGAATTCCATCTCATGTTGGTAAAAAACACGAGGCATTCCTCGAAATGTACGACAGTCAACTGAATCTAAACATTGCACTTTTACCAAACTTCAACACAAAAGCTCGACTTGTAAGCTCAACTTCCAATCAGCTCATTCCCTCCGCCTTGTTTGCAACAGAAAGCTTGCGCTAGGTGGAGCAAACAACTCCGCCCAACCCTATTCAAATGCAAGAAACTCGACATTATTGGTGGTGGTACAATATGTATTTTTGATGGGAAAAAGAAAGATGTTTAGTTATCCAGAAAAATTCTATCTAACGGATTTTATATGGTAGATTTTTTTCTATTTACACATATAACGGTCATTTTTTCCCAAATAAACAACAAATCATTAATAGGATTCCCTCGCAGATGGCTATACACACCCTCTAAATGAATAAACACTTAGGGGAAACACGATGAAGTCTTATATGGGTTTCCAATTTAATTACTTCAACGGTTGTTATTTTTTCTATCTCAACAGGAAACATTTCAGATTCATCCCTCTAATTGGACGTCTTATTAGACGCAATGTCTGTAACACCTGATTTCTTTGGCAACAGGTGTCATATTGTGTGGAAATAATAAGACACCCTCTTAAGGTGTGCTCCTTTGAAATCTAGAGGGGTCCGTTCCAAATGCCTTGAACGCGCTTTAAAACGATACGGATGTTGAACAATCAATGGACGGTAACTTTGAGGGGTTGTTCGAAGATTACACCCTATTAAATACAGAAACATCCCCTATTATTATTATTATTAACCGGCACTAATGGTAACTTTTCTAGAATCGCAAAATAAGACTAAGAACTGATTTAATCAAATACACCGTTGATTTCACTAGTACAGGTAAATATATCGCCGGCTCAATAGGGGAATGATGACGCGTGCTGTAAATATAAGCACCCTTTACCTTTCACCCCTTAGTGGGTTTACAACAAAAGAAGCCGCAGCTGCAACCGGGAAACCGGTGGTGTTTCTCGAATTTTTTCAACGTATTGTCGATGGATAAAGGGTGGTGACCCGACTTGATATAGAATTTAGAGAAAAACACCGATAAATTTCAACACATAAATCGAATAGGGTAGAGAAATTGTTGCATTCTTTCCAGACATTGTGGTTATTCTGGAAATAAAGAATAGATAGCGGAGCGAAATTGAGTTGTTAAGTGACAAATTCCGATCCTTATTGCTAAACATTTTCCACATTGATGTAATAATCTACGAAAAAATTTGTTTTATTGAGTTGTTTTGATACAATCAATCTTACCACCGGTGGAGAAAATAGAAACAACCCCCATACCTGTCATACGAACCAGTCAAGCAAACATTGTTTAAAAACGTTCTATTAGAGATGGTCGAGTGGCTTACGATTTTTAAAGTTCAAATCAACCCTCTATTCCAACTAGTTTACTAATACAACCCCTAATAGTTTCTGGCGGAATTATATTTGATATAGAATTTGATTATGGGGTTTTATGCTCAAACAACGCGGGTGAAAAATGTATTTGGTTATGGTTTAATGCTTATACAGACATGGATAAATGCCCATATGGCCTCCAATTTTCTTTCCGATATACCAAAGAGCAGATTTAATCACATATGGGATAGTTATCCGAAAAATCAAATCTTGCAATAATGGCGGATGCGCCAGTTTAATTACAAAACCCTTTCAAATCATGCTACTATCAAATAACACAAACGTCTTATAATTGGAGAGTCTTGGGTGCTTTAAAATCAAAGATTTATATTTATTGTGGATGAAACAAACGATTTCTGTTACTTTAAGTAAATTGAATACGAATTATGTTGATGATAATTGTCTGGAATCACGTCATCTAATCTACTAATTCTAACAAGTTTCACAGCCCTTAAAAGATTACGTCTTGAATGGGGCCACGTCACAAATTTGACGTCACACACGAGGGTTCTTATCTGAAGAACCTGTCCTCAAGGAGCAAGGAAGTGTGTTAGTAGAACAGGTGGTACTGTAATCTTGAAGGAATTCCCCTTCGCCATTCGAAAACATGAATCATTTTTTCTTCTATTCGTCCATTTAAAGCACGTGTCTTGTGCTTTAAAACAGGACACGTGTCGGTTTTTTTCCACGATTTCTGTTGTCTTGTATTTCTACAGTTTATTATTGTTATTTTGATCGATATAAACGAACATTATCGATATAGCGGTACGTGTAATCACTGGGTGATTGTTCAAGTTGCCAGGTGTGCGTACGATTTTTGTAAAAAGGGGACGAGTTCCACACGTGCCCAGCTGCTGTCTAGGGGTAGCACCCTACACTATTATAATACACACATGCCATAACGTGTGTGTGTATTTAATACATGTGTAAATGAATGTGTCACCTTCTATAACATACGTGTACGTTTTTCGACAAATATGCAAATGATTAATTTTGCAGTTGTCTATTGAATTTGAAATTTACTTCAATAAGAATATCGCCAAAAATAAGGGATGATTCTGCCAAGTGGAACTATTACAATCTAATCTTGAGACCCACTTGTTGCTTGAATAAAAGAACCTTGAAGGGTTCATTACCCAATTGAATTGAATACGCAATACGATTCCCCTTGGAGGTTCTTTAAATAATAATAATAAAAATTACCCGCATCGTGATAGTTTTGATAAGAGTTGGAATTTTAACACATGTCCCATCATTTCCTACCGATGATACTACTGAATATGAATTTATCGAATTTTACCGGCTCACGTTCCAGAACATTGCAAATTTCGGCCTTTATAGAAGTGATTGCGTTTCAATAGAATTCGATGATCGTATAAGTGGCCATATGGCGGTAGTACATCGAGTGATTGAATAGATTTTCACCCTCTAGCAGAGATGCAGGAGTATTGTATCAGTTCCTGATCAACTAATTATGTTACGCTATTTAGGCGTGTTATTCTCAAAAAAATTGTAATAATAATAAAAATTATAATAAAGTAGAATTATCGAGGCATGTAAATTAATTCGTGTGGCTTATTTTTTATCTACTTAGCGGCAGTGGCCGATAATCAACGGGAAACTACCCTAATGTAGAGGAAAAAAAACCACCGATGGACATCTGTCTATTGACGTCACAATATAAACATCTGCCCCAGGTAATTCCGAAATCTAGCAACAACAGATAATGCAGGTGGTTTTATAAGACTGGGGTGAAATATCGACGAATAGTTTCACTTAATTTGTCGGAAGATCCTCTGGAAATGTTGTTAATTTCGTGAATTTCCGCCAATTACAATGATTCAACCGGGGGGTGATTCATTGATCACACCTGTTTATGGAAAATCCGCCCTTATAATAACGGAAATTTTCTAATCTGGAATTAATGTGGAAGATTCTGTTTGCAAATGTAAATAATAACTCGTTATTTGATATTTTAATGCACTTGAACCCCGGGCTAAATACAGTATCGTATAACTAATATAAATTAGCTGGAATTCCTTTAAATATTGCTATTAAGTCGGTATAAGATGCGGAGTAATATTGAAAATGCAATCTTGTTGTATTTTAATTAATTTCCAAGACTTTTACCGGAGCCGAACGAAAAATTAAAGAGCGAAAATTTAATTATTCAAGCAACAAGTCCAACAACAAGCTCCTCTAACAAATAACGCCAACTTTATTAGTCCACTAGTCGAGTGTTTTATTAAAAATTCCTAATAAAAATTCAATTAAACATAAATAATTCAAAATTGAAGACGAATAATATTGTCACAAAAAATGCCGCGACATTTGCGTGATCAACAAACAAACAATATTATCGTCATCGAATCTTTCAATACGTATGAAAATTAGAATTAGATTGGCTTTATGCAAATTTTTAAAACGAATCGATTTATATTTAGATTATAACCGGCAATAATTTCAGCCAATTTTTCTAGCGATAAGTCGAGGGGCTGGCGAGACGTCGAGATGTTTTCAGGCGATTCCGGCAATCGAATTATCCCAAATTTGATTCACATTTGAAATAATACGCTGAATACTGTTTATAAATTTCGAATTAGCTCCGACGATATACTGTTACAATCATAATCTACGCTGAATAGGAAATAATTAGCTGTAAAGTTGTTATAATTGTGCAATTTAATTATCTCCAACGTTCAAGTGTAAGGGTAGATGGTCTCTATGTCTACTACTTTGATAATTTAAATAATTAAATTTATGTGAAATTCGATTGATTCCCCAGTGAAAATTCGATTTCTATGGGAATTTGTTGTTGTTTTCGTTTGTATCGTTACTAGTTAGAATTTGTAAGGGTGTATCACAATTATAATTTCGACTAAATAGGGACAGAATAAGGGAATTGTTGTTGATTGAATGGCGGCATACACACTAGCACTCATTCCGTATATTGGTGCTGCAATTCAATAAAATAAGCTTGGACGCGTGGCTTTTATAACATACCCACTTCTACTGTATTAATACACGTGCAGCGGCATCCCCAGAGTGTTGTAATCTTCGTGAACGGCAGCTGAAAATAACGTTCCCACACTATTTGTCGATAGTATTTTCAGTAAAAAAATTAATTACGATCGCTTTGTTGACAGTACGATATGCTTGAATAGCTCTGGAACTGCCGAAATGCCGATTTACGACTCATCAGAAGCAAGTGAAGCTTCTAGAATCCCCGATTTAGCCCCTTTAATCGATTTTTTTGAAAATTTTAGAACTCAATTCAGTTTTTAGTGGATTTGATGTCGAAGCTGGGACAAATTTGAATACTTTTGTAACAGTTTTGAAACTATTTTTGAGTTAAAATTTGGGAAAGCTTCAATTTTAGCTCTTACTGTTAGCTTTACTACATGCCCACTTTTGAATGATTTTTGAGTCAAATTCTTAACTTCTAATGTAGAATTAGGAAATTTCTGAATTTAAAGAATCAATTTTCAAAGTTCCTCAAAATTCTTGCTTTAAGTGGCCTGGCCACAACTCAAAAAAGGAATCTTTGATGATTTTTGGCCTAATTGAATACTTGGAATGACGTCTAACAGGGCATTTTTTGGTCTACAATACGGACGTATTTGTTTTGCAAAATTTATATTGGAAGAGCTTCAAATTCAGCTTTTTTGGCAAGCTCTACTACTTAAAAATGGACTATTTGGTCACTTTTAACTGATTTTTGAGTCTAATATTGAGTTTAAGAAATGTTTGGCTCTTTGCTTCAAAGGATCGGGTTACAACTCGGCAAAAAAAGGAGTCTTTAATTGATAATTTCTCCCTTAATTGAATACGTGGAACGACGTTGAAAAGGGCATTTCTCGGTCTACAATTTGATTTTGAAAATTTCATGGCATGTTCTTAGTGAATTTAGTGTCAAAACAAGAAAAAGTTTGGATATTTTTGTAACTGTTCCGGGGCTATTTTTGAGTTGAATATCGAAAGAGCCTCAACTTCAGCTCTTTTAGAAAGCTCTACTGTTTGAAAAGGATCGATTTGATAGTTTTAATTGATTTTGGAGCTAATTTGTTAACCTCTAATAAGGAATTTAAGAAATTTTTGCCTTTAAAAAAACAATTTTAGAACCAAGTTCTTCAATTTTCACGATATTTTTGCTTTAAGAAGCTTTAACTCGTTAAACAAAGGGAATCTTTGATTTCTCCTTTAATTGAATACCTGCAACTGCGCCTGATTTCCATTCAAAAGAACATTTCTTGGTCTACCACATACACGTATTTGTTTTGGAAAATTTAGATCAGAAGAGCTTCGAATTCAGCTCTTTTGGCAAGTCTGCTGCTAGAAAAGGGACTATTTGGTCACTCTTAAGAGATTTTCAAGTCGATTTGTTAGCTTCTAATATCGAATTTAAGAATCTTGTAGCTTTAAAAAACTATTTTTTCAAGTTCCACGGCATTTTTGCTTTAAGAAGCTATAATTAATCGAAAAGAGCTACAATTTATCAAAAAACGAAAACAATGATTTCACCCTTAAATGAACGACACTGGAAAGGGCATTTCTTGGTCTGCAACTTGGACGTATCTATTTGTCTTTTGAAAAGTTCACGTCTAAATCGACAATTCGAGGCATTTCCTAGTGAATTTAGTGTCGAAACATGAAAAAATTGGATATTTTTGTAACTGTTCCGGGACTATTTTTGAATTGAATATCGGAAGAGCTTCAACTTCAGCGCTTTTAGCAAGCTCTACTGTTTGAAAATGGATTATTTGACAGTTGTAGTTGATTTTGGAGCCGATTTGTTAATCTCTAATAAGGAATTTAAGAAGTTTTTGGCTTTAAAAAACCAATTTTAGAGTCAAGTTCTTCAATTTTCACGATATTTTTGCTTTAAGAAACTTTAACTCGTCAAACAATTTTAATTGAATACCTGGAATAGGTCCTGATTTCCCTTTAAAAGGACATTTAAAATTTAAATCAGAAGAGCTTCGAATTCAGCTCTTTTGGCAAGTCTGCTACTATTTGGCCACTTAACAGATTTTTGAGCCGATTTGTTAGCTTCCAATATCAATTTTAAGAAGTTTGTAGCTCTAAAAAAACTATTTTTTCAAGTTCTACGGTATTTTTGCTTTAGGGGACTGAGCTACAATTCGTCGGAAAAAGAAAATGATGATTTCTCCCTTAATTGAATATTTGGAAAGACGATGAAAAGGGTACTTTTTGGTCTGCAACTTGGACGTATTCATTTTGAAAAATTTGTGGGAAATTCTGAATTATAAAGGAAAGTGTTAGGGCATTTTTCTTTTTATTTCTCCCTATAATTGAGCCAATAATTATTTTTCAATAATTCAAGTTGTTTCATATAGAAAATGGTTAATGACTATAGAATTTGATGTTTTAAATCATTTTTGAAGAACATTTTTAAAATTAGAGACATTTTCAGATGAATCCTAGGCAGTAAAAGACGAAATTTTGAACAATTTTAGTCTCAGTTCAAGACATTTGTACCATAAATTGTCAGTTTTTAATAAATTTTGCTGACAAGTTGTGAAAATGAGACAATTCTACAACTTAATTTGGACAAATTTTTAGTTTCACTTATGTTTTTGAAAAAAAATTGCATCGAAAATTGTACTTTTTATAATTAATCGAAAGGAGCTACAATTTATCAAAAAAACGAAAACGTTCATTCTTAAATGAACGACATTGAAAAGGGCATTTCTTGCTCTGCAACTTGGATATATCTATTTGTCTTTTGAAAATTTCAACTCCAAACTGACAATTCAAAGCACTTTCTAGTGAATTTAATGTCGAAATAGGAAAAGGTTTGGTTATTTTTGTAACTGTTCCAGAACTATTTTTGAGCTGAATATCGAAAGAGCTTCAACTTCAGCTCTTTTAGCAAGCTCTACTGTTTGAAAGTAGACTATTTGACAGTTTTAATTGATTTTTGAGCTGATTTGTTAACTTCTAATATGAAATGTACGAAGTTTTTGGCTTTAAAAAACCAATTTTTCTGTCAAGTTCTTCAATTTTCACAATATTTTTGCTTTAAGAAACTTTAACTCGTCAAACAAACGGAATCCTTGATTTCTCCTTTAATTGAATACCTGGACCAGCGCCTGATTTCCATTTAAAAGGACATTTCTTGGTCTACAACATGAACGTATTTGTTTTGGAAAAATTAGATCAGAAGAGCTTCGAATTTAGCTTTTTTGGCAAGTCTGCTTCTAGAAAAAAGACTAGTTGGTTTTTGAGCCGATTTGTTAGCTTCTAATATCACGTTTAGGAAGTTTGTAGCTCTAAAAAATTATTTTCTCAACTTCCACGGTATTTTTACTTTAAGCGACAGAGCTACAATTCGTCGGAAAAAGAAAATGATGATTTCTTCCTTAATTGAATATTTGGAACGACGCTGAAAAGGGCACTTTTTAGTTTGCAACTTGGACGTATTCATTTTGGACAATTTTTGGCAAATTCTGGATTATAGAGGAAAGTATTGGAGCATTTTCCTATTATATTTTCTTTTTTATTTCTCCCTATAACTGTTCCGTATAGAAAATAGACAGCAAAAGACCAAATTTTGAACAATTTTGGTCTCAATTCCAAGACATTTTTGCCATAAATTGTCAGTTTTTAATAAATTTTGCTGACAATTTGTGAAAATGAGACAATTTTACAACTTAATTTGGATGAATTTTTCAGTTTCAATCATGTTTTTGAAAAAAATAAAATGTATCTAAAATTGTACTTTTAGCCCAAATTGGTTCATCTATCTCGGAAATCTTGTTTTCAGGGTTTATAGAGTCGAGATAAAATGTAGAAAAAGGCCACAAGGCTCTTTTACCAAGCTCTACTACTTGAAAAGGAACTATCTGACCTCTTTTAATCAATTTTTGACCAAATTTATTAATTTTGAACATGGAATTTAGGAAGTTTTTGGTTCTAAAAAGTCGATTTTAGAGAGAAGCTTCACGAGATTTTTACTTTAAGGAACTGAACTACAACACATCAGAAAAAGGGCGCCTTTAATTGATGATTTCTCCCTTAATTGACCACTTAAAGTGATGTATGCTCTCATTTAAAACAGCATTTATTGGACTACAAAATAGGTGTATTTGTTTCGAATTTTTGTGGAAATTATGAATTATAAAGACAAAAGTTGGAGCATCTTTTGCTTATTTTTTACATTTTCCTCAGTTCTATAGGTTAGCCAATATTTATTTTTCAATAATTCAAACTGCCAATACACCATTAATGAGTATTGATATTTGACCATAGAGTAGAGATTTTTAATATTTTTAATCACTGAAGAATATTTTTAAATTTAGAGACTTCTAATATTTTTGACCGGACCTTGGGTAGTAAAAGACGAAATTTTGAACAACTTTAGTCCACCCTAAATCATTGGTTTTTAATACATTTTTCTATCCTGTTGTAAAAATGAAACAATTTTGAAACTTTTGGTCTAGAAGTTAGATTGTAGAATTGATTTTCTGCTAATATTACAGCTAGATTGTGAAAAAATAGCAAATGAAACAATTCTGAGACGAATTCTTCAGTTTGGGTTATGTTTTGAAAAAATTTTTGCGCCCCAAATTGTACTTTGTGACTCAATTTTGTTCTTCTATGGCTAAAATTTCGATTTTCGGCTTTGTAGTGTTGATATAAAATCTAGAAAAACGCCACGATCTTTCAAAATTATTAAATAATGACTTACTCGTCGGTTATATAGAAAAAATATTCCAATTTTCCTCTACCTGCCCACTACCTGTATCAAAATAGACTGGAATATATGAAAATATATTTTATAGTGAGATTCCGCGTGTGATTGTGCACACATCAAAGGACCAATCTGATCGGCTTTTCGAACAAGCTCTTGATAGATATTTGATATAATTTATTCATAGGACGAGTGCAGCAGTAACGGCAACAACAGCAATATGCCACATAAGAGGCTTACGACTCTAGACACATTAAAATCATATCAAATATGCATATCGCCGACTGGGCTGCACACTAACATTCTACTTTCGGATTTAGCCAACAAACAACAACAACCGACAACGTTATTCTTATCTTATCAATAGCTAAAATGTTGAAATTAATGGAAGGCAAATAGTTGAATCACTGGAACAATCCACCGGTGAGAATACGTTCCAAAGGTGGAGGCGTCACGACGGGTGGCATCGTTATGACTCACCTTAATGACGCCGACGATTCTAGCGGCCTGACGCCGGTCTGTGAACAACCCTAACCAGGTAACGAAAAAAATAAAACGTAGGGAAATCGCACAAAAGAATCCCCTTTTATTTTCTATTCTCTTCCGGCTATACTTATTCATCGAATTATAGTGAATTTCATTAATTCTCCACCAGTTCGATTCCATTTCGAAATATTAGCAGAATCGGGAAAAATAATGATAATCAAGCCTACGTCGCGACGTTAGTACGTTAGTGAGTCAAGGGAATGTAATTGCGTGTGGCGTCATTCATACCTACGTCGTGACGCCGACCCTTTATCAGGCCACTACATCAACAATTTTACAATTACTCCCATATATCGAGAATTTCACTTTCTAAATTTCGTTATTAATCGTCGATATTTTCGCCGGGAAAACCCCGTATTCCTGCTACAAAAAATGCGATTGTTGGCAAGTAGATTTGAGAATAATTCCCGCATGAATAGGAGCTTCTAAGACGAGATTCTTCACTTTTCACACCGCTCTTACACATTTTCATCCAACTACTAAATACACACATATAGGAAAATTCAATTCAGTTCCAATTTTGTGAATTTCAAGCGACAATAGAAACGGTAACAAGATAGGGAATGGTTCAATATATTTTTTCTTATTCTCCTCCCATCTACTATATCGAATAATCTGCGATGATAAAATACATTTTCCATTTACCGACGAATATCGGAAACTAAAACCGTTGATTTTTGTGTTTTTTGACAACATCGCCAGGCCTGTACACAAATTCGATTTCTCGATAATTGGTCCGTCCTGTTGCACCGGCCAGTACCGCCGATTCTTGCGTGAAAACTGTTTTATCTTCCTATAAGTTCACAGTAAGATGATTAGATTCATTTTGAAGGACTATCTTTTGAACATACACCGAATTAGATTAGGGGGGAGAACGAAAAATGATCGAGTCGCTTCGTATGTGGTTCAATGGATTACCTTTAGAAGATTTTTCCACATATAAATAGAATAAAAGGATGAATCATGAAGAAAGAATTGTGGCTTACTTCTTTTTCGGTAGTTTTAATCAACTCACACACGGAATATAGAGAGGAAATATACACAAAAGGTAAAATGTAACAGAAAATCCCCAAAGACGGACACAAATCCCCTTAAATATCTTGATCTGGCGCAATAAAACTGTTGAGAAATACGGAAAATCGTCAATACTAGTACATCAACAAACTTTCACAGTATTTCGATGAGAAATTTTATAAATATTGTCGCTGGAGAACGAGAAACTAATGTCCAGACAAAGTCCATTGAATTGGCCGGGATCAAGCCGAGTTGTGGACGTGTATTAAATTCGTCCCTCTTCCATTGTCATCTTTCATAAATTTAATCAAAACCGGTGAACGGAAATTGCATTCTACATCCACTTATTTATTTTTCTCTTCAGAGAAAAAACCAAAGACCTTCTTGGTTATGCTTTCAATGCATAATTGAATTTCGTTGGCTCCGAACAAATCAAATTATTCGATTGGTAATCACAGGAAAAACTCTGGAAAATATCGTTATGCCCGAAATTTTATATTGATTGGTAATTTTTGGAGCAAAACTAGCAATTTTAATGAAATTCCAAAAAGCCATCAATGCGTACATAATTTAGTTTGCATAATATAGAGTTACATTACTATTTCGACAAAGCTTCCTAGTTAATTGATAAAGCATTACGTGCTGCAATATTAACACAAATATTTCATACTTGAACATCAACCAGTGGCAACGATAATAACGGTAATGATGCTGATGAAATGCTGCTAATTGAAATTCCTCAATAATTACAATACGCGTTCGCTACAATATTCGAAAAATTTCCGATAAAAATCGGCAATTTGTGAAGGAACCGGCCCTGGCCGCCAATTATCTAAAGGTGGATAAACTGCTGGCTTCGACAATTCCCAATGGACCGGCGGGATTAATTGTGAAGACAGTCTGCAGGATTATCGTTGATAGTTGTGACTTATTGGCAGAATTGTCGAATATGTTTTTAATTGGCACGAATTTCTATTTAGAATAAGGGATTGGCGCGATTTACAGGCCCGGACTGGGCTAGGCTGGCGCCAATTGTCATTAAGAGGACCATGCCGTTGCCTTTTCAATTCGATTTTAAATTCAAATATGGAAGATTAAACGCCATTAAGGGCCCTCTGCACATAAATAGACAATTGGAAAACAGGATTCCTGTTTTGTTTTCCAACGGATTTCAATGTTTTAAACGGTATTTAAAAGAGCATTTCAAGAGGGAGGGAAGTACATATTTGATTTTTTGAAACTCGGATGTAATTTGGAGTTACAGAAGGAAATATAGAAGGATGTTTTTTAGAATTTTTTTCAGTTTTTTTTTATATTTTCCCTCATAACGTGGCAAATATTGCTTATTTTCTAATGAATTTCATACAACATGTGGCCAATTAAAAGCGCTTTCCAAATCTGTCAGAAATTTTCCGATCGCATTGTTAGTTTTCCGGAAAATTGATGAAAGGTTTCGACATACTAATTTTCTTTTTTTACGGACAGTTTTAAACTTAGACCACTGAACCAGGGCTTGTTTGAAAGCTAATGAATAGCAGATTATTTTGAAAATAGTTTGAGATCGAAATTCGGAAAATTCACTGGAAATTTATGGTGGCGAAATTTTATCTCTTATTTTTATCTGTTAAAATTAATTATTTTTGTATAAAGTGTATTGCAATTTATAGATTATTTCATTATCTTTCCAACGGTACCATTGTTGCTGCAAAAAAGTGAAAATCTTTTGGAAAATTTGTGATAAACAAAACTATGTTTATCGTGTGAAAAACTAGTTGAATAGCAAGTCTTCAAACTACAAAAATGAGTTACATCTATTGGCTGAAAGGGGGCTCCAAAGTCTGTCATCTCGTTTTTCTGCAATGTTGCCAAACAGGAATCCTGTTTTCCAATTGTCTATTTATGTGCTGAGGGCCCTTAATAAGCCGATATCTCGCTTGTTTTTGGAAATATCGCGAAAATTTAAACGGATTTGAAAAGAGCGTTTCAAGATGGATCCACGGACGTTTTTCGTTTCGAAAATTTCGATTCAATTTTGAATTACAGAGATTTTGAAGTTTCCAATATTTTTCCTCATAACTCAAACAATGTTGTCTATGTTCTAATGACTCTCATAGAGTTTATAAAAAATGGAAAGTTCTTTTCAAATATTCGAGAAATCCGCAAATCGGCTTGCTAGTTTCCGGGAAATTGCCAAAAACTTAAGCGCCTGTATCACACCTTTTTAATAATCGATAACTCGCGTGTTTCTATATTAGAATGAGAATTTTACAGGGCATCCGACAGAATTTTCTTGAAAACACACTGAAGTGTCCATTGGGGCCAAAAGGGCCCAGTCCGGCACTGTCCGTTTATAATGATGACGAGCATCACAATTCTAGCTACAGAAGTCTTTAAAGTTTATCGAATTGGAAATTTTCTATATATTTAGAAACGGACACATCAAAGGGAAATTCTATTTTACTTTACCGGCTGTTATTATCATCATTTTATAATAAAATTGAAATTAGAGACGAACAAATTTCATTGATGGTCAACGATATAAAAGGCAAAAATAATCAAAGACTGACGGGTGGTAGACCGGCAACCGGAGATTGTCTCCTGTTTGGCCAGAACCAACAATGAGATTTGATAGGGATCGGCACATGTTTATTGTTTATACAATACATCTACCCCCGACATTAAAACATACGTTGAAATCAATTAAAAATGTGAAACACTAGAACTAGCGGCTAATTCCCTCCAAACCGACACTACAATTTGAAGGGTGTGTAAAGTTATCGATTTGTACAAATTGATAATTGCCTGGAACTTGTTGATTTCTCCGATTTACAGTTAAAATAATTTCTTTGAACTCGAAGGCTTCCCGACAGCCGGACTGAAATTGTCTAAACGAATCTTTTTGAGAGCTTTCGGCGTCTCTTCTGTCGCCTTTCGTTTAGTCTCTGTTGTACTTTTAAACACAAAACTTTTACTATTCTTCGTTGTACCGACAATATTCGTTGAGACTTTCGTATATTCGGCTAAACGTTGAAGGACTTGATCGTTACGGCTCAAAAACGAACCTCTTTTTATCTGGAAATTAACAATTACAATCGATTTTTACAACGGAGAATCTACTTACAGATAGACCGATGATTTCGTCGGTATTTTCGGTTGTTTTAATTGATTTTTGTGAATTATTAAACGATTGACTTGTTCGTATCGAGTTTTGTTTAATTTTTAGAATTTTACTATTCTGTAAAATTGTCTCAACACTATCGTCATTTTGGGAGTTTTGTTTCAAGAACATTTCGCGTTTATGGCGCATTTTCCGCCACTCCTCCTCGGTCTCTTCATCATCCAAATAAACACCATCTTCATCTTTATTTTGATCCTCATCACCATCAATATCTAAAATTTTACTATAATTATAATAACGATTAAATATTAAATAATTACCAATATTGCGCCACCGGAATTGCCTCTGTCGCCCAGTACCATGCAATTCCCCATCTTCCAACAATAATTCTTGTAATAATTTAATCTCCCTTGTATCATCATCTAATAAACGCCTCATATGAATCTTTTCGATATCGGTACGTATTTTATTCTCATCGAATTCCTCCTTATCGCCCTGTTCTAATTCCATTTCATCTAAATTATTTTCATCTTCATCATCACTACCCCATTCCGATTCGGATAATTCGGCTTCTTGTTCAACAAAATCATTAACATTAAATTTCTTCGATTCATCAATTTCATTCTCTTCCGAATCATAATCGATATCTTCATCTAAACCGGTATTATCGTGCAAATCGATCGGTTTTTCATCGTTATCTTCATTATCATCGGAACTTTCATCGGATATTATGAATTTCTTCTTTTTTTGTTGTTTTAAATCAATTTCATCATTCTCACTATCAGAATCTATAATTCCTGTAGGTTTTATTTCGTTAATTCCACCATTATTATTGGAGTTTAATTGTTTTTCGAATTCTTCTAAATCATCTTCGATTAATAATTGCGAAATTAGATTATCGTTATCTTGATCGAGTTCTTTAATTTCTTTATTTTCGTTCAAAATTATATTTGTGTGTTGTTGTTGGCTATCGGGGAATTCACCCGAACAAATTTCTAATAAATCTTGAGTTGTTGGGGTTTCTTCTTCTTGTTCTGGTTGTTGACAAGGTTCTTGGAATAGTTTTTTCTGTAAATTCGATTGCCATTTATCGCCGCGTAACGGTGATGGTTGTGTCGGTAATTTAAACGGTGAAATTATCGGCGATTCTTGAAGCTAAAATTTCAAAAATTATCCACAAATTAACAATAAATCAATAATAATACTTTATCCGAATTCAAATTTTGTAATCCTGTAATAAAAGTGACAGGTGTTAGGAAATCTAATTCTAATTGTGGTTTCTCTCTTGGGCTAATTTGATTAATTTTCGGCACATTCGGTACTACAAAATCATCTTGAGTATCATTTTTCAAATTCGGTTTATCAATAATTGTATTATCAACATCTTCATCTGTATCGTCATCATTAAAACCGGCAATTACTCGTTTTAGTTTCTTCGAATTATCTGAATTTTCTTCAATTTCTTCAACTTCATCATCGACTTCTGCTTCATCATCAAAGAAACTACATTTGGGTTTATTCTTCGAATTTAAATCCAACTCATCTACATCATCTTCCTCAGAACTGGTAGCAGTTAACTCGAATTCCTCCTCTTCTTCATCGTCAAGATAATCATCTTCATAATCATCTTTATTGTTCGATTTATCGTCGGTTATTGTAACGTTTTTCTGTTGCCACAATTCGGACCGTTTCTCCGCCATTTCGTTGATCAATTTCTCTTTTAATTTCTTCAATTTAGCGCCGGGTATTTCGAATTTTGGTACAATCTCATCATCGTCAATCCGTACAGTTACAGTTTCTTCACGAATATCGCCACCACTAACACTGATAACGCTACAATTTTTGTTTTAAAATTTACGTAAAGAAGACGAATTTTAATCGACTTACTTTGTTTCAACTTTATCTTTGTGTAGATGTTTAGGAATTGTGTGTTCGATGTATTTATCGACTAATTTCCTAATTTCACTACGACGTGTAAGTCCAGTTTCTAAATCGATAATTTCATCCGGACTTCCGCTCAATTTCGGTTGAATATTCGCTAGTTTCTCCGTTAAAATCGCGTATTTGCTCAATTTTCTCGGCTCTTCTTCTTGATTTATTTCGTTTTCTTCCACATTACCACACTCTAAAGGCATTTCTTTGTTTAGTTGAATTTCCACTGAATCCATCGCTGTATCGACTAGAGAATCGAGCCAATTTCTGATTTCGATCCGGGTTTGTTCGATATCTTCCTCCACAATTTCTGTATCCGATTCGTTGTCCGATTTATAGAATTCTTCAACTTCCCGAATACGTTCGTCGAGTTTCTTTCTAGAAATTTAAAAATTATAATTGAATTTTCCATGAATTTTCAACTTACGAGACGGTTTCTAATTGATCTTTCGTCATTTTTATAGGCAAAGGTGTATTTTCCGATAGATTTACAGTCGCGGTTAATCGCGGCCGTTTCTCTAAGAATTCCTTCAAACTGTGCACTTTCGGCACGTGATACGGCAGCGATACGCGCGATTCGCGCAACATCCGTTGCGATTCAGCTGCGATTTCTTTACGCTGTTCAACGGCCTCTTTACCCGACTTCAATTTCTTCGGTCCATCGTTGGAGTCTTTCATTTTTCTCGAAGATCGCGGTTTTGTCGGTTTAGTTGTTCGGGTGTCATCATCGGAACTTTCGGGATCGTAGAGGCTGTTTAGGTTCGATTTGTGTACAGTTGGATTTGCGATAAGTTCGTCGTTATCGGTAGGATCGGCTTTATGGTTTGAATCGCTATCGGTTTTTTGGTCATTGTTGGTTTTTCTCGAAGAGCGTTTTGATTTTTTAGATTGATTTCTATCATCGTCGGAACTTTCACTATCATAGAGGCTGTTAAAGTTCGAATTTCCGATAGATTCCGCCTTATTGGTAGGAATTATTTCAGAGTCCTCGCGGTCTGAATCACTATCGACAATTTTAATCCGTTTTGGTTTATTTTTCGGTATTGCTTCTAAACTTTTAGAGTCTTCTTCGTTATCACTATTATCACTATCGTTTTGAGGATTATTTGTAGTTATAATTGGGTCATGTTGGTTTGTATCGTCTGTTTCCGAATCACTATCGATAATTCTATAATTTCGTCGATTTGTATTCGCCAAATTCACTACATTCTCATCGTCTGAATTTTGTGTCGAATCTCCAATAATCTCCATTTTTAGTTTATTTATCGCCCAAACACATTTTATTATTTATTTACTTATTTACGTATCAATTAATAAAAAAATGACAACTCAACAATTTCGCGCTTAAAACTTTTGACAACTATAATCGCCAACTTGAAGACACAAAAAGAACCAAATAAATGTTGCCAGATTAACTCTACAATATTAAAAACAATTTTAAAACAAGATTTATAATACACAATTTATACCCGATTATTCATATTTATTTATTTTAATAATTAGAATGTCTATCTATATATTATCTATAATGTACATTATTTTTAATTTTGTAATTTTTTTAATTTATAAATTAGCAACATGGCTGAAGTTGTGTTCGGTTACCAACTTAGAAATCAGATAGGCGCCAAATTCAAAAATTTGAAGGTTAAGAAATATTGTAACAATAAATAAATATTTTATTTATTTATGACTTCCTAGAGGTATCTTTTCGGATTACGTTACAAAATTAAATAACAGGAAAAACAATAAAAATGAATCGTAGTTCACAAAAAAGTTTTCTTTAAAAATGTGTTCAAAATACCTATTTGTAATTAATACGAACTACAATTAGAAAGGCAGGTACTAGCACATTAGACTTAGTAAAGAGTGTGCATAAGCCATCGGTTTTACATTAGGATGTGGCTATAATCAAAATAAATCCATTAATTATCAAATTTTTTGGATTAATAATTAGAAAACTTACAACTGCCTCATATGTTGTATATTTCGGTTCCATATCCTTACCTTTCAAAGTGATAAAAGCACCTTTATTACCCATGGTATCACTGCAATAAAATTCGATTATTAATAAAAAAATTGTATAAAAACAAATTACCAATAATTCGGAGCGGAAAATACAGTAATGCATTTTCCATCGTGAGCAATTTCATAACCGTTATTTTTAACTTCATGACTCCTTATAATATAATCTAATTTATTCAATTCCAAGAAATTCTTCGTAACATCCGGCCCAAATTGACAACCAACACCACGTTTACTGGGCGCCCTACCATTTTGGGGTTGCGGATCCGACCATAACAATTCGCACATCACACCCTCCTCCGGTGGTTGTCGGACACGTTCAATTTTACCGATCTCCTCCAATGTTACATCATCCCTTGAAAATAAACCACCATGCATCACCTACAATAACAAAATTATTAAAATAAAACCAATATAACGATTGAAATTCACCAAAACTCGTTTATTCAAACAATGGGCTAATGGTAACCAATTGTAGACTTCTGTGAATAATTCGGCCATTTGGGCTGTATATTTGGCTTTAACTTCGCCGTCAAAACCGTACATTTGGTTCATAGTAGCGCTCTCGTGATTGCCTTAAATTATCAATTAATACACGAATTTTGGGGCAAATTCAATTATACCTCTAGACATATAAAAATGGTTGGGGTACAACAATTTGAAACCGAACAATGTGAAAATACACTCGACAGAAAACGAGCCTCGATCAACGAAATCGCCATTAAACAAATACGGATTAGTTTCAGATGGTAGCCCGTTCAACTCGAATATATTCATTAGATCGTAGAATTGGCCGTGAATATCCCCACAAACTGTAAATTTCTGCTCATCGGCTATTTCAACATCGATCAATGACGGTTGTTTCGTGAAATACGCTTGAATATCGAGCAATATCTAGAAATAATTTGATAAAATTTGATTTACGAATACAGTTAGATTACTTTATAGGCGTATTTTCGGTGTAATTTCCCTTGATTTTTGTACAATTCCATCAATTCTTTCATGAATTTCAATGTAACTTTACCATCCTCTAATTGTGGTCCATTATACTCGTTTTCAATCGCTACAATTAAATCGTTAGATCTAGATTGTTGAAACAAAATAAACTCACTCATTGCGTCTAAATTAATCGTACTGGCGATATTCTTTTTGGTCTCCTCCACCGATATGGCCTTTTCGAAGGCTAATTTCTTAACGATTTTATTGCATTCGGTGAACTTCATTTTTGCGTCTTTATCGTTCGGTTTGACTTTGGTTACGTATTCGTAGTCTTTTAGGGCTTCTTTGAATTTGCCTAAACTCATATAGGCGGCCGCTCGCCTATAGAAGCCTTTAACATAGGAATTATCTAATTCGATTGCTTTCGATGCATCGGCTAATGCATAACCGAAACATTCAGTACGTAAATAAGCAAAACTACGATTTGCGTAATAAATTGCCGAATTTGGATTGGCCTCGATTGCTTTACCATACAATTCAATTGCCGCATCATAATCTTGTTCTGTTGATAGAAAACATGCATTATTCGAAATTTGAGGTTATGTTCAATTGTAGTATTTATTAAAAATACTTACTTTTAAAGCATTCATTCGCTTCAGTTTTGTAACGTTCAGCTTTTTCAAGATCTTCCGGTGTTGCAATCGTCGAATTCTCCTTCGTTTCCGTACTCATTCTCACCGATTTTCTTTCCTAGAAAAATTTATTATCTTTATTATTATTGGTACCAATTAAATCAAGAAAAAGCCGTAAATTATGACGGAAAAAATAATCTTCAAAATCTCTTCTTCATTACTTCAATATCCCCCACTATTTTCTAAAAAACCGAACCAAGTCAAAGGTAATTGTTGGGGGATTTCAATTTTATTCTATTGGAAACATGATTGATTAGTGGAGAAATCAAAAATAATAGCGGCAAATTTAAATTCATTTGGCTTTGTTTTTAAAATTTACATCAATTACACAAATTTTCTATAAAAATTACAAATTTCGTTCTACAATTTACTTGTTAAATGTATCTGGAATTTATCCAATTTGTTCTGCAATATTTGCGATGAAGGAATATATTGTTCTGTAATTAGAAAAAATAGATTTACTGAACTAGAAACATAATCGTAACTTGATTCAATAAAATCGGCACAAATCGGATAATCGTGCCTATTTTACCGCAAAATTTAAGTTACGACCAACTGCCTTTACTATAAATAGAGACTCACCTAATTTGTCGCGTATAAACAGTAGTTTGTCCGTATTGATACCACAAATCGTTGTAATTTCACTAAATTAAAAAACAATTATTTATAATTAAAAAAAATTATACAATTACCTCCGTTCTTTTGTAATAACACCCAGCGATTTTAGGCTATTCAAACAATTATTAATCGTGTCTAGATTTAACGAGTACGGGTGTATAAAAGTGGTTTTATTATCAATCTGTTTTTCTATTTCTTCCTGAATTTGGGAGAGTATCAATTTTTCTTCACTAAAATTCGGCACAACCTACAATAAATCTAGAGACATTACGAATTAATTAATTAATCAACTGCTACCTGAAGAACTGAGCAAATTCGATAGTACGAATAGACGAAACAATCAACAGACGTACATAAAACTTGTTGTAATCCATTATTATTGTCTAATTCGTAAAAATTATCGACACAATTAATAATGTGTAGATTTAAACAATTTTCTAGAGCTTCCTCAAATTCCTTCAACAAAATAAAATTGATAAATTATAATTCTACAATTAGAGAAACACACACCATATTTTCCCAAAGATTGAAAGTTATGAATTCTTGAGAGAATAGAGATCTTAAGAAATGATAGTGTCGGAAAATCTCATCTACAGAATAGAGAAATAATTAAAATTCATTCCATTATTAAGTTCTAATCGATTAGACAAACACAAATTTACCTTTTGTGGTTCTATTTTGGCAGTATTTTAAAACTATTGTTAAAATAGCTATATCGACTAGATAGTGTAATAGTGGATTTATGTAAATTTGTAACATTATAAACGGTACACAAAAACTAATCGTCTTCTCCGATAATTTATGCGCTTTCAATTTATCCGGATTGAATTTATCTAAAATTATGTTATTCCATATTAAATTAATCCGTTGATCTTCGTCGATTTTAACGATATTTTGGTGTATTTGTAGCGTTTCAAACAAATCCTCTTCTATATTATTTATAGAAACAAATATATTTAATTGTTCCAAAATTGTTCTAAACCACAAAATTTGTTGTTTTACTTCGAATACTGTTAATAAATCTTGTGAATTTGTTAAATTATTATTCAATAATATCGCAATTATATTAAATATTGTTATCACACAATGTTTCTGTTGTTGTTTGATAATTTGATGGGCCAACAATGGTACCAATTTCTTTTCATTTTCGGTTATTTCCTGGTGAATAATCGGTTGTAAATTGTGTACAGAACGGTCTAATTTATCACCAAAGAATTGTTTCACCGATATTGGTTCGCAAAAATGGAAATAAATACTGCCATATTTCTCTTTAGTTATACTCAATGATTTGAAGAAACCCTTAAAATTTAATTAATTAATTATTTGATTTAAATTGTTGATAAATTACTAACAGATGTACTTTCTTTCGGTTTTGGTATACCTAGAAGTTCGAATGCGAACAATTTTTCTTCCAAAATACGATCGTAACTGATATTGATTGGAACGAAGACAATATCGGGCACTTGAACCAGGAAGAATGCCTTTAGAATCATCAGAATCAAGCCTAAAATTGGATTTTATAATAAAGAGAATATTCAAAATTTAGAAATCAAACTGTTGTACTACAAAATCAAGGCAAAACAGAGAACGTAAGTCGTAACTTGTATTCTTTAGGAAAATATCTCACAATCAGACTATTGTACTATAAAGTCAAGGGAATAATATCGAGAACGTAAGTCTCAGATTGTTGTGATCTTTAACAAAATATATCAAAATTTAAAAATCAAATTATTATACTAACAAAACAAGGCGGTAAAACCGAGAACGTAAGTCTTAGCTTCTTGTATTCTTTAGTGAAATATCTCAAACTATTGTACTATAAAGTCAAGGCAATAAAACCGAGAACGTAAGTCCTAACTTGTTGTATCCCTTTGTTAAATATCTCAAAATTTAGAGAACAAATTATCGTATTATAAAATCAACGTAAGTCGTAGATTATTGTCATTTTTAATCAAATATCTTAAAATTCAAAAATCGAACTATTGTACTATAAAGCAAAGGTAATAAAATCGAAAACGTAAGTCCTAACTTGTATTTTTTTATCAAAATATTTCGAAATTTAAAAATCGAACTATTGTACTATAAAAAGAAGGCAATAAAACCGAGAACGTAAGTCCTAGCTTGTTGTATCCCTTTGTTAAATATCTCAAAATTTAGAGAACAAATTATCGTATTATAAAATCAACGTAAGTCGTAGATTATTGTCATTTTTAATCAAATATCTTAAAATTCAAAAATCGAACTATTGTACTATAAAGCAAAGGTAATAAAATCGAAAACGTAAGTCCTAACTTGTATTTTTTTATCAAAATATTTCGAAATTTAAAAATCGAACTATTGTACTATAAAAAGAAGGCAATAAAAGCGAGAACGTAAGTCCTTCTTGTACTCTTTAGTGAAATATTTCAAAATTTAGAAATCGAACTGTTGTACGGCAAAATCAAGGCAAAGAACAGGGAACGTAAGTCGTAGCATGTTGAATTCTTTAGTAAAATATTTAAAAATTTAGAAATCAAACTATTGTACTATAAAGTCGAGGCAAAGAACCCAGAACGTAAATCCTAGCTTGTTGTATTCTTTATCACAAAATTTAGGAATCAAATTATTATATTATAAAGTCAAGGTAAAAACCAGATAACGTAAGTTGTAGATTGTTGTAATCTTCAACAAAATATCTCAAAATACTGTATTATAAATTCAAGGCAAAAAAGTGAGAACGTAAGTCTTAGCTTGTTGGATGATTTATTTTCTAAATTTAGAAATCAAACTATGTAAAATCAAGGTAAACTATTGTAAAATTAAGGCAAAGAACCGAGAACGTAAGTCTCAGCTTGTTGTATTCTTTGGTAAAATATCTGAAAATTTAGAAATCAAACAATTGTACTATGAACTCAAGGCAAAAAAAAGCTAGAATATAAGTCGTAGCTTGTGTAATCCTTGATTCTCAAAATTTAAAAATTAAAGCATTTTACTATAAAGTTATTACAATACAACCGAGAACGTAAGTTCGAGCTTGATGTAAAATATTCCAAAATTTAGCCAACAAATTATTGAACTATGAAGTCAAGGCAATAAAACTAAGAACGTAAGTCCTAGCTTCTTGTATTCTTTACTGAAATATCTCAAAGTTTAGAAATCAAACTACTGTATTATAAACTCAACGTAAGTCGTAGCTTGTTTTATTCTTTAGTAAAATATTTCAAAATTTAGAAATCAAACTATTATATTATAAAGTCAAGGCAAAAAACAGATAACGTAAATCGTAAATTGTTGTAATCTTTAACAAAATATCTCAAAATTTAGAAATCAAATTATTGTAAAAGCAAGATAAACTATTGTAAAATTAAGGCAAAAAACTGAGGACGTAAGTCTTCGCTTGTTGTGTTCTTCAGTAAAATATCTCAAAATTTAAAAATTAAATTATCGTTCAATAAAGTCGTGGCAAAAAACCGAGAACGTAAATCCTAGCTTGTTGAATTCTTTATTTCCCAAATTTAGAAATCAAACTGTTATATTATAAAGTCAAGGCAAAAACCAGATAACGTAAGTAGTAGATTGTTATAATCTTTGACAAAATATCTCAAAATTTAGAAATCAAACTATTATACTATAAAAACAAGGCGATAAAACCGAGAACGTAAGTCTTAGCTTCTTGTATTCTTCAGTGGAATATCTCAAAATTTAAAAATCAAACTAACGTACTATTATAAAATCGAGGCAAAAAACAGATAACGTAAATCGTAGATTGTTGTAATCTTTAATAAAATATCTCAAATTTAGAAATCAAACGACTATATTATAAATTTAAGTCAAAAAAAAGCGAGAACATAAGTCGTAGCTTGTTATTCTCAAAGTTTAGAAATCAAACTATCAGAAAATCAAGCAAACTATTGTAAAAGTAAGGCAAAGAACCGAAAACGTAAGTCTTAGCTAGTTGTATTATTTTTTAAAATATCTCAAAGTTTAGAAATCAAACTATTGTACTATGAATTCAAGGCAAGAAAAGCTAGAACATAAGTCGTAGCTTGTGTAATTCTTGATTCTCAAAATTTAAAAATTAAACTACTGTACTATAAAGTTACGGCAATACAACCGAGGACGTAAGTCCTAGCTTCTTATATTCTTGAAATATCTCAAACTATAAAGTCAAGGCAATAAAATCGTGAACGTAAGTCCTTGATTGTTGTATCACTTAAAAAAAATTACTCAAAATTTATAAATTAAATTATCGTATTATAAAATCAACGTAAGTCGTCTTCTTAAATAAAATATCTAAAAAATCAAAAATCAAACTATTGTACTATAAAGCAAAGGTAATAAAATCGAAAACGTAAGTCCTAACTTGTTGTATTGTTTTGTGAAATATTTCAAAATATTGTACTATAAGATCAAGGCAAAGAACCGAGAACGTATATCGTAACTTGTTGTATTTTTTTAGCAAAATATTTCGAAATTTAAAAATAAAAACAAGACAATAAAACCGAGAACGTAAGTCCTAATTTCCTGTACGCTTTAGTGAAATATCTCAAAATTTAGAAATCAAACTATCGTAAAATTAAGGCAAAGAACCAAGAACGTAAGTCTTAACTTGATGTATTCTTTAGTAAAATATTTCAAAAATTTTAAATCAAACTATTTTACTAAACAGTTAAGGCAATAAAACCGAAAACGTAAGTCCTAACTGGCTGTATTTTTTATTTTCAAAATTTAGAAATCAAAGGCAATCGACCGTAAGTCGTAGCTTGTATTTTTTTGTAAAATATTTGTAAAATTATTGTAAATATTAACGAAAAGGAACCGGTTTTAGCGAGTCAATTATTTCGAAAGTTTCGTAATGTTGTAGTCCACCTTGACCTATGATATTTTAGCAATTTTCGAGACTTTTCTAAACAAATAAATTAATTAATAAAAATTACCATACTTAGGTGATAACGATTTGTTGCTCCTACTCCTTGTACCTTCAATAAAAAATTCAATCGGCAATTCACCTTTGGTAACAATCTGATAAATATATTGTTTAAACGTTGTCCAATACAAATGGTCATCGTTATACGAACGTCTCATAAAAAATGCCCCCGTATTCCTCAACATTGTACCCATACCGACCATCCCATGAAAATCTATAAACCAATTACCAATTATACAAATTCAATAATAGAATTATTTGTACCCATTCCAGCGGCTACAGCCGGTATAGCGATATCATAATTGAACAAAACTAGAGACATTAGGATGAAATCGGCGTAACTTCGGTGGCTCGGCACGAAGATAACCGGACAATTACCCAATTGTTGTTTAATCTACGAATTAACAATCAACAATAATTTCCACTGTTATCAAACAATTACTTGTAGAATATAGTTTTGATTCACATAAATCCCCGATAGGATCTTCTTACAAATCTTCACCAATATAAAACCGAGAGATCTGATAATTGTCAAGCTCTTCTTATAGCCGATCTCGTCGAGTATCGCTCGAATCTGTTGCTCCAGTAGACCAATTGGAATATTCTCTTCTTGGCTCAACTGAAATTAGCTTAATTATTGATTAATTTGTAATTAACATTGCGCTGTACTTTAATTAAAAAATCTTGAATTTTCCGACTCGTCAATACTTGTTCTTTGTGCCATTCCGGTGTGGGTTTGTTAGTTTGCCGATACGCAATTTGCGGACGAAGCCCCCGCGATACCCACAAAAAATTGCTAAATTCCCGCCGGCGATCCGACAAAATATCGCAATACTCCCGTAACGAAACCATCACTTTCTACAGTCAATTGATATTTGGAAAAATTATTGAAATAAAATCGAATAATGATAATAACACCCACTCCAATTGGCTATAATTGTTTACTTTTATCAAATTAAATACAAATAGATTCGATTTAATGAACAATGGATAGATTGTTGATATTGTTGTTATTTGAACTATTTTTATTAGCTATTGATAAGAATTAAAAATTATAACCTCAAAATCTGGTGTGACAGCGCTATATTCACACGTGTATCAATCACGATACTCAACTATCTACAATTGGTCCATTTGAAATTGTATTTGAATATAACCAATCAAATTCGATTGTGTAAAATTATTATAAACGCCAAATTGGGGAAATTTTGAAAATACAGGACCGTAATTGGGAAATTCCGACCGAAAGTCTAAAGTCTGCCCGATAAAAATACCAATTAACGTTATCTAATCTAAACAAACTGTACTTTCATTGAAATTATTAAAATCTCAATTATTCGATTTGATTAAAATATGTAATTGTAGATTAGATTAAAAAGATAAGATTTTATTTTTGTTAATCTTCAAAACTATCGATTTTTATCGAATACCTAAACAATAGAGGTATGTTCGACATTATATTAACACAAAAAATAATCAGTTACAAATGGCTGAACGTACGATAAATCAACAACGTCGAAGATCTGAATTTCTACAAAGTTTAGCACCGGTACTATCCTTCGATGAGCTAGTTAAACACAAATTAATTAGTGGAAAATTCCCTTTAACAAAAACCGGATGGATTAAAATAATAGCAGTGGTAATCTAGTTTATCTCCTCTATTAATAATGTTGATCTATTGCTTTTAAGATTGTCTCATTGGCGAGTTTATCGCTATTTTTGGGCATGTCCACTTGTCCGAACACACCGAATTGGTATCCCTGTTTGCTTCCAATCACTGTTGGTTGTAGTATAGCTATCGAATTGATTTTTTACATTATCTTCTCGTTGGGATACACCGTTAAAAGTCCAGGCAAATGGGTTACAGCGGTACGTATTTAGGGAATTTGTGTCGTTAATGTTTAATCGACGAATTTTAGGATATTTTGTTGAATTTGATTTTTGCAATTGTAGCAATTATCGGTTCAATTCTCACAACGACTCAATGTACGAATGATCAAGACCTATATAGAGTTCCAGGGGTACGATTTATATACAAATTGATAATTTTTATTAATTGAATTATTAAATTGTAGCCGTTGGGTATAACCGGTGGTATTCTATCAATAATCGGGTGTGCCGCTCTATTTTTAATGTATCGTTACATTGACGACGATAATCAACAAACACCAGCGCCTTATGATTTCATGAATTCCAGAAAATCCATCCAAGCCTAATTAAATTATAATTATATTAAAATTAGAATAAATGTAAGTGTATGGACCGCTTTAATTCTTTTAAACACCATAGTTTTGTTTATTATAAATTGCGCACAATTTGAATTTAAACGCAAATACGTCTATTGCGCATCTTGTTAAACAAGGCTACGTTTAATCACGTAGCTGGTTTCGCATGGCGACCACTACAACCACGAAAATTCCCCAAATTTGCACAACATAACCACAAATTCTGTTACAAAAGTGAAAGTTTCAGCGTAATTGTTTGTTTTTTTGGTTGTTCTGTTTGAATTAGTGTGCGAAATTCGGAATTATCAACGATGAATGAATTCGATAATCATTCACGTGTTATAATCCATGTTGATATTGATTGTTATTATGCCCAAGTTGAAATGAATAAAAATCCGCAATTGAGAACTGTACCGATGGCTGTTAAACAGAAGAATTTAATTGTTACAAGTAATTATATAGCACGTGATTATGGTATAAAGAAATGTATGTACGTTGATGAGGCATTGGAATTGTGTCCGCAATTGGTGACTGTGAATGGCGAAGATTTGCACGATTATCGACAGATTTCTTATCAATTAACCGAATTGTTACACAAATATTCCGATTTGGTTGAACGTTTAGGTCTTGATGAGAATTTTATTGATGTTACCCACCTAATAAAACAGCGTTTAAACGAACATAATGGACGATTACCGGAAACTATCGGTTGTATTTATCGCGATATTGTTGACGATGATGATCAGAAATGTGAATGTGGCTGTTATGAGAATTTGATAATTGGTACGATTATTGCGCGTGAAATTCGCGATGATATTCAACAACAATTAAAATTGACTGTATGTGCCGGTATTGCTCACAATAAAGTATTAGCGAAAATCGTTGGGAAATTGAATAAACCCAACCAACAGACTGTTGTATTTCCGCATAATTCATTAGATTTGATTTCTAGTTTAGATTTAACTGATATTCCTGGTATTGGTCGAGTTACAGTAGAACAATTGGAAGGTTTAAAGATTACAACAGTTGAAGATGTACGTAATGTTGATTTAAAACGATTGGAAATAGTTGTCGGGTTAGAGAAGGCGAAATTTATTTATAATCTGTGTTATGGTATCGATAATAGTCCGGTTAAAATTAGTGGAAAACCGCAAAGTATCGGAATTGAGGATAGTTACAGTATAAAGTCGATATCCGCCCGGACTGAAATCGAAGAGAAATTACGCCAATTATTAGACCGTTTATTAGTTTTAGTTAATGAAGATGGACGTATTCCGAAAACTATCAAATTAACTGTAAGGAAATTGGATAAGAACAACAAAACAAACCACCGGGAAACGAGACAATGTAACATAAATCCATCGTTATTTAATCAACAACAACAAAATACTAGTAGAGAAACGAAATTAATGTCAACAATTCTGCATTTATTTAATCGTATTGTCGATTATAAGAAACCATATCATATAACATTATTAGGTTTAGCTTTTACGAAATTCCAAGAACCGCCAAAGACGTCAATCGTACAATTTTTACGCAAAAATCTCGAAGTACAATCAGTAACAAGTATAGAATCGACTCAAATTCTACCATCATCATCAATTGAAATGCAAAGTCCGACACCATCAACGTCAAGTTTGGAGAATTCCCCATCACCATCACCGAAAAAACTAAAATTAACAAATCTGATAACAAAATCCATGGGTTTCCACAATAACAACAACAATATGGACGAGTGTTCATCACCATCGAAATTACGAGTTGCTGATTTGTGTCTAACAACAACAATCGACGATATTTTATGTCCACCAACCGCCGATAAGGATGTTTTTAAAGAATTACCGCGAGAGATCCAGAAGGAATTATGGGAGAATTATAAACGCGAACGGGATAGTTGTTGTAGTAGTCAAGTGAAGAAATCGAAACCGAACACGTTGCTCAACTATTTCGTCAAAAATTAATCTGCTTTATTATTTTTAGATTTTTTCATGGTGAAAATAAAACTGTAATTTTTCAGGTATTTGTAATTTATTGGAAATATTGCAAATCCTTAACTATTGGGGGCGACGATTTAGGTGTTTGTCGTCGTGCATCTCTTGTAGAATCTCATCGATCTCCTGTAAATCCCGATTGAAACGCTCTGTAATGCTCAAATTGAACCGAAATACTTCAGCGAAGATCTGGTTGCATTTCGCTAAGATTTCTTCGTATTGCAACCGGTCGAGTTGTTCGTTCGTTCGTTCTTCTAATTCATTGTAATCGATGGCGAATTGTTTGATTTCATCGATTAATATTTCAATTTCACGCCGTTTTTGTACAACATTGAAGCGTCTACGGCTGTAATACATGCACAATTTTGAGATTTTCTGCCTACTGTTGAATATAATTCCGAAAAGATTACTCAATCTCAACCGGCTACAATTAAATTGTGTATAGATTTAGTTAGGAATTAAATTCGGCTTACATCTTTCGAATATTATCGTTTTCTTCAGAATCGGCCGGATTTTGGCCACAATCTCCATCCATGGTGTTCACAGTATCGTTGTCGTAGTTGTAAATTATCGTAGTTGTGATAAGAATTATCGTCTCCGAAATACTAAAACTCGACAATTTTCCAGATTTTAATAAACTAGGGGTAAATAAAGAGTGATAAATGTGTACAAATTTATTGCGTTTTTCTGAGTTATAGTTAGAAAATTGCCACAAGAACACACAATTTCAAAAACACAAATTTTGTGGCTAATATGGTTACACATTTCAATTAAACTAGATTAATAATTTCGATAAGGCGGCGAAATTGGAACGTCGGTTGTAGCTTAATTCAGTCTTCGATAAAATACGTCCATATCTCGTCGCCGATATCGATTTTAATTTGGATTAATACAAAAAACCTTCACCTATAAACTAGAATAATGCTAGAATTTCGATAAGGCGGCGAAATTAGAACGTCGGTTGTAGCTTGATTCAGTCTTCAATAAAATACGTCCGTGTTTCGTAGCCAATATCGATTAATTTAAACTTAAATCTACCCATAGTAATTATAAAAATTGTTTTTTATTAATTTTATTAATTTTTTTGAATTTTTCCTTTTTAATTTCAGTAGGAATGAAAAAGACTGCCACCTATGGTAATTTCATTGAATGAATTCGATCAAATTATCGAACTGTTGAGGATTTTTGGCTGATTTTTGGAATTATTGGAAGATTAAAGTACGATTTAAAAGACTTGAACTCGGTTATTACCGCCGTCGATAACGGCAATTCTACCGAGAGGATCCAACGCAACATCGGCCGGTTTATTCATTTTACCAACGATTGAGCCCGGACCGTTCGATATCATGAATTTAAAACGCAAATGACGATTGAACACTTGAATACGATGGTTATTCGTATCGACAATAACAATATTGCCTCTATCGTCGCAAATGATGCCTTGGGGCCGGTTGAATTGGCCCCGATTGGCGCCTTCGCCGCCGAAATGTACAGCCAGATCGATCCGTCCTGGACAGAAACGTACAACTCGATGCAAATTAAAATCGCTAACTAACAATTCATCGGTTGGTGTAAAACAAATACCGCGCGGATGATTAAAACTGATTCTAGCGAATTCGTTAATCTGCTGTACTAAATTGCCGGTTATATCGAAGATTTGAATACGCCGATTTTTACTGTCGGTAACTCCAATTAGGCCTGTTCTACTAGTTGCAACATCCCATGGATAATTGAAATCGCCCATACCGCTGCCTTTCTTACCGAAAGTCGATACGAATTCGTAATTTCGATTGAATATCTGGATACGGTGGTTGTCTTTATCCGCAACTACAATATCGCCGCGCAATGAGATTGTAATGCCGGCTGGACGGTCGAATTGGCCGATATTTGTGCCCTGTTCGCCGAATTTCATTAAAAATACACCGTTCGAATCGAAGATTTTCACGCAATGATGCAAACGATCCGTCACCAAAATCTGATTCAAATAATTCACGCATAAACCCCAAGGGCGGCACAATTCACCTGGTGTGCCCTCTTTATGGAAAATTTCCAACGGATAATGCTCGCTATTATTAACAACGGTAACGTTATGAAACAATCCGGGAATCGGGCGGGCTCTTGTGAAGTTCTCCGGATGGAAATTGTGCGGATTGTAGAAGTGTGTTCGACGCGGTAGTAATGCCAGCACTTCATTCAATGCCGGTTCGGGTTTTTTCTCTCTTCGGGTGATAGTTGGACGGTTTCTCGATCTGTACGTTGCCGAGTAAACTGTCGGTGTCCATCTTTGGAGCCTGTTGTCATAATTGAATTGTCGGTTTCTATTTAGCGATTGTATTGCGTATTGGTTGTTCGGGAACGATGCTGTTCGGCGTCTGAAGCGTTCTCTAAATAGCGCTGGGCTTGTTCTAAATTGGTGATACGGTTGCGGCAGTATTTGAAGTCGTGGTTGCACTGGAAGTTGAAATCGTGGTTGCACTTGTAGTTGCAGTTGTGGTTGCTGCACTTGTATTTGAAGTTGTGGTTGCTGCACCTGTATTTGAAGTTGTGATTGCTGCACTTGTAGTTGCAGTTGTGGTTGATGCACTTGTAGTTGCAGTTGTGGTTGCTGCAGTTGAAGTTGAAGTTGCGGTTGCACTTGAAGCTGCGGCTGCAGTTGAAGTTGTGATTGCAGTTGGCGCTGGAGTTGCGGGTGCACATGAAGTTGCGGTAGCGCTTGGGGTTGCGGTTTTGGTTGCTCTATTTGTCGTTGGACGCCTTTACTTTTCGCCAATAAAAAGTCATCAATTGACAGGTTGATCTGCTGGATCGGCAGGCAATTCATCGCCTTTAGTGTCGCATATTTCGTTAAGCGGCGTGCAATTTCGTGTTTGAATTCATCGTACGATTGACGTTGCACTGTAATTTCTGGATTTTGCCCAAATACTTTCGATAAATCTCCATTTTCTGTTGATTCAAATGTAGTTTTGCTCTGAATCTTTGTGGAGATTTTTTGTATTTTTTTTCTATTGTTCATGAACTTTGTAAGTCCGTCTAATAGTTCTTTGGATTTTGTATTGGGAACACGTAACGCTTTAGACACTTGATGCATCATTTTTCTCAAATAGCGATTGACCCGTTTCATCCGTGAAGATTTCATACGATGGTTCTCGAGAGATTGATTGTCCATCTCGATTTGGCGGCTTCTGAGCATTGAATTAACACTGGAAGAGAACAAGAAAATATCTTAAATCGGTTAAACTCCAAATCAAAATTTCAAATTATGTAGTTTCGAGTAAAATTTCCCTCTTTAATACCGAATTTCTTCGAAATTTGCCAAAAATTTCCCCAACACACCCTGGAAAATCCCCCTCTAATATTTGCAGAAACAAGAAATCTTTTGTCAAGCAATGAACTGTTCTAAAAACTACAAATGTAATGAAACTTACTGTGAAAGTTGCTGGGAATCGATCGCTGTAAAGCTGCTGTTTCGATCGACCAATGCTGCCGTCGAGATCAATTTCATCTGATACATTCGAACGAAACTATTGAATTTGTCTCTTATTAAACGGCAGTACTCCTTCAAAAAGTAAGTGTTGTAGTCTTCGTCTTGTTTAAAGCATAAAACCGAATGATAATTCGATTGTAGACAATGACTACAATACGCTGCTGCACAATCGTTGCACGAAAATAGCTGACGTTGGTTGCATTTGGGCGAATTTAGGAAAAACGCATAGGCGCAAAGGAACGGTGCCGGAATTCGTCTTCTCATCAGTGTCTAAAATTTAAAAAAATATTAGTCATTTTTTAAAAATTTAAATTTGAACTTACCGGAAATGGTGGCAAATAGAACATTTCGCAATCCCACAATGAACTTGTGAAAATTTTGAATTGTTTGACTGTCATCGGTGTTAAAAACCCATCGCGCATAAGAGCGTAGATTGTTTCGCAAATACAAAATTGATGTTGGCAAATACAAATCTGCAAATTAAAATTCAATTAACTTCTCCATCAAATAAATAAATAAAATAAAATAGAATACCTGAGGCTGTGGATTGTTTCTAACGTGTTCATTTGAGACATACGGTACTATTTCTTTGCCTTGGCTGTTATGAGACGGGCCAACATTACCATCGATTTGGAAACCATTAAAGGTCTGTATTACAACATCCAAAGGCTTTAACGGGTCGTTAAAATACTGATTCAATTGTTGTTCAATAGTCAAACTCGCATTCGAGTTTAAAATATTTCCTTTTAGTTCTTGATTATCGTTAGTTTGAACTAAATTCAAAGCGGGTAGTCCTGGGGGGCATCTAAACGTATCCATTCGTGCAATTTGTGTTTGATTATTGACAGGTTCAGATGATATTTCATCTTTAACTAAAGGTCTACGACGAATTGCCCCTTGACCAACGTTAATAACGTTGGTATTGTTCTCGTCTTGTTCCGTGTCCATTGTCCAATTGCTGGGATTATGATCAGCCATAGAGCTAGCTCCGTGGATTTGCTGTATTAAAATATAAAAAATCTATCAATCAAGGAGTCAATTCTTGGTCGAATTAGGTCCAAATTAGCATGAAAATTGGCCGAAATTTTGCAATTGCGACCAATGTTTGGGCCTTTCAGGGTGGTGGCCCTATCGAGCGCATGCGTGCCTTGTGTTGTTCTAGGCTGGTAAAGAATTAGTTGCGTAGGTCATGGATAGCAACTGGGCTTGCGCTTTCGTATACAGGACCTTTCTTACACATAACGGGACTAAGCCGGATATAGGGAAAAAATCGTTAATGACCTTGCTTAAACTGAATTGTATTGATAAACTAACATCGATTCAAATATCGAAAAATTCAACAATATCCAAGAAATTTTAATAAATTTGAACAAATTTCAAAAAACTAGCCCTAGAACTATTTACAATTGATAAACTCCAAACGCCCTCTTATTAATTATTCAATTAATTAATCTCCAGTAGATAATTTCTGTATAGATTGATAACAAACTTACCGTTCACTTATTTTTATCACCAATCAGCTACCAAAAAAATTAAAGAACAAGTTCTACAAGTGTCCAAGTCAAAGACGCAAGTTAAACTAAAATCTGAAATGCAATTCTCGAATTCTTCTACCCATCAGTACTGTTCACCCTCCACCCCGCCCGTTTTCACCCCCGCCACTTCCCTACCAAGACTCACCCTCTGATAGGTTCTGGTCCTTATGTACACGTTTTTGGGGGGTTGATAGAAAGTCGACCTTGAAACTATATAACACCAAGCTATGTGCAAATCTCACCCTCTTGCTCCTTATATACTTTCGAAGCGATAATCACAAGAAATTTGCCAAATTTAGGGCGAGAATATTTAGATTCAAAGTGAAATTTGCAAATTTTGAAAAAACAGAGCATTTGCGAATAATTTGGCAACATCACGTATTTTTCTCAATTACACCCCTTGTTCCTTATATACTTTCCAAGCGACAATTATAAGAAATTTGCCAAATTTTGGCGATAATTTCTTAAATTTAGGGCGAGAATTTTTAGATTCAAAGTGAAATTTTTGGAAATTTGCAAATTTTGGTAAAAGCTAAGAGCATTTGTGCATAATTTGGCAGCATCATGTATTTCCCCAATTACAAAGGGAGAACATCTCACCCCTTGCTCCTTATATACTTTCGAAGCGACAATTATAAAAAAATTGCCAAATTTTGGCGATAATTTCGTGGATTTAGGGCGATAATATTTGGATTCAAAGTGAAATTTTATGAAATTCGGTTGAAAATTTGCAAATTTCGCTAAAACTTGTCTATAATTTGGCAACAACAGTTGAACGTATTTTTCTCGATTACAAAGGGAGAACGGTAAACGATTATGATGGCAGGTAGAGAGACTTGTCCAAATTTCCCCGACTACCTGGAAGAATTTCTAAGTAAATAAAGGGAGGCTCTATTTGTTTGTTTATGTACAAAACTTGGCCCACACATGGCAACTAACCGAATAATTTTTGAATTTTCTTTTAAACATATTTTGTTGTTGCCAACTGCTCGTTTTGGGGTGCTAAAGTAGCGATTTTATAATTTAAAAGCACCACAAATGGATTTTGTTTGTTATTGTTGATGTTAATCAAATTCTATTTTCAAAGGCCTCTTTAGTCACTTGTTGATTACTGATTAAGCTCATTTGCATTGACCTTCCATTCTCAGGAATAAATAACTTGATTTTCAATTAATTATAATAATAATTAAAATGACAGTTATAGTAATTGTGAATAATTATAATAAAAAAGGAGCCGATTGATTTCTAATTATTTCCACGAAATCTCGAACTTTATTATCTACGCAACAAGGAGTCGCTTCAAAAAACCAAAAAAATTGATAAAATTGATAACCCTGAAGTTAATTAATTTGTAAACGATTACTGATTCATAATTGGAAATTGCACTCATTAGCTGATCAAAAATTTTCCACACTCCAATCATTTTTAATGTCAGTTAAATGCAGCTAATTAAAAACAATATTTTTGGCTAAGTTTCCGAAAATTTCGAAACTTACAAGAATCGTTCACCGTAACAAACTAAAACATCGATAATTCTGCGCTCGTAGACATCCCGATCTTTGATTTCAAAATTCAAAAGATTATCAACAGTGCCATTTTCGCAGCTTTCAGCGAAATCGGGCGCTTCATTCGAATCACACAGCGATATCTTCAATAGGAATGTGGCCATGATGACGCCGAAACGTCCGTAAGTCTTCCATTGTTTGTGTAATTCGGGAAACGGAAAAACGTCCGGATCGCCGCCTAGTTCTGTTAGAAAATCCGATAGACTTGAATGGTAAACTTGCAGGATAAAATCGAATTGTTCTAACGAATTTTTATCGGCGCAGCAGTAGAAGAAATACGATAAATCCACCACAGCTGAAGCGACTTTGGATAGTTGGAAATCAAGGAAGGCCATATCGACCGGTTTTGTTCTATCCGAGTCCTGCAATTTAACAAAATATAAATTTAAAAATAATCAAAATTGGTAGATTTACTTGATATTTGAACATAAAATTGTTATTCCAGCAATCCCCGTGTAAAATCACAAAAGTCGGATGGTCTTCATTCGCTAAATTCAGCAAAAAATCAAGCAATTGTTGTCGATCCAGTTGTTGGTACTTTTCGTACATTTTCAGATGGTACCGTTTCAATAAATCGCGAGCTTCTTCGAAACATTTCAAGCAACTCTGAGCCATTGCATCGTTCTGGAAGAATTTGGCGAAAATATCGCTCATATTTTTGGTTAAACTCTTGAAAACGGCCGGTCTTTGGTGGCGCATCGCCAGCGATAAAGCATGAAGACGCCCATAAGCCCGGATTACACTCAAAATATGGTTTAGATTCATTGCTTCTTTACGGTCATGCAACTCGTAGCCTAGACTCTTCAAATTCTGCAATAACAGAGACTCTTTCATGGTTTCAGTTGAAGCGTAGTAGCATTTCGCGTAGTTTTTGAACGGTTTCGCGATCGATTTCAACCGCTGGAATTCTTCATATAACGGCAGGATTTTCGCGTAGAAGAATATCTCGCGATCGTAAGCATCTTTAACCGGGGTCTGTTTGCGCAATTCGCCACTTTGTTTAGCCGATTTCACCACAATTTGAAAACTATTCCCGTTCGGTAATAGGATCTCAACGAACGTTATTTCACCCAAATAACCGTCACCTTTCGTTGAATTACCGCTAATATTCAGTTTATAATCGGTATGATTCAGGGTTTTCATCATGCTCGATACCCACAATTTTAAATCACTTTCAGTAGCTGATGAACTCATTTTGATCACGTATTCAATGCACTAGTTTTTTCAAAAACCGATCGTCTATTATCACATTTTATACGGCGATCAACTATTATATTATCGAGAAAATTATAGGATTGTTAGAGTAATTTTCGCAATTATTTCCAATTGCTTTTGTATACAAAATAATCGGTACTTTGCAAAATTTGCAATGTTTTATGTTTTTTACATTCTCTAATTTTATGTTTTTCACGTTTTTAATTGGTCACATGAAACGTTAATTGATGTTTTGCTTATAATATCACAATCAAATACGGTTACTAATCAAAAACATCTATTATATAATCTATTGTAACGCACATTTACAATTAGTATAGAATTTTAATTCTATACAATTAACTAAAGCCGCCTTTTACTTTTTTTGTCTAGTTTAATTTTAAATAATAGACAATTTTTAACGATAATTTGCAATAACGAGCCTGAAATTAGTTTGCGATATCGTTTAAGTCTCTGGTATCGAAAGGAAGACTAAATTTAAGCAGTCATGCACAATTTCAATCGCCTTTAGGAGGCCCATGACATTGCCTTTTCAATTTAAATTTTAATAAGCCGATATCTCGCTTGTTTTTGGAAATATCGCAAAAATTGAAACATATTTAAAAGGGCAATCTAAGGTGGATCTAAGGATTTGTTTCGTTTTGAGAAAATTCCAATTAAATTTTGAATTACAGAGGAGAATTTTAAAATATGATTCTTCATTAGATTTTACAATATTTTTATATTTTTCCTTATAAGTTAACCAATGTTATTTATTTTTCAGTGATTCTGACAAAATTTGTAGAAAATGGAAAGTGTTTTCCAAATATTCAAGAAATTTCTCAAATGATTCGCTAATTTTCCAAGAAATTGCCAAAAGGTTAAGCACCTTTATTATACCTTTTTTCGATTTAGTGCCGAAACAATGGCAATTTTTAATAAGCGATATTTCACTTGTTTGAAGTCGTATTGCAATAAATCAGGCAGCATTAGAAAACACATTTCAAGGAACATCAGGGAAAGTTGTTCGTTTTGGAAATTTCCACTTAAATTTGAATTAATACACGAGAATCTAGGAGCATGATTTGTCTCTATTTTTTTTCACATTTTTCTATATTTTCGCCAATAATTGAACCAATATTATAAATTTATGAATGATTATTGCAAAGTGTATCAAAAATCGAAAGCCCTTTCCAAATCTACGAGAAATTTTCCAATCGGCTAACTAGTTTTCCGAGAAATTGCCAAAAAATTAAGCGCCTGTATTACACCTTATTGCGACTTGGTGTTCAAACAATGCCGATATTAAATAATCAATACCTTCTTTATTTACGTAAATATTGCAATGAATCGGATAGAATTAGAAAGACAATTTAACGAGCATTAGAGAAAGTTTTTTTTTGGAAAATTCTACTAGAATTTGAATTCATAGACGAAAATCTATACCTCTACAATTTTGCCAATAACTTACAATTAGTCACTATTACAAATTTACCACTGATTTTTGGAAAATACATAGAAAATAGAAAGCTCTTTCAAGATTCCAAGAAATTTTCCAAACAGCTTACTAGTTTTCCCAGAAATTGTTAAAAATTTAAGGGTTTCCATTACACGTTTTTCTTTCATTTGGTGTCGAAACAATACCGATATTAAATAGTCGATAACTCGCTTATTTTTATAAATATTGCAATGAATAGACCAGCTTTGGAAAGAGCATTTCAAGAAGCATTAGAGGAAGTTTTCCGTTTTGGAAAATTTCAACTGAATTTGAATATATAGACAAAAATCTAGAAGCGTGATTTTTTCTATATTTTCCACGATTTTTTCTAAATTTTCGCCAATAATTTGTCTAATATTACAAATTTACAAAGAATTTTTTCAAACTGTCTAGAAAATTGAAAGCGCTTTCCAAATCTCCAAGAAATTTTCCTACAGACTCGCTGATTTTTCGAGAAATCGACAGAGATCGAAGAGCTCGTATGACACCTCGAATTTTGCCTAAAAGTCTTTCTAATTCCGTTTCGGTCATTAAAATTTGTTGGAAAACAAGCTAGAAACCGTTGATCAAATATTATTATTTATCGAACACCATATCGATGAAGGTGTAGAGAGGGTTTTCTAATCTTCATCGGGGCCAACGTTGGGCAGTCCAATACTGGTTTAAGACTACGATTCTTCCTCATCAGTCTTCATAAAAAGAAGTGATTAGAATGTTTATTATCGTATCAGTTATTGTAAATATAAATGTGAATCTAATTAACTGATCAGTTTGTTAAGATAAAATAAAAGGAAATTAAAGGAAAAAAACCGCATTTATGTTTGTCGAATAACTTGCACAAATTGCTACGTAATTGTTTTGAATTCGGCTAGATTAATTAGTAATTAATCTATTAATTATATTGATAAGTACCAATATTCAAAATTGATAGTAGTAATTATCAGAAAATAGTTTACAAATACTCGTTGTAATAGTTGATTAGAGTCAGTTAAAGGTGGGAAATTGTATAAAATCCATCGTCAAACATCTAAAACGTTCACAATTCGTTATCATTAACAATTATGGAACAATTAAAACAACACAGCGGCCTCTCAGCTCTAATTGAAAAAACTGTAAAATCTAATGGCATTAACGATTACGATATCAAAAAAATTGAAACAAATCAAAAAGGTGAAGGATACTTGAGTGAGCTATTTTTTGTGACTGTTAGTGATAAAATAACGAAAAAAGAGTTTGATTTTGTGATAAAATCTGCAATTAAAAACGAACAAATACGCCAATCGATACCGATACGTGAGTCATTTATGAATGAAATTTTCGGATACTCCACGCTATTTCCACGTTACGAAAAATTCCTGAAATCGAAACGAGTAAATATCGACGAATACAATTTTCTAGCGAAATGTTATTATAGTTCGATTGAAGATAGATCAGAGGTGATAATTTTAGAAGATCTACGTCCTCAGGGTTTCGAAGCGATCGATCGACAATTATTTTTTAACGGCAATTCTATTTCGTTAATTTTTGAGACTTTCGGCCGTCTACACGGCATTTCTTTTGCTTATAAAGATCAATTTCCGGAAGAGTACAAAAAATTGGCAAGTAAATTGACGACAAGTATGCTGGATTTGATGCAAACTCAACTTGTCAAGAACGAATTTGAGCGATTAGGTCGAATTATCGAGGAGAATATCACGCCGAAACTCGATCCCAAAATACAGGAGAAATTGGAAAAATATCGTCCGTCTGAAATTAATAAAACGTTCATACAGACAATGATAACAGAGAATCAAAATTCAATAATTTTACACGGTGATTGTTGGAGTAATAATCTTTTATTTAAATACAATGTAAGTAATTTAATTTACATAAATTGCGTCATAATTGTGTCATGTTTTTCCTCATTAGAGAACAAGAGAACCGATTGATATACGTATGGTTGATTTACAATTGATGTATTATGGTAATCCAGCTAGCGATTTGTCTTACTGCTTATATTCAAGTTCATTAAAAGACGTCTTCAATCATTTGGATGATTATCTATCGATCTATCATCGATCTCTATCGGATACTTTACGGAAATTGGGTAGTGCTCCAGAACGGGTTCTAACATTAGAAAATTTGAAAAAAGATTGGCGACAATACGCCAAATTCGGCTTTATTCTGGGCACGTTGTTAGTGCAAAATAAAATCAAATCGAATGATAGCGATTTGAGCGATGTTGATTTTGGAAAGGACGCCCATTTTAAGAACAATTTTGATATGGAAACGTATTGTTCGAATTTGATGGATATTATCGTACATTTGGATAAATATGGAGTTTTGTAGGAATCATTTGTAAAAATTTATGTTTTTCCATACTTCAGATAAGTTCTTATCCGGCGAGCAATTTGTAAAATACTTCAAGGGTATATCGGAGAGTCTGTAGAGATCAGTTTAGCAAAATTTTCGTCCTGTAGCTCGAAGGTTGGTCAAAAAACGTTCGTGTCAGTCCAAGTCAAATAATTCAGAGTGACTTAAAGGTGTTCCCAAAGTTGATTCTGTCGTTTTTCTCAATTTTATTCCGGAATTCCAACAAAAATGTGAGAGTATTCTTGATGTGCTACTTCCTTTTTGAAAATCGCGACTTTGTTAGAAACGAGCGTTTTTGACCACCTTCATGATGAGCTACGGAGCCTAAATTCCGCTAAAATGATCTCCCGAAATTTCCTTTAAATACTTTGAATTGCTCCCAGAACTTATGGTTCGAAATGAAACCCTATAATATTAGTTTAAATTCCCAGATCGGTATGTATTGTTTGGACAGCGTTAAGTGAAACTTAATAAAGGCATTTTATCGACGTATTTTTATCGCCTAAATAAACTTGTGGATTAATTTCAATTGTAAACATCATTGTAATTGTCATCTGTTAAAAATCATCTAAATTAGATAGCACAATATTTGTTGATAAAATTGTATTTTTTTGAAAATGACGCAATAAAGTTTTTCTCCAATACCAACATTGCGCGAATGAGAACAAAATTGTTTTAAATTGCAGTACAAGTTGATTTATTAATAGAATGCACTCCGACACGATTCATTCAAATCATGCATATTTTAAGCGAACGCGACGACATTCTAAAGTGTTTAGAAAAAGTCTCAAAAACGTACAATTTCGACAATTATAAAATCGATAAAGTTGAAACTAACCAAAAGGGCGAAGGATATTTGGGCGAAATTTTCTTAGTGACGATCAGTGATACCGGAAATCCACGCAAAAAATTGGATTTGGTGATAAAATCAGCGTTCAAAGATGAGGTAATCCGACAGAATGTGCCGATTCGCGAATCGTTCGAGAACGAAATCTACGTCTATTCGACAGTTTTTCCACGATTCGAAAGGTTCTTAAAATCGAAAAATCTCAACATCGACCTGAATGATTACAAATTCGTGCCGAAATGTTATCACGTGTCCAGCGAGGATAGATCGGAGGTGTTAATTTTGGAAAATCTCCGTTCTATAGGTTTTGAATTGTTCGATAAACACCAAATTCTCGATGGGGCACATATTCGATTGATTTTTGAGACTTACGGGCGTTTTCACGGTATTTCGTTAGTGTACAAAGATCAATTACCGGAAGAATTTCAACAATTGTGTGGTGAATTAAGAGATGTTTACAGTGATTTCATGAGAGTTACGAATTTTTCGTTGAATTTGTCGCAAATTGCTGAAATTTCTGGCAGATTAATCGCTGCAAAAGATGCCAAATTGTACAAGAAATTCCAAAAATATGAAACTAAATCTCAGAATTTGTTCGAAGAAACGCTTATATCAGACGATAGAAATTCGGTGATTCTACACGGTGATTGTTGGAGTAATAACATGATGTTCAAATATGAGGTATGCATACAAATAATCATCAAAAATTTAACTAATCAATGTTTAATTTTTCCGTTAATTTAGACAGCTGATAAGTCGGAAAAGAAGCTGATTGATTTGCGTTTATTGGACTTACAATTATCGAAAACCGGCAATCCAGTTTGTGATCTATCCTACTGTTTGTATTCGGGCGCCTCAAAGGAAGTCTTCGATAAATTGGATGATTATCTGCTAATTTACCACCGCAGTTTATCGGAAATTGTACGCAAATTGGGTAGTGATCCAGATAAATTATTACGATTAGAAGATTTGAAAAATGATTGGAGAAAATATGCAAAATTTGGCTTTCTTATGGCCATGTTAGTGATAAAAATGAAATTAACAAAACAAGAGGATATAGTTGATTTAACTGACGGTGTTTGTTTTAAAGATAATAGGGCATTTATTGATGCCAAATTCGACGAGGAGACATTTGGGGTAAAAATGTTCGACATAGTTCGCCATTTGGACGAGTATGGAGCTTTATAATTTTGTTATTGCCCAATTCCAGATTTGTAAATTTAATATTAATAAAATTTTACAATATTACGATAATTTCTGAACGATTATTACCTTTACCTTCAAGTAAACAAAAGAAACTGCTTAAAAACTGAAACATGAATAAATAGCCTTACTTTCAATGTAATCGTTTGAACTTTGTTTACTTTAATTAAAAACTAGCTTGAAGGATTTACCCTTTTTCTGTCTGTGCAAATTCAGTGCAAGGCTAAGTTCATTGCGTGTATTTTCATCGTATACAAAAGTCCCTAAAAATCTCGGCTCAAAGATCAAACCCCTATTGTTGAACTAACAGAATTTTGAAAGAAATAGAATACGTAATTTTATGATTGATCGAACCTGATGTTCTGGTTCCGCAACTGCAGAATTTCCGCAAGGTTTAGGATCTATTTCTGAATCTTTTCAAGCGGACATATAAGGGAAATTATTGATATATAAAGCACATTTTTCGCTCCAGTCTCCGCAAATTTAATCATCGATATCTCGCTTGTTTGATGATATGTAGCAATGACTCGAACACCATTAGATAGAGCATTTTAAAGAGCATCTGGTGATGTATTTTCTTTTGAAAAACTCCGATGAATTCTGAGTAATAAAGAATAATTTTGGAGCATGTTTTCTTCTATAATTCTCCAATATTTCCCTTATATTTTAGCAATAATTAACAATTTTTCAATTATTTTCTCACAGTTTATAGCAAATTGTAAAAGCTTTTAAGACGTACACGAAATTTGTTAATAAATTTGTTAGTTTCCCGGGAAATTTGCCAAAATTGGGGGCGAATATTAGGTCTTTTTCTTCGATTCGGAGTTTAAAAAGTGCTGATCTTGAATAATCGATATCTCCCTTGTTTGATGATCTATTGTAACGAATACAGTAACATTAGAAAGTGCATTTCAAGAAGTCTCTGAGAATGTTTTTTTTTCTATTTTGAAAAACTCCTATTCCATTTAGTTCCAGAAGAAAATGGAACATATCTTTCTCATATTTTCCCCTATAATTTAACAAATATTGTCAATTTTTCAATGATTTTGTCACTGTATGAAGCAAATTGAAGGAGATTTTCAAATCTCCGAAAAATCCTCCAATTATTTAGTTAAATTTCCGGATAGTTGATTGAAACTGGAGAGGTTACATTACAGCTTTTTCTTCAATTCGGTGTCAAAAGAAATTTATTTTTAATAATCGATATTTCAGTTGTTTGATAATAAATCATGAAAAGCATTTTAAGAAGAATCTATTAGTTTTTTTATTGAAAAAAAAATCCATTTAAACCTTGAGTCATCCGAGTTAATTTTGGGAAAATCTTAGAGGATGCGTTTTTTCAATAAAAAATTCATAATTTCCTTTATAACTTACGAAAAATTATCGATTTTTCAATAATTTGCTCCTACTATCTAGCAAATTTAAAGCGTTTTCCAAATCATTGAGAAATTTGCTAGTGATATTGTTAGTTTTCGGAAGACTGTTGATAAACTATCCACATTTTTTCAAAATTTTTTTTATCTATTGATTTTTTTTTGTTTCTGCTTCTATTTCCGCTTTAATCACTATTCTGCTGTTTCCGTTAAAATAATCTAAAAAAAAACTGTTTTCGATTCTGTTTCTGGTATAGTAGTTCCGTAACACCTCTAGCGACGATTGAGCATTAGGCTAACGAGAATTGGATGACAATCACTCAAATTGCAATAATCGACTGCAATTTTAATCGACAAAATTGTATAATCTAACGGCATTAACGATCACGATATCAAATTAATGAAATTAATAAAACGTTCATACAGACAATGATAACAGAGAATCAAAATTCAATAATTTTACACGGTGATTGTTGGAGTAACAATTTTCTATTTAAATACAATGTAAGTAATGCAATTTACATAAATTGCGTCATATTGTGGCATTTTTACTCATTAGGAAACAAGGGAACCGATTGATATGCGTCTGGTTGATTTACAATTGATGCATTATGGTAATCCAGTTTGCGATTTGTCTTATTGCTTATATTCAAGTTCATTAAAAGAAGTCTTCAATCATTTGGATGATTATCTATCGATCTATCATCGATCTCTCTCGGATACTGTACGGAAATTGGGTAGTGCTCCAGAACGGATTCTAACATTAGAAAATTTGAAAAAAGATTGGCCACAATATGCAAAATTCAGCTTTATTCTGGGCACGTTGTTAGTTCAAAATTAAATAAAATCGAATGCTAGCGATTTGAGTGATGTTGATTTTGGAAAGGACGCCCATTTTAAGAACAATTTTGATATGGAAACGTATTGTTCGAATTTGATGGATATTATCGTACATTTGGATAAATATGGAGTTTTGTAGGAATCATTTGTAAAAATTTGTTTTTCCATACTTCAGATAAGTTCTTATTCGACGAGCAATTTGTAAAATAATCGGGAGTAAATAGAGATCATTTTAGCAAAATTTTCGCCCTATAGCTCGAAAGTTGGTCAAAAAACGTTCGTTTCAGAGCAAGTTGCAATTCTCATCAAATGATTCAGTGACTTAAAGATGCTCCCAGCATTGATTGTTTCCGTTTTTCTCAATTTTATTCCGGAAAGCGATCAAGAAAAACGACAAAAATATATGTTGAGAGTATTCTTGAGTCACTTTTGAAAATCGCGACATTGTTATAAACGAGCGTTTTTTGACCAACTAAATTTCGCTGAAATGATCGCCAGCAATCTCCTATAAGTCTTAGGAATAGCTACCGGAACTTGTAGCCCGAAATGAAACCCTTTAATGTTAGTTTAGATTGCCAGATCGGTATATATTGTTTAGATAGCGTTAATTGAAATTTAGTAAAGTCATTTTACTGGCGTATTTTGATCGCATAAATAAACTCGTGGATATATTCCCATTGTAAACACCATTTTAATTGTAATTTGTTAAAAAGCATCTAAATTAGATAGCGCAATATTTGTTGATAAAATTGTTTTTTTTTTAAGTGACCTAATAAATTTTTTTCCAATTCCAACAATGCGCGAATTAAAACAAAATTGTTTTAAATTACAGTACAAGTTCATTTATTAATAGAATACACTCCGACACGATTCATTCAAATCATGCATATTTTAAGCGAACGCGACGACATTCTAAAGTGTTTAGAAAAAGTCTCAAAAACGTACAATTTCGACAATTATAAAATCGATAAAGTTGAAACTAACGAAAAGGGCGAAGGATATTTGGGTGAAATTTTCTTAGTGACGATCAGTGATACCGGAAATCCACGCAAAATATTGGATTTGGTGATAAAATCAGCGTTCAAAGATGAGGTAATCCGACAGAATGTGCCGATTCGTGAATCGTTCGAGAACGAAATCTACGCCTATTCGACAGTTTTTCCACGATTCGAAAGGTTCTTAAAATCGAAAAATCTCAACATCGACCTGAATGATTACAAATTTGTGCCGAAATGTTATCACGTGTCCAGCGAGGATAGATCGGAGGTGTTAATTTTGGAAAATCTCCGTTCTATAGGTTTTGAATTGTTCGATAAAAACCAAATTCTCGATGGGGCACATATTCGATTGATTTTTGAGACTTACGGGCGTTTTCACGGTATTTCGTTAGTGTACCAAGATCAATTACCGGACGATTTTCAACAATTGTGTGGTAAATTGAAGGATGTTTACAGTGATTTCATGAGAGTTTCGAATTTTTTGGTGAATTTGACGTATTCTGCTGAAGTTGCTGGCAGGTTAATTGCTGCAAAAGATGCCGAATTATACAAGAAATTCCAAAAATACGAAACTAAATCTCAAGATTTCGTCGAAGAAACGCTTATATCAGACGATAGAAATTCGGTGATTCTACACGGTGATTGTTGGAGTAATAACATGATGTTCAAATACGAGGTATGCATACAAATAATCATCAAAAATTTAACTAATCAATGTTTAATTTTTCCGTTAATTTAGACAGCTGATAAGTCGGAAAAGAAGCTGATTGATATGCGTTTATTGGACTTACAATTATCGAAAACCGGCAATCCAGTTTGTGATCTATCCTACTGTTTGTATTCGGGTGCCTCAAAGGAAGCCTTCGATAAATTGGATGATTATCTGCTAATTTACCACCGTAGTTTATCGGAAATTGTACGCAAATTGGGTAGTGATCCAGATAAATTATTACGATTAGAAGATTTGAAAAATGATTGGAGAAAATATGCAAAATTTGGCTTTCTTATGGCCATGTTTGTGATGAAAATTAAATTAACAATACAGGAGGATTTATTTGATTTAACTGACGGTTTCGGCTGCAAAGATAATACCGTATTTATTGATGCTAAATTCGACGAGGAGACATTTGGGGTAAAAATGTTCGACATAGTTCGCCATTTGGACGAGTATGGAGCTTTATAATTTTGTTATTGCACAATTGCAGATTTGTAAATTTTATATTAATAAAGTTTTATAATATTGCGATAATTTTTGAACGGTTGTTACCTTTCGTTTGCCTTCAAGTAAACAAAAGAAACTGCTTAAAAACTGAAACTTGAATTAATCGTCTTACTTTCAATGTTATCGATAGAACTTTGTTTATTTTAATTAAAAACTGGTTTGAAGGATTTACCCTTTCTTGTCTGTGCAAATTCGGTAAAATATGCCTGCAAGGCTAACAATAAGTTCATTGCCTGTATTTTCACCCTCTACCAAAGTCCCAAAAAATCTAAGGTTAAAGATCAAGCGTCTATTGTTGAGCTAACAGAATTTTGAAAGAAATAGAATACTTAATTTTAGGATTGATCGAACCTGATGTTGAGGTTCCGCAACTGCAGAATTTCCGCAAGGTTTAGGATCTATTTCTGAATCTTTTCAAGCGGATATATACGGGAAATTATTGATATATAAAGTACATTTTTCGCTCCAGTCTCCGCAAATTTAATCATCGATATCTCGCTTGTTTGATGATATATTGCAATGACTCGAACACCATTAGGTAGGCATTTTAAGGAGCATCTGGAGATGTATTTTGTTTTTGAAAAACTCCAATGAATTATGAGTTATAAAGAATAATTTTGGAGCATGTTTTCTTCTATAATTCTCCAATATTTCCCTTATATTTTAGCAATAATTAACAATTTTTCAATCATTTTCTCACAATTTATAGCAAATTATAAAAGTTTTTAAGACGTACAAGAAATTTTTCAATAAATTTGTTGGTTTCCCGTGAAATTTGCCAAAATTGGGGGTGAATATTAGGTCTTTTTCTTCGATTCGAAGTTTAAAAAGTGCTGATCTTGAATAATCGATATCTCTATTGCTTGATGATCTATTGTAACGAATACAGTAACATTAGAAAGTGCATTTCGAGAAGTATCTGAGAACGTTTGTTTTTTCTATTTTGAAAGTTTCCTTCTCCATTTAGTTACAGAAGAAAATGGAAAATATGTTTCTCATATTTTCCCCAATTATTTAACAAATATTGTCGATTTTTCAATGATTTTGTCACTGTATGAAGCGAATTGAGACAAATTTTCAGATCTCCTAAAAATTCACCAATAAGTTAGTTAATTTCCTAGGAAATTAATAGAAACTGGAGGGCCTACATAACATATTCCTCTTATTTCTGGAAAAATATTGCAGGACGGGTTTTTTCAGAAAAAAAATCATAATTTCTCTTCTAACTTACGAAAAATTATCGATTTTTCAATAATTTTCTCACAATATATTGCAAATTTCAAGCGTTTTCCAAATCTTTGAGAAATTTGCAAGTGATATTGTTAAAAAACTATCAGCTTTTCCAATTTTTTTTGTATTGATTTTTTCCGTTTCTGCTTCTATTTCCGCTTTCTGTTATGTTGTTTGCGTTAAAATAATTAAAAAAAAAAACTGTTTCCAATTCTGTTTCTATTATAGCACTTCCGTAAAACTTCTAGTGACGATTTTGAAATTATGCATTAAATTAACGAGAATTGAATGACAATCAATTAATCATCGAGAAATGCATAATTACTTAAAATTGCAATAATCGATTGCAATTTACAATTTGATTGTTTTAACCTTGATGGCCCCTCATGGGTTCAGTTAAAATGAACAACAGGTGTTGATGCAATTCGCAATTACTCTTCAGAACTGTTCAAGTATGAATAAATTAAAACAACACAGTCATTTATTAATTTTAATCGAAAAAATTGTAAAATCTAATGGCATTAACGATCACGATATCAAAAAAATTGAAACAAATCAAAAAGGCGAAGGATTCTTGAGTGAGCTATTTTTTGTGACTGTTAGTGATAAAATAACGAAAAAAGAGTTTGATTTTGTGATAAAATCTGCAATGGAAGACGAACAATTACGCCAATCTATACCAATACGTAAGATATTTGTGAATGAAATTTTCGGATATTCCACGCTATTTCCACTTTACGAAAAATTCCTGAAATCGAAACGATTAAATGTCGAAGAATACAATTTTCTACCGAAATGTTATTATAGTTCGATTGAAGATAGATCAGAGGTGATAATTTTAGAAAATCTACGCCCTCAGGGTTTCGAACCGATCGACCGACAATTATTTTTTAACGGCAATTCTATTTCGTTAATTTTTGAGACTTTCGGCCGTCTACACGGCATTTCTTTTGCTTATAAAGATCAATTTCCGGAAGAGTACAAAAAATTGGCAAGTAAATTGACGACAAGTATGCTGGATTTGATGCAATCTCAACTTCTCAAGAACGAAATTGGGCGATTAAGTCAAATTATCGAGGAGAATATCACGCCGAAACTCGATCTAAAAATACAGGAGAAATTGGAAAAATATCGCCCGTCTGAAATTAATAAAACGTTCGTACAGACAATGATAACAGAAAATCAAAATTCAATCATTTTACACGGTGATTGTTGGAGTAACAATTTTTTATTTAAATACAATGTAAGTAATTTAATTTACATAAATTGCGTCATATTGTGTCATTTTTACTCATTAGGAAACAAGGGAACCGATTGATATGCGTCTGGTTGATTTACAATTGATGCATTATGGTAATCCAGTTTGCGATTTGTCTTATTGCTTATATTCAAGTTCACTAAAAGACGTCTTCAATCATTTGGATGATTATCTATCGATCTATCATCGATCTCTATCGGATACTTTACGGAAATTGGGTAGTGCTCCAGAACGGGTTCTAACATTAGAAAATTTGAAAACAGATTGGCGACAATACGCCAAATTCGGCTTTATTCTGGGCACGTTTGTGATGCAACTCAAAATCAAATCGAATTCCACCGATTTGAGTGATGTTGATTTCCAAGAAGACGTCCACATCGATTGTGATTTTAATATGGAAAAATATTGCTCAAATTTGACCGATGTTATTTTACATTTAGATAAATATGGAGTTCTATAGAATTTATAATAAATTAGAATTGTATTTCATCATTAGGATAAAGTTCATTATAAAAAAGAAGTTTATCAGGTGTTTGTAAATATTCTTATCGGAGCGTCTCAATAAATAAACCAATCTCAAATGTTCCAAGTTTTAATGATTTAAAAAATGATTCCAATGACTCTAATGAGTGTAGTGTGGATCTACAGATTCGCCATAAGTATTTCAACACGCTCAACCTACCATTGGCGTAGTTGTTTTATAATTCATATTAAATAACTTCATGTATGTTGTAAACTATGGTAGACGAAAAATCATTATTATTTACAAATTATAGTCTAAAATAATAATTCTATTAAATTATTTTTCAATTTTAACTTATTAAATAAAAAATTATTCTCATAATTAACATGCAATAAAACAAGTAAATTAATGCAGACATCTAAACAATTTATTAAGATGAAACTTGGACTGTTAAATACAGTTTTTCAATAATTTAGAAAAAGAATTATCAAAGGTGTCAAGATTTACAGAAAAATACGAAAGAAATGAGACCCTTTATTTATGTTAAGTCGGCGAAATGTTTTATTTCTTATCTTAGAGAAAGCATTTAGTTTAATTTATACCTTTTTTTACCTTCAAACATATATCAAATGAAATGGAAACGTACTGTTTTCTTTCTTTTAATTAAACGGGAAATGCTGTAATTGAGCATTTGTCTAGTTTTTAGCTCTGATTGATTTTTTTATTTGGTAACTGCAAGTTCTATGTCTGTTTCAATTAAACGACAGACTACGTAAAATTAATTTTTTTGTCTCATTTTTATTAATATTTATTCAATTTAAAATGTTTTAATTTTTCTTTATGTACAAATTATTAACCCAAACGAGTTACTATAAGAGAATTCAAGAGGGGGACCCATTCCATTGGAATTTTCAGTACAATCAAACGCCTGCGTTTTACGAATGACGTCGATGGGTCATGCGGATCATTTTAAAAGGTCTACTGTTTTTCAACATTCTGCTGCTATCGCTATAGAGCAACTAGTTTTATTGGCGATGAAAAAACTCGATTAAAACAGAAAATAACATTCCGCTCTACTCGAATTTGCCAGGAGAGTAGATTTTGGCCGGCACGCTCTACGGAGCCAAATCCTATCTCTATAGATTACATAGCCCTCGTTTACCGCCGGCACTGGCGGCGGCAAAAGCCGGCGCGTGTGAAAACACTCTTACTCTTGGATGTTATTGTGTAGATAATTGTTAATTGTGAGACATTATCAAAAATAGTTCTAAATTCTATAACAAATGTTCTAATCTTATGTATTACTCATTAAACAAATATACGTTAAACATCCAGATCTATACATACTACAGAGTGTTAGAATAAATTTTAAGTTTGTATTGTTGCTAATACTCAACATCTGGCAGTACAATAAAGTTCTAAAAAGGGTCTTCTACCTGGTTAACGTGCAACATTCCTGTGCTGTACTTTCAAAATTTCGTCTATTTTTAGATTAGTATGAAAATTCAGTATTTGCAAGAAGTTAAAATTCGCGGAAAAGATTTCTCTTGAACAAAAGGACCGACTGATAGGCCCCAAGGCATTTGTAACAAATTCACTAGAATTCCAATTTGAGACTACTCAACAATAGTCCTCGAACTCAAAAATTTGCAACAAACAGTTCAAAATTATGGACAAACTTTGTTTATTGTAATTAAAAACAAGATTGAAGGATTTACCCTTTTTCTGACTGCAAATTCGGTAAAATATACCTGCAAGGCTAAGTTCAATGCTTATATTTCCATCCTCTACTAAAGTCCCAAAAATCTAAGCTCAAAGATCAAGCCTCTATTGTTGAGCTAACAGAATTTTGAAAGAAATAGAATACTTAATTTTAGGATTGATCGAACCTGATGTTGTGGTTCCGCAACTGCAGAATTTCCGCAAGGTTTAGGATCTATTTCTGAATCTTTTCAAGCGGACATATAAGAGAAATTATTAATATCTAAAGTATATTTTTCGCTCCAGTCTCCGCAAATTTAATCATCGATATCTCGCTTGTTTGATGATATATTGCAATGACTCGAACACCATTAGGTAGAGCATTTTAAGAAGCATCTGGAGATGTATTTTGTTTTCAAAAACTCCAATGAATTATGAGTTATAAAGGATAATTTTGGAGCATGTTTTCTTCTATAATTCTCCAATATTTCCCTTATATTTTAGCAATAATTAATCATTTTTCAATTATTTTCTTACAATTTATAGTAAATTATAAAAGTTTTTAAGACGCACAAGAAATTTTTCAATAAATTTGTTAGTTTCCCGGGAAATTTGCCAAAATTGGGGGCGAATATTAGGTCTTTTTCTTCGATTCGGAGTTTAAAAAGTGCTGATCTTGAATAATCGATATCTCCCTTGTTTGATGATCTATTGTAACGAATACAGTAACATTAGAACGTGGGTTCAATTAAAATTAACAACAGGTGTTGGTACAATTCGCAATTACTCTTCAGAACTGTTCAAGTATGGATAAGTTAAAACAACATGGTGTTTTATTAATTTTAATCGAAAAAATTGTAAAATTTAATGGCATTAACGATCACGATATCAAAAAATTTGAAACAAATCAAATACAATTTTCTATCGAAATGTTATTATAGTTCGAGTGAAGATAAACCAGAGGTGATGATTTTAGAAAATCTGCGCCCTCAGGGGGGCGCGAACCAATCGATCGACAATTATTTTTTCAATTTATAGACAAAAATTTAGGAGCATGATTTTTTCCGTATTTTTGCACATTTTTCTATATTTTCGTCAATAATTAAGAAAATATTACAAAGTTAAGAATGATTTTTACAAATTACATAGAAAATGGAAAATGCTTTCCAAATCTCCAAGAAATTTCTCAACCGGTTCGCCAGTTTTCCGGGAAATTGCCAAAAATTGAAGGGTTTCTATTATACATTATTTCAATTTGGTGTCTAAACAATGCCGATAATAAATAATCAAAAACTTGTTTATTTTCGTAAATATTGCAATGAATTGGGCAGCATTAGAAAAGGCATTTCATGGGGCATTAGAGAAGGTTTTTTTTCTTGGAAAATTTTACTAGAATTTGACTTTATAAACGAAAATCCATATCTCTACAGAGTGAGCCAAGTGGTTGGCCCATTAGACGTTTAAAGAGTTCTAATTGATGAAAGTTTTTGAAATTTGCTATGCCGCCGTTTTTCCACCTGAACTACACCTGGAAAATATTTTCGTTGTTCTATCAACCCCCGGTGTATGGGGTAGTGCACCCTACTTTCTTATTTTAATTAGAGTGGTATATTTTATATTCCATATTTAGATTCTACGATAAAAATGAAATGGACTTTGATGACATGACCTATGGTCTAGCGTTAATAGTTTTTCAGGAATTTCGACTTTTTCTGAGAATTTTGATTTTGTAGTATTTGATTGAAAAATTCATATCTCGGAAAGTATTATTGCTAGACAATCCAAATTTAGAAATCAAATAGTTCAAACTGTGCACTTTACGCTAAATTTTATAGAATTAAATTATCTTTCAGCGTTTAGCTGAAATCAGTTTTTCTTTCAGCCAATTTTCAAAGCGCTATAACTTTCTTATTTTAAATAGAATGGTATATTTTTCTTTCCACGGTTAAACAGAGAAAAAAATTCTACATCGAATCATATTAGCATTCCCTATACCTATTCTTGATAATTTTTCAGTTATTCAAGATTTTCGATTTCTAATCATTTAACCCCTGAAACGAAATACTAAAACGTAGTAGGCTTGGCGGACCAACCTGTCACAATTAACATCTAAATAATTAATTATTTTTATATTTTTTAATTAAAAAATTATAGAAGAAGTTGATAAATAATTAAATTAAAATTATTTTCATGTAAAATTGGCAGAAATCGCTGAAAAAACATACAAAATAATCATTTTTAACCTCAAATGTGACAGTTAATGTCATTTTGCTAAGCCTCCTATGCATTTCTTTATAGGCGAATTATTAAGTCATAGCCAACTAGACAATAGTCAGTTTCAGACTGGGGAGAAAACTATTGAAAATTGAAAATCTTAAATAACTGAAAAACTATTAGCGATAAGTATAGGGAATGCTAATACAATTTGATGCAGAATTTTTTTCTCTATCCAACCGTGTAAAGAAAAATATACCATTCCATTTAAAATAAGAAAGATATTGCGTTTTGAAAATTGGCTGAAAGAAAAATTAATTTCGGCTAAATGCTGAAAGATAATTCATTTTTGTACAATCTGGCGTAAAGTACATAGTTTAGAATATTCGAATTCTTAATTTGGATTATCTATCAACGATATCTTCAAATATATGAATTTTTTAACTAAACACTATAAAATCAAAATTTTCAGAAAAAGTCGAAATTCCTGAAAAACTATTAACACTAGACCATAGGTCATGTTATCAAAGTCCATTTCGTTTTCATTATAGAATCTAAATATAGAATAAAAAATATACCATTCCATTTAAAATAAGAAAGTAGGGTGCACTACCCCATACACCGGGGGTTGATAGGACAACGAAAATATTTTCCAGGTGTAGTTCAGGTGGAAAAATGGGTGCATTCCAAATTTCAGAATCTTTCATCAATTAGAACTTCTAATAGCCCAACCACTTGGCTCACTCTGTATATTTTTGGACATCTATATCTATATTTTAGCAACTATTACAAGTTTACCACTGATTTTTGGAAAATACATAGAAAATGGAAAGCTCTTTCAAGATTCCAAGAAATTTTCCAAACAGCTTACTAGTTTTCCCAGAAATTGTCAAAAATTTAAGGGTTTCCATTACACGTTTTTTTTTTCATTTGGTGTCGAAACAATACCGATATTAAATAATCGATAACTCGCTTATTTTTATAAATATTGCAATGAATAGATCAGTTTTAGAAAGAGCATTTCAGGACGCATTTAAGGAAGTTTTCCGTTTTGGAAAATTTCAACTGAATTTGAATATATAGACGAAAATCGAGAAGCGTGATTTTGTCTATATTTTCTACGATTTTTTCTAAATTTTCGCCAATAATTTGACTAATATTACAAATTTACAAAGAATTTTTTCAAACTGTCTAGAAAATTGAAAGCGCTTTCCAAATCTCCAAGAAATTTTCCTACAGACTCGCTGATTTTTCGAGAAATCGACAGAAATCGAAGAGCTCGTATGACACCTCGAATTTTGCCTAGAAATCTTTCTAATTCCGTTTCGGTCATTAAAATTTGTTGGAAAACAAGCTAGAAACCGTTGATCAAAAATTATTATTTATCCAACACCATTTCGATGAAGGTCTAGGGACGGTTTTCCAATCTTCATCGGGGCCAATATTGTCCAGTCCAATACTGGGTTTAAGACTACAATTCTTCCTCATCAGTCCTCATAAAAAGAAGTGATTAGAATGTTTATTATCGTATCAGTTATCGTAAATATAAATATGAATCTAATTAACTGATCAGTTTGTTAAGATAAAATAAAAGGAAATTAAAGGAAAAAACCGCATTTATGTTTGTCGAATAACTTGCACAAATTGCTACGCAATTGTTTTGAATTCGGCTAGATTGATTAGTAATTAATCTACTAATTATATTGATAATTACCAATATCCAAAATTGATAGTAGTAATTGTCAGAAAATAGTTTACAAATACTCGTTGTAATAGTTGATTAGAGTCAGTTAAAGGTGGGAAATTGTATAAAATCCATCGTCAAACATCTAAAACGTTCACAATTCGTTATCATTAACAATTATGGAACAATTAAAACAACACAGCCGCCTCTTAGTTCTAATTGAAAAAACTGTAAAATCTAATGGCATTAACGATTACGATATCAAAAAAATTGAATCAAATCAAAAAGGCGAAGGATTCTTGAGTGAGCTATTTTTTGTGACTATTAGTGATAAAATAACGAAAGAAGAGTTTGATTTTGTGATAAAAACTGCAATTGAAGACAAACAAATACGCCAATCTATACCAATACGTAAGATATTTGTGAATGAAATTTTCGGATATTCCACGCTATTTCCACTTTACGAAAAATTCCTGAAATCGAAACGAGTAAATATCGACGAATACAATTTTCTAGCGAAATGTTATTATAGTTCGATTGAAGATAGATCAGAGGTGATAATTTTGGAAAATTTGTGCCCTCAGGGTTTCGAATCGATCGATCGACAATTATTTTTTAACGGCAATTCTATTTCGTTAATTTTTGAGACTTTCGGCCGTCTACACGGCATTTCTTTTGCTTATAAGGACCAATATCCGGAAGAGTACAAAAAATTGGCAAGTAAATTGACGACAAGTATGCTGGATTTGGTACAATCTGAACTTGTCAAGAATGAAATTGAGCGATTAGGTCGAATTATCGAGGAGAATATCACGCCGAAACTCGATCCCAAAATACAGGAGAAATTGGAAAAATATCGTCCGTCTGAAATTAATAAAACGTTCATACAGACAATAATAACAGAGAATCAAAATTCAATCATTTTACACGGTGATTGTTGGAGTAATAATCTTTTATTTAAATACAATGTAAGTAATTTAATTTACATAAATTGCGTCATATTGTGGCATTTTTCCCCATTAGGAAACAAGGGAACCGATTGATATGCGTCTGGTTGATTTACAATTGATGCATTATGGTAATCCAGTTTGCGATTTGTCTTATTGCTTATATTCAAGTTCACTAAAAGACGTCTTCAATCATTTGGATGATTATCTATCGATCTATCATCGATCTCTATCGGATACTTTACGGAAATTGTGTAGTGCTCCAGAACGGGTTCTAACATTAGAAAATTTGAAAACAGATTGGCGACAATACGCCAAATTCGGCTTTGTTATAGGCACGTTTGTGATGCAACTGAAAATCAAATCGAATTCCACCGATTTGAGTGATGTTGATTTTCAAGAAGACGCCCACATCGATTGTGATTTTAATATGGATGAATATTGCTCAAATTTGACCGATGTTATTTTACATTTAGATAAATATGGAGTTCTATAGAATTTATAATAAATTAGAATTGCATTTTATCATCAGGATAAAGTTCATTATAAAAAAGAAGCTTATCAGGTGTTTTATAAAAATTCTTATCGGAGCCTTTCAATAAATAAACCAATCTCAAAATTTCCAAGTTTTAATGATTAAAAAAATGATTCTAATTACAATATAGGTAATATTTTAGAAAACATCTGAAATATTTGCATTATTTTCGATAAAATTCCCCCGATTGTTGCAGTTTATCCAACAATAAACAAATTATTCTATTTGTTCAAATTTATTCGTTCGAAAGTTGCTAAAAGGAATATTTAACAATTCCGATTCTAAGAAATTCTTTTCGAGCCAAATTAGGGAAAACAAATTCGGCTTAAAACAGGATTTTTCCATTGTTCTCTCGTATTCTCAATAAGTTCCTTGGGGTAAATTGAACAGAATAATTCAATTGTAACCTAGAATAGCACCACTAAAATACGAAGACAGTTATAAATTAGTTTTTGTTATTTTTTGACTATTTAGAAAGTTTCTAGAGGATACAGGGACGATTCTTATAATTCTAAATTAATTTGGCGTTTTTTAACAAATCTGGTAGCAAACAACATAACAGGCAATTGGAACTGACACCATCATTACCCTATTTGCAAATTTTCTGTGTTACCAGTTCGAATTGCCGGCTGTTTAACTCAAATTCCCCTAATCATTGTTTTATCAAAACAATGATTGTTTTATCAAAACAATGATTTGGTAACTCTTTAATTATTAGTAATTATGGCACGATAAGTACAAAAACAAACAGAAAACTTGACAACACCTAGATTTACAATTATTTCTGTAAAAGATGGTCGTAATTGTCGCACTCTTCGAACGGCAACGACTCGTAAACATTATCGTTTGGTTCCTGTTGTTGGGGCTGTCGTAATCGCCGTCGAGACCCCCATTTCTTCCTCCAATATCTAAAAGAGCACTATTTACAAGAAATATCGGAAATTTTACAACTTACCGGTAAACTAGAAAGGCTACGGGCAGTAAAAGGAGCAATAACAACAATAAATATAAATGGTTGTATTGTTGATAACCGGCACTTTCGGTCGATTGAACCAACTCATCTGTTGCTATATTTTCGTAATAAACAACATAATGTTCGGATTTTTTATAAAAATTCGTTACAATAAACGTTATACAATAATTGGTGGACGGTTTTAAATATTTATCGACACCAATACCGGTACCTATCGTGATATTATTGGTGGAATTCTTGATTTCTATCGCTGGTAATTGCCAAGTAGCACCATAATTGTGACATAGATTATTATAAATTTGTTCTATTTGTGTAATTTGGGGATTAATTGTTTGATTTTTGTCGAAATCCTGGACGATTATCGTTAATCGATACGATTTTAAACGATGATCAACCGGCGGTACAACAAACACTAAAGATTGATCACTTTTGGCTAAAAGTTGCGGTTTTTGGTTGATATGATCGCCGATATTATCAGTACGTATCCGTTTATGGCCAAATTGGCTCTTATATTTCGTATTAATCGACTGTATGTACACATCATATTCGGTACTATACGGGATATATTTGATTTGGTACCGATAAGTTGGCGTGTAAGTCTCGTTAACGATTTTCAAAATTTCCCGGATACTTTCAACAATTTCGTTATCAGTATTGTTTAAAACGATATTGAAGGCGGTAATTGTGGCGTTTTGATCGTACGGATGTAGCCAAGTTAGATTCAAATGACAATAATCCAGGAATTCGCGACAATCGACGATTTTGTGGGTGATATTCGATGGTGGTCCTGGGATTCGTTCAACCGTATACGCTTCAATTTCGGCCTTCGGGCCGTATAAATTCGTACCATCATTCCGCAAACTCAACTGGAATTTGTGTTGTTGGTGCGGAATTAAATTGCGGATATGGACGCAATATTTCCTCGGCCATAATTGACAACGGGTTATCGGTAGAACTGTAGTTTTACACTTTTTGAACAATAACGGATTGCATCGATTTATTTGTAAGTAAATCGGTATACCGTTGGTTTTCTTCGGTAAATCGTAACGTATCGACACTGATTGCTGATCAATCGAGTAGATTTCCAAATTTTGTATAGCAGCAGCCTCTCCAGGTTTCGTTGTGAAATCAATTTTCATACTAACCGTATTTTTGATATTCGCCCGAAAATCCTCCAACTTCCTACCGGTTACTATATTTAAAGTATAAGAAGTGTACGGTTGGAGATCATCAATCTGTAAACTGTTATCACTTTGGATTCTACTAAATGTTGTAATTCTTGTTATTTTATCTGTAACATTAATGTTGTATAAAATATGGCCGTAAATTGATGTACAATTGATTTTATCCCAAGATATGAAAGCGGTCTTGTCGGTGACTTGAATTTTGATGCGATTCGGTAATTCATCGACTGTCGGTTTTAATAATTCTGCTGTTGTTACAAACAATTTATGTTCGTTTTCATGTAAAATACTGAAAAATGTTAAATTGTATTTAGTGAATGGTATCAGATCGTTGATTTTAATTTCATTGTGTTTTGTCATCAAGAAACCATTCGATTTGAGTCGGCGAATATTGTACGGTTGACTGTTACAAATATCGTTCGCCTGGAAAATTTGTTTGAATTATTTTGTAAATTAATTAATTAATCAATTAATTAGTTGATTAGTTAATTGGATAATTACGGTGTAAGTGATGAAATAATTGATCTGATTGTTGGGATCTTCTTGTTCCCAGGACAGTTTTATTGATGTTGAATTTACCGATTTCTTGATCAATGGGAAATCTGGAAAAATTGTAGTGTCAATTAGAGGCGTATAAAGCAAGTCAAGTTGGGTAAAAGTGTTAATTTCCTTCAAACATCGAGGTTTTTCCGGTGTCGGAGTGGACCATTTTGACTCGGTTGAGATTTAACAAACTTCATCGATTAACAGTTTTTGGCAATTTTCCGAAAAACTATCGAATCAATTGGAAAATTTCTTAGAGATTTGAAAAGCGCTTTCCATTTTCCCTGTATTGTGCAAAAATCATTTGTAAATTTGCAATATTGGCTAAATTATCGGCGAAAATGTAGAAAATATACAAAATATTGAGAAAAATCAAGCTCCTAGATTTTCGTCTATAAATTAAAATTCGAGTGCAATTTTCCGAGACAAAAAACTTTCTCTAATGCTCCTTGAAATGCCCTTTTCAATGTTCCTTTATTCTTTGCAATATTTACAAATACAAGCGAGCTATCGATTATTAAAATCGGCATTGTTTGGATGCCTCATCGAAAAAAGGAGTAATAGAGGCGCCTAACTTTTTGGCAATTTCCCGGAAAACTAACAAACCGATTGGAAAATTTCTTGCAGATTTGGAAAGCGTTTTCGATTTTCTCTGTATTGTGGAAAAATCATTCGTCAATTTGCACTATTAGCTAAATTATCGGGGAGAATATAGAAAATTGTGCAAAAATATATAAAAAAAACGTGCTCTTAAATTTTCGCCTAGAAATTCATTTTCAATTGATATTTTCCAAAAAGGAAAAACCTTCTCTAATCCTTCTTGAAATGCTTTTTCTAATGTTGCGCGATTCATCGCAATATTTACAAAAATAAGCAAGTTATCGATTATTAAATATCATCATTGTTTGGACACTAAATCGAAAAAAGGTGTAACAGAGACCCCTCAATTTTTGTCCATTTTCCGGAAAACTAGCTAGCCGATTAGAAAATTCCATTCAGACTTGGAAAGCGCTTTTCACCGGAGAAAAATCATTCTTGAACTTATAAAATTGGCTCGTTTATGAGGGAAAATACAGAAAAATGTGCAAAAATATGGAAAAAATCATGCTCCTAGATTATCGTCTATAAATTCAAATTCGAGTGCAATTTTCGAAGACAAAAAACTTTCTGTCATGCCCCCTGAAATGCCCTTTTTAACGTTGTTTGATTCTTTGCAATATTTACAAATACAAGCGAGCTATCGATTATTAAAATCGGCATTGTTTGGACGCCTCATAGAAAAAAGGAGTAATAGAAGCGCCTAACTTTTTGGCAATTTTCCCGGAAAACTAACAAACCGATTGGAAAATTTCTAGGAGATTTGGAAAGCGTTTTCCATTTTCTCTATATTGTGGAAAAATCATTCGTCAATTTGCACTATTAGCTAAATTATCGGCGAGAATATAGAAAATTGTGCAAAAATATATAAAAAAAAGTGCTCTTAAATTTTGCCTAGAAATTCATTTTCAATTGATATTTTCCAAAAAGGAAAAACCTTCTCTAATCCTTCTTGAAATGCTTTTTCTAATGTTGCCCGATTCATTGCCTTATTTACGAAAATAAACAAGATCGATTATTAAAATATTGGCATCGTTTGAACACTTAATCGGAAACAAGGTGGAATAAAGACCCTTCATTTTATGGCAATTTCCCGGAAAACTGGCAAGCCGATTTGGAAATTTATTGAATACTTGTAAAGCGCTTTTCATTTTCTATAAACCGTGCCAGAATCGTTGAAAAATAAACAAAATTGATCAAATTATGAGGAAAAATATAAAACTATTGTAAAATATTACGAAGAAATAGCTACTGAATTTTCCTTTGTAAACCAGAATTCCGTTGGTATTTTCCGCAATGAAACCAGTCATTAAATTAACCTAGAAATGCTCTTTTCAGATCTGTTTAAATTTTCGTGATATTCCTAAAAACAAACGAGATATCGCTTCTTAAAAATTGGTATTTAATTATCTGTTGTTTAAATTTAAATGTAAAATTGAAAAGACAATGGCATGGGCCTCTCAATGGCGGTTGCCTCAAGCGGAAATTTTGCTTAGCCCGGGTCTGGTTATTCCCTTAATTTACTAAGAAAATCACCATAATTGATGACTTTATATGGCTTTATTTTGGTTTAAGGGGAGCGTATTTTGTTATTGGGGTCAAATTTTATTCTAAATTTCCCGAAAATGGCTCAATAGCTTTGAAGATTATTAAAGTTAGAGGGCTAAATTCGACACTTGTTAGGAATTAAAATCATGAACGATTAGATTGTATTTTTAGGGGTTCTTTGGTGGTTTCTCCTGTATTTGAACTCATTATTCTTGGTTGTTATTGCGTAGATAATTGTTAATTGTGAGACATTATCAAAAATAGTTCTAAATTCTATAACAAATGTTCTAATCTTATGTATTACTCATTAAACAAATATACGTTAAACATCCAGATCTATACATACTACAGAGTGTTAGAATAAATTTTAAGTTTGTATTGTTGTTAATGCTCAACATCTGGCAGTACAATAAAGTTCTAAAAAGGGTCTTCTACCTGGTTAACGTGCAACATTCCTGTGTTGTACTTTCAAAATTTCGTCTATTTTTAGATTAGTATGGAAATTCAGTATTTGTAAGAAGTTAAAATTCGCGGAAAAGATTTCTCTTGAACAAAAGAACCGACTGATAGGCCCCAAGGCATTTGTAACAAATTCACTAGAATTCCAATTTGAGACTACTCAACAATAGTCCTCGAACTCAAAATTTGCAACAAACAGTTCAAAATATGGACAAACTTTGTTTATTGTAATTAATAACTAGATTGGAGGATTTACCCTTTTTCTGACTGCAAATTCGGTAAAATATACTTGCAAGGCTAAGTTCAATGCTTATATTTCCATTCTCTACTAAACTCCCAAAGAATCTCATGTCAAAGATCAAGCCTCTATTGTTGAGCTAACAGAATTTTGAAAGAACTAGAATACGTAGTTTTGTGATTGATCGAACCTGATGTTCTGGTTCCGCAACTGCAGAATTTCCGCAAGGTTTAGGATCTATTTCTGAATCTTTTCAAGCGGATATATACGGGAAATTATTGATACATAAAGTACATTTTTCGCTCTAGTCTCCGCAAATTTAATCATCGATATCTCGCTTGTTTGATGATATATTGCAATGACTCGAACACCATTAGATACAGCATTTTAAGGAGCATCTGGAGATGTATTTTGTTTTCAAAAACTCCAATGAATTATGAGTTATAAAGGATAATTTTGGAGCATGTTTTCTTCTATAATTCTCCAATATTTCCCTTATATTTTAGCAATAATTAATAATTTTTCAATCATTTTCTTACAATTTATAGCAAATTATAAAAGCTTTTAAGACGCACAAGAAATTTTTCAATCAATTTGTTAGTTTCCCGGGAAATTTGCCAAAATTGGGGACGAATATTAGGTCTTTTTCTTCGATTCTGAGTTTAAAAAGTGCCGATCTTGAATAATCGATATCTCCCTTGTTTGATGATCTATTGTAACGAATACAGTAACATTAGAAAGTGCATTTCAGGGAGTATCTGAGAATGTTTTTTATTTCTATTTTGAAAAATTCATGTTCCATTTAGTTACAGAAGAAAATGGAACATATGTTGTTCATATTTTCCCCAATAATTTAACAAATATTGTCGATTTTTCAATGATTTTGTCACTGTAAGAAGCAAATTGAGACAAATTTTCAGATCTCCAAAAATTCAGTATTTGCAAAAAATTAAAATTCGTGGAAAATATTTCTCTTGAACAAAAAGACCGAATTCACTAGAATTCCAATTTGAGAGTGCTCAAAAATAGTCCTCAAATTCAAAATTTGGAACAAACAGTTCAAAAAATTGAGAAATTTTATAAGATAAAAACGGAAAATAAACCCCAAGGCATTTATAACGATTTCATTAGAATTTCAAGACTTTACAACGCAAAATTATTCAAAAATAGTCTTCGAAATCAAAATTTGGGCAAATTTTATAAGAGAAAGGAGCCAAGTCTGATCGTTATTGTATTCTTTTAATAATCACAGTGGATTATAAGGATTAATATTTAATCAAGCTTATAAATGAGACAGCCTGTATATAGATCTACAAAATATAAATAACTGTGCATACATAATATAGAATGCCATCCGACAATCAACTGGGTTAATAACCGTTAAATTTAGATCGAACATTAGAAATAAATATACCGCTATGTTCCCAACAAAATCAATTCAAAACATTATAATTACCTTTAATTGCCGGATAGATGAGTTTCTTTGGCCGCCAACGGGGGTGTTCGATCAATTGACACGAAATATCGCCACCTTCATCATCGATTTTGGCTTTGTTCTTGAATTTTAAAAACGCCACTTTCACCTCTACAACACCGACAATACAGAAATATAAAAATAGACTGAAATTAATTTAAATTTATAATAATTTACCGTTCTCGTGACAAATACGGACACTGTCAACCGCCCAAAAACCTTCACTTTTATTGTCGTTATTAACAAATTTGGTTTCAACAAATATATTCAATTTGTCTTGCAGAATATTTTGGTCTTTTAGCTTAATGTGTTGCCATTTGTAATTCTATAAATTAATTACAATTATAAATTAATTAATTAGGATTATAGTAGAATTCGTACATCAACCGGCTGGATTTCTTTCAATATCTTTCTGGTATTATTCTTGATTATAAAGAAAATCATCTCGCAAACTGGACAAGTTGAAATATACAGCGAGACGCATAAATCTTTGGATTTCAGCGATAATGTCGGTCCTAGGCGTGAAATCTGCGCCGTTTTCGTCGATAAAAATTGGTCTTAAATCAAAAGAGAAATTGTATTTCGGTTTCTGGTAGAAATTTACATCAATTACTTTGATGTACTTTCCAAAGTGCCGGTTCGTTGCTCTTGAAAAATAAATATAACGGTTTCAATGGTGTTTTATCGTGGTATTCTAAAACGGTCCGATTCATATTAACGTCAATTAAATTGAATGTCCCATTTTTATTTAAACTGACGATGAAATTACGCCATTCATCATTTGATAAAATATTTGTGTACGCCTTGAAACAATAAAGCATTGTTTAGATTGCGATTTATGGGGCCAGGCTCGGTAAAAATGGGGATTTTGACGAACGATTTTCCGCTCATTTTTCAGTAGAAATTCAAGTATTTGGGGTTGTTGGAAAGAGAATTTCAAGCTGCATCAGAGGGATTTTACAATTTTGGAAAATCTTGTGGAAATTTTCAGTTATAGATGAACAATTGAGTTATTGTTGAAAATTTCTAAAAAACACATGCTTCTAGATTTCCATCTATAACCCAAAATTTCCACAACATTTTCCAAAACTAACAAATCCCTCGTATACAGCTTGAAATGCTCTTTCGATTAAGCCCAAAAACTCGAATTTTCATTAAAGATTCAACGAGAAAGAGTTTGTCAAAGTTTACACTTTTTTTACTAATCCGGCTCCTTTATTTATAAAACAGGGATGTTTCAAGACAAATCCTTTTTGGTGATTGAAACGTCCCTTTTGTAAACATATCACCTGATAATTGTCGAGTAAATTGTCCTGGCTATCATTAAAATTATTGAATCTGTGTAAAAATAGCTGTTTTCGCGTCATATTTATGTGATAACATGGATAATTTTCCGGATTCCAGCCTTCACAGGCGAAAATTTCCGTATTATTATTAGCACGTATCGAAATAGCAACTTTGAATATTGGATTCGGAATTTCGATTTTATTTATTTTGAAATCTTGTCCTTGTCGCGTTAGAATTGTTTGGAAATCTAACGGAATTCGTGTTAGAAATCTTCAAATAAATAAGAAATTTCACAAGATACCTTCCCATCGATCATCGAGGACCAATTCGAATTGGCGATTCTGTTGAATTTCCCAATTTCGTATCGACCAAATTCGATTGCATTGCTGGTTCGTTGAGAATTTACAATTGAAATCATCGTCAATTGTTGGAATAAATTTAGCCGCTACAAATCAATTAAAGCCAAATTACTTTAATTATTGGAGAAACTTACTTATATTTGGTAGATTATCGTCATTTGGGATCGGGTAAATCCAACCAACGGCCGAATATCGGGTTGTTTCTTCGGCAATACAGCTGGGTTCGAAATTGTGGGCACTTTTTTTGAAAATGTACGTCAAATTAATACTGAGACAACTTTGAATTAACACCAGAAACAACAATTGTTGTTGCATGGTTTTTCCTACAATTACAGACTGCAACAACAGAATATAAAAATTAAATTATTAGATAACTGTTGTTTAATGAACGCGACATCGTTATAAATGAAGAAAGTAATAAAGATAACGCTGTTTGTTTATTGACTGACCTATGAAGCGGCTGGTTGTGTTGAAATGTAACACATTTGAATCAGCTTCTTCGTTATTTATTTTTATTTTTTTTCGATTTACATCAACTGTAGTTGAAAATAAAACACTTGTGATGGAGAATTTTATTATAATAAATATTCAAAATAGCAATTTCGTGTGCTACAAGTTGATGTGTTGTTTTATTTTATAAATAGAAAAAGTCCTTGAGTGTGCTGCTAGTGCAACAGCATCGTTTGATTTTCCACATGCCCCGTTTGGCCTGAATTCATTTCTACGTTTCTTTTGACATTATAATTGTCGATTAGAATTCTAGATTTTAGAATAATAATAGGCAACTGGCTATGTTGTTTAGTTTGAATGATTGTCTAAACAAAATCGCTGTTAATTTGCCCCCAATTAAAGGATAATTATGATACAAGCCAGTCTGAAAAAAGCTTGCCAAATATGGATTAGAATGAAATTTTTGCGACATTTTGTTCTTAAAGTAGCGATTTTTACAGAATTTACACAATTTTTGTTGCTTCCCAGGGGATTTTTGAGGTTGAGACTATTTGGGGACATTTTTATCCGGAATTGTTAGTTCTCCCAAATTTTTGGTTCTCAAAGATTATTAGGAGACAATTTAATTACTTTCAGTAGTTTGTCGGTCCTAATTATTTTACACAATATTTACCCACTTTTCCTAGGGTTTCAGCCAAAAAATCGGACGTCTTTTCGACTGGTTGAAAGGCTCTTAATTTCTACTGAAAATCTTCAATTTCTCTTACAAATTGGTACTGAAAGATGAAAATGCCACTCTTTAATTTTCGGTATTAGTAAATTCGGCTAGTCAATCAACAAATAAATAACATTTTAATGATTGTATGCATTTTAAAGCTAAATTTTTCACATTAAATCCGAATTTTATGATACAATTGTCCTCAATAATCAATTTTTGAACGATAAGAAAAGTTTATCTAAACTTACAAATCCAAATATTTAATGTAAAGTTCTTGATAAAAACATCATAAACTTAAACAAATGTTTAGGGGTTAGATTAAAACACCCCCTATAATCTACCCTTAGGAGAGAGTATAAAATTAAATATCAGGACTAAATTACGAAATGGTGGATGCGCCACGTTAAAGTACCGATTTTTATGGAATTTAGACGTTTTTTTTGGTGTTTTCCAATGGGATTTTTGACTTCAAGATCGTATTGAGACATTTTGGTTCCACATCGTTAGTTCTCTCAAACTTTTAGTTTTAAAAGAGGACTATTAGGAAAGGATTTAATTATTTTCTGTTGATTATCAATTTTGAAAATTTACGATTTTTGTCGATTTTCAGCTAAAATTTTGGATGTTCTTTGACTATTTTTGAGGTGAAATCTCGACTTGATTAGGAGTTTTTAATTTTTATTGTAAATTCTCAGTTTCTCCTGCAAATTCGCCACTGATTACGAGACATTCTAATTTCCAGTTTCAACAGATTTGTTCTATTCTAGCGTCAAATTATATTTTTTCAAAATATTTCAATCCTAAATGGTCAATTTCTTGGTGAATTTAGCTTCTCGATTGTCGAAAAGAGGGCATTCGAATTTTTATAAGCATTTTCAAACTGAATTTTTGACTATAAATCCAAATTTTTTATCACAACTGTTGAGCCATAAAAAATTTTATTTTGATCTTTTAAAACTAACAAATCCAAATATTTAGTGTAAAGTTCTTGATAAAAACATCTTAGAAAGTTACATCAGGATTTATTTACGAAATGGTGGATGCGCCACGTTAAGTAGCGATTTTTATGTAATTCAGACGATTTTTGTGGCTTTTCAGGAAGATTTTTTAGTTCAAAACCACATTTTGGAACATTTTTGTTTCGAATCGTTAGTTCCTTAAATTTTTGGATTTGAAAGGAAACTATAAGGAGACAATTTGATTTATTTTCAGTCGATTATTCTAATAATTTACTCAATATTTATCCGATTTTAGTCGATTTTCAACTAAAAATTTGGACGTTTTTTGATTATTTTTAAGTTAAACTCTCAACTTGGTAAGAGGATTCAATTTTTTATTGAAAATTTTAAATTTCTACTACAAATCTGCCACTAAAATATGAATATGGGACATTTTGTGTTCTAATTTCAACAAATTTTCAGGCTTTTCTAGTGTCGGGCTACAATTATCCAAATATTTCTAATTGAAATTGGTAATTTTTTGGTAAATTTGGCTACCCAACTATCCAAACAAAGAGATTCTGATGTTTCTATGTGTTTTAAAATTGAATTCTTCAGTTTAAATCACAATTTTATGACACAATTGTCTTAAATCATTAATTTTTGAACTATAAGAAGACTTTATTTGAACATTTTGCAACCAACAAAACCAAACTTTTAATGTCAAATTCTCCACAAAGGCTTCTTAAAAGTTACGAGAGAGAACCATTTCAAGAGTTGAATTACAACACCCTCTATAATCTACCCTTAGAAGAAAGTATAAAATCAGGACTAAATAACGAAACATTTATCGTTTAAAAATAAATAAAAGTATCGATTTTAATAGCATTTAGACGAATTTTGTTATTTTTCAGGGGAATTTTTGGGCTTAAGACCATATTCAGGAATTTTTTGGTTCCAAATCGTTAGTTCTCTTGAATTTTTTGATTTGGAAGGAGACATTTTAGTTAATTTTAGTTACTCGTCAACCCTATAAGTTTTAGTTGATTTTCAGCTAAAAATTTGGCCGTTTTTAGTCAGTTTTTGCGCAAAAATCTCGACTTGAGGGATTTCTAGTTTTTATTGTTTCTCTCACAAATATGCTACTGAAACATGAACATAGGTCGCTTTAATTTCTGATTTCAACAAATTTATAGCCTTTTATTTTATTATTCTCATGTCAGATTATAATTTTTCAAATAAACGGTTAATTTTTTGGCAAATTTGCCTAGTCTATTATCAAAAAGGGCATTCGAATGATTTAAAGCATTATAAAGCACTATTTTTTACTTTGAATTAAGACACAATTGTTTTCAATCAGCTATTTTTTCAACAAGAAAACTTTGATCGAACTTTTTCAAACCAAAAAATCCAAAATTTAGTGCGAAATTCTCAATAAAAACTTCTTAAAACTCACACAAATATGGAGGGTCATTTTATGGGTTAATTTACAACACCCCCTATAATCTACCCTTAGGAGATACTATAATTTAAATATCAGCAGGAAAATTTTGTAGTTTGAAAGTAAACGCGAAATGGTGGATGCGCCACTATAAGTGTTGATTTTTAAGGACTTTAGACGGTTTTTGTTGCTTTTCAGGAAGATTTTAGGTTCCAAGAACATATTGATCGTTAGTTCTCTCAAATTTTTGGACTTGAGATTAGACAATGAGGGGGAAATTTGATTATTTTCCTAATAATTGGCTGATTATTCACCCGATTTAGTCGATTCTTAGCTCAAAATTTGTGTTCTTTGACTATTTTTGAGTTAAAATATCGACTTGATTTTAATTTTTATTGTGAATTTTCAGTTTCTATTCCAGTTTTTGGTGCCAAATTTTCCAAATATTTCAATCTTAAATTGTCAAATTTTTAGTAAATTCGTCATCAAAAAGAGGACATCCGAATATTTTTAAGTATTTCAAAACTAAATTTTTGAATATAAATCCAAATTTTATCACACAATCAAATCAATTTTATTGAATTGAAATATATGCGAACTTTATTTACACCTTTTGAAATTAAAAAAACCCAATATTTAGTGGAATTCTCAATAAACGCTTCTTGTAACACACAAATATGAAGGAATTAATTTACAACACCCCCCATAATCTACCCCTAGGAAACGGGGTGAAATTAAATATCGAGAGTAAATTACAGAAATGGTGGATGCGCCAATTTAATGTCACATCTTTGTTTAATCCGCAATAAATGTAGTTGTTAGACAAGGATAATAGATTTTTCTAAACGGTAGAGAATATGTATATTTGGTTGCCTAGTTAACTCATAAATACAGGTGAATATAGTCGATCAACTAAACAATTGTTGTAATTAAAAATAAATTGTAATTATATTTATTATAAAAAAAAACAATTAATTGTTTAAACTTTTATAGCTAGAGTTATTTATAATTTTTCGATCGATATAGATTAGAGTTCGATAAGGCGTCAAATTGAAATAAAAATTCCATTCCGCTTATCAAAGTTAAAAAAATTATCAACAATTTTCCACGTAATTATATTGTAACGGAAGTGAATGTATATCTCTCTTTTTTTAAATTCTTCTTCAATGTAAACATAGTCATACTTATAATTACTCTAGTTCTATTTAAATTCCTGCGTTATCATTATTAAATTTATCTTTCACAACAAATTTATACAACGCTTACATACAACTCTGTATTAATGTTAAAATGTAAAGGTAAGTCAGGTGTTTCGACATACAATCAGACAAACTATTATTGTATTGTTTATATTTCAGTGCGCAAACATAAACACAACAACAAATCAAATAAAGCAGAAAATCCATTTTACAAATAAAGAAATTCATAAAGTGATTAAGAATTAATTCAATTATAGACGCGATCATGTAGAGAACACGACTATATTTCAGTTAAAATATTTATTATTTATAATAATTAGCAATAATTATTATTTGTTATAATAATAATTTTTGTGCAACATTCAATAACACAAACCGTTACGAATAAAATGCGAAAATGTGCGACGATTCGATCAAATTTGACGACCAAAACGACGACGATTTACCCAGAAAACCGTTCATTAGGGTGAGTTATTTTCAATTTAAAATCACAAAAATTAAACAAATCAATTGACCCAATTTAAACTAGACTAGGGCGATTTGAAGAAGCCCGCAAACAGCCCCCATTAAGTTGGGGGTAATAATAGGGCTTCGTTGAACATCTGTTAATATTGTGAGGGTATAAACCAAGGTTAATTCGGTATTGTTGAGATAATAATGAAATGAACGGAAATCATATGTGGGTATTGTAATAAATTCAATACAATTGTTATTAAATATTCGAATTTTAAATGGAGATGATTTTATTATCGATGTAAACACACCTACGTTTTGTATTTTGATTAATCTAACACTACTTATCAATTTTTTGATTACTCACACGTAGTAGTAGTAAAATCGGGTATTTCGATAAACAATATGAATGATTCCGTTTGTTTATTTCTTCTTATTATGGGGTTTTGTTAACAATTGGATAAGTACAAGTAATTGTGGAATTATCTTTATACAATAAACAATCGTCTATTGTAATGCCATCGGTTTGATTCGTTCTAATATTCTATTGCTAAATCAAAATTGTTTATCTTTACAACTATTGCATATTAAACGAATTGGCGCTTATCTATCGTTGTTATTATCGTTATTGGTATTTTCTTCGATATGTTTTCGAATTATTTAGAAACTTTTGACCTCGATGGGCACACCTACTGCATCATTATAGAAAACTTGAGTCACGTCTTCCACACCGATGCTGAGGCCGGTCTTAAATGGCGCATCCACCAAATTGTTCAAGTCGTAATCTCGGATATGATCGAGCTGTAAATTTCAGTTATTTATGCGTGTTGTAGACACATAGTGGACAGGTATTTCTACTAAAGTTACAATTGCGCGATACTTAATTTTATTCGTATTTTTATTAATTTTTCAATAAATTACAATGATGGTCGTATAATTATTGCCTTATCTAGATGCATGTGTATAATGTGTGTAATGTGTAAATGTGTCACGAACTATTTTGAAAAACACATTCCACACTTTCAAGGTATTCACGAAATTGTTGCTAGAATGAGGTCTTGATAAGGCAACAAGGTGACCCAATTCTCTCCAATTTTATCTAAAATACATACAATTTTAATTTTTATTATTAGTAGATAATCACTATAGATTATGTTGAATAATAATCAATTTCCGCTAAATATAACTTGTTGATATTTAACGGTTACTATCGATGAATATTTGTTGATAATTATTGTTCTAGATTGTTGTAAAAATATTTGTTTATGGGAAAATTCACTAGAAATCGAGTAGCGGCCTGAATCGGATTCTATCGTAGTGAAATTCGGCTGCAATCAAACAGAATTACGTCCCAAATTGTTGGATTTGATAGGTTTGATGCAATTTCAATTTTGCCCCGAAGATGACTTAAATTTCTTCGAGCTGACCGCTAAAAAATTGAAACAATTCTGTTAATTATTGCTGAGATATTTCCACAAAATATAGCGGGTTTCCAAGAAAATTTTGATACAAATTCCGTTAGTTCCAATCTATACAGTGTCGCACTGGACCTTTTTTGGCTCCGGTGAAGATTCAAAAATCACTAAATCTTCATTGATGCATTTGACGACAAATGCCAATGTTTGATCAACGGTTTCTTGCTTGTTTTCCAACAGATTCTAATAACTGAAACGGAATTCGAATGATTCCAGGATGTAATTTTCAAATACAAAAACTTTCTCGCAACTTAAAATTTCTTCTAATGCTATTTATTTATCTCTAAAAACAAGCGAGTTATTGATTATAAAAAAATGATACAGACTCTTCAATTTTTGGTAATTTCCCGGAAAACTAGCAAGTCTATTGGAGAATTTCTTGGATATTTGAAAAGAGCTTTTCATTTTGTATATACTGTGCAAAAATTATTCATAAATTTCGCATATTGGCTAAATTATTGACGGAAATATAGAAAATTGCGCAAAAATATATAAAAAATCGTGATCTTGAATTTTCGTCCAGAAATTCATTTTCAATGGAAATTTTCTAAAACAAAAAACTTCCTCTAATCCTCCTTGAATTGCTCTTTCTAATGTTGCTTTATTCATAGTAATATTTACAAAAATAAGCAAATTATCGATTATTGAATTATTGACATTATTTGAACACCAAATCGAAAAATAGATGTACTAGGAACCCTTCAATTTTTGTCAATTTTCCGGAAAACTGGAAAATTTCAGTCATATTTGGAAATTGCTTTTCATTTTCTATAAACTGGGCAAAAATCATTCCTGAACTTATAAGATTAGCTAATTTATGGGGGAAAATATAGAAAATTGTGCATAAATATAGGAAAAATCATGCCCTTAAATTTTCGTTTATAAATTCAAATTCAAGCGAAATTTTTAAAAAGGAAAAACTTTCTCTAATGCTCCTTGAAATTCTCTTTCTAACACTATTTTATTTATTGGAATATTTTCGAAGATAAACAAGCTATCGATTATTAAATATTGATATTGTTTAGGTACCAGATCCTAAAAAAGTGTAATACAAGCGCTCAATTTTCTGGTAATTTCCCGGAAAACTAGCAAACCAATTGGGAAATTTCTTTCATATTTGTAAAGCATTTTCCATTTTCTACAAACACTGGAAAAATCGTTCTTAATTTTAGAAAATTGGCTAAATTATTGGTGAAAATACAGAAAAATGTGTAAAACTATAGAAGAAAATCACGTTCCTAGATTTTTGTCTATAAATTCATTTTCAATTGAAATTTTCCAAAACGAAAAATTTCCTCTAATTCTACTTGAAATGCTCTTTCCAACAGTGCTTTACTCACAGTAATATTTACGAAAATATGCAAGTTATCGATTATTAAAATACTGGCATTGTTTGAAGAACAAATCGAAGAATAGGTGTAATGCAGGCTCTTTAATTTTTGGCAATTTTCGGGAAAACTAGCTAGCCAATTGAAAAAATCCATTCAAATTTGGAAAGCGCTTTTCATTTTCTTTATACGGGACAAAAATCATTCTTGAACTTATAAAATTGGCTAATTTATGGGGCAAAATATAGAAAAATGTGCAGAAATGTAGGAAAAACATACTTCTAGATTTTCGTCTATAAATTCAAATTTAAGTGGAAATTTTCCAAAACAAAAAACTTCTTCTAATGCTCCTTATAATGCTCTTACTAATGCTGTTTTACTTATTGGAATATTTACAAAAACAATCAAGTTATCAATCATTAAATATTGAGTCTTTAGATACCAGATCCTAAAAAAGTGTAATACAAGCGCTCAATTTTCTGGTAATTTCCCGGAAAACTAGCAAAACAATTGGGAAATTTCTTTTAGATCTGGAAAACGCTTTGCATTTTGCACAAATCATTCTTAATCTTATAAAATTGGCTAAATTATTGGTGGAAATATAGAAAAATGTGTAAATATATAGAAGAAAATCACGTTCCTAAATTTTCGTTTATAAATTCAAATTCAACTCGAATTTTCCAAAACGAAAACCTTGCTCTAATGCTCCTTGAAATGCTCTTTCTAATGCTCTTTGATTCATTGGAATATCTACGAAGATAAACAAGTTATCGATTATTAAATATTGACATTGTTTAGATATCAGATCCTAAAAAAGTGCAATACAAGCGCTCAATTTTCTGGTAATTTCCTAAAAAACTAGCAAACCAATTGGAAAATTTCTTTCAAATTTGGAAAGCGCTTTTCATTTTCTACAGTTTTGCAACAATTATTCTTAAAACTTACAAAATTAGCTAAAATATTGGTGAAAATATAGAAAAATGTACAAAAATATAGATGAAAATCATGTTCCTAAATTTTCGTCTATAAATTCAAATTCAAGTAAAATTTTCTAAAACGAAACACCTACTCTAATACTCCTTGAAGTACTCTTTCTAATACTGTGTTATTCATTACAATATTCACAAAAATAAGCAATTTATCGATTATTAAATATTGGCATTGTTGTTAAAAGAGATATATTATAAATGCTTAACTTTTTGCCAATTTCCCGAAAAACTAGCAAGCTGGTTGCGAATTTTCTCAAATATTTGGAAAGCGCTTTCCATTTTCTATAAACTAAACTCTGTCAGAAGTATTGAGAATTACACAAATTCGGTTGAATTATAAGGAACATTATAAAAATATTGTAAAATATTACGAAGAAACATACTTCAAAATTTTCCTCTGTAGCTCGAAATTTCACAGGAATTTTCCAAAATTGAAAACGCCTTTAGATTCTTCTTGAAATACTCTTTTTAAATCTGTTTTAATCATTGCGATACTTCCAATAACAAACGAGATACCGGCTTATTAAACATTGAAAAGGCAATGCATGGGCCTCCCTGTGGCGGTAAGGAAAACCTCCACATATCCACCATTTCCAATCCGGGCCTGTGAATAAAACTCCAATCTTACGCCTTTAATCGAAGTTTAGCTGGATTTTTTCGATAAGCGGCCTTTCTTTACAAAGTTGAAGCATTTCAGAGTTGATCGTTGCTGTGATATTTTGACAAAAATGTTGTCTTTTTGTTTGCTCAAGAAAATTTCAACACAAATCCCGTTAGTTCCGGTCTACACACCAACAAAATACGAATATATCCCTCGTAATCTCTCCAACCGGCTCTCTATTAAATTCTTCAAATAGTTATCATTGAAATTCCGCTCCAACCAAACAACTGTCTTTATGTCTTTAACCTGTAACCGTGCAGTAGTCAGCAACAATAACGATGGAGAACATTTGCATCTGACATTTGAAAATCCGGAAGTATGTCAGAGATGGTTGGACGAGACGCGGCTGGCTTTAACCATGTCAAAAATTCGCCTAAAGCTATAGGTAGGGCGATTAATATTGGAAACGATGATGAGAAGAACAAACCTCCAGAAATTAAAGCGATGGTAAATACGACATTTTGATTTATATCAAATCTGTTTGTTTTGTGTTGGTTTTGTATCGTTAAAGTTCATTGATACGACCCAACTAAACTGGCAAACATGAAAAAGAAGTCTCGTCTTTTACGTACACCGATTCAGGTTGATTTACCACCAAACTGGGTAATTATCGAGATTTTTCCGTATTTTAACAAGAAACGATGATATAACAAATTGAACTTTCCCCATCGATTTCTTTTAAAAACAACCAAAATAAACAATATTGTTATTTTATTCAATTTTATTCAAATCACAATCTAACCGAAATACATACGAAAATAATTCCGTGGATTTTCGTTTATTTTGAACTTAAACTTGATCGGTGAAAGTCTTGGATTTATTAGTTCAACTTACTTTTCGAAAAAAGAAAATACGAAACAAGAACAAGCCGAGTACGATAACCTTTCTATAACACACCGAGAACACCGACGTGTTAGCGATTGAAATTTGTTACAATGATGGTTATTAATAATGGTGATTCTCGCCCAATAACGAATCATTGATTGTACCGTTGGGCCTTCTAACGGTGCTTAATTACCAATTTCTATCAAATTTGTAAGCGATAACCGCCGATCTAATCGAATTGATTTGTTTTTGGAACGGTTCTAGTGAAAGTAAAAGTGATTGGAATCTGTAAATTTACGCCAATTTGTTCGGCTATTTCCATAATATAATTATTGGATTTGTAGAAATAACAAATAATCTCCATTATTAACAGTTAGATAAGAAATTTGCATCACGGAACGGAAGTAGTCTTGAATAATAATAAAAATACCGTTATCCAGATCTATTTTCAAACACAATCAGGAAATGATCATTCACTTTTAATTAAAGATTTTAAGTCGATTTGTTCTACCAGAATTATAGGATTCTTTAATTTGCCAATTTGCAAAATGATATTTTAATTTATTCGAAAATAATAATCAACAATAAGAATAGGGATGCGTGTCATGTTTCCATTTAATCCAACATACTGTATACTATTTGTACTGTAATAATATCTTATAGATGTATTTTATAAAGTTCATTTGTAATGTATTCAAGTGAATGTCCGTTCGTTTGCGATCAACGCACCTGTATTACAGAAGTTGTAGATATTATTTTTGTTATCACGGATTATGAAGGGAATCCAGCCGGAAATTCAAGAATATTCCTCTTCCTGTTCGAATTACTCGTCCATTATTTTCTATAACTCCCCTCATTCTATTATATTCTTGTACTAGAAATTTTAGAGGTTTTTCTAATTGTTGGAGTTAACTGAAATTTGAACGTAAATACTGTTGTTTTTTTGGGAGAAAAACCGGAAATAGATTGTACAACCGGATATTGCAGGAACGCAATAAGGTTAAACGATTTTTGTCTGTTTTGATATCAAGGACGATAATTTTTATGCATGCTTCGTTATTATCATTATTTATGCTAAGTAACATTCTAAATTTTGCAATTTGTTCAAAAAATTGTAGGAGATTGTGAGTGATTTACAAGGAAATTGCCCGAGTGTCCCCCGACGATTTCACTCGCCTCGAAAGCCTTACCTGTCGTGAATAAATTTGAGTTTCTATTAAAGTTTAGATTCTAGTAATTTTCTCTAAATCAAGTCCAGATTGGATAGGGCGGAGAAGTTGGGTTTTCACAGCGGTCGACTGGGAGGCCCATGCCTTTGCCTTTTCAATTTAAATTTAAATATGGAATTTTTAATAAGCGATATCTCGCTTATTTTTGGAAATATCGCAAGAATTGAAACAAATTCAAAAAGAGCATTTCAAGACGGATCTAAGGATTATTTTCGTTTCAGAAAATTCCGATTGAATTTTGAGTTACAGAGGAAAATATTGAAGCCTGTTTCTTACAATTAGTGATATTTTACAATATTTTTGTATTTTTCCTCATAACTTAACCAATGTTGTTTATTTTTCAACGATTCTAATAGAGTTTATAGAGAATTAATAGCGTTTTCCAACTCTACAAGAAATTTCCTAATCGGTTCATTACTTTTCCGGAAAATTGCCAGAAATTTGAAGGATCTATATTACACTTTTTTTCAATTTAATATCCAAACAGTATCGATATTTAATAATCGATAACTCGTTTATTTTCGTAGATATGGCAATGACAAAAACAGCATTAGGAAGAGCATTTCAAGGAGCATTAGAAGAAGTTTTTCGATTTGGAAAATTGAATTTAAATTTAAATTTATAGAGGAAAATCTAAAACAATGATTTTTCTATATTTTTGCACATTTTTCTATATTTTCGCTGATATTTAGCCAATATTGTAAATTTACAAATGATTTTTGCACAGTTTATATAAAATTGAAAGCACTTTCCAAATCTCTAAGAAATTTACCAATCATCTTGCTAGTTTTCCGGAAAATTACCAAAAAGTTAAGCGTCTATAATATACCTTTTGGTGTCTGAACAATGCCAATATTTAATAATCGATAAATTGCTTATTTTTGTGAATGTTGTAATGAATAAAACAGCATTAGAAAGAGCACTTCAAGAAATATCAGAGGTAGTTTTTCGTTTTGGAAAATTCTACTTGAATTCTAATTTATAGACGAAAATCTAAGAACATGATTTTCATCTATATTTTTACACATTTTTCTACATTTTCACCAATAATTTAGCCAATTTTGTCAGATTAACAATGATTTTCGCAAAATTTATAGAAAATGAAAAGGGCTTCCCAAATCTGAGAGAAATTTCCAAATAGTGTTCCAGGAAATTGCTAAAAACTGGAGGCCTTGTATTACACTTTTTTTCGATTTGGTGTCGAAAAAATGCCAAAATTTAATAATCAATAATTTGCTTATTTTCGAAAATATTGTAACAAATAAAACAGCATCAGAAAGGGCATTTCAAGAAGCATTAGCCGAAGTTTTTCGTTTTGAAAAATTTCAATTGAATTTAAATTTATGGACGAAAATTTACGAAAATGATGTTTCTCTATATTGTTGCGCATTCTTTTATATTTTCGCCGATAATTTAGCCAGTATTGTAAATTTACGAATGATTTTTGCAAAGTTTATAGAAAATGGAAAACGCTTTCCGAAACTTCAAGAAATTTGCCAATCAACTTGCTAGTTTTCCGGAAAATTGCCGAAAATTGAAGGACTTCTTAACAATCGATAACTCGATTGTTTTTGGAGATAAATGAAATAACATGCGGAAGAAAATTCAAGAAAAATTTTTATTCCGGAAAATTACACCACCGGGGCCAAAATGGTCCAATCCGACACTGTCTAAAACATCAAGAGAAATCCTCATATAACACTGCACCTACAACATTTAAAAACTTTATAAATACCCGTGTAGAGATAAGTTTGTTGATTTATTTCCACTAAATAATCGATTTTTTGTAGATCAATACGGTATTCGTTTAACACTGCATAATTAAATGTTAATAATTGAAATAGATGTAATTTAACACGCTGTCTATAATCACTTTCGATCGAAGTGAATGCAAACTCGTAACTTGATTCATCCGTTTATTATCAAATATCATTAATAGATACGGAACTCGTGTCCGTTTTACTGTAGATTGTATCAAGTTACGCCCCACGTCCTCTTTTCAACGCATAACTCTAACAAATTATCTCAAACAAGTTCACCTATCGCTTGATTAAGTTTATCGATGACACTTTTAATTTATAAATGGAATAAAGTAAAATAATTTAAAATTAAAGTAATCGAGTAAATGGTGAAATGTAAACGTAGGTCGTAACTAGCTGCATTCTTTGATAAATACCAATGTCACGTCAATTTTAGCAGAATGAATCTACATTCCATTTTAGAATTTCTACAAAATAGAAAATTTGATAAGCTCTAAGCGTTAATTTTTTGATTATCGACCAAATTCTAATAGATTCCAGATCTATAAAGGCTTAAATTCTATAAATTTCTTTGTTTAAAATAATTAGCAACACCAACAAGAACTAATTAGTCAATTTCACCGCGTGTTAAGGTCTAACCTTGAACTTGTTGGGTAATTCGTGTTGTTTGTATACGTTACGCTAAGATACCTTTTAAGGTGATTCGATATTTCTATTTTTGTACCCATTTTTTCGAAAATTGCCCAATTCTGCATACGAAATTAACGTTTAATAATAAAATACAATTATTAAAATATTGTGCAATTACTTTATTCACAATTAATTTTTATATAAAAATGTGATTATAATGAGATTGATTGTTGAATGAAAAAGTGACAAGCTTAATTGCTTCTACTAATCTTTATAGAGACTTTTACCTTTCTCTACAGTCTATTATCACAAATCTACAACGACGACAAATCGTGGAAAGTCTCGAGTAATTTCCATTTTTTCTCGATTCGATTATAATGGAGTGAAATGGAAAATTTCGCTGACTCATTGCCGGCGTATTAAAATTTTTCCTCTAATAAGCCTGTGTAACTAATGCTGAATAATTACAAATCCATCACCTTCAATTTTCATCATCATCATCATCATCATCATCAGATTTTATAGATAATTGAAGAGAATTGGAGATAAAATCGAAGAATATCAGTTTACTTGAAAGCAAAAATCAACGGTATAATTTTAATTGCCTACACTGTAACGGTTTAACTAGATTTAAAATTCGACAATCAAATATTTTAACGAATTTAATTAGTTTGAATTAACTATAAAGTTGCAAAATCCTATAATCTTACAAGATAATGGTGTGTAATCAAAAAATAATTGTTACATCTTTGTTTGTTTATAAGAAAATTGCCGAATTCCCTCGATTGAGCAATAACGTCCACAAATATACAGTTATTGTAATAATTTGACGCAATAATAAAGAATCTGGCCAATGATTAAGCTGTAATTCCACTTAATTTCTAGTTTATCTCTAATTCGATAACGGATCCTTCAACATTAGAAGAAACACGACCGAATTGTCAAATATCTTCAATTATAATCAGAAATCGTATAAGTATGATTACTTATTTTAGTATAGTTCCAGAATACGGCATAATTGTACGGTTTGATTTGCTGGTAAATGTATTTAAATGGCAACCAGATTAGAAAACCGGACCGAATCACTAGAGGCAGCTTCGATAGAAATTGGATTTCATAGAAAAGAAAAAGTAATGTTTTTTTATTAAATGAATTACAAATGTATAGGAAAGCTGTTTAAAATCCATATGTTGTTGTCGGTTAATCGTATCAATATCCGAGCACGTTTCCTTTCTCTTTGTCCACAAAATACTCGATAAGAATACAAATTTTGGGGTTTATATGCTAATTTCTAGTGGCCGAAATGCAATTTTTAAACCCCGAATTTCGGTGATTATCAATTGCACGCATCTAGAAGAGCCCCTCTTCGTTGTTGTGTTCACGAGGCGAAACTTCTCCATAGAAGCAACAGCAACCTCGTTTCCAACGTCTTGAGAGAGTACCGTTGTGTGCAGTTCTTCACCGACAACGCGAATAGAAGTCCAACAACTCTCGTGTATTTCAGTTTTATTACTCCACCGATCAATATTTAATCGATACTTCCTGCCCTACCGGATATCCTGGTGTTTGTGTTGTTATCGTTGTCATCATGTCTTGTATCGTGTCTTCCTGATCACCATCGAAATTCGTGTGTAATGAGCAAAATTCGAACATCGGAGAATTACAATAAATCGAAAATGTTGTTATTGCCGGAAATTTCGATTCCACAGGTGAGTTACAATTGTGATTAAAATTGGATGGATTCGTTGTATTTCCGCACTGATTACAATTTGAGCAAATTTCGAGGTAATCAACTTTGTTGACGACGGAAATTTCTCTTGGAGAATTCGTTTTAGAACAAAACTGGAAAAACTAAACAATAGACTAATTAATTTGTAAATTGTAGAATTGATAAAAACCGGAATGAATCATCGAAAAATTGTAAATTTTTATGGAGAAAGTCACCGGTTATCAATGTTTGCTTAATTATCTGATTGTTTGTTAATTATACTTATAAATCAACAGCTGTAGGGAATTCGATTAATTTTACAATTTTACAAGAAACGTTGACATTAATGGAAATTATAAATAATAAAACCAAGCTGCATGACTCTTGTTTTTTGTTGGAAACAAAATACTACAAGAATATTGTCGATGCACACAATTACCCAGTCGGTGGAAGAATTTGGGCAATAAAAATCGAACCAAAATAGACAAATATCGATTATAAATCGTTTGATTTGAATAAAAGTAGGCAAAATCAACGTTTACAGCTTTTATTTTCGAACGAAATTTACGTTGTTTGTATTGCTATATTTTATGTGTCATTAGAACAAGTGGATATTTAATAGCTTCAGCATCTTTATATTACATGGTTCAAGTGATAAAATAAAATAGTTGAGTCACATTCCACTATTTAAGTAGCTATTAAACCGTACTGTGTTTATTAAAGTGTAAACGAATACCATTCATTACCATAATAAAATACGCACGTATATTCCTCTTAAATATGATCCTGTTATTATTTTTTATGCGGCAAGTCTATTAATTTCTATACTTGACTGGCAATTTTAAATCAAAATTATTGATTATTTGTGTATGAATCGTGACTTTAACAACGAAAATGTGTTGTTAAAGTCCTTAACCTTGATAACAATCACTATTCAAATTAACTTGTAAGAATTTCAACTATTCTCATGGAAAGACAATAGATTTGTAAGAGTTTAAAATAAAAGAAATAATGACGACAAAAAGGAAATGGGTAATTAAATTTTTGGTCGTTAACCTTTAATATTTCTCGATTGTATTATCCTCCGAAAAACCTTGTAAAATTGTCGACCATCTGTAAAGAATGATTTGTTAAATCTTAAGAATAATTTCCAATTCGATAAATTCTATTGAGAATTTTCATAACTCTTCTACGGTATTTAGATAGAAACAATAATTGAAATGTGTAGGTGTGTCGGTATAAGGAAATTGTCGTTTATAGAAAATCAATTAATGGAAACTACTGCCTTATGGTTGACCATAATTGCAATGAATTTTAATTAATAAGAGTTATAATTGGAAAGAAAATAAAGCTGCATGACGGTGGAATTTGCAAAAATGGTGGATGCGCCAAACTAATCCGACTTCAATTAAATCCATTTTTGCTCAATTTCTCGTTTTAAATTGCCGCAAAGAGAAGATTTTCTAAGGAAAACGATACAATTTTCGAATTTTAGTATTACAATAGGTTTTATTAGAGGATTTATTGGAAATTTTGAGCCTATTTCCACCTACTATTACTTTAATTTACGATAAAATTGAGTCTATATTCGGTTTGTGTCAAGCGATATGTTTGAATAAATATTGGGATAGACTAAATCTGATCTATCAACATTACAGTTATGATAATTTCCCATCTAATTTGAGGTACGTTGGTGAAATTATTCAAAATCGCAGTAAAACCGCAGTAGACTAGAAAATTCGGCCTCTTAATTCAGATTTAAACGATATTCGATCTAAACAAAAAATGTTAATTGAATTCAATTAATTAAACTATTCGCGTAAATTCTTGGATTTCACTTTCACCGAATACGCTTCAAGTGTCCTTTAAATCAACCAACAATTTCTCTGACCTTTAACTGATTGTAAATGGAAAGAAAATTAGCCGATTTCAATGTAATTTTTCTATTTATTTGTTAGACACAATAAATGCTCGTGTCAATAACCAAACAGGAAAAATTAACGTTGGATAACAATAATCAAGGATAGAGTTAGAATTGACCACAATGTTACGTGGAATAATTTATCGATGCAATAAAATCGAAACGAAATTGGAAAAAAACGATCTGATATTGAGAAATTTATACATTTCCCTTTACGGTTAATTAACGCCAACATCCGCATTTGTTGTTCCAATATTTTTCCAATATTTTATAATTATTGCAATAAGAAATAAATCAAGCAATAAAAAGGTGAAGAAATTTGTTATTGACAAAGTTTAATTTCCTCTATTCACTGTTTATGTTCGATAAACCGCTATATTGAACCAACTAATGATGATAACTTATGCAAGTTGTAACGTTAAAACATATAAATAGTTCCAGTGCCGGACTGGCCATTTTGGCCCTGGTAGAAATTCGAAAACCCGCACTAGATCTTCGTGGCGTGCGACAAAATTTTTCTCGCTAGTTTTCCAAAAACAAGATTATTAAAAAGTGTAATACAAACCCTCAATTTTTTGTAATTTCCCGGAAAAGTAGCAAACTGATTGGAAAATTTCTTGAAGATTTGAAGAACGCTCTCCATTTTCTATGTAGAATGAAAAATCGTGCATAAATTTATCAAATTTGCTAAATTATTGGCGAAATTGTACAAAAATATATAAAAAACGTTCTCTTAAATTTTTGTTCAGAAATTCATTTTCAATTGAAATTTTCCAAAAAAAGAAACACTCTCTAATCGTCCTTGAAATGCTCTTTCTAATGCTGCCTGATTCATTGCAATATTTATGAAAATAAGCAAGTTATCGATTATTAAAATACAGGCGTTGCTTGAATACTAAATCGAAAAAAAGGTGTAATAGAGACCTTTCAATTTTTGGAAATTTTCGGAAAAATAGCTAGTCGATTAGAAAATTCCATTTAGATTTAGAAAGGGCTTTTCACTGGACAAAAATCATTCTTGAACTTATAAAATTGACTAATTTATGATGGAAAATACAGAAAAATGTGCAAAAATATGGAAAAAATCATGCTCCTAGATTTTCGCCTGCAATTTCTCAAAACCAAAAACTTTCTCTAATGCCCCTTAAAATGCTCTTTCCAATGCTGCTTTATTCATTGCAATATTTAGGAAAACAAGCAAATCATTGATTATTGAAATATAGGCATTGTTTGTACACCAAAAGCTGCAATGAGCTTAACTTTTTGGCAATTTCCTGGAAAACTAATGAACTGATTGGGAAATTTCTTCAATATTTGAAAAGCGCTTTCCTTTTTCTATAAATTTAGTGAGAATCGTTGGAAAATAAACAACACTCCTGAAGTTACGAGGAAAAATTTAAAAATATTGTCAAATATTACGAAAAAAACATGCTTCAACATTTCCCTCTGTAACTCAAAATTTAATCGCAATTTACTGAAATGGAAAAACTCCTTAAATCCACCTTGAAATGCTCTTTTTAAATCTATCGAAGTTTTTCAGATATTTCCAAAAACAAGCAAAAAAATTCAAATTTAAATTTAAAAGGCATGGGCCTCTTATAGGAGTAGAAATTCTTCTGGCGCATCCACCAATTTTGACAAATCGCCCCACAAACCCGACAATCTCTCTATTTTTGGACGATTTTCCACTCGTAAATTAACCGATTTGTTTTGAAATTCCAGGGCTCTGATCCGCGAGTGGCCACCTGTCGTGGTAAACTCCAAAATCGCCGTTCGAAATTGAACCAGGAAATCAACAAAGAACTACGTCTACGCGCCGGTGCCGAGAATTTATTCAAAGCCACAACAAATCGCAAATTACGCGAAACTGTTGCATTAGAATTGAGTTTTGTTAATTCGAATTTGCAATTATTGAAAGAACAATTAGCCGAATTGAATTCATCGGTTGAAGTGTATCAAAGTGACAGGTAAGAATGCTGATAATTATCAAATAATTACTATTTAATATTTATCAACCTGTAATAACCTAGATTTTAGCGATTCAAGTTTATAAAAACAATAATTGTTTTTATTTGTTGAAAACGGAGATTTTCCTCGTTTCAAACAGTTATCTGAAAGTATCTAGGCCGTGTTGGCGTAGCACTTCAAGATACACAACAAAATCAGCAATCACTCTCTAACACACCTTTCAAATTGTTGTTATCTTTGAAAATCTATTTAAAAAAAGTGTAATTGCCGAAATTTCGCTCAATAATTGCGTTATAAAACCAAAATCATACACGTACGACTCGAATTGACCCAGATTCTGTTGCCAGTTTTGTTATCCGAACAGGTTTTAGAGGAAATCTACCTTAACTGTACTTAAACATGTTTTTTTTATGTCGTATGCGTACAGCACTGATGGTGTGATGCCGATGATCCCGTTGGGTCTCAAAGAAACGAAAGACATCGACTTTCGGGAGCCGTTCAAAGACTTCATATTGGAGCACTACAGCGAAGATGCCGGACAATACGAGGATGCCATAATCGATTTCATGAATACCCGACAAGCTATACGGACCCCATTAAGAGACTTAACCGGAATCTCGCTACTGTTCCGTTATTATAACCAACTATATTTCGTTGAACGACGATTTTTCCCACCAGATCGATCGCTCGGTATCTATTTCGAATGGTTCGATTCATTAACAGGTAGTTTCCTTTCGTTCAATCGATGATTTTTCTGTATTGTTGGTAATTTTAGGTGTGCCATCATGTCAACGAACTGTAGCCTTCGAGAAAGCTTGTGTTTTATTCAATATGGGCGCAATCTACACGCAAATCGGTACAAAACAAGATCGTTGCACGACTAAAGGTCTCGATACTGCTGTTGATAGTTTCCTACGAGCGGCTGGTACTTTCAAATACATCCACGAGAATTTCACGAATGCCCCCTCGATGGATTTAGGGCCGGAGATGTTGGAAATGCTCGTCCATTTGATGCTTGTAAGAAATTCTATTATTCTACAAATTTATTGAATATTTTAATGATTTTTAAATAGGCGCAAGCAAGAGAGTGTCTTTTGGAGAAGCTCGAATTGCAATCGAAAGAGAACCGCTCGATCGATATCTGTTTAGATTTGGCCCAAGAAGCTGCCCAATTAGCCGCATGTTATCACCATGTTTACGAATTGATAACAAACAAATCGGTACATGATTACGTGCCTTATAGTTGGACCTGTTTAATACAAGTGAAAAAAGAATATTATACCGGTATGGCGCATTATCATGTTGCTAATGGGGTTTTATATAAAGAAGTGGCGAAAATGTCGCAAACAACAAAAACAACCCTAGAAACAATCCATTTAGAAAACTCGACAACAACCCAATTAGATATACGATTACCGAAAGACGACACAGAACGGAGACTATTAGGACGGGCGCATTTGCGCGAAGCTCTAGTTATACACGAGGAATGCCAGCGTTTACACCGAATGTGTCGGGAATTACGCGGTAAACAGGCTTTAATAAGCGTGCTAAAGAACACCCACAAAACCGTACTGCAATGTTATACGAACACAGAGAATGAGGATGATTTTAGCGATCTATTAGACCCGCCGAAAATCCAACCGAATACCAAATTTCAACTACAATTAACACCACCAGATTTTGCACAATATCGCGTCAATGATCTATTCCGTGGTCTGGGACCTATTGCGATATTCTCAGCGAAACGCCACTGGACTGCACCCAGACTGATACAATTGCATCGAGCCAACAATACCGAAGGTTTCGGGTTTTTCTGTACGCGGCGATGCTCCAGTCATCATAGCTTTAGTTGAGTCCAACTCTTTGGCCGCTGTAAGTTTTCGAAATTTGATCTCAAATCGGATTTATTTTATTTTATTTTGTAGTTTGGCGGCGTTAAAGAGGGCGATTTTATTGTTGCAATTTCCGATACGGATGTTAAATGGTCATCGCATAGTGAAGTTGTAACGTTAATTAAGAATGCCGGCGATTCGTTAAGTTTAAAATTGGTCACACCGATGGATCGTAATTATTTAAAACCAACGAAATCAACTGAAAAGGGTTCGATTTCTACTCATAGTAGTAGTTCGGGTGTATCGAGCGGTATGTCTAGTCCTTCTGGTTCTGTAGCACAACACAATAATAATAATAACAATACGAATAATAGTAAACGATTGAATTGGAATCCATTCAAACGGCATTCTTCAACGCGAGACGGTAAAGATTTTTATGAAAATGTGATTTTACGCTAACTTATTCTATTTTAAACAATATCGACTGATTTGAAACGTATTTATTTCTTATCGATTTATTGTCAGAAAAACGTGTTTGAGGTTAAGGGGCCGGACTAGAATTCGGTAAGAAAAGTGGAACATTTAACGATTTCTCGTTGATTTTTTAACGAAGACTCAAGTTCTTGGGTTGGTTCGAAAGAGAATTTCAAACTGCATTAAAGAGGCTCTATGGTCTTGGAAAACGTTATGAAAATTTTGGATTGTAGATGAAAATCTGGAAGCTTGAGTTTTCTTAAATTTTCCCCATAATTCAGCTAATTGGAAGTTTCCCAAATTTGTAAGAAATTTCCCAAGCGTAATTTCCGGAAAATTAAGAAAATTAAGTTTATTGAAGATTCCCTTGTACAATATTCAACAAAGAAAGTTAAATGTCCCATTTTCGGAAAGCTTATTCATGGGAAATTGACATAATTTTGAAAATTCGGGGAAAATCATGGGGCAATTTGTTAGGCATTTTCAACATTTAAACATGATTGTTTTGAACCAGGTCGTTTTTCTGCCTGATTTCCTATGGATTTTAAACTTATACTATGTGAAAAATTTGCCCATTTTCATGGAGAAACCACGTAAAAAAACAAACTTTCTCGTTTACTAAGTACCGCATAGATGGTGCTGTTATTACAATTTTGATAGGTGAGTGTTCTACTTTATCAACTGATTGTGCGAGGTTGCCAAATATTTTAATATACCACAATGCCGATTATTGGATTTATCTTTGCTCTCGAATATTTGAATAATTTTTACGAGGTCATGGTTTCATAAACATAAAAACCTCGCAAGGTGAACAGGGGCTCCGAGAGCCATCACGGGCCCCTTCCCTTTCAACCTATGTTTACTTTTCGTAGTATCGTGATAAAAAATTAAATGAGCGCAGAGCTAGGATGTCTTTGGGGCCCTCAGATAGCTCTCTGTCGGCTAGGCCCGGGCCCCAGAACTTTGACCCCTTTATCCCCATCTTTCCTGGGGCCTGAAGGTGAATGAGTATTATAGACAATGGCAAAATTAGGATAACAGCACCATCTATGGTTCTTCAGTAAACAAAAAGGCCTGTTTTTCACGTGATTTCCCATAAAAATGAGAAAATTTTTCACATAACAATAGCATAACACTGAAATCCATAGATCTGTCTATAAATTGAAAAAAAGCTGGTAAAAAACAATAATGTTGAACAGGCGAAAATATCTAACAAATTTCCCGATGATTTTCTCCAAATTTTCAGCAATTACGCCCTGTATTGCGTGAATTTTCCATGTGTAAGTATCCCGAGAATGTGTTGAAAGTTGTGCAAGGAAACTTGCAATTTTGCGTAATTTTCCGGAAAATTACTGTACCGTTTTGGAAATTTCTTGCGTATTTGGAAATTTCTTTCAATTTCCCCTCAATTAAACTCCACATTCATAGCAAACAAATCGATATAAGCTGATTTATGGAGGAAACTTTGAAAAAAACACATACTTCTAGATTTGAATCTATAAATCAAAATTTCCACTATATTTTCCAAAATTATCAAATTCTTCTTATACAGCTTGAACTGCTCTTTTGAACAAGCCCAAAAATTTGAGTGTTCATTAAAAAATAAACGAGAAATCGTTCGTCAAAAATTCGATTTTTTTGGCCGAATTCTAATCCGGCTCTAAAATTTCAAACAATCATATACATAACCGGCAATTCGCACTAGAAACATTATAAATTAGGAACAGGTTTTCTTGTGTCCTTAAAACGAATTGCCAGTTCGGTATGTATAAATATAACGAGAACGCTTATGTGTAATTAAATTTAGCTGTTTTGTTGAAGTTATTCTTTATTTTTCAAATATTTTAACATAAAATCTAATCAATTTAATTATTGTTATTAAATTTGTAGACTCTAATATAAGACTATATTACAATTATACAAAATCAAATAAAATAAAATATAATTATTGGCGTTATTCACCATCCGATGAACTTGTATCGAAATCCATTTGTTCCACAAACTTTCGATGGGTCCTTTTGGCACATTTCTTGTATGATTGAACTTCAAAAAGGGGTGTAACTATACAAATATTACACCAGTTTAATCTATCCCGAATTTCAGTGGTAATATTGCTTGATTTAACACCGATATGGAATTGTTTTTGTTTAAATCGCAAGCGATATTTATTGCAATTTCCAAATTTTCGGCGATAATCAAAAAAACATTCCTCACAAATTCTAATGCCGTTATTAATATAAAACGAGAAATACAAACACAAATTGCCGGTTGCATAATATCGGTCCAGATCGTCCTCCCATAAGAAGAATTTGAACAAGTCGAGACATGTTATCTTCTTGCCGAATCCGTAATTTTCCACGAGATTTTCATGCATTTCGTGTTGTAATAAAAAGGCTTGATAACCGTCGTGTGTCTTTGTGACTTCTTTCCAAATTTCACTCCATTTAATTTCCGAGTAGATTTTTAAAGCATCGTTGATACTTGTTTGCGGTAATATTTGGTATAAACTTGAAAAATTTCCTATTGGTATGGTTTGAATTAGTTGTTTCAACGATAAATCGTACAATGTTGGTAGGCTTAATTGGCAACTCATTTTTGGATTAAATCAAAATTCAACCAGATATTGTAAATTTCAATAATAGACTGCAAAAATGAGATTATTTTTTTATTAGAGATAAATATGAAAGGAACAGGAAACCAGAGTGTGCGTTAACAGAGATAATCCCACTGGCGTTTGCGGTTTTATACTGATGTTATCTGGAATTTGACCCTCAATTTATCAATTTTGAAGATGGGGTGAGGGTAACTGAATCTTGACCCTAAATTCCCTAAAATTTAGGAATTTGTGAGGCGTTAGGTTGGTAGTTAAGGCACTATATTCGGTACTCTCACTCACATAACGAAAGATTTTATTCGGCTAAGAATAGACAACGTTGCAACATATAGCGCGAAATTTAAAAAATTGTAAAGTCCCACACTAAATTAGAAATAATACAATGCCCAATTTCCAAATGTTACTATCAATTATAAAACTATAGCTAATCACCAATCACTAAAATCACTAGAATACTAAACAAACTCACATTAAATAAACAGGTGATGAATTCAAAATAAGTTTGCTGTTGCCAGATTAGTCATATCATTATTAAAAATAGTTTTAATTAGATAATCTTTTTTTAATAAATAGTAGTTAATTGTTTTAATTAAAAACAATGATTTTATTGTAATCAACATTTTTCCATAACAAAGCCACATTCAATAATTTTAACATAATTAATAATAATTTAGAGTAGGGATAAGGAGAGCAAGTAGGCACATCAATTTTGTCATCCTCAAAAAATATCAATTTTCAAAATATAAATTTTCGCTTATTTTCCAACGGATTTTAATGATTTGAACGGTATTTGAAAGAGCATTCCAAGGAGCATATTGTGGACTATCAGAATTTTGTAAATCTGGATGCGATCTAGAGTTACAGAAGAAAAACTAAAGCATGTTTTTTGGCATTTTTACTTTTTTTACATTTTTCCTCAACTTTACCAATATTGCTTCTTTTTATTGATTTTCGGAAAATTTATAGCAAATTAAAAGCGCTTTCCAAATCTGCAAAGACCTCCTTGAGAACTTATAAATGTACGACTATTTTGTGATTATAGCGAGATTGAAATTTGGAAAATTTACTGGAAATTTATGGTGGGAAATTTTCACCTATTATTTCTATTTATTAAAATTAATTATTTTTGTATAAATGTATTGCAATTTATAGACAATTTCATTACCTTTTCGACGATACCATTGTTGCTATAAAAAAATTGAAAATCCTTCGGAAAATCTATGTTGAACAAGACTGTGTCGGTTGTCTGAAAAGCGGCTGATTTAGTTCATCTAGTACCGGATAGATGGTCGTAATAGTAAGTATAGATTCTATTGTGTTAATAAAACAGATTCTATACAGGTTGTAGAACATTATTTAAGCTCATAGTAGCCTATGATTTGGCGAACGTATATTGGTTTCTTGTTTCAAGTAATAATCTGCATTACCGACAAGCTATTGAAATAAGAGGATGTCGGTAATGCAGATTGCTAAGCTGAAATAAGAAGATGACCTACGTTCACGAAGTCATAGGCTACTACGAGTTTAAATAATGTTGTACATCCTGTACCTGATGACCATCTATCCGGTACTATACTCTATTTTTAAACTAGGAGGAGTGATTTCAATTTTTCGTGCCTAAATGACAGCTCATTGGCTATTTTACAAACAAGTTTACATAACTCAATGTTGATAGTACTCAACTATGTATTACTGATTAATTATAAAAAGTAATTCTTATCAAGGAACTAAATATGTTAGATTTAAAGTAAAAATGCGCCATAAATATTTGAAATTTACGGCCAAAACGATCCAGTTTTTGTTTCTAGTGACTTTTTTGTGTAAACTCGGCTTTAGTCATTACTTCTCCTAGTTTAAAAATAGAGTACAGTAAACTTTTATTTATCAAAATAATGGTAAACTATTATAGAAATATTCAATTAATGGAATAAAAGAACATAAAGGAAGAACATAATGGAATAAAAGTCCCTAACTTCTATTAATTTAATGCCTTAAGAACTTAGTAACTTTTTCTATACTTAGTTGGCATTACAGTTGAATTAACATGTAGTCATAACAAAAGTATTGTTTTCAATAATGAACTGTTAGCTCATTGGTTGTTTTAAAATTTGGCGCCTTTATAGAAAGCCAGTTGTTTTGTTTTTAATGACGTATTGTTAGGTTGTTGGTTACTTTCAAATTTTGCGCCTTTATATAAGAACCAATGAAATCTTTTCTAAATTAATCGTATATTTAGTGAGTGAATTGAGTAGAGCTAAATTGTCGAGTTTAGCTAAACTTTAGTGTCTGTGTGTAAACCTAGATTAATATTTTATCCGATAGAGAATAAACAATTTTGTGAAATTTGAAAAATCGTAAATTCTTACCCTTATAATTAGAAATAACGCAATATTTCAATTAAAATTTCAAATATCCAAATCAATTATAAAATTATCACTAATTACCAAAATACTAAACAAACGCACAGTAAATAAACTAAGGTTATGATTTCAAATCAAGTCACATGACCATTAAGCAGTAATGCCAACTAGTGGTACTTAAAGTTACTGGTAAAATTAGGGATTTTAATGGATTTGAGTGATTGAATCGAGTAAATTTTAGAAAATTAAAATGAAAAATCATAAAAAATGCTAATTGAGAATTTTATAGCAATCTGAATTGATTATATAATTTTAGTTGTTAATTGGATAAATTCATCGAGCGCTACAATTAGCCGCACGCGGTTCCAAAAGTAGGGTTATGTTGTTTGTTGTGACATTTGAAGCGTCACGTTGGTTGGGTCATGTTCGATTGATTTTTCCAAATTTTTACCAAATAATTCCAATTACTAATCGATTATTAATCGAGTATAGTGTGTAATTATGTCATCATCGGCACGAAAATGCAAAAGTTGTGGCAGTTCCGATATCGAAGTCGATCCAGCTCGCGGCGATGCCGTCTGTACGAATTGCGGTTCAGTATTGGAAGTGAACATAATTGTAGCCGAAGTACAATTTGAAGAAGGTGCCGGTGGTAAAAATAACGCAATTGGACAATTTGTATCCGCCGATTCGAAGGGTGTTTCCAGCAAATTTGGACCCTGTACGTTGTACCAACAATACTCGAATTAACTCGATTTTAATCGTTTTATTACAGCGTTTCACTCGGGCACCGGTACCGAATCCAGAGAGTTAACGTTGAAGAAATCCAGGGATGGTATAACACGATTGTGTAGACAATTACAGTTGAATCAGCATTGTATCGATACGGCGTGTAATTTTTTTAAATTGGCTCTAACTAGGAATTTGACGAAGGGTAGACGGAATACGCACGTTTATGCAGCTTGTGTCTATCTAACTTGTAGAACAGAAGGGACTGCACGTATGCTTTATTGTTAAATTTGATATAATTTGATTATAATTTTTTTAATTGTAGATTTACTGATTGATATCAGTGATGTTCTACAAATTTGTTGCTACGAATTAGGACGGACTTATTTGAAATTGTCGCAAGCATTATCGATTAATATCCCGGCAGTTGGTGAGTTTATTTATTTATTTATTTAAACTTGAATAAGGTAGAAATGATAAACATAATTACCAAGGTATATTTTATCTATTTATCACATTATTATCAGATAACATGCTAATTGTTGCTTTATTTGTATTGCCCATTGGATCAAATAACGCAGAAACCTTGGTTTTAGTTTTATTGAATCGTTTATAAAGAGCTAATTCTAAAAGATAATTTTCTTCTATAATAGAATTCGAGATTTTTATTCAACCCTGTTTTGATTAATACGGACTGAATTATACTACTAGCTTAGATGTCTCTTGAATTTATAGATTACATTATCACTTTGATTATAATGAGGCGATTTAAGATTATCTCGAAAAATATCTAAATATTGTTTCTATTTTAAACATTATTTATATAAAATGTTATTTTCGAAGAGGGTGAACACAATAAGTCTAATTATTTTGTTAAACTAAAAGAAAACATAAACATATAAAATATCCCTATATTCACAGCACAATAAACCAACAGCAAATTAAAAGTAATAATAATAATAAACAAAAAGGAACATTCTATAACAATTTTTTAAATAAAACAAGATTAATGTTCCTCATACGATGGTCCATAGAATATTAATTCAGGTATTTGACCACCTTGTACACCAGTACCGTTCGTACTTTCCGATGAACATTGAAATTGGAATGTTACTTGTCCAACAGTAACTTCACTCATACCCTCTTGACCGAAATAACTCAATTCACCACCATCTAATATTGCCGATGCTGTATAGAATGTTTCCGGTTCGATTTGTATTGGATTATCGAAATAAACATGAAATGTATTACTAGAACCATCCGAAAAGAATTTCGTATTATTCTCAGCTAATATACGTCCGAGACGTTTCAATTCGATTTTAACATTATAATCGGCGGCACCATTCGATGAACCATATAAACCGAAACCGACAACGAATATACGACGATCAACTGAGAATTGTATACTGTCACAACGGCCACGATAGCGCCATTGGTTCGATCTGTAGGCGCACGATTGGAATCGGTGGCAAACCTACAAATTCATTTTTAAAATAGAAATTTATTATTTTAAAGTTTTACCTGTGATTTTAGGCCGGTTCGTGGTTTTATCGGATATTGTAAATTCGGTTTATTATTTGCTGTAAAATGGAAGAATATATCGATTGTTTCTTGTTGTGTTAATATACCCAATTGTGCAGCACCATTAGCGAATTCATCTAATGTCATTGTTGGTATACGAATTAAATATAATGCATTGCCTAATACATTACGTTTATTTTGTGGTGTTGTTTCAATATCACGTCTTAAACATTCAGCATGTGCCCAATTTAATGCAGCTTCTAATAAATTCATTTCTTTACAATTTAATGTTTCACGTCCCAATACCGATTCCAATGTTGACATATCAATATCGACGAAACCATCCGATTTCAATGCCATCTCGGCCTGTAATCCCAAGGAAATTTATTGTTAGGTAAAATGAAGTGTTCTCAACGTTTTTAATAATCCATATATTTAACAACACAATAATACAGTTATGATTATACAAAAATTTCCAACATCTATGCTGTAAATATGTGGATTAAAACAGGAAAAATTCAAGCAATAATCGGCAATTTTTATCGTTTAATTTTCGATTAATTCACTTAAATTTTCACTATTTTCGTTATATTAATACTAAAGATATGTATGTATATAAAAACGTTGAGCATCTATTTACATAATTATTAAAACATTGAGTATTTTTGCCTTTAATTTAGAAGCTAGACATTGATCTACACGATCGTTAAGGGTATCGTCTATGCCTAAAATCCAAAGCGTTCCGTTTTTAACACTTTTTATAGTCAGCCACATAAAATAATCACAAATTATTAGATTACCGGTTGTACATTTATCAATTCGCACGACTGTATTGAACACAATACTGGATTTTATAGTAAATCCACTCCAGTAGAAAGTTTTGAATTTGTTGCCAACCCTATAGTTCAAAGACTAATTACATTTATGTAGAAACGTATGGTAAAATTTATATTCTTGCGTTGGTATCACCAACGAACTAAACAATACTCGTTTGTTTATAGATCAACAATGTAACCTCAAATTTTGTGTTCTTTCTTATTTTTAATGAATTTTGTTTTAAAAGACTTTCTTTACCGTATTTTGTTGATTTTTATTACGTTTTATTGAATTTTGTTTGTGTAATATACCGCTTTATTGTTTATTTAAATTTACCGCTTCCAAAGAATAGGCGTAAGTGTCAAATTCAACACTTTTCATTAAATTACTAGATTTACTATAATTTAGTTACTTTGGATGTAATTTTCGGAAAAACGAGAAAGAAAATTGAAAATCTACTTCCGTCCAAGTTTCGAGTTAACTTTCGTCTATCTAATCGTGTAAATTTCTTTCCATTCTATCAATTGTACAAAAATTTATACGTAAAATATCAACAACTCTTTTTTAACACATAATTATTCGGATTTAAGGAAACTCAGTCTTTTATTTTCAACTATTCTCGCCTAAAGTTGAAGAATTTTATTTAAAATCGAATAAGATATTTGCCCTTTCGATATCTGTGACCGTTTTTGAGATATGCTTCCTTCTCTGCAATTGTCTATAGACTATACTTTGTTTTTAAACTAGACTGAATAATGGCTAAAGCCGAGCTTACTCAGAAAAATCACTAGAAAAAAACACTAGATTTAAATATTTATAACTCGTTTTTACTTTTATACTTTGTTTTTAAGCTATACTCTATTTTTAAACTAGGAAAAGTAATAATTAAAGCCGGATTTACACAGAAAAAGTCACTAGAAACGAAAACTGGAGCGTTATGGTTGTAAATTTAAAAATTTGAGCTCGTTTCTACTTCAAAACACCCTGATAAGAACTAAGTTTTATAATTAACGAGAAATACCAGAGTAGTATCAAAACTTCCATTATTTGTGAGTTGTGTAAACCTGCCTGTGATATTTCACAGACAAATTTACACAATGTCAATAGGACATTTAGGCGCGCAATATATAAATCACTCTTCTTAGTTTAAACATAGAGTATAGAAGTAGACTAAAGCTGTATTTACACAGGAAAAGTCACTAGAATAAAACCCTAGATTATGGACGTATGACTCGTTTTTCCTTTAAATCTAATATCTTAGACATTTTTGAGTTGTGTAAACTTATCTGTGGAATAGCCAATAGGACGTTAACATTTAGGCGTGCAAAATTTAAATCAATCCTAGTTTAAAAATAGAGTATAGAAGACTAAAGCTGGATTTACACAGGAAAAGTCACTAGAATAAACCCCTAGTTTATGGACGTAAATTTATCTATGACTCATTTTTTCTTTAAAACAGACATTTTTGAGTTGTGTAAACTTGCCTGTTAAATACCCAATAGGAAGCGTTTATTCTAGCTTAAAAATAGACGATACCCTTAATTTCAATTAAAAATACGTTGGCAATATTGCAATATTTTCAATTCCACTGCAAGGTGTATTTATTTCGATATAATCAACAAAATTTCCAAATAAATCAACTTTATTGTCGTATTGGTAAAGCTTCACAGATGGTGTTTTTTTTTTTGAAAATTTTGTTTGTATAATTTATGGGATTTTCGATTGTATATAGGCACTAAAACTCATATGCCTTTTTTGTTGTTGTTGTTTATGTTCATGTTGTTGATTTTGCTTATAACGTTTTGTTATAACATCGGTTAAATCAAGACATGATAATGAATGTGTTAAACATACCTGTGCATCAATAACTTCCCAACAACGTTGCATTAATTCAGGCTCTTCAAATAATCTTGATTGACTTAATAATAAACATGCATTCTTTGCTGTTAGACTAGTTTCTAAATAATTAACACAGGCACGTGCTAAATGCGGTACAATATATTTTTTTGCAACATATAATGTTGCCAATACAGTATCAGCTTCTAATTGAATTTCATCACAGTATAAATATCTGGAAAATTAGAAAAAACAAATAGAAATTTTATTAACATTAATTAAATTTATAATTACTTGAGTAATGTAAGAAATGCACAAGGTTCAACATCAGGTACTTCAATTTCATCTTTACATTCAGCTAAACCACCATAAAACATTGCATAAAATACAGAACTACCAGTAGCTAATACATATTTATGTGCTGGTATTGTTTGTTGTAAACTACCAGGATTACCAACAATAAAACGTACATCAGCCATTAAATCATTATTAAACATAGCAGCATTACGTTCACGTACTGTTGGTTTTGTTGCTTGCCAATTTGGATCTAATGTACCTGGTGATGGACTGTTACTAGCTGTACTACTATTACCATTATTATTATTATTTAAATGATTACTATTATTATTATTATTATTAGTATTATTGGTAGTACCACCAATTGGTGAACAACATGGACTTGAAGGTGGTGAACCAGGTGCACTAGCCGGTTGCATCACCTGTAGACTTTCACGTTGTGATATAATATGGGGTGGTGATAGACTGAGAGTACCATTATTTAATGTTTCAGCTATAATTTAATAAAAAATAATTATTAAAACAATATAAATTCAAAATGTATTTCGGTACATCGACAATAGAGGGGGCTTTTCATTTTCTACAAATCTATTGATAAAATAATGATATAATATGAGATAATAATAGATGATAATAAGTAACGTTATTTATTATTTTAGTTGTAATTTAATAGAAAATAATAATTAAATATTTGTATTTTCAAAATGTACATGTATTTCAGTACATTGGCAATAGATGGCGCTTTTGAGTTTCTACAAATCGATAAAATTGTTTATAAATTAATTTAAATTGTAAATAAACAAAAAAAAAAGGGAAATATTGTTTGTCAAATAAAACAATGGATTTTGTTGATTTAAAATTACCGCTTAAAATCGCATAAATAATGATTTTCAATTTTCATTAATTATGTGAATTAATTAACAATTTAAAAATTATAAAATCTAGTCATCTAATTGTTTCGTCAATTTTTTTTGTTTCTTACCATTCATCCAGGCGTTGGTTTGTGTTACAGACATGTTGTCTTGTGTTGCCCTTTTGACAGGTTTCGTAGCAATTTTCGAATATAAATTTGACATTGCCATTTTGTTTTATTATTAATTTTATTTTTATTTAAATTGACGAATAATTACACGTTTAATTGGTAAATAAAAACGAATTTTCTCGCTTTTCAATCGAAAAAAAAGCCCACTTTAAATAAACACCATTCTCTCACTGAACGGCCGCCATCTTTGGTATACTTGTATGCGCGCGTGTGTGTGTGTGTGTGTATATGTGAGACTTGTCATGGTATAATTCGTTTTCATCTCACCTCACCAATCCCCTTTTCCCTAATTTATCAAATATATAACGTGTCTACTAAATTACGGTATTATTTATAAAATTAACAAATTAACAAGTGTTATTGTTGCTATAGTAACGTTATTTGAATATAGATCGAGTTGCTATAGTAACAATAAACAATGATGCCAAATTGATCTAATTTGTAGTAAATTTACGGATTTTACCTCGTAGTTGGCCATGTTTTACGTAGTGTCGTAACTTAAGCCAATGAACGTCAAAATATGAATAAAGCAACGACAGATTCTGATTATTCAATTGTTTTGTTGGGATTCAAATTTTAAAATTGAATTATGGATTTTATTTATGTGTTTATTATAATATTCAAAATTTTCAATAATATTTAAATAATTTTTAATAAATTAGTAAATGTGAAACGAATATACGGAAAAACTTTCTGGATCAAGGTTTAGGCTTAGTTTTTGTCGATAACGATTTCTTTCATAATTCTAATTATCTTAGTTTGGTTCAAATTTAAAAAAAAGTTAACATTTCCAAAATGGTGAAGTAATAATTTTGAATGTTTAAAGAGATAATTACAAGTTACATAAATTAATAAAATAAGTGTACAGGAAGTGTACAGGAAGAATTCTAGTAGGCGTACAAACAAGTGATGCACTATCAAGAATGATAATTGTTAATTTTTGTGGATTTTAACTTTTATACAGGGTGTCTCAACTACCTCTAGAAAATATTTTCATCAACCCCCGATAAATGGGGTAGCGCACCCTACTTTCTCATTTTAAATGGAATGCTATTTTGCCAAATTTATGGCGAAATTGAAAGTAACTTTGATAACGCGACTTATAGTGCTCATAGTTTTTCAATATTTAATTAAAAAATTCATATCTTTGAAAATATTGTTGCCAGACAATCCAAATTTGGAATTCAAATAGTTCAAATTGTGTACTTTACGACAAATTTTATAGAATTGAATTATCTTTCAGCGTCTAGTTGAAAGGAATTTTTCTTTCAGCCCCTTTTCAAATCGTAATTTATGTTAAATGAGACACGATATTTTTCTTTTATTGATTGGATAGAGAAAAAGATTCTGCTTCCAACTCTATCAGCATATTTTCATGATTTTTCAGTTATTTTCAACAATTTTTCTCCTGAAAAAAAAACTAAAACATAAAAGGCTTAGCAAAACAACTTTCAACACAATTGTTACAATTAATACATAAATAATTAATTATTTTGAGACTTTTTCAATGAAAAATATTTCAAGATAATTGATTAAATTAAAATTAATTGGATTGCTTGTTTTCATGAAAAATTGGCTGAAATCGCTGAAAAAACACGTAAAATCATTCTTAACCTCAAATGTGACAGTTAATGTCATTTTGCCGAGCCTTCTTTGTTTCTATTTATAGGCGAATTATGAAATCGTAGGCGACTAGATACTAGACGCTAGTAAAGAATATTGCCTGAAAGAAAATTTTATATCAACTGAACGCTGAAAGATTACTCAATTCTATAAAGTTTGTCAGAAACTACAATATTTATAGTATTAGAATCCAAAATTTGAATTATTCAAACGCTATAGTTTTTGAATTATGAATTTTTTAAATAGATATTGTATAAAAAGTTACAATTCTTGAAAATCTGTCAATTTTAGACCATAAATCGTGTTGTCAAACCCTTCAAAATTTACCATATAATCTAAATATACAATAAAAAATTCTATTCGATAGAGGGGGTTGAAAGGGCATCGAAAATAGGTTCTAGAAATAATTAAGTGTATAGCAGACTTGAAAAACTTCCCTTAATTATAACTTCTGATCTAATGGCCCATCGTTGTGACACACTGTAGTTTGTCATTTTGATTTTAATAAATTCTCCTTTCTATATTTCCTCAATAGTTGATGTTAATATAAATTCTAGTTTGTGACTTATAAAAGTAGTTCTATTCAAACGATTATCGGTGTGGTGGAAGAAATTGATATTTCAAAGAGACTTATTGTGGGATACACTTCAATAATAAGAATAGATAAATTACTAGCAAATATATGCAAATAATCTCCTATTATTTAGTGGTTTATATTTCAATTTCACCACCATTGATTCAAAACTAATCATATAACGATTCATTTTTATTATAAATCATGCAGGAAGTCTTATAGTTTATATAATACAACTTTTCCTTTATAATTAAATGAGATGAATTTAGGATAAGCCTACGACTAGTTTGTATTTTTTTATAATTCTATACAATTTAACTTATTGCTAGTTTTACTAAATAAATGCTACTTATTTACTAAGATACTACAATAATACTATATTTTCTATTGTAGTTTATTTGGGTTCAGAAATTGATTTTTCGGCACTAGGATTGAAAGTTAACTGGTAGGTTAAATGAATAGAATTAGCGGTAATAGTTGAGGAATTCTGTTAATATTTTAATATAAATCTATTTCATTACAAATAACTATTTCTTTTCCAAACTAGTGGACTAAATTGGGCGTTGCGTAAAAATGCCCGAAGAATTATCGTTAATTTTCCCAAAATTAATCGCCCATTTCTATTTGAATCGTTTGAAAACGATTCAAATTGGAGAGTTGTTTCTTTCGTTTATTAAAATACAACAATTACTTAATATTTAAGACAGGAAAACGCAACCTTAAACGGATAGTAATAAATTTGAAAATCATTGAAAACTAACACGTTTCGATTTATTTATAATAAAATATGATGGTGTAATTATAATTTTTTTATATGATTTGTAACGATTCCATCGATTTAGATTTATGTTCAATTGACGTACGAACTTTGTTTATAAACTAATGAATAACGAATAATGGATGTTTTATTAAAATTAATTCGTATTGTTTAAATTTAAGAATAGAAACTATTTATAAACAAAGAAGGTAGAATGAAAAATTTCCATATTTATAAATTTGTAATTTTTCCATTCAATGATAGCATTTTAATCGTTGCATTATTTATTGAAGTCAGCAAAGAAATCCCATGAATTTTGGAAATTTCCAGTTTTTGGCCATAATTCCCCCACATTAAATCGGATAAATAAAAAGAAAATAAACCTGCATCTGTATTTAGATTCAAATTGGATATTATAAAAATAAGTGTGTTTAAATCGATTAATTGTTATTATTATTGGCTCAATATCTCGGTAATAGAATGGAAATTTTCTTTACTTCTTTTTTGTGCTTGTATTTCCTAAATAATTTTAATAACAAATCAGTATCCAAGGTAATCTTTATAATTATTTTCGATGTAAAATGTTTGCTTTTACGTTAACACACGCACTACAAGTTTTACAAGTTTCGATAGTTTATATTGTCGATTAATTAGAGCAGATTATTCTGTCGAGTCATCGAAATAATTGTTAATTTTTGTTTATCATAACTAGATCAATTGAGCCTTCAAAATTCCAATAGATCGTTAGGAAATAAAAATTTAAAACTATATTTAACAGAGAAAGTTGTGTAACGTTGGTATTTTATAATAAATTTCTCTATTGATTGTAAAAATAAACAAACTTACGACGCCTTTGCAAGTCCTGTTGGTTTAATAATTGTTCATCATCGTTGTAGTCTTGATGTTCATCATCTAAAGTGAATAGATTATCCAATATTGAGACACTACTAGGCGACTGTCCATGGCCTTTATTAATATAATTCGCACACCTATATAATAAATACCAGATATCAGTTTGGCCTAATACCCAAGCTAAAACATGCCGTCCAGCACTTAAACCAGCCTGTTCTGCACCCAGCATAATACAGAATCATTTACAATACATACATGTACCTGATAAATAAGAAAAATCGATTGATTAAAGGAAATTTAATTGAAGATGATTGTAATTTCACGCTTGAGATGCTATGAAATTGATTAATCTTCGGTTTGTACGCAATTTTCACCGAAATTTCTTATTTGTTTTAATATTTGTTGATAATACAATATTGATGGTTTTTTTGTAAATTCGAGTCAATAAAAAAGTTAACAGTTAGATTTAAGTGGGTTGAATTACTGACCTAAAGTCGCGATATTCTCCTAGATGTTGATCACTTTATTTTAATTCGAGTCTAACTACGCATTTTTCACTGGTTATTTATCGAAATTTCTTGGATATTTCTGTTATTAAGCAGGAACAGGTACTGATAATTGGACGTTTACACTCTCACCTAGCAATCGTGGTACTAAAACGGTAGATTGGTGTGCGTATTATGTATGTTCTTTTACCTGTTGTCGTATTATAGTTGAGTAGGTAGTGGTTGTAATGATTTAAAGCTGTTGTTGGGTACCAAGGTTGTAAAAGAGGTCTTCTGAGGTCAACTGCTACAACAAAGTTTTCTCAAAAAATCCAGAAAAATTAAAAAATTTACAAAATTTCCGCATTGTCCCATTCAAATTCACCAATTGCAGGAATAAACCCTAATATATCGTATGTAATGTTTTTGAATTTGTAATTTATCGCACTTTTAATTCTCAAATCAAAAACAGAAGAGAGATTTATATAATTGTACTTCATAATTTTCGTATATTTTATGAAACGTGTCTGTATAATTAAGCCGAACTCGCACTACAACTAGTTTTTATTATTACACGTGTTTCAAGATAGATCCGCAATTTAACCTCTGTAGATTTGACCGAAATCATCGTTAAATTTAATCAAAAATTAGCGAGAGAATCTAATTTGATCAACTTTCACCGGGTGGTAATTTATTTAGAAATTGGCCGTTAACAAAATCCAAACCATCAACTGTAATTAATAGAGAGTTTTAGTTTGTTTTTAATGATTTTTTTAATTTCAATACAACTGACACTAACATTTGTCCTTTAGTTTGGCTTTAATAGATTTGGGGTTGTTTTTCTACAATTTCTAATCGATTTTCGTCGGTTTTAAACGAAATTGGAGAGCATCCGTGCGATTATTGGCCAATGACAGGAAAATGGGTGGAATGGGGAATGTTATTCGTATTTTCCCGGATTGTTTTTTTACACAATACAGTACCGTTTTGTGTCAATGAACTATGAAGTTATCGTTCGATATTAAAGTAAACAATCATGCAAAACAACAAAATGCAACAACATTGCAGGTTTGTTTATTTTACAGAATAACGAAATGTCAGGTCTAACTTTATAAAGGTAGATGTTTGATTAGAGTCGACAGATAAGGGTGATAAGGGTTGAATGGTAGAGGGTTTAATTTGCAATCAAACTAGTATAATCAACAAAGTTTATTCTTACACTCTTCTTGTTGTAGTTTTTTTCCAAATAATTGTAACCCCATGCTTGATCAATTCTAATAAAATCTCTTTCTAGTAGATAAGAAACCGATCAGCGGGAAATAACTGGAAGAGACTGTTGGAAATAGTTTTTTTTTGTATTTTTTTACAATTCTACAAGTCTAAGATCGGAATTCATTAGAATTTGTTCCGATTTAAAATATAGTTAATGATAATGACTTAATTAATATTCGATTTATAATTGATTTCGAATTGTAAAATAAAATGTAACCTCATCTGTTACTGTCATAGTTTTCACTTTTACCAATTCTCAGTAAGCTCAATCACAACAAAATAAATGTGTTTATTATTACAAAATTTAACATATTTTGAATTTATATTGCACTATCAAGATTATAAAATAATCGTTTGTATTCTATTTCATTAATTTGATAGATTTAATGTCATTGATTGGATTTAAAAATAGAAAATCGTCGAATAAAATAACACACCTACAATTGAATATTTGATGGGCAATTATCCAAACGAAACTCGATTAAATTCAAGTTAGAATAAAGGTGATCGAGTTGCAGTCAAGTTTCTTCCTTGTACGCCTCTTTTGTGTTATCGCAACTCCATCGAAGCCGTGAGAGGCCTATTTTTTCAATAGAATTAAGAATTTCCCATATTTATTTTAATTAACAATTTAAACAGAAATTGAAGAGACTTCAAGGATGGCCGTACAAAGAGAATTTCACAATAAAACAACGATCATCTCGTTTAATACAAATATTTGTTTCGATAAACAAGAATTTTTCGTTAAACAATTTTTAAATTCCGTGCAACCAGTTTTTGTTGTAAATTACGATAAATGAAAGCGAATTTCTGAAAGTCGTCTGTGTGCGTTTAATTGGCTTTTTATTCGTATAAAGTACAAGTCTTGGTGTAATGTATGCAAGTCAAAAGGAGTATATCGAATGATATTATTACAGTTTTTTCTGTTCTAGTGAGAGTAAAAGTTTTTCTCGCCCAACTTTCACCAATTTCAGTTGATGTTTTGTTACAAAATTGATTAGAATGTAATTTATTTTCAAGTTCAGTGAAAGTTTTATAGTTGGTAAATTTCTCTTTGACGAGTCTAGTCGGGGGAAAAATCGTCAAATTTCCACAAATTTGTACAAGAAACTCGAATTTATGTCAAATTAAAAGTAAAGTTTTGTTTATGCGAATAGACATTTTTATTGCATCATCGATTAATTCTATTGTGAAAATATTTCTTGCTCAACTAAAAATAAGTGTTGAATTGTGATTTTTCATTGTTTTCAACCTTTATTTGCTTTACTATTAATTATAGCTAATTAACTTTTGTTGTATTTTCGAAGATCCGTGTTTGTATATTTTGAGATTCGCTGCTAAATTAGAATTCGGCCCGAAGACCCAACAAGTAGCCAATACAGCATTGCGTTTAGTTCAACGTATGAAGCGCGATTCGATACATTCCGGTCGGCGGCCATCCGGACTTTGTGGAGCTGGTGTGCTTCAATTAATTATCAAATTTAAACCAAATTAATCGTTTTTCTCCTAATTATAGCCTTATTGATTGCTGCTCGTTTACATGAATTCGGCCGTTCTACCACCGATATTGTAAAAATTGTTAAAGTTCATGAATCTACGTTACGAAAAAGGTAAATTTACGGAACGATTTTTTCGATATTTCAACCATAAAATTCTAGACTGATTGAATTTGGGGATACTCCAAGTAGTGCTTTAACGTTGGAGGAATTCATGACGGTTGATTTGGAAGAGGAACAAGATCCGCCGTCCTTCAAAGCGGCACGGAAGAAGGACAAAGAACGCCTACAAAGAGTATTAAAGTAGCGTAAAAATAACTAACGATATTTACCGATTGTTTTCTAGTTAATGGAAGAAGAAGCTGAAAGTATCACGGATTTACAACAGGAAATCGAACGTCAATTGGCGAAGAACGCTAAAATACGTTCACGTAAAAGTGATGAGTGTTTTTTCAATTTTTTCCGAGTTCTAACTGTTTGTTATTGTAGAGAAAGCACAGGACGATAGTCAAGTGGAAGAAACTCAAGAAACAAATCGATTTATTGAAGAATCCACTTTAGGTACAATCAAGCAAATACTCGAAGAGGAGGTTGATAATCCGGGAAATATCGAAGAACCCATCAAGGAATTAGGTAGATTTTCATTCAAATTCGTTACAGTTTTTATAGAAGTTTCTCCAAAAATTGTTACACTAATTGAATCATTATTTCATTATTTCAATTTAGTTTAATTTAATTAAATAAACGAGTATTTATTAACAGGCCCGGATTGGAGAGGGCGGATTTCCATTGGGGCCGATTTCTCGCTTGTTTCTGGAAATATCGCAAAAATTAAAACAATTAAAAAAGAGCATTTCAAGTTGTATCTAGGGACTTTTTTATTTCAGATTAATTTTGAATTATAGAGGAAAATTTTGAAGTGTTTCTTCGTAATAGTTCACAATATTTTTATATTTTTCCTCGTAACTTAGCCAATAGTGCTTATTTCTCAATGATTCTTATAGAGTTTGTAGAAAATGGAAAGCGCTTTCTAAATTTTCAAGAAATTTCCCAATCGGTTTGCTAGTTTTCCGGGAAATTGCCAAAAAGTTAAGCGCCTATATTACACCTTTTTTTCGATTTGGTGTCTGAACAATTCCAATATTTAGCTTAGTTCCGTTAGTATTGCAATCGGTAGAACAGCGTCAGAAAGCCCCTTTCAAGGAGCATTAGCGAAAGTTTTTCGTTTTGGAAAATTGCACTTGAATTTGAATTTATAGACGAAACCTCGGAGGGTATTTTTTTCCTATATTTTTGCAAATTTCTCTATATTTTCGCCGATAACTTAGCCGATATTACAAATTTACGAATGATTTTTCCACAATACCTAGAAAATGATGAGCGCTTTCTAAATTCCTCAAGAAATTTTCCAATCGACTTGCTAATTTTCCGGAAAATTACCAAAAAGCGGGCTGTATTATAGTTTTTCTGATTTGGTATTGAACGCTATCAGTGTTTGAAAATCGATAACTCGCTTATTTTCGCAAATATGGCAATGAATCAGGCGCCATTAGAAAGAACATTTCAAGAGGCATTAGATAAAGATTTTCATCTTGGAAAATTGCACTTGTATTTGAATTTGTAGACGAAAATCTTGGAGGGTGTTTTTTTCCTATATTGCACATTTTTCTATATTTTCGGAGGTAATTTAGCCGATCTTACAAATTTACGAATGATCTTTCTACAGTACTTGGAAAATGAAAAGCGCTTTCTAAATGTATAAGAAATTTTCCAATTGATTTGCTAATTTTCCGGAAAATTGACAAATATTAAAGGGTTTGTATTGTACCTTTCTTGATTTGGTCTCGAACGCTGCCAGTGTTTAATAATCGATAACTTGCTTATTTTCGCAACTATTGCAATGAATCGGGTACCATCAGAAAGAACATTTCAAGAGGCAATAGAAAAAGTTTTTCGTCTTGGTAAATTGTACTTGTATTTGAATTTGTAGACGAAAACCTTGACGGGTGTTTTATTTCTATATTTTTGCACATTTCTCTATAATTTCGCCGATAATTTAGCCAACATTACAAATTTACGAATGATTTTTGCACAGTACATAGAAAATGAAAAGCGCTTTCTAAATCTCCAAGAAATTTTCCAATCGACTTGCTAATTTTTTGGAAAATTGCCAAAAATTATGCTTTTTTTTGATTTGGTCTCGAACGCTACCAGTATTTTAAACGATAACTCGCTTATTTTCGCAACTATTGGAAAGAATCAGGCACCATTAGCAAGAATATTTCAAGAGACATTAGAGAAAGATTTTCGTTTCGGAAAATTGCGTTTGAATTTGAATTTATAGACGAAAACCACGCGGATGTTTTATCTGAATTTTTGCAAATTTTTCTATATTTTTTCTGATAATTTATTACAAAATTATAAGTGATTTTTGCAGTGTACATAGAAAATGAAACGCGCTTTCTAAATCTTCAAGAAATTTTCAAATCGACTTGCTGATTTTCCAAAAATTGCCAAAAATTGAAGGGCTTGTATTACATCTTTTTTGATATACTTTCCAAAATTGTCAGTAATAATCGATAACTTGCTTATTCTAGCAAATATTGCAATGAATTAGGCATCACTATAAAGAACATTTCAAGAGGCATTAGAGAACGATTTTCGTTTTGGAAAATTTTATTTAAATTTAAATTTATAGATACAAATCTAGGAGCATCATTTTTGCATATTTTTCTATCTTTTCGCCGATAATTTAGCGAGTTTTATAAATTTGCGAATGATTTTTGCACAGTACATAAAGAAAGGAAAGCGCTTTCTGAATGTCCAAGAAATTTTCCAATCGTCGAGTGCTAGTTTTTTGAGCGTTTTCAAAAAATTGAAGGGCTTATTTTTCGATTAAGTGTGGAAACAATGTCAACTCGCTTATTTTGGGGTGTAAATAGAATAGCATTACAGAGAGAAATTTTCTGTTTTAAAAAATCGGATCTAAATCTTTAGAATTTGTTGGAAAACAAACAGGAAACCGTAGATCATTTGTCGCACGCTACATCGAATCTTGATCGGGGCCAAAATAGTCCAATCCGGCACTGTTCATCAATTTATACAACGCAAAATAATAATTATTACAATATTAGCGGTTTGATTTTTTATTTTTTCTCACGTTAATTAAAAATTACAAATAAATAATTCTATTTTTAATTATGTTATTGATATGTTATTAATAGAAACACATAATTATAATTCAAATACTACGTTTTTTTTTCCTGTTATTTGCATTAACGGAGTGAAATTAGCCATTAGAGCACACATTATCTCGGAAATTAGGGATGCTGGTGATTAAGCGTGGAAAAAAATCTCGCTCAACTACAGCAAGATAGAAAAACTATATGGAAATTATTACTTTTTTGCTGGTAATTTAATTTCTTCGTATAAATATAGCAGAACTATTGAAAAAATATACAGCGTTATAATAACCGAACTTAGTCATCGCATAATCAACCGGCCGGCCTCGAAGTTGTGGATCTACTTCGTAGATTCTTAGTTTTCACTTTAAGTAAATATGAGGCTTATTGTTCGGACTACTAAGAAGGAGCCAGTCCGTTACTGCATCTAATAAACGGTTGAAAGTGGAGGAGATTTTGACCAGTATTTTTCATACGGATCGTGTTGTAAAGAGGCGCACTTATCGCCGAATAATGGATTGATTTACAAGAGGGCTCTATTGATTATTGTGTTTACAGTGCCATTAATAATTGTATGACTTTATCGACAAGTTAAATTGACTAATTTACTACTTAAATGGAAGTAAATTTGGCTTTTAGTAGAGAATGTTGCGTAAATTGAGATCGCTCTGTTTTCTTTGCTCCTTCTTCTCTTTTGATAAATATAGGGTCGTGTAATAGATTTATTGTATCTAGAAAAGATGCAATTTCAGTTCTTTTGGACATTTTTACCGTCTTCATTGTTACATTGTCGTTTAAAGGTCCGGATATCGCCAGTATGGGCTTAGCAAACTCCCTTGAAGATACTTCAAATGCTGTTCAACCATCACTGCCAATAGACGTCGATTTGTCATTCGATGATATCGACGATGAAGAATTAGATTCGTATATAATGACCGAAACCGAATCGAAAAACAAGAATGCTATATGGCTACAAAGGAACGCCACATTTCTCGAGGAACAACGCTGTAAGTGAATTGCCATCATCAAATTTATTGAAATTGATATCGTTTTCGAGCAGTGAAAGCGGAGAAATTGCAAAAGGAGCGCGACGAAGGCAAGCCGGAGAAGAAGCGCCGCCGGATTGTTCGCCGTAAACCGATTGGACCGACTAATTCAGCCGGCGAAGCTATCGAGAAGATACTGCAAGAGAAGAAGATCTCATCGAAAATCAATTATGATGTATTGAAGAGTTTGAATGTCGGTTTGAAAAACGGTAATGATGGAAAAACTGGAAATTCGGATAATGCTACAAAGACAACTGTACAAATTAAACGGTAAAAACTTTGATGTATTTGTTTATTTGTTTGAGTCGATGTTTTTATTAGGGCGGACGTTGGTGATAAAGAGAAAACGGTTAAAAAATCGGACGATAAAAAGAAGACAACAAATGTTGGTTTGCCGTTTATAGAGACAGCTAAAGATGAATCTGTTGTTGGGAAAGATGCACAACAACCACCAACAGGTGAGTTATTGTATAAAGTTTTAGTCAGACAAAGCCGGCAGGAAATCACTATAGAATAATATAAATAACCTGTTTCTGACATGTTTTATTATTAAGGAGCGCTTTAGGAGTCGGTGAAAAAGTGGAAACTTTAACGAACGATTTCTTATCCATTTTAAATGAAAATTCAAATCTTTTGGGCTTATTCGAAAGAGCAATTCAAGCTCTATACTCCTAAAGTAGGTATAATAGTTAAATCTCATTTTATTTCAAATAAATTACTTAAATCTGAGTTACGGTAAAATTTAAGAAAACACCTAGATTTTCGTCTATAACTCAAAATTCCCACTACTTTTTCCAAAACTATAAAGTTGCTCTTATAGAGCTGGAATTACTCGTTCGAACAATATAAAAATTTTGAATTTTCGTTGAAAAATAAACGAAAAATCGAATTCTAATCCGACTCCTTGAAGAACTGATTGACTTATTTTGACAAAATTGTTGGTTTAGTTGCCGAAGATGATTTAGACGATGACTATTACGATGAAGATGCTACTGTTGAAGAGACCGGCAAAGAGAACGGTGGATTAAGCGAAATGTTGCGCCAACATATCGACAATAACGATGAAGATGACGATTATGGCGATTATGATGAGGATGAATACTAGTATTGGTGGCTAGTTTTTTTAAATATTGTTGAATCGTATTGTTATAATTAATTTATTTCTTTTTGTATATCAGCTATTGAATTAAGAATAAAATATTGAGGATATAAGAGGAAAATCGGCGTGGAAAAGCAATTAGCGTCCATTAAGTGCCACTTAAAAATCATAAACTCAATAATACTAGAGTGTTGCTCATATTTACCGATAATCGTACAAATTGATTAGAATTCTATTGACTTTACTCAATTGTATTGTTTGTCGCGCCATTATCGCTATTTTTAGGTGAAGTTTCGAACTTGGCACGAATTCGCCCAAATAACCTCGAATTTCTTTGTAAATCAAGTGCAAATATGGGCGATAATTCAAGAAATATTTGCACAGGTATGTCGCTTAATCGCTTAATTTAACGAAATCGATTCGACAAAGTTATTTGAACATTCAGAATGTGCATTTTTTATGCGTTTTGAGTCGAAACGCCCCAGGATTGATACGATCTTCATGTAAATGGCGTATCTTTTATTAGAAAAAATATCTATGTATATAGTCTCGGTTATATTGAACAAAGAGACAATTTAATTTAATTTAATTTAAATCTCCAAAGGGGTGACTTTTATAAATAACCGGTACGTGCAAGTGTTTAAACGTTTGCTTTTAATTAACGAAAGACCGTATTTTTTTTAGAGTAAACATCTTCTAGTAGCGAGAGAATTCGTTTATTGCGATCAGGGAAATTTCTTATACAATTCGGTTGACATCCATCTTTCAAATTTAATAACCTGTCAGTCGTTTGAGATTTTACGCTGCTGATCGAATTTCGTCGTGATCCCAAATATATGAGTCGCTCTTGATATTCAGCAGGCTTTTTACGAATTTATCTGCGCGATTTCTGTACAATTCATTGAATTACAAAAACTGACAATTTATTATCAGTTAGAAGTGTTAAGGGTTTCTGTTACAGGTTCGGTAACACTGAAAAATTTCCGTATTTCTTCAAACGGATGTATAGCAGAAATTAGTAATATTGAAATTTAATAGTCCGGAGTACAAGTTTCTCGTGTTTTTTACAATTTCTCCAAATTTCCCCCTATAATTTAATAAATATTATCGATTTTTCAATGATTTTCTTCAAGCTGATAACAAATTTAAAGAGCTTTTTAAATCTGTAAAAATCCTCTAATAAGTTTGTCAGTTTTCCGGAAAATTGACAGAAACTTGAGAGCTTGTATCACATCTTTTTTCGAATCGGTATCTAAAATATTCCAATTATTAATAATCGAAATCCCTTGTTTGTTAAGATATTATAATGACTATAGTGGCATTAAGAAAGGCATTTTAAGGAGTATCTACGAGTTTTTTGTATCGAAAATTCCAACTGAATTTTGAGTCACAGGGGAAAATTTTGGAGCGCGTTTTTTAACAATTTCTTCAAAATTTCCCCCATAACTTAATAAATATTATCGTTTTTTTATTGATTTTCCTCCCTTATATAGCAAATTTAAAGAATTTTTCAGGCCTACAAGAAACTCTAATAAGTTTGATAATTTTCTGGAAAATTGACAGAAATTGAGAGCTTGTATCACATCTTTTTTCGAATCGGTATCTAAAATATTCCAATTATTAATAATCGAAATCCCTTGTTTGTTAAGATATAATGAATATAGTGGCATTAAAAGGGGCGTTTTAAAGGATATCTACGAGTGTTTTTGTATGGAAAATTCCACCTGAATTTTGAGTTACAGAGGAAAAATTTGGAGCACGTTTTTTAACAATTTCTTCAAAATTTCCCCCATAACTTAATAAATATTGTCGTTTTTTTATGATTTCCCTCGCTTATATAGCAAATTTTAAGAGCTTTTCAAATCTACAAAAATCCTCCAATAAATTTGTCAGTTTTCCGGAAAATTGACTGAAATTTGAGGGTTTGTATCCTATCTTTTTTCGAATTGGTATCTAAAAAATTCCTGTTATTAATAATCGATATCTCCCTTGTTTGTTAAGATATTATAATGAATATAGTAACATTGAAAAGGGCATTTTAAGGAGTATCAAAGAGTTGTTTTACTTTTGAAAAATTCCAGCTGAATTTTGAGTTACAGCGGAAACTTTTGGGGCGCGTGTTTTTTAACAATTTCTTCAAAATTTCCCCCATAACTTAATAAATATTATCGATTATTTATTGATTTTCCTCCCTTATATAGCAAATTTAAAGAATTTTTCAGGCCTACAAGAAACTCTAATAAGTTTGATAATTTTCTGGAAAATTGACAGAAATTGAGAGCTTGTATCACATCTTTTTTCGAATCGGTATCTAAAATATTCCAATTATTAATAATCGAAATCCCTTGTTTGTTAAGATATAATGAATATAGTGGCATTAAAAGGGGCGTTTTAAAGGATATCTACGAGTGTTTTTGTATGGAAAATTCCACCTGAATTTTGAGTTACAGAGGAAAAATTTGGAGCGCGTTTTTTAACAATTTCTTCAAAATTTCCCCCATAACTTAATAAATATTGTCGTTTTTTTATGATTTCCCTCGCTTATATAGCAAATTTTAAGAGCTTTTCAAATCTACAAAAATCCTCCAATAAATTTGTCAGTTTTCCGGAAAATTGACTGAAATTTGAGGGTTTGTATCCTATCTTTTTTCGAATTGGTATCTAAAAAATTCCTGTTATTAATAATCGATATCTCCCTTGTTTGTTAAGATATTATAATGAATATAGTAACATTGAAAAGGGCATTTTAAGGAGTATCAAAGAGTTGTTTTACTTTTGAAAAATTCCAGCTGAATTTTGAGTTACAGCGGAAACTTTTGGGGCGCGTGTTTTTTAACAATTTCTTCAAAATTTCCCCCATAACTTAATAAATATTATCGATTATTTATTGATTTTCCTCCCTTATATAGCAAATTTAAAGAATTTTTCAGGCCTACAAGAAACTCTAATAAGTTTGATAATTTTCTGGAAAATTGACAGAAATTGAGAGCTTGTATCACATCTTTTTTCGAATCGGTATCTAAAATATTCCAATTATTAATAATCGAAATCCCTTGTTTGTTAAGATATAATGAATATAGTGGCATTAAAAGGGGCGTTTTAAAGGATATCTACGAGTGTTTTTGTATGGAAAATTCCACCTGAATTTTGAGTTACAGAGGAAAAATTTTGGAGCGCGTTTTTTAACAATTTCTTCAAAATTTCCCCCATAACTTAATAAATATTGTCGTTTTTTTATGATTTCCCTCGCTTATATAGCAAATTTTAAGAGCTTTTCAAATCTACAAAAATCCTCCAATAAATTTGTCAGTTTTCCGGAAAATTGACTGAAATTTGAGGGTTTGTATCCTATCTTTTTTCGAATTGGTATCTAAAAAATTCCTGTTATTAATAATCGATATCTCCCTTGTTTGTTAAGATATTATAATGAATATAGTAACATTGAAAAGGGCATTTTAAGGAGTATCAAAGAGTTGTTTTACTTTTGAAAAATTCCAGCTGAATTTTGAGTTACAGCGGAAACTTTTGGGGCGCGTGTTTTTTAACAATTTCTTCAAAATTTCCCCCATAACTTAATAAATATTATCGATTATTTATTGATTTTCCTCCCTTATATAGCAAATTTAAAGAATTTTTCAGGCCTACAAGAAACTCTAATAAGTTTGATAATTTTCTGGAAAATTGACAGAAATTGAGAGCTTGTATCACATCTTTTTTCGAATCGGTATCTAAAATATTCCAATTATTAATAATCGAAATCCCTTGTTTGTTAAGATATAATGAATATAGTGGCATTAAAAGGGGCGTTTTAAAGGATATCTACGAGTGTTTTTGTATGGAAAATTCCACCTGAATTTTGAGTTACAGAGGAAAAATTTGGAGCGCGTTTTTTAACAATTTCTTCAAAATTTCCCCCATAACTTAATAAATATTGTCGTTTTTTTATGATTTCCCTCGCTTATATAGCAAATTTTAAGAGCTTTTCAAATCTACAAAAATCCTCCAATAAATTTGTCAGTTTTCCGGAAAATTGACTGAAATTTGAGGGTTTGTATCCTATCTTTTTTCGAATTGGTATCTAAAAAATTCCAATTATTAATAATCGATATCTCCCTTGTTTGTTAAGATATTATAATGAATATAGTAACATTAAAAAGGGCATTTTAAGGAGTATCAAAGAGTTTTTTTTACTTTTGAAAAATTCCAGCTGAATTTTGAGTTACAGCGGAAACTTTTGGGGCGCGTGTTTTTTAACAATTTCTTCAAAATTTCCCCCATAACTTAATAAATATTATCGATTATTTATTGATTATCCTCCCTTATATAGCAAATTTAAAGAGTTTTTCAGGCCTACAGCAAACTCTAGTAAGTTTGACAATTTTCTGGAAAATTGTCAGAAACTTGAGAGTTTGTATCACATCTTTTTTCGAATCGGTATCTAAAATATTCCAATTATTAATAATCGAAATCACTTGTTTGTTAAGATATAATGAATATAGTGGCATTAAAAAGGGCATTTTAAGGAGTATCTACGAGTGTTTTTGTATGGAAAATTGCAACTGAATTTTGAGTTACAGAGGAAAAATTTGGAGCGCGTTTTTTAACAATTTCTTCAAAATTTCCCCCATAACCTAATAAATATTATCGTTTTTTTTATGATTTGCCTCGCTTATATAGCAAATTTTAACAGTTTTTCAAATCTACAAAAATCCTCCAATAAATTTGTCAGTTTTCCGGAAAATTGACTGAAATTTGAAGGTTTGTATCATATCTTTTTTCGAATTGGTATCTAAAGAATGCCAATTATTAATAATCGATATCTCCCTGCTTTGTTAAGATATTATAATGAATATAGTAACATTAAAAAGGGCATTTTAAGGAGTATCAAAGAGTTTTTTTACTTTTGAAAAATTCCAGCTGAATTTTGAGTTACAGCGGAAACTTTTGGGGCGCGTGTTTTTTAACAATTTCTTCAAAATTTCCCCCATAACTTAATAAATATTATCGATTATTTATTGATTATCCTCCCTTATATAGCAAATTTAAAGAGTTTTTCAGGCCTACAGCAAACTCTAGTAAGTTTGACAATTTTCTGGAAAATTGTCAGAAACTTGAGAGTTTGTATCACATCTTTTTTCGAATCGGTATCTAAAATATTCCAATTATTAATAATCGAAATCCCTTGTTTGTTAAGATATAATGAATATAGTGGCATTAAAAAGGGCATTTTAAGGGATATCTACGAGCGTTTTCGTATGGTAAACTCCAACTGAATTTTGAGTTACAGAGGAAAATTTTGAGGCGCGTGTTTTTTAACAATTCCTTCAAATTTTCCCTTACAACTTAATTAATATTGTTTTTTTTTCAATAATTTCCTCATAGTATATAGCAAATTGAAAGAGCTTTTCAAATCTTCAAAAAATCCTGTCATAAGTTTGCCAATTTTCCGGAAAATTGAGTGAAACTTGAGGGCTTGTATCACATCTTTTTTCAATACGGTGTCTAAAAATGCTAATTATTAATAATCGATATCTCCCTTGTTTGATAATATTTTGTCATGAATATAGTGGCATTAGAAAGAGCATTTTAAAGAGTATTTATGAGTATTTTTGTTTTGGAAAATTCCAATTGAATTTCGAGTTTGAGAGGAATATCTTGGAGCGCGTGTTTTTTAACAATTTCTCCAAATTTTCCCTATAACTTAATGAATATTATCGATTTTTCAATGGTTTCCTCATAATACACAGCAAATTGAAAGAGCTTTTCAAATTCACAAAAATTCCTCTAATAAGTGTTCCAGTTTTTCGGAAAATTGACAAAAATTTGAAGCTCAAATTCTTCTTCGTCCCTAAGAAATACCAGTTTTCAATCAACGACAACTTCCTTGTTTGATAAGATATTGCAATAAATATAGTAGCATTAGAAAGAGAATTTTAAGGAGTATTAATGAGCGGTTTTGTTTTGGAAAATTCCAACTATATTTCGAGTTACAAGGGAAAATCTTGGAATACGTGTTTTTTCCAAATATTTCCGTATTTTCCCATACAACTTAGGAAATATCAACAATTTTGTAATTATTTTCTCACAATTTATAGCAAATTGAAAGAGCTTTCAGATCTTTAAAAAATTCTCCAATGAGTTGGTTAATTTTCCGGAAAACTGACAGGAACATGAGAGTCTATATCATATCTTTTTTCGATATAGTATCTTAAAAATGTCAATTTTCAATAATCAAAATCTTCTTCATTTGATGAGATATTGTGATGAAAACAGTAGCGTTAGAAAGAGCATTTTAAGGAGTATCTTAAAATGCTTTTGTTCCGAAAAGTTCCAATAAATTTTTGAATTGCAGAAGAAAATTTTGAAGCACGTGTGTTTTTATAAAAATTTCACATTTTCACTTACAACTTAGCGAATCTAATCGATTTTTCAATGATTTTCTTGTAGTATATGGAAAATTGAGAGAGTATTTTAGATCGGCAAGAAACCCTCCAATAAGTTTGTTAGTTTTCCGGAAAACTGGCAGAAACTTGAAGGCCTGCATCGCATCTTTTTTTCGATTCAATACCTGAATTTGCCAATTTTTAATAATCGGTATCTCTTGTGTTTGATTAGATATTGTAATGAATACGGTAGCATGAGAAAGAGCATTTTAGGGACTATCTATGAGCATTTTTGTTTTGTAAATTCCCACAGAATTTCGAGTTACAGAGAAAAATCTTGATATACGTAATTTTTCAATATTTTCACATATAACTTAGTAAATATAATTGATTTTCCAATTATTTTCTCCCAGTTTATAGCAAATTGAAAGAGCTTTTTAAATTTGCAAGAAACTAATAAGTTTGACAATTTTGGGGGAAAATGACACAAACTTGAAGGCTTGTATCACATCTTTCTTCGAATCGGTATCTAAAAAATGCCAATTATTAATAATCGATATCTCCCTTGTTTGACAATATTTTGTGATGAATATAGTGGCATTAGAAAGAGCATTTTAAGAAGTATCTATGCGTATTTTTGTTTTGAACAATTCTAATTGAATTTTGAGTTACGGGGGAAATCTTGAAGCACATTTTTTTCACAATTTCTTCAAATTTTGCCCTATAACTTGTTACTAACTCTTGATTTTTCAATGACTTTCTTTCAGTATATAGTCAACTGAAAGAGCTTTAAAAATTCCTCTAATAAGTGTGCCAGTTTTCTGGAAAACTGGCAAACTGAAGGTTCACTTTACTTTGTTTCTTCGATACTGTCCCTAAGAAATGCCAGTTTTCAATTAACGATATCTCCCTTGTTTGTTAAGATATTGTAATAAGTACAGTGGCGTGAGAAAGAGCATTTTAAGGACTATCTATGAGTATTTTTGTTTTGGGAAATTCCAACTGAATTTCGAGACAGAGAGGAAAATTTTGGTGTATGTGGTTTTCCATATTTTCCCATATAACTTCGCAAATATTACCGATTTTCCAATTATTTTCTCCCAGTTTGTAGCAAACTGAAAGAGCTTCAAAAAATCCTCCAATAAATTTGCTAACTTTCCGGAAAATTGACAGAAGCTTGAAGGTCTGCATCACATTTTTTTTCGGTTCGGTACCTGAAATGCCAATTTTTAATAATCGATATCTCCCGTGTTTGGAAAGATATTGTAATGAATGCAGGGGCATTGGAAAGAACATTTTAAGGAGTATTTATGAGCATTTTTGTTTCGGAAAATTCCAATCATATTTCGAGTTACAGGGGAAAATCTTGGAATATGTTTTTTCCCAAATATTTCTATATTTTCCCATATAATTAAGCAAATATTATCAGATTTCCAATGATTTTCTTACAGTTTATAGCAAATTGAAAGAGCTTTCAAAAAATCCTCCAATAAATTTGCTAATTTTCCGGAAAATTGACAGAAACTTGAACGTTACATCTTTTTTTTCGATCCGGTACCTGAAAATGTCAATTTTTAATAATCGATATCTCCCTTGTTTGTTAAGATATTATAACGAATAGGGTAGCATTAAAAAGGGCGATTTAACGAGTATTCATGAGTTTTTCTTTTAGAAAATACCAATTGAATTCTGATTTACAGAGGATAATCATGGAGCAAGTACTTCAAAACATTTTCTCATATTTTTTCCTATAATTCCCGATTTTTCAACGATTTTCTTACAATAAAAAGTAAATTGAAAGCGTTTAGCTTTTTTAAAGAAATTTTCCAGCCGACTTGTTAGTTTTCAAGAAAATTAACAAAAAATTGAAAATTTGGACCTGTTATTTAATTTTTTTCGTTACAATTCCTAGCTCCGTTGAAATACAATAAAAAAAATCTATTTCCGCTTTGGCACTTCCGCATCATCTATATTACCAACAAAATTTATTGTTTTATTAATAGTAAATTGTGATCGAATTTTCCGGGTTGTCGACCCACCCGCTCATATTCCAAATTTCCAACAGCAAAACGACGAAATTTGATCGCAACCGTTATGGCAATAACGCACTAATTAATCTTGTTATTCAAATCCATTTACTCAATTTTTTTCTCTAATTCAGTAAAACTGCCAATATTAAAATTATTAACGGATCATATTGCAATCAATTCACGCCTGACCCGGCGCATCCACCAATTTTACTCCAGAAAATGTTCTAGTCCCATGGAACTTCTCCTGGGTGAAATCCAACCGATTAGCAGCCATGGGCTGGCCGCAGACAACCGAAAATATCAAATATCTCATAGGTGTTGGTATCAAACATCTTGTAACATTATCGCCTGAAATGTTACCACCAATTGATGGTGGCGTAATCCAATGGGATTTGATAGCGGTTGAAGAATTCGAAGCACCAAGTCTAGATGATATCGTCAAATTTATTAAAATCTGTGAGAAAGCTCGTAAAAATCGCGAAGTAAGTCTCAATATTAGCCCGAATACTAATCAAATCTTGTTTAGATTTGATTTAATTTTGTCCAATTTATTTTCAATTCGTTGTCGATTGAATTGAATTACAGGCAGTTGGGGTGCACTGTCGGATGGGCCGTGGACGTACCGGCGTTATGGCGGCGTGTTATTTGGTCCATTTTGATGATTTAATACCGGCACAAGCTATTACGAAAGTGCGTCTTCTGCGGCCTGGTTCGGTAGAAACGCCACAACAAGAGAGAGTAATTTCTCTATATTACGACTATTTGAGACGTACTTACTAGAAAATCAATTGATTGAATGAATAAAATTTATTGTAGTAGGTTTTCTTTCGATTATATTCGAAACCCACTCAGATTTTTATCAAAACATTATCCCCGCTTCGATTCTAGACACGATGTAGTTGTTGATTTTTTATTGTTCGTGTACAAAATCATTGAATAGACTTTATAGGCGTAAAAACCAGACAGTGTAGAAGAAATCATGAAATATTGCAATAAAGACTAGGAATTAGACCGTTTTTTATTTGGTGAAATATCAAAATTAGTTACAGTGGTAGACTTTAAGATTTCAGAGGATTAACATTGTTTGCCCCGAAAAAAAACCGTCTAGATAAAAAAACAGTGTATCGGGGGAATCAATTATTCGGCAACTTGGGAGGAGTTGTCGTAATAACAACTGGTAGGGAACAAAATTAATTCAGGGCGTTGTAAATGTCGACAAACATCTAGTTTGAGAATTACGCAGCATTCTATTATGGTTGATTTATATCGTTGCGTTAATTATGAACAAAGCGAACAGAAGTCGAAGGGAAATGGAAATTTAACGAAAACCAGGTAAGATTTCAGGATTAAAATTGTCCTTTGTAGGTATTTTTGTTTTTACTACACTTATTAAGGCGGTGTTAGTACTCGTGGTTGATGATTTCAATTAGTTGGATATCTGGATGATTTTCCGGAAAATTACCGGACTTATCGACAAATTTCTCAGATATTTGGAAAGTACTTTCAATTTATTATAGAAGGGTAGTTTGAATCATTCAAAAACAAGGATTATTAGCTAAATTAGAAGGGATAATATAAAAAAAACACAAGAAAAAGGTACTCTAATATTTTCCTTTATAATTCAAAGTTTTCTCGAAATTTTCCGAAACAAATACGCCTATTTTGCACTAGAAGAAATGGCCTTTTCCACGAGATATCGCCAGTCGGTCGAAATATCCAATAGTGGAGAAATCATCAACCAAATATTCGCTTTTTCGACTTCAATAAGAAAGTTTCAGTTTCGGCGGTGAACTTGGCAATTTTACAGCGTTCAAGCGAAATATTTTGTTGCGTGAATAGCGATAAAAAGTCCAATTTTGTTCGAAGCAACAACCGCGTCCAAATCTGCCAATCAATCCACCACAAACTGTACTAAACGGCAACCGAGCCATTTACAGCCGGAAAGTTTACCAATTTCGATTCCTTTGCAACTTTCAGACTTTACTCGGTTAACACAATTTGGAAGTTTACAGAACTAACGAATCTATCAATCAATTTGGGCTTGCAAAAAACTCAACTATGGGTTTTCGCAGATAATTTCCCGAATAATTGCCCCCTTAGCGTCCATTCTGAACGCAAATTGCCGTTCAAATTATAGTTCAGCAAAACGTGCGCGTGGCTGGATAGTCGAGTTGATCGAACCAGGTAGATGGGGGCGTAATTGGGTTTTTTATGGGAATATTGGGCCAATATTGTCTGTTTTCCAGTCAATCTCTTGTAATTTTCAACTGGAATTTCTCTAGCACACATTCCAGTAGGAGTACACGCAAATATTGCTGTTTTATATTAAATTTATAGGTTGTCGTTTTGCATTTATTGCTTTTAAAAAAAAATTCGTATATTCCCCCAAGATATGGAAGATAAAAAAACAATTTCAACATCAAACGGTTGTCTTATTGTTAATATAAAATATACAAGACAATTTCCATATTAAACGTAAATTAAGTGTTGTATTGTAGGTAGAAAATTATTGTTAATAATCTTTACGAATTGATACGGTAACCATGCGCGAAAAACCAACATTTTTACCGTTACCCCAGCATTGCCGCCAACGCGGACAATGACGACGTCGCCGGCGTTGACGTCGACGTCGTTTTCCCATGCCTGCCGTTGTTTGAAAATTTCCAGTTCAGTTTTCCACACGGCGCCGCATCGACTTGAAAACCAAAACCGCACTCAACTATCAAACGAACTTTGATAAGTTTCCGAATTGAAAATTCGCGAGACTAAATCCACAATGGAACGATATAAAAATTGATGGTTTCTAGTGTTTGATTCAACTTGCGCTAGTTTAAAGGATGTTTCTAATGTAAGTTAATTGTCGAATTAAACTAGAATTGAGACGCTTTATCCCGGATTTTTCCGTAGATATTTGCCTCATTAAATTCCAAGTACGAATCGGTTTGATGCGTATTCTGCACATTTAATTGAAAATAAATCTTTGTAAACAATTCGAGTGAAAAGCGGGCGAAAAATTCTAATTCATCCAGTTGAAAAAAGGCATTTTCCATAAAATTCGTTTATTTTATATTTTTTCGATATAACGATTACAAATTATGGCCAGATGTTGCACTTTGATAACTTTTCAATCTATTTACGATACATTGATGGATGTGTTGCTCTCTACAACACATAAAATTTAAACTCAATTTCTCAATTTTGCGAGTTTGTTGTTGTTTGTTTGACTATTCCACGTCTTCAATAACAATCAACGTGTTTACCCCAAATTCACCAGAAAATACGAATTTATTGAGTATTTTTACCACAATGTGGATGAATTCTACAAGAACCGGCTTGTTTCCATTCGAATGAATCGCGTTATCTGGACTACTGTTTGTTTTGATAAAATTATGTTATTAGAGATTAATTTTCCGTACGTAAAAAATTCGCTACAATCGCTAGATAGATGGATGAGTTTAGATAAAAATCACATAGTTCGGTCTACTGGGAATTCGTGAAAAATCGCCCAGAACGGCGCTTGTTCTCGATCAAACACAATTAGACCAAATCAGAGTCAATATTGGCTGTAATTAAATTGTTAAGATATAGAAATGATCAGTAAATCGAGCAAAGACGTTTCCTAGTTGAATAATTATAGAGCATCATTAGCACTTCTGTTGCTTTGACTTTAAACAATATTAGAACTGGGTATGTGCATAAATCATTGGCGTCTCAATTGAATTATCAATGAGCAACGATTTATGCAACACTGAATCAAGATAATTGCGAATTTTCGTTGATTTGAGTCAATTAAACTCAACATAACACGATGGAGTTGAAATAATCCGGCTATAGGTGCACGATATTGATGTGTGTAGGTGGATTTGTGGCATATTTAATCTTTATCCGTCAGACAGGTAATAAATTCTCAGACCCGTTTCGAACAACAAAACCATACCCATTTGTGACAAGTCTATCTTGTTATTATTATGATGTCCCAGAAGTTTTGGTTATTTATTCATTATTAGTGTCTCAAGTTCTCTCCGAGGAAATTCTTTCGAATGTTGTCGAAAAACAAACAATGAACGAATCGATACTGAAGGGACCAAATTTTGATGATGCGAATCGAATAATGCAACAATTCAATTACCCGAAATTTTGGTTTGAGTATTTCTATCGGGCGAAATTTGCAAATCGTTTGTGGTTTTATAGAAACGGTTGTTTAGAATTGTTGTGGAATTTTCCGGCTTGAATTTGATAAATTGCTATTTTATTCGCGTCTATGAACAATGGGGAAGAACTTTCAAATTTATTCAAAATTTAAATAAGGTGTTTGTGGTATAGATAAACTTACAAATGATAATATTCAACAATAATGTATAGTTTTAATGAATTTTTGAGATTTTCGGGTTTAAGAGCCCCATTATGAATTGCCATTAAATTTTCAAAATTTTAATTTCTGTCCAACAGGCTCCTCTTTAAAATTTGTCCTAGTTTAAAATTGTATATTATATTAAATTTTGAAAGTTTTAATCAATTTTCCGGAAAATTCAGAGCGCTACCGGAAAATCACTTGAACATTTAGAAAGCGCTTTTAATTTGCTAAATATTATGAGAAACCATTGAAAATAAACAATATTGGCAAAGTTATAATGAAAAATTAGTAAATTGTCAAAAATACGGAAATTGTGCTTTAAAATTTCCTTCTATAACTCGGTTTTATGCGAATTTTCAAAAATGAAAATCGGTACGCGATGAACCTTAAAATTTTCTTTCTATGGTCGTTTAAATTATTCAAATTTGTTAAAAAACAACTGAGAAATCGTGTTTCAAACATCAGCACGCAATCAAAGAGTAGTGGCTCGGCTCTTAAGGCAGTTACGGCTAGATTTCGAGTCATTTTTAGGTCAGTTATCAAATTTTATGAAATAGTCGGGCCGCTTTTATCAATTTTGAGGCGAATTCTTGTTTTTAAGTCCAAATTTTTAGAAAAAATTGATCTTAAGTTTAAAAGGATACAATTTAATTTGAGCTAAATTATCAAGATTTTGAGTGATTTTTGGGCCAACTGACAAATTTTCGGAAAAATTGGTGAATTCGGTTATTAAACAATAGGGCCGTTACAATCATCTTTGAAGTGAATTCTTGCCTTCAAATTCAAATGTTTAGAAAATTTGGCCCTAAGTCTTAGATTTTTAAAAGGAGAGAATTTAAATTCTTATTTGAGCTAAATTACCAAAATTTTGAGACAATTTTGAATCAATTTACAAATTTTCAAAAAAACACTGACTCTTAGTCAATGAGTTTTAGCGAATTTTTATAATACAGTCGGTGTTTGATCGAAATTTCTTCGATTTTGAAACAGGAGAGTTTTCGAGGCATTTTCTGGGCCATTTGGTAAATTTCCCGAAATAGCAAAGCGATTTTAATCGATTTTGAGATAATCAAAATTTCCAGAAAAAAATGATCATAAGTCTTTTATTTTTAAAAGGAGATAATACTGATTTAAATCAGTATTTGGGCTAAATTACCAAATTTCAAACATTAGCACCCAATCAAAGAGTACTGGCTCGGCCCTTTAAGGCCGTTACGGCTAGATTTCGAGTCATTTTTAGGTCAATTACCAAATTTTATGAAATAGTTGGGACACTTTTATCAATTTTGAGGTGAATTCTTGTTTTTAAGTCCAAATTTTCAGAAAAAATTGACCTTAAGTTTGAGAGGAGAATTTAATTCGGTATTTGGCCTAAATTATCAAGATTTTGAGTCATTTTTGGGCCAACTGACAAATTTTCAGAAAAACTGGCTTTATATCAGTGATTTTTAGAAAGTGTTTATAATAAAGTCGCTATTTGATCTCGATTTTTTAGATTCTGACACATGACAATTTTAGAGCTTGAAGATATTTTTGGGCCAGTTGGTGAATTTTATTAAACAATCATCTTTGAAGTGAATTCTTGCCTTTAAATCCAAATGTTCAGAAAAAATGGCCTTAAGTCTTAGATTTAAAACAAATTTAAATCCATATTTGAGCTAAATTACCAAAATTTTGAGACAATTTTGAGTCAATTTATAAATTTTCAAAAAAAAAAATGTCTCTTAGTCAATGGTTTTAGCGAATTTTTATAATGCAGTCGGTGTTTGATCGAAATTTCTTAGATTTTGAAACAGGAGAGTTTTCGAGGCATTTTCTGGGCCAGTTGGTAAATTTCCCGAAATACCAAAGCGATTTTAATCAATTTTGAGATAAATTCTCGCCTTTAAATCTAAATTTCTAGAAAAAATGACCATAAGTCTTTTATTTTTAAAAGGAGACAATTTAAATCGCTATTTGGGCCAAATTACCAAAATTTGAGACAATTTTGAGCCAGTTGATAAATTTTCAAAAAAATTGGCTCTTAATCAATGAGTTAATGAATGAGTTAGCGAATCTCTACAATAAAGTCGGTATTTGATTTAGATTTTCTTGATTTTGAAACATGAGAATTTAAAAACATTTTCGGGCCAGTTGCTGAATTTTATTAAACAATAGGGCCATTACAATCATCTTTGAAGTGAATTCTTGCCTTTAAATCCAAATGTTCAGAAAAAATGGCCCTAAGTCTTAGATTAAAAAACAATTTAAATCCATATTTGAGCTAAATTACCAAAATTTTGAGACAATTTTGAGTCAATTTACAAATTTAGTGAATTTTTATAATGCAGTCGGTGTTTGATCGAGATTTCTTAGATTTTGAAACAGAAGAGTTTTCGAGGCATTTTCTGAGCCCGTTGGTAAATTTGTCGAAATAGCAAAGCGATTTTAATCGATTTTGAGATAAATTATTGCCTTTAAATCGAAATTTCCAGAAAAAAATGGTCATACGTCTTTTATTTTTAAAAGGAGATAATTTAAATCAGTATTTGGGCCAAATTACCAAAATTTTGAGACAATTTTGAGCCAGTTGACAAATTTTCAAAAAAATTGGCTCTTAATCAATGAGTTAGCAAATTAGAGCGAATCTCTATAATAAAGTCGGTATTTGATTTAGATTTTCTTGATTTTGAAACATGAGAGTTTTCGAGTTTAGAGCTAACTTTCGAGACATTTTTGGGCCATTTGGTAAATTTTTACTGAATATAAGCGACATTTTTATCAAGTTTGAGGTAAATTTTTGCCTTTAACTATAAATTTTCAAAAAAAATTGTCCTTAATCTTTAATTTTTAAAATGAGACAATTTAAATCCGCTAAATTTTCTAAATTTTGCGACTGTTGGCAAATTTTCAAAAACAAATAGCTCTAAATTAATGAATTTTAGCGAATTCTTATAATAAAATCGGTATTCAATCTAAATTTTCTAGATATTGAAACATGAGAATTTAAAGACATTTTTGGGCCAGTTGGTGAATTCTTCAAAATGGCAAGGCCGTTTTAATCAATTTTGAGATAAATTCGTGCCTTTAAGTCTAAATTTTCATAAAAAAAATGGCCCTAAATGTTAGATTTTTGAAATCAGACAATTTAAATCAGTATTTGAGCTAAATTACCTAGATTTTGAGACAATTGGCAAATTTCCAAAAAAATGGCTCTAAATTTTAGCGAATTCTTATTTTCTAGATATTGAAACATGAGAATTTAAAGACATTTTTGGGCCGGCTATATTTCAAAATATCAAAGCCATTTTAATCAATTTTGAGATAAATTCGTGTCTAGGTCTAAATTTAAAAAAAAATTGGCCCTAAATGTTAGATTTTTCAAATGAGACAATTTAAATCGGTAGTTGAGCTAGGTTACCTATATTTTTAGACAGTTTTGAGCCAATTGGCAAATTTTCAGAAAAAAGGTGGATCTAAATCAATGATTTTTAGCGCGTTTTTATAATAATATCGATATTTGATCAAAATTTTCTATATTTTCAAACTTTTTTGACTTAAATTTCTAGTTATTTTACGGTGTTTTTAACTCTTGAATCAAGCTGGATTCTTTACAGTTCTTCGTCAATTCCATCGTAAAAAATTCGAAATTACAAACGCTAAATTACACCCCTATTGCTTCTATTTTATTTATAATGCGTGTAAAAGTAAATGGGCTTAGTTTAAAATGACTGTTCATGCTTCATTGAATTTGCGGTCGGACCCTAATAAAACACTTAGTTATCTACCCCTAAGAGATTTTCGTCCAGATCCGTATCTGAAATTTTAAAAATGTTCAAAAAAAATCATCATATTAGAATTCTTTGCGATTTTTAGTGTCTCGTTTTAACTTTCCAAAGAAATTGTTTATTACAATTGATAATAAGTTTTCTAATCCTAACAAGGGCCTGGAATTTAACAATACGCTCCCCTAAATTTGCTACCTACCCCTTCAGTCCATCTTTTTGCGGTTGACAATAGTAGGGGGCGCCTCGGGCCCTCTTTTTTTAACACGCACTATAAACCAAATTCGTTGTTGAATTAATTTAAATTTACAGTTTCTTGAAATATTATTAACCCGCTGTCTCATTTATTAAACGATAATACTTTGTTAGATTCAAGTTTTGCAATTTAACTTCTCTTGATTTTTTTGGCGAGGGCAATTTGTAATTCCTCTATCTGAGTAAAATTAAACGCAACTGTTTATCATTTCTTTATCAAATCGATTACGGAATTTCTAATACCCAGACCGGTAACTATCTGTATGGCAACTTATAGAGCTTAGAAGCTCACATAAATCTGTCGTTATTGATCCCGTTTATGTTTTCCTTTGATAGCAATTAACCGTCGTTGTTGTTAATTTGGAATTTTCCTTTTTGTCGATTCGAATTTTTTCGTAATTTGCGGATTTACTCGAATTATTTATTGTGCGGTATTCAACAACTAAGTGTAAACTTGTGTATAGTTTCTCAATCAAATGTAAATGAATCGTTACGGATTACCAGGAGGTGGATTTCTGTAAATTTGCTGTAAAGAAAAATTGAATTTTCGCAACAGATCCAATCAGTTGTTCAAACATTGATGCAGCAATTCGAGATTTAATCCTGTAGGAGAAATCAAGTAGTTTTTTGATTTGAGTTTAATTTTTAGAACTTGCCCTAGATGCCCGAGTTTTCACAAATTATTTGAGATTAATTTCGAGAATTCTGTTGCACTAATATAAGAATAATTTCCTAGGTTCTTAGAAAGAATTCTACCTTGAACAAACTCTCATCATTTCAGGTAATTCGTTTGAAATACACTCCGAAAGGCGTCTATTTACCTTGCCTTAGGTGTGTTTGGCTATTCGTACCTAAATCAAAGTCCGGTTCAGAAATAGATCGAATTTTAAACGTATATCTGATTTACAGAAGACCATCGCCTTGAGAAGTTCCGTTTCTTGATTCGACAGCTTCTATAAACATTTCCGTGGATTTTTCCATCTGTCACAGTAGATCTGGACGCAATCAAAGATACTCTAAACGAGGATTGCAATCAAAATCAACAGTCTTAAATCTTAATTGTTCTCCAACTAGGTGGAACGATTTTTCTGACACAGATTCTCAGAGTTAATGTTAGATTGCGAATATTTTCGATTAAAACGCCACAAACTAAACATTTTACGCTCTTCAATTCCAATAAAATTCCCAACAAATATCGCTGTGGAATTCTTATACAAACTACGACTACAATTTAAATAATTATCAATTTATGCTATTGTTATGAGATTTCAAAGCGCCCCTATTCGATTTGAAATAGTGCCACTAATATTTCTTTCTATTATTCGATGTATGAAAGTTTCCACATTAGAAGTCTTTATGGATAAAAGTCGTAATATAGATAGAATAACAAAAATATCTCCCTGTGAAAGTTCAGGTGTTACAATAGCTACAAACGAAATTTGATAAAGTCCAGTCTTCATTCAATTCCTTTCTGAATATTTTTAGCTTTGATCGGAAACCTCCACTTTTCTATGATCCAATTTAGTCCACGAAATACGCCCATTTTCTGGTATTAATGAAGTATCTTATTTTTATTTTAACGATACAAGAAAATATTGATTTAAACACTTCATCGTGGGATTATTTATTTCGAACATGTTAAAATTGAACGCACGCAATTGAGGTTTAAAATTTATTTTAACAGTTCAGAAATTGAAAATATGTGTACAAATTATAAACATTAAAAATAGAAGAAATCTTTGATTAGGAAGCCAAATAAAAATTATTTGGCTGGCATAAATGAATTTTAATCTTCTGGGGAAAAAATAACGGTTTCAAGACTCTTAAGAGGCTGTAGATAATTCAAGATACACAGTTTCTTTTCGAAGAACAAACGGTTTTAATTCTAAACATGCATGAGTCGCTTTATTTGATATTCATAAAAGACAAACATTTTATTTCCGTATGGATGTTGACTTTATCAATATCTCTGTTGTCAGGAAGCTGGAATATTTCCATAAAAAGGACAATTTTTTATAATACAGAAACCGTAAGTTGTAATGAAGCAGGAAGTGGAGAATAATGAAATTACGTCGAAAATATTGCAAAATAATGTACAGACAATATGATAGAAAAATTTTGTAGTTTTCGTAAGAAAAATCAAAATTTAAAATACAAAAATTCGACTAGAAATCGTTTACAATCACAAAAATCTGATTATGTTAGAACTGGCAAAACTTTCCTGTAATATTGATTCAAACTGAAAAAGGCAGCTTGAAAATCGATTAAAATTGACTCCTGTTCTTGGACAATTCGATGATAAAATTTCAAAGAACAGAGCTTGAAGAAATTTTAATTGAGTCAAAAATTCGCTTTAAAAATATCCACATTCTAGTCTCTTCACAATTTATAAAATAAAGCTGTGAAAATTAAATAAAAACTTGTAAATTGTCTTCTTTGAGAAAATTCTTCAATAATTTTGGAAGAAATTGTCATAAAATTCAAGTTAAGAGGCCAGTACTCGTAAAAAACCCGAATATTTAGTTGTTGATTTCTCCATTAGTTGAACACCTAGACCGTCACGTGATATTTCGTTGAAAAGGGCATTTCTTTTGGTCTAAAATAGGCATATTTGTTTTGGAAAATTTCGAGAAAATTCCTAATTAAATAGGAAAATCTTAGAGCATCTTTTTCTTGTGTTTTTTCATATTTTCCCCTCTAATTTAGCTCATAATACTTATTTGTTAATAATTCAAACTTCCTTCTATAGTCAATTGAAAGCGCTTTCTAAATATCTAGGAATTTTGCCGATAGGCCTGTTAGTTTTCCGTAAAATCGGAAAAAAACCGATAATATTAGTTAAATTAGAGGGGAAATTGAAAGAACACAAGAACAACATTTTGCTGCATAATCCAGGATTTTCTCGAAATTTTCCAAAACAAATACCCTCATTTAGGACTGGAAGAAATTCCCTTTTTAACGAGATACACGTCCAACTATCCAACTGATGGAGAAGTCATCATTCGCTATTTCAAAGGGTCTTAAAGTCGACAATTTCCGTTAAGAAAGTAATAGCCTTTCCTGCATTACTCAGCGGCAAAATTCGTTAAAAATTTCGAGTTTTCGATGACTGAAAGTGCAGAATTCGAATAAATCGAATGTCTAGTTTCAAATTTACGATAAATAAAAATCTAAACTAGCTAACGTTAAAAATAAAGTTGTTTTTTCTCGATTTTTACAACTCTTTGAATTCGCTTACAAATCAGTCCAATAAAGTTGCCAAGTTAAATTACAACAGGACTGTAAAAGGAAGTAAAATCATCATGGATATCATTTAACTTTACCAGAGTTTGTGTGCATCATTAGAATTATCAAAGACTGTCATCATCACATAAATCATCGAATCGACAAGAGAAATTCGTGTTGTTTATGTATGGACGTTGATAATTCTACTCTAAAATTTTATTGGATGTTAATAGAAAATCGTCGATGATACTCGATTATTTCGAAACGATAATAGTTGTCGGTGGCAGTTGACAACCGTTATTTATCTAGGAGTGGACTGAAATTTCATAAAAATTGAACACGATATTTGTGTAGTTTTCAATTCTCTACTGACATTACATATTATCGCTGTAAAATAAAAAAATTGAACGGTTCATTGTAGCATGATAGTTCTATAAGAGATTTTTTCCGGGCAAATGGACCGTAGATAATATAAAATTGATTTATCGTACGTTCAGAAATATGCTTGTTATTAATTTAAATATTAATAAAACGAGTATTAGGAAATTTATTATAGAAAAAGACTTCATGAATTTTTCCATTATATTGCGTGCAATAATCGTCAAATGACAGGCATACCATTACCCCGACTATCGATTTGAATTCATATAACAATGTATTTTTATCTCGGCTATATTTAATCGTGTAATTATTGATAATAATTGATAATACTATTGGATTGTAATAACGACAGTTTTTAATTAACGGTGCTTTAATGAGTTTGTCGATTTTCAAGTGATGCGACAGTTACAAAAACAATAACAAGAAGCTTTATTGTAATAGAAACGCCAACAAATCCATTGCCTTAAGTGATAATTAATTCGTTTCAAACGACACGAAATAATGTTAAATTCTACAATTAAAACGCTAATATTGAAGCAAAACTAGTCGAGTTTATTGAAATTTATAAACTAGCAAACATTGATTTATAACGCCGGCAAAAGAACGATTTCATTGAAAAATACGCGCAATATCAATTGAGCGGTGGTATTTTTCATGGTAATAATAAAAACAGAATTGTATTTCGCTCGTTTGCTTCTCTGAAAGTTTTGATGGAATTCATTTAAATTCGCGACAGTTCGCTTTATAAAACGACAACGGAAGAATAATTTAAAAATTATACAACTGTCGCGCACTTTTGGTGGATGCGCCGGGCCAGTTCTGATTTCCGCTTGTTCTTTCGACATTCGAACTATTCATCATTCGATTGGCGTTAATTAAGAATGATTCAATCTAATTTATAAACAACTTGCAGAATTGTTTACTGTTGGCTGTATTATTGGTCATCAGTGCGCCCGGAGAGGATCCTTATTGGCATCCCGGCGAGCGGTCCGGCGTTACAGGGGTGTCCGTGCGAGGAGATCGACGAGGGCTTCGAATGTCGCTGCAGTGGCCCGGCTTTAATGGATATACCCGATGATTTATCGGTTGATATGGCCATATTGTAAGTATTTTAAAAACGATCAACGTGTGTGGAAAATCAAATATTTTGCTTGATTCAACGCACATCTATCAAGGATTATTGAAGATGCCGGCATTGAAGTCTTGAAGGGCGATTCGCTGATACCGTACGCGAGTAACATTACGTGAATTGTAAGTCGGGTTTTATTGGTATTGCATTGGGTTTTATAAATCGGTTATTGTTCCAGAACTTTGGTGAATCTGGAGAACTTTTATTATTTTGAAACTGGTGTTTTCCAACAATTAAGACAATTACAAACAATGTGAGTATTAATCTTAGAAATCATAGAGAGAATTCATAGATTGTTTTGTTAATAAAAACAAACTTGGCATTTTGACAAGACGGAAAACACAACTAGGCTCGGACTGGCCATTATCATCTTTCAAATATGAGAGATGGTTAAATACCAATTTTTAATAAGCGATAACTCGCTTATTTTTAGAAATATTGCAAAAGTTATAACAGATTTAGAAAGAGCATTTTAAGATGGATCTAAAAATGTTTTCCGCTTGAAAAAAATTTGATTGAATTTTGGGTTATAGGGGAAAATTTTGACGCATGTTTCTTCGTCATGTTTTACAATATTTTTATATTTTTTCTTGTAACTTGACCAATGTTGAGAATTTTTCAATAATTTTGGCGGAATTTATAGAAAATTGAAAGCGTTTTCCAAATATTCAAGAAATTTCCCAATGATAGTTTTCTAGAAAATTACCAAAAAGTTAAGCGCGTGTATTGTAAATTTTTTCGATTTATTGTCCAAACCATGCTGATATTTAATGATCGATAATTTGCTTATTTTCCTAAATATTGCAACAAATAAAACAGCATTGGAAAGAGCATTTCACGGAGCATTAGAGACAGTCTCTCATTCTGGAAAATTTTGCTTGAATTTGAATTTATAGACCGAAATCTAGCAGCATGATTTCTGTCTATATTTTGGAACATTTTTCTATACTTTCGCCGATAATTTAGTCAATATTACAAATTTAGGAATGATTTTTGCACAATAGATAGAAAATAGGAAGCGCTTTCCAAATTTGTAAGAAATTTCCCAATCGGTTTGCTATTTTTCCGGAAAATCGTCAAAAATTGAAGGGCCTGTGTTACACCTTTGTTCGACTTAGTGTCCAAACAAGGTTGATATTTAACAATCGAAATTTTGCTTCTTTTGCTAAATCTAGCAACGAGTAAAACAGCATTAGAAAGAGCATTTCAAGAAGAATTAAAAAAAAGTTGTGCTTTGGGAAAATTGTACTTGAATTTGAATTTACAGATGAAAATGTAGGAGCATGATTTCTTTCTAAATGTTCTTGCATATTTCTCTATATTTTCGCCAATAATTTAGCCAATATTATAAATTTACTAATGATTTTTGCGTAATACATATAAAATAGAAAGCGCTTTCCAAATTTGTAAGAAATTTCCCAATCGGTCCGCTAGTTTTTCGGAAAATCGTCAAAAATTGAAGGTCCTGTGTTACATCTTTGTTCTATTTTGTGTCCAAACAATGTCGATATTTAACAATCAATAATTTGCTTCTTTTTCTAAATATTGCAACGAATAAAACAGCATTGGAAAGAGCATTTCACGGAGCATTAGAGACAGTTTCTTATTCTGGAAAATTTAGCTTGAATTTGAATTTATAGACCGAAATCTAGCAGTATGATTTCCTTCTATATTTTTGTAGGTTTTTCTATATTTTTGCCAATAATTCAGCCAATATTACAAATTTACAAATGATTTTAGCATAGTACATAGAAAAAAGAAAGTACTTTTTAAATTTGTAAGAAATTTTCCAATCGGTTTGCTAGTTTTCCAGAAAATTGCTAAAAAATTAAGCTCCTCTATTACACCATTTTTTCAATTTAATATCCAAACAGTATCGATATTTAATAATCGATAACTTGTTTATTTTCGTAAATAAAGCAATAAATAGAAGAGCATTAGGAAGAGCAGTTCTAGAAGAATTAGAGAAAAGTTGTCATTTGGGAAAACTTCGGTTGAATTTGAATTTATAGACGAAAACCTAGGAGCATGATTTTTTCTCTATTTTCGCACATTTCTGTATTTTCACCGATAATTTAGCCAATATTACAGATTTACTAATGATTTTTGCACTGTATATAGGAAATGGAAAGCGCTTTCAAAGTCTTCAAGAAATTTTCCAATCGGCTTGTTAATTTTCCGGGAAATTGCCAAAAATTGAACAACCTTTTTAATAATGGATAGTTCGCTTGTTTTGTAGGTAAATAAAATAACATTAGGGAGAGAGCATCTTGGAATCTTTCTAATGCCGACCATTAGAATCTGTTTGGACAATAAGCGAGAAGCCATTAATCGAAAATTAGCGCTTGTCCAGTTCGGCAGTGCCCACAACTAGGCCTGTCAACTGTACAAAAACTCATTTGAACTTCTCCGCTTATGATTTTTTTAAACTCTAGGGACATGTGTATTATTAACCGACCAGTGGAAAAAATATAAAACAATCCACTGATGTAAAACTTTTAAATTGAACCAATTTAAAGCGTTGTAAATCCGACATATACAAATGGTCGTAAGTTGAATAAATGCCCCCAAAAAAACAACTCGTGGAAGACTACATTAGAAAATTACACAAATTCTTTTGCTGTCTAATGGGAATAATAAAATAACAATAAAAGTTTGATCCACAATTAGATAAAATCGATTACCGTACTCTTAAATAAAACAAACAATAGAGAGAAATAAAAGAGAACAAAATCAAATAAATACAAATCGTGAGAGGTTGGAATTAATTAAACACAAATGCCAATTGTATATTTACGAATACTCGTTGGAATTTTCCGTTATTTAAAATTAAAATTGACGATTTTCAGTTACATACACCGTGCGCCGAAACTGCTGAAAATCCAGCCGGAAGTCTTCAGCGCCCATCTGCCGAAACTGAAAATTCTGTAAGTAGGAATTTTGATTAAATTTAATCTAATCGTAGCAGCGAAGGAGTAAAATCGATGCTAATATTAAATCAACTAGAATTTCAATATTGTTCGATCGCTTGTTTCCATTCTTCTTCCATACATCGAATGTCTGATAAAATATATTTGCCACAGCCGTGTTAGCTTTCATACATTAGAAATGACAGCGATAGAATAATAAGATAAATATTGACGTTTGTCGGGAAGAATTGATTGTCAATATTGGAATGGAACATTGGGTCGGTGACTAAATATCTGATAATTTATTAACAACAGTAGTCTTCCGATTTCTTGCATTTTAAGCTAAAGTTGTGTAATATTCCTCTACTTTATCCAAATGGTTTTAACGATTTTTTAATCTACAACGAACAATAACAACAACATTGTCTATGAGACTCAGACTGAATTGAGTTAATAAAAATGCCACTCTTAGCGAACAATTGTTCGTTTTTATGGCCCCAAAATCGCCGTCTGTCTATCAATTTTGCACACATATCCCCAGTAGTCTCCAACTATTTCGATTTTTGTTGTTTTTCTGATAAATTATTACCGCCACAAAATCAAAGCTAAAAAATTCTCAACTTCAACGATAAAATCACAATTTAGCGCCGACCTATCGGCCGATTTGTTCGGGTTAGTTGGGCATAATTACACTGTTTATCAGTGCAATATATGCGGGATTATGTGGCCTAAATCCGGATTAAATCGGATTGTAAAGATCTCGTTATTCGTTGGTCCTTTCACTGACACTAAGTTGTAATATCACCAAAGTCTTCGATTTGATTAAAACGGTAAATCTAGCCAGTTTATGGTTAATAAAGTCGGATCTTGAGAAGTGCGAATCAAATTTCTGATGAAATTGGAGAAAAATGAATGAAGTATCGTTGTGTTGCGAATTTCGAGCTTGTAAATTGGAAGAATTCACCATCCACGAGGTGTTTATTAACTCGATTGTAAATCAATTTCAGTATGATTGCCCTAAATAACAAGATCATTTATAGGTAGCGCTCAGGAAAAGCGAACAATCTACTGTTGATATAGTTGAAAATCGCTCCAATTAGTAGAAAATTTCCAATTTCATAATAATATAGAAATTGTAGTTTTATTTGAATTCGATAATTCAGTCGGAGAGTATCGATTCTTACTATAATAAAAGACTTTTTCCTCATTGCTGCATTAAATTTATAATAGAACGGTTTCTTTTAACGAATTTCCACAAAAAATACTGTAAACTATACGACATTTATGAATATTAAACGCAAAAAAGTGCTAAATAATTAATTACCTTTTAATAAAGACGAACTTTGAATGGAGAAATGATTAAATTTGATCCGGCGCATCCACCATTTTTGCACATATCAAACCGTACGTACAAATTTGATTTTATATTCGAAAATACAAACAAATCTCACAATTTTTCCAATTTCTACTCGAATTACTTAGTTGTTACAAAAGTCTGATGAATTTCGCAACAAAATTCATCAAATCCAAAGGAAAAACGGCATAAAATCGATGAATCCAGTAAACTTTTATGCACACATATAAATATTGTACGCAATAAAAAATTGGATTTGTTTTTAGACGGTTTTATTGGACGGCAAATCAAATTTCATTGAACACAGGACGACTTAATGAACAACATGAAATAAAACCGATTTCGATTTTGATATTAAAACACGCATTTTTTTTTAAATTTCAGACGCATCGTGAATACGGGCCTGGAAGAGATGCCGAATTTTAATGGCTTAAATACATCATCGGTGCTGCATATGATGTAAGTAGAGTTAAGAGAATAGAGACCGCCTAGGGAAATCTAGTCTGTTCCGAGTGTTCCCATTTGTTTAAACTAGAAAAAACGCTGAATATTCAAAGTGTTTGCAGAGAAATCGCTTGAAACATTTAAAAGAAAGAACAATAAAACAATTGTAAATTCTTCATGTTATCCCCATTAAAATAATGAGCGATAGTAGGGTTGCAAATTAAGCCGATTTATTTTTATTTTAAAACGATAATTCGCTAGTTTCTTGTTGATATATCGGAGAATTTCCAGGACAGCTGGACCAATTAGAGAAGATTAAATCTTCTGGTTTACCCCGACTTTTCAGACTCATCACAACTAAATCTACCCTCAGACTCTTCGATTCTACAGGGACCAGGATCCTTCCAGAATTGTGCGAATTTTTCGAATAATAAACGTCTATTGAGACTACTGAAACAATATTCTAACGCCTGGCACGCCAGTAGAATAACAAGAGTTGGATATTCCAATATTTTCAGTTTCAGGAATCAATATTTGGCGAACACCTTGCACATATGAGCTGTTGAGGGGCCGGGTTACTAGTCGAAAAAAAGTTGGATTTTCGATAGACGATTTCTGTTTCAATTTTCACTCGAAACCCAAGTCGCTGGGCTCGTTCGAAAGAGCATTTCAAACTACATAAGAGGAGTTCTATAGTTTTGGAAAATGTGGAAATTTTGGGTTATAAATGAAAACTTAACTCATAACTCAGGGAAATCTCTCGAATTTTCAAAATTAAGTTTTTTCTGTCAAGTCAATTTCCCATGTATAAGCTTTCAGGAAATTCCTCTCTAGTAAAATTTGAAATTTTACCGTGTTTCTCGATTTTTCGGAAAACTACAGAATTGATCGGAAAATTTCTGAGATATTTGGAGAGCTCTCTCAATTCTATATTCATTGCAAACAAATTAATATTAGCTGAGTTATGGGGGAAAATAAGGAAAAACATGCTAGAATTTCATTTATAACTCGAAATTTCCACTGGATTTCCTAGCTCTATAAAACTCCTCTTGAAATATTCGTTCGAACAAGCCAGAAAATGTGCGTTTTTAGTGAAGAATGAAAGAGAAATCATTTATGGAAAGTGCTGTTTTTCCGAGTTGTAACCCGGCGCCTTAAGATTATCAATTTGATATCAAATTCTAAGAATATCGCCCATTCATATTATAATACGAGAAATTCATCATAATCTTGATTCAGTATTGTAAAAGATCAAGACGTACTCTTGTATCGTTAGTTTAATATTCTCCAAGTGTTGTATTCTCCCGTTTTCTCTATTTAAATGTGGCCCATCATCTGGAATTTGAGAGTTGTTAACGATTCTACTCCACCAAATTGTATCTACGACTTACGACTAGAGAAAAAGTGATAGATAAGTTTATAATGAAAAGTTGAAAGGCTTTATAGAGAATTAGTATCGGGTGGTGTTAATTGAAAATTCGCATTTAAAATCGAATCGATCGCGATGGAATAAAGACTGGAAAGGAAATCCATCACTGTCGCCGAGTCGATAGAAACCTTCTATTTATCAGACATTTAATAAAAACAAATCGATAATGTCGTCTACTGTAATAATTCACGGATTAAGGTAGTCCTTTTTTGTTGGCTAATTCCCATTTGTGTGGGAAATTGGAAAGTTGAAAGAATTGCAATAAACAAGAATCCTCCTGTTGCCGTCTTTTATCGAATATTCAATCAACAAATTGAACGGCTTTTTGTCAATTTCGCACGCTTTATTACCGATAAACTTACAATTAATTGATTGTGCTGTTTTATTTCTGTTATAGCGATTTAGAACACAATCGTATACAAAAAATCTCGAGCCGGCAAGTTAGTCGAGTTAAAGCCGAACAATTGTGAGTCGTTTTTTCGTTAAATTAAAAATAAATAACTCATAATCTGTGTAATATTCTGTATAGTAAACTATTAACAAACTCTTAATAACCTCATTATGTAATTGTTTCCAGATTATTGAATTATAATGACTTACAAGTGGTTGAAGAGGCAGCTTTTGCCGGTTCACAGATCGCTAAATTGTAAGTAAAATTGTATTTTGTTGTCGATATAATTTGTGTCTAATGAGAAGTACAACTGGGAAAACTATAAACGTTTCAATTGGATTTTATAGGAGTTTAAAGGGCAATTTCAGGCTGAAGTATCTGCATAAACGAGCATTCCATGGATTACAAAGCTTGCGTTACATGTAAGTATTTGGACTAATTAATCAAAGGATTTATCTCTTGTTGTAATCTTATCGGGGCGCTTTAAAATGCACTTTTATAAGTGATTTTCTGGCAGTTTAAGAAAATATTTTTGATTAATTTGTAATTGTTAATAATTCTAATCAACGGTTATACAATTTGTAATATGTAAATGTATAAAATGAATTAATTTCGAGCTTGGTTTGATTTATTTGCAATTATATGCTAATCTCATTCACAATATTCGTATGTTCAACAATTTCTACATAATTAATAATCAATTCAACAAATTAGCTTCGTTTTGTATACAACACGTTCCGTTTAAAATCCACTTCGATTCTTATATGTTTCACTCAAAGCGCAGGATTAAAATTTGTAAAAAGAGGAACTTTGACTAACGATATTTCGTCCGCTTTTTAAAAAAAGTTCAAAATTTTCGGCTTGTTCGAAAGAGCATTTCAAGCTCCATAAGAGGGATTGTCCAGTTTTTGAAAATGTTGTGGAAATTTTTAGTTATAAATGGAAATCTAGAAGTATATATTTTTGAATTTTCCCCATAATTTAGCTTATATCAGTTTGTTTGAAATTAATATGGGGTATAATCCATGGAAAATTGAACGAGATTTCCAAGTGTGGAAGAAATTTTCCAATCGATTTGGTAGTTTTCCGGAAAATTAACAAAAATACCAAACATTTGTTGAAGATTCTTGCAGTTTTCAACATAGAAAATTGTGGCTCATTTTCTGAAAGTTTATACATCGGCAACTCATGTGATAGAAGCCAAATGTCGAATTTTGGAAAATTTGGGGAAAATCATGGGAAATTTGTTAGCCATTTTCACCTACTGAACTTAATTGGTTTCAAACAAATCTTTGCCGATTTGTAGACGGTTTTATCGATTTTAATGCTGTTGTTATCGATTTTAATGCTGTTATGTGAAGAATTTACTTATTTTCATTGGAAAATTGTGTTGGAAGTAAGGTTTTTCGTTCACCATATAGCGCCTCTATTACGTTAATTCCCTATGTATAAATTTTCCGACAATATGGTATTCAATTCTCTATGTTTAAAATTGTGCAAGGGAACTCTCAAAAAACTATACCATTTTCTTAATTTTCCGAAATACAACTGGCTAATTAGAAAATTTCTCACGAATTTGGAAATTTCTCCCACTTTTCTATCAATTAGATCCCAAATTCATTGCAAATAAATTGATATAAGCTGAGTTATTGGAAAAAATTAAAAAAAGATATGCTACCACATTTTTATCTACAACTTATAATTTCCGTTAGATTTTCCAAAACTAAACAATCTCGCTGATACAGCTTAAAATTCTCTTTCAAACAAGACCAAAAACTTGGATTTCTATTGAAAATTGTACGAAAAACCGTTGGTCAAAGTTTCCACTTTTTTACCGAGTTCTGATCTAGAGCCTTGAATGCTGCTGCATCCTATTAAAACTTTTATTTAACAAGAAAATTTTAGGGGTTTATCCAGAATCTCTAGAGGTTATTTGAGTCAAATTTGAACCGGGTAGCTCACCGGAAAGTTGGCCACAAACGATCGTTCCAGTTTTCAAAAACAAATTGCACTTAAAGAGACCCTAAAATGGGCCTTCATTTTACTTTTTTATCCATTTTAAAACGAGTTTATTCTAGAATTTAATGGACAAAATTTTAAAAAAATATATGGAGAGCATTTCGAGTCATTTTGAGTTCGTTTTCAAAAATCGCAACCTCACCTAAATCGAGTGTTTTGCTCAAATAATCTCTAAAGTTGTCCCTATAAATCCACAAGAGATTTTCCAAATAGCTCATCAAATAATTAGAGCTAAGACAATTTAATATTTTTTATGTTTATAGCGACCTATCAAGTACGGCTATAACGGAATTGCCTATAGAAGGACTACGCGAAATCGATATACTGAAAGTTCAGGATACTGAAACGCTGAAAGTTTTCCCTTCAGTTTACAACTTTCAGGTAAATTCTTATAGTCATTTTTTATTTTTAATGGTTACAATATTCCGTACAAAATTCGAGTATTGATTATTAAAAATGTCGTTTTATTTTTAAACTGTTCCAATTAATTCTCGCCGTTTTCTCCAATTTTCAGTTCATTAAAGAGGCCTGGCTAACATACCCGTACCATTGTTGTGCATTTAAATTCCCTCACACCCATAATCCGTGGGAATTTGAGCGTCATAATCGTTTCGTTAAACAACTACACCGAGCTTGTACAGCTAAAAATACAACAATCAGTTATATTCTACAACAGAACAATGATCCATATTTGAAATCCTTGTTGCGTTGGATGCCTTTAAATGCCAGTTTAACCGAAACTAAACCAAATGATGATGCTGGCGATGATGAACAATGGAACGGCGATGAAGTTTTCCACAATAGTACGATGAATTTGAACAACGCCTTCCCGGTAACGACCGCCGTCTGCGGTGAAATCTACCGAAATTACCACGAGGTTCGTTTCTTGTTGATTCATTCAATAACTCACGTATTTTTATGGAGATAACCTTCGACGTGTACCTGGGTACGTGTACTGAATGCCGGGCATTTATTATGCGCATTTGACAGTTTTAAAATTTTATACGAGCTACGGTGGAAATATTTCACGCGAATTATCGCCGGCAATATCGGCCAATCTTCTAGATTCGATAGAAGTTTTTCAAATTCGACCCAAATTCTATTGGATTCGTTCGTTGGATAGTCAAACAAACGGTCTATTTGTAGGGAAACTAGAAAAACCCGAATTTCCCCAAGTACTCTCACATTTCTCTCTTTTTTATGTTACGACAAGATTGGCTCTAAAATCGGGTAAAAGCTTTTTTCCACCTGTTCCGATTTAGTTCGTTTTTTATATCCGATACTCCTTTAAAAACACACTTTATTGTTGTTGCCGTTGAACAGGTGAAATGCCATCCAGCACCTGATGCTTTCAATCCATGCGAAGATCTAATGGGCAATTGGGCACTACGGATACCAGTATGGTTCATATCATTATCGGCTGTTATTGGAAATCTGTTCGTTGTCATCGTTATAGTTACGTCTCATTTTCGATTAACTGTATCGAAATTTCTGATGTGCAATTTGGCCGTTGCCGATCTCTGTATCGGTATCCATCTATTATTGATTGCCGCAGTCGATGCCTGTTCGATTGGTGCTTATTTCAATTATGCCATCGACTGGCAAGAAGGTAAGCCGTTTAATTATTTTAATTAATTTTAATTAATTCTAATTAATTAATTCAAAAATTAGTAAGAGATTACAATTGTTGTGTTGGAAGATCGTTAAAAGTCGGACGTCTGAAACGACTTCATGGGGATAATTTCACCGGAAACTTTCTAATATTCTACTTAATTAATGTAGAATAATAAACGAAGGGTGTGGAGATTTTCAAAATGTTTTAAGACTCGAGATTCCGGGCAATTTCAACCGGAATCGTTATTTTGTAAAGTTTTATGTAGTTTAATAATACGTACCGGATTATAATGGTAAATCCATTCTTTAGCGAATAATTCGAAGAATATTTTAAGGATTTATAGGAGGCTCTCTGGAGATTATTTTAGCCAAATTTGAACCTCGTAGTTCATTTGAAAGTTGGTCAAATTACGTTCGTTCTGGCGATTTTCAAAATCGAATGATTCAAAACTGACTGAACATTGACTTAAAAAATATTTTAAGATGATGGAGATTATGGGCAAAATTTGAATTTGTAGCTTATCGTTTCTGATGTTGCAATTTTCAAAAACAAATTGCACATAAAATGGTCCTGATATTTTGATTGTTTTTTATTCATTTTAGAAAGAGTTTATTCTAAAATTTAATGGATACAAATACGGAATTTTGGCCAACTTCCCGATGAACTACACGGCTCAAATTTTGCTCGAATAATCTCTAAAATTGCAGTCCGAAACATTCTATGTGCGTATTTCATTTTTAAAACCGCCAAATTAGTAGAAACAAGCGATTTTTAATCATCTTCAAAGTAAGCTACGAGGTTCAAATTTGTATAAAATGGAATCCATTAATTCTTCTGTTAATCCTTAAAATATTTTCCCAAATTGCTCATCAAATGATGGCATAGGAGTTTAGAGTCCAAAATGAAACACTTGGTATATTCAGGACAGTTCTAAGGCAAAATTTCAAAAAATAGCGCTCTTATTCTAGAATTTCTAAAGTTTTGTATTAAAAATCTCTCGTTTTATTGGGTCGTTTTGTTTTATTTGATTTTAATGGAAATTTTTGAAAAATGTAGCACTTTTGCTCCAAAATTTGAGAGTTTTAGTGGACAATTTTGATTTATTTTGAAAACATTCGAGCTTTCTAAGTGGTCATAATCAAAATTCCAAAAAAAATAGCACTGTCTTTACAACATAGCAATATTTTTATAGATTTTTGAAAATATTTCTGTATTTTATCTGGTTGCAGTTAAAATTTGAGGAATAATGCCCTTCAACATTAAGACAATTAGCCCAAAACTTCAAGATTTTAAAGCATAAATTTCATATATTTTTAGACTCTCATAATCAAAATTTGAAGAAAAGTGGCTTATATTGAAGAATTTTTATCACTTTATTTGAATCAAATGCTAAATCTCAAAACAATTCAGTACTTTTAGTGTAGAATTTCAAGATTTGTGTAACAAAATTCGCTTTATTTCTGTCGGTTAATTACTTTTGGTCAAAAATTTGAAATTTTCTTGAGAAAACTCAAATTTTATTGGGAAATTAAATCAAATTCTCGTTTTCTATTGATTCAATGCAGAAAATTTTCCAAAAATTCGCATTCTTAGTACGAAAGAACAAAGTTAGAAAACAGAAGATTTCAGTTCAAAATTTAGTAAAATTAGCAAAATTATTCAATTTTTGACAATTCGATAAAGACATTTGTTTAAATCTATTATTCAAATAATAGAAATATTTTAAAAAATCTACAATTCGAAAATTTTTCTCTAAAAATAGATTTTTATGAAGGTTTATTTGCAAAATTCGCTACAAATCAATGATTTCATATAACTCTTTTTAACGCCCAGATTATCTCAAAAATCAACAAAAAAGATAAATTGACCCATTTCTCACTCAATTTTTTCGAACATTTTACTAAAAGACTAAAATAACTTATCCACTCATTTGAAGGGCCACTCTCGGACATTTTCTAGGTTGTCTGAGTGCTAATGGCGACCTTGGATGTTATTCTTTCTCTCGCTAACAAGCGTTCTTTCAATCGATCACAATCACAATGATTTTATAATCACAATTAACCCCTCTAGAGTGCACTACTTTACGAATAAATAACAAGATCGCGTTATCGAAAAATCAATCTTCTTATTCGTGTCAAATTTCCAGTCGGTTAACTGATAAAACTACAAAAATTTGAACATTTTATGATTGATCACGCGGACAATATGTGAACGAGTTTATGTTATAAAATGTTTTTATTTTGAATAAATTAGAAATTTGCCTCTAGAAAGTGGCGGGGATCAAATATAAAGTTTTATTGTCGGTTTTAAATTGCATTCAACTTCACAGTATAACTCTGTTAGAATTTCTTGTGCAATTTCTTAGATTAAAAACCGACTTCGCTTTGAAAATAAATTTCAATAAATATAAAATTTGATTATTTTACTAGTCGGTTGACTGCCTAAGACACCATCATCACCATTATATACAAAAATATCGAAGATTGGCTTTAACTGTACTCCATTTCGATACAAAAATCCCTATTGACATAAAGTCAATACATCAATTCAATATTCTGTTTACTTAATGTTGCTTATTTTCCCCCTATACACCGGCCACAACCTTTAAAAACATATTCAGTAAAATTATACTGTAATAATAGAATTCTTGACGAATAATTGCGTTTCTTGAACAATAAATTAGCTAATTAAACGTCTGTACTGGTGGTAAGTGTAAGCGATCCAATTATTCGCGTTAATTAACAAAAATAGGAGCGATTCCACGGGAAATCAAAGTCTTAAAAATTCCAATTTTGCTAAAATCATCCCTATTATTCGCCCTTATTTCTTTCTATCATTAGTCTGACATGAAGTTTATTTGAACATTCACCTCTTTATTGCCGCTGTTTTTTCTACCCACTGTTATCTCACGAAACAAAACTACCCGTCTTCACATTTCATATATTTCTCCTGATATAACACGACTATAGTGTGAAATATTCAGTATTCTTGACGTTGGAAAAATACATTTGTCAAGAACAGTTTTGCGACAAGAGATGCTTTATTGGACGTTTTCACCGAAAATTGTCTTAATTTTCATCCGACTGATTGCTTTTTTATTGAGTTTACATATAAACGAGTCGTTCCTTAGAAATTCGACAAGTTTTCGCCATTCAAACAACAAAGTCGAATAGATCAAAATTGATAATCGGAGCTTTTGTTGGAGTTGTTTATTGTAAGGCAACTGGTTGAATGTGGTTTTGATTAGATCGCACCTGGCGCATCCACCAAAAGTGCAAAATCAATAAATCCAACTGGAGATCTTTGGAATTGAGAAATAAAATTGTTGGTTTATTTCATTAAGTAATAGAGCATTTTTCATTTATGGTTTTAATTAAAATTGCAGTAGAATTATTAAATTAATTCCGATTCATTTACTGAAATTAGTACATAAATTTAAATTGTCTCTATCGTTACCCTAATGCAACTCGTAATTAAATTGGACGATCTTAGAGAACAATATAAAGAAGAAAGGGATAATTATATTTTCTAAACGGGTTAAAATCGGGTGGTTTCATATAATAGGGGATGATTATCGTGGATTTTTCCTTTTGTCTAACTATAAAATCATAGAATTTAGTCTTTAATAGAAAAATACCGATGGTATCTTTGTATTGTTGCAATAAACAATGTAGATTTCGTTGGAATTTGAAAAGGTCAACCCCTTGGGTGTTTTCAGGTATGTATTATTACAACACAAACACAAATAGAAGTCAAATACTTGTGTACAAAATGTGCACGAAACACTAGTGTCTTAAATAATTAATGCAGCAGACTGGCTCACGAACAAACATTTACCGGCTGAATATCGATTACAAGAGCAAAAAACTTTATCTTCCCTGTAATTGTTTGGGATAGATTACCTTAAGTTACAACTTGATGAAACAAGTTTCCGATTTAGCATGGGGAGACAATAGAAAATATTCTCAACAGCCGTAATACAACTATGTTTGGATATTCGTTTAACTCTCGGATATTTTAATTTTTCCGGAAAATACCGAAAAATACCTTTATCGTCGTTATAATCCAATTCGATGCGAATTCTCATTTAGCTCACTCTTTGATATTTACAAAGTAAAAGACTTAAACCAATTCAAATCCGATTAAAACGACAGTTTTTTTTTATTCGAACAAATTTGATTCCGGTGGAAATTCAAAAATCCGGACTTGATCATTTGTGGCGTGCGACAAACGATTAACGGTTGCTGCTTGTTCTCCAAGAGATTCTAATGACTGAAACACTTTTTCGGATGCTTCTTAAAATTCTCTAATGCTATTCTATGTAGATCCCAAAAAAGCGAGTTGTCGATTAATAAATATTGATATTGTTTCAACTAAACCGAAAAACAAACCCCTCTATTTTCGGCAAATGGTCGAAAAATTAGCAATTCGATTTAAAAACTTCTTGAACACTTGGAAAGCGCTTTCCTTTTTCTATGTACTGTACAAAAATCATTTGTAAATTTGTAAAAATGGCTAGATTATCGGCGAAAATATAGAAAAATGTGCAAAAATCATACTCCTAGATTTCTACCTGTAAATTCAAACTCAAATGCAATTTTCCAAAACGAAAATCTTTCTCTAATGCTCCTTGAAATGTTCTTTCTAATGGCGCCTGATTCAATTCAATATTTACAAAAATACGCGACTTATCGTTTCTTAAATACTAGCAGCGTTTGAGACCAAATCAGAAAAGATATAATACAGGCCTTCTAATTTTTGGCAATTTTCCGGAAAATTAGCAAGACGATTGGAAAATTTCTTGGAGATTTAGAGAGCGCTTTTCATTTTTCGGGTACTGTAGAAAAATCATTCGTAAATTCATAAAATTGGCTAAATTATCGGTGAAAATACAGAAAACTGTGCAGAAATATAAAAAAATCATGCTCCCCGATTTTCGTCTATAAATTCAAATTTTAGTGAAATTTTCCAAAAGGAAAAACTTTCTCTAATGCTCATTGAAATGCGTTTTCCTAATGCTGTTTTATTCGTTGCAATATTTACAAAAATAAGGGAGTTATCGGTTATTAAATATTTCGGCGCTAAATCGAAAAAGACCCGCAATTTTTGGTAATTTCTCGAAAAAGTGGCAAATTGATTGGAAAACTTCTTGGAGATTTGGAAAGCGCTTTCCATTTTCTATAAACTCTATCAGAATGAAAATTAAACATTGGTTAAAAACAAAGTGGAAATTTGACGAACCATTTCTCGTTTATTTTTCAATGAAAATTCAAATATTTAGTCTTGTTCGAAAGAGCATTTCAAGCTACATAAAAAGATTTTATAGTTTTGGAAAACGTGATGGAAATTTTGAGTTGCAGATGAAAATCGATGACGTGCCTTTTCCTAAATTTACCACCATAATTCAGTTTAAATCAATTTGTTTGCAATGAATCGCGGTTAAATTGACAGAAAATTAGAAAAGCTTTCCAATTATGCAAAAAATTTTTCTATCGATTTGGTAGTTCTCCGGGAAATTAAGCAAAATAGCGAAAGTTTGTCGGAGATTCCCCTGTACAATTTTCAACATAGAAAACAAACAGTTGATAAAGTAGAACACATATCTATCAACATTGTGATAGCAGCACCATCTATGCGCTACTTAGGAAATAAAAAAGCCAATTTTTCACGGGATTTTTCCGTAAAAATAAGCAAGTTTTTCATATAACAGCAGCATAATTTTAAAATCCATAGAACCGTCTACAATCTGGAAAAGGACCTGGTTCAAAACAATTATATCTAACAGGTAAAAATTTCCTCGAATTTTGAAAATTTTGATATTTGGTCTCTAACACGTGATTTTTCATTTAATTTTCTTTATTGAAAATTGAGCCAAGAAACCTTCAACAAAGTTTTGCTATTTTCTTTAATTTTCCGGAAAACTGCCAGACCGATTGGAAATTGAATCTTTCAATTTTCCATCGATTAACCCCATATTCGTTGCAAATAAATTGATATAAGCCGAGTTATGGGGAGAATTAAAAAGACAAGCTTCTAAATTTTCATCGATAACTCAAAATTTCCACTAGATTTTCCGAGGTTATAAAATCTCCCTAATGCAGTTTGAAATGCTCTTTCGAACAAGCCCAAAAACGTGAATTTTCATTAAAAAACCAACACGAAATCGCTTGTCAAAGTTTCCACTTTTTTTAATAGAAAGATATTGTAATATATTTCAAAATTCGCCTCTATAACTCACAATTTAACCGGAATTTTCCGAAACTGGAAAAATCCGTAGATTCGCCTTGTAATGTTGCTTTTAAATCTGTTTTATTTTTAGCGATATCTCCAAAAACAAGCGAGAAATCGCTCATTATCCCTCATATTTAAGTTTAAATTTAAATTAAAAAGGCAAAGGCATGGGCCTCCTAATAGCGTTGACTCCGGGGGAAACCTATCTACCGGATCCAGTCCGGACCTGTTCTTGAACGTATTTCTTGCTCGAATTGGCAACAAAAGAGCGAATCAAATGGCGAATCCTCCCATCTATTATTATGATTTGATTAAATCAACTGAATACTTAATGTTGGTTTTATTGTTCCAGGCAATGGTTGTCGCGTAGCTGGTACATTAACAATATTCGGAAATGTATTGTCAGTTTATACTTTAGCTATAATCACAACAGAGCGTTGGTACACGATAACATGGGCAATCCATTTGAATAAACGTCTAAAATTACGTACAGCCGTTCGTGTTATGATAGCCGGTTGGATTTGTGCAATATTGATGGCATCACTACCATTGATTGGCATCAGTAGCTACACGAAAACAAGCATCTGTTTACCGTTAGAGAATAAGAACAAAGCCGATACGATATATTTATCGATATTGATAGCATTTAATGCTATAGCATTCGCTTTAATTTGCGTCTGTTATGGGAGCATGTACCGTTCGATACGCGAAGGCGGCCGGACCGGTTCCACAACATCCGTCCGGTCGGATTTAACAGTGGCTAAACGGATGGCCCTGTTGGTATTCACCGATTTCGCATGTTGGGCACCGATCGCTTTCTTCAGCCTAACAGCCCTTCTAGGCCACCCTTTGATTAATGTAACCCAAACGAAAATCCTTCTAGTCTTCTTCTATCCGTTAAACTCGTGTGCAAATCCATGTTTGTATGCGCTATTAACCCAACAATATCGGCGTGATTTCTTTATATTGATGGGCCGTTATGGTTTGTGTAAAGATCGAGCTGAACGCCATAAGGGGGCAATCGGTGGTAAACCATTACCGTACGGTGCCGGTGCTCAATATAAACGTACAGGATACGATTATGGTGGTACGATAAAAACGAATAGTACAGGTGGAAATAATCATCGGGGATCGTTATTAACAACTGTTGTATCAGTTGAAATACCGATTGCACGGAGTAGTTCGAGGAATAGTGCTAAATCACGACCGGATTCGTTAACGACCGTCCCTGAATATTCGCTACAACACGGTAATAATCATTATCAGGCGAGTGATAATTGTAAAAAGTTAACATCCACGGAGAATTTGTAAATATTTTGATTTTCTTGCACCTATATTATCGGTGTTATCAATCATTTATAAAATTGCATGAATCTGTGTAAATAAATAAATACAATTTCAATTAATTTTAACCATAATCGAGTTAATAATTTACCACCCCAAGAGCGGATTGTTAATTGGTTTCGTTTATCACTAATTTTCCAAAAGATTTTTAATTTTTTTACAGCAACAATACTACCGTTGGAAAGATAAATGATCTATAAATTGCAATATATTTTATACAATATTTTAACAGATAAAAATTATCGGTGAAAATTCCCCACATTTTCCCACCATACATTTTTCAAAGTTCAATCTCAGACTATCCTCAAACTAATTTGCTATTCATTAGCTTTGAAACGAGCCCTGGTTTAGTTGTCTAAGTTTAAAACTCTACGTAAATTAAATTAGAATGTCTAAACGTTTCATCAATTTTCCGGAAAACTAACAAAGCGATCCGAAAATTTCTGGCAGATTCGGAAAGCGCTTTTAATTTGCCACATGTTGCATGAAATTCATTAGAAAATAAGCAATATTTGCAAAGTTATGAGGGAAAGTATAAAAAAAACTGTAAAAAACTGCTAAAAAACCTACTTCTATATTTCCTTTTATAACTCTAGATTACATCCGAATTTCAAAAAACTAGATACTAACAGCCCTGCTCCTTGAAATGCTCTTTCAAATGCCGTTTAGATCATTAAAATCCGTTGGAAAATAAACGAGTAGGGTTGTTTTGAAAAATGACATTTTCTTGCTCGACTGATGCGGGTCCTTAAGCATAAAATAGAAGCTGTGTTCAAAAAGACTATCGACATTCAACGTTGTCATGGTAATAAATTGTTGAATATTTAGAGAATACGACTAAAAACTAATAATTTTTTGAACATATTACAAAGACAACTAAATCCGCTTCTAATTGTATGTTGAATAACATACAGTCGTATTCTGTAACTTTTTGGTGATTCGTTACTATAACAACACTGGAATAACCTGTTTTATTCATCTTTTTTTTTATATATGTTGAATTGTATAGTGAGTTCAAAGAGACTAGCGTTGTCACAGTAACGAATCGCCAAAACATTAGAGAATTAAAGGAGATTGTCAATTTACATTGTTATGGTAACGGAGCTATAAACAGTTACAGAATATGGCCCAAAATTGTTATATTGTAAGATTTTTTTAAATTTCTTTCAAATTAACATTCTACGGTACTCCAATTGAGTTTTTTGATTGAACGAAGTTCTGAGTAGCCCATAAAGACCGTACCTAAATCCGCCCCTGTATACCACCATTATTGTCGTGTATAACGCCATTTTATCACGGAAAAACTGTAATTTTTGAATCCTTGAATAAATTATCGTTTGCGTGTATAGAGAAAATCAACATTATTACCACCATTGATTAATTAAGGCCAACAACGGTGTAAATTTTACTTATTTCACACCATTTGTTGCGTCCAACCACTGAAATAATCTCAAGGGTGCATTAGCCATAAAAGTCACAAACCCTTGAGCCATTATAGGGCAATTATTATAAAATATAGAAAAACCCTCCGACTTTAATATAATTTTGTGTCAGGACAGAAACGTTGATATGGGGTGGAAAATTACAAAAGAAACAAGCGAACAATACAGCACTTCACCCCCAATTAGGGATGAAAAAAGAAATATCTGAGACTGGCTCAAACCACATGTTTTGCAATTAAAATCGGACAAAACTAATATTTACAAAATTTTGGATCTTTGCACATTTTAACACGAATTTTCTACCTCAAACTACAACATCATTTGAATTAAAAACGTGCAAACTAATACTTGAATATGTTTACACGACTTTTTCGTGTTAAAATCGTAAATGGTACAAATTAAGTTTGGATTATTTAGAGGCCGGGATAGCGCGCACGCAGTCCCGACTACCAAAAATTACGCGCCCGAGTTACCCACATTAGGGGTAATCGCAGGGGTCAGCCCAACCGTGGTGCAATGGAAGGGCCTCACCCTGGGGGAACCGCCTTTATGATCACGGTAACCCCTACGCCAGGTAAGTATGCTTGGATTTGACCACTCCGCGATTATCTCCACTGTTGGTGGTGCGATAAGAGGTGAATTGTAACCGACAGTACCATCTGGTGTCGGTGATGAATAGTTGTTAGTTGGGGGAATTGGGTAAGAGAGGGCGATAGGATTCTGCGGTTGAGTAGATTCGCGATATAGAATGGGAATTTGGCCGTCAAATCGTGAGAGTGTGTGCCGCGATAGAGTTGCCTTGACGAATTTCTAAATACAACAAAAGTAATATTGAATTTTCAGGATTTTCTGATAAATTTTCAGGTAGTATTTGTATGGAATTTGGTAGAATTGAATCTGTAAATTTGAATATTTACAATAGAAAAACGAATCAATATTGATTTAATGATTGTTAATTTATCATTTGGTATTTAAAACAGGTCATTCTCTTCCATTGCCAAAAATTTTGGGTGTTACGAATAAATTATTGAATGAAATTCCGTTTACCATTTAAGGGATGTGAAATTAAACAATCCCACATACATCGATTCCAATTTAGAACAAGTAAGTTTCATTGTTACACTTAATTTGAATAAATAAAAGTCCAATCAATTTATCTAATTGATTTCTATTCGAATAACAGATTTACTAACACGTGTCTATCGTATAGAAAACTGATAATACTGGTGCTTTGGTGGAAAGTTACTAATTATTAATTTTTATCAATTGAGATAACATGGCTAGTTTCACGGCACAATCCGCTTTAAGGGCTAAGTGGAGTTCACTAGTCGAAGAGCACAATATCGAAGTACCCCCAGAAGTAACAAATAAAGTAACAAGTGTGGTTGGTTGGCTGAAACAGGTCCTCAATACCACAATTACCAAATCAAATCTAAATAATGGATATTTTAGGCTTCTTTAGAGGTGCGTGCAGCCGGCCGGAGAGCGGTAAATACTCTAAGCGGCAACAATATTAACCATACAAGCGGACAAATGGCGCAAAATTTGGTAATTCTACATTTCAACGATGTTTATAACGTGAATTCGAGACAATCACCGGAACCGATCGGCGGAGCCGCGCGTTTCTGTACAGCTATTAAAAGTTACCAAAATTTACAACCGTTAATTTTATTCAGCGGCGACGCTTTCTCGCCTAGTATCCGTAAGTTTCCACTCGAAAATCCACAAAAATTACAAATTTTTTTTACAGTAAGCACCTACACGAAAGGCGAACAAATGGTGCCGGTTTTGAACGAAATCGGTACACATTGCGCCGTCTTCGGCAACCACGATTTCGGTAATTTCGATAAATCCCATAATTACCACAATTAATACGAAATTATTAGATCACGGTCTTGAAGTGCTGTCCCAATGGGTGACCCAAACGAATTTCCCATGGTTAATGTCGAATGTTCTCGATAACGAAACCGGCCGGCCATTGGGCGAAGGCCGGATAACATACGTCGTAGATTGGGCCGGACGTCGGATCGGTCTTCTGGGTTTAGTCGAGAAAGAATGGCTGGATACGCTAGCGACAATCAATCCGGACGGGGTGACGTTTCTAGATTTCGTCGAGGCTGGCCAAAAACTAGCGGCCCAATTAAAACAAGAAGTAACGCTTATTAATCAAAAAAATTGAAATTAATTTTGTTATTTTAGGGGTGCGATTACGTGATTGCTCTAACTCATATGCGAACACCGAATGATGTAAAATTGGCCGAAAATTGTGCGGATATTGATTTGATCTTGGGCGGGCATGATCATGTTTACGAAATTAAGGAAATTAATGGGAAATTTATTGTAAAAAGTGGTACCGATTTTCGGCAATTCAGCAAAATTACGATAAACTTTGAGAAATTGACGAATAAACCGGAAATTCAAATCGAGGAAATCAATGTAACGGCAACGTATCAAGAGGATGCGAAATTGAAGGAACAATTGGAGAAATTCACGAGTATCGTCGAGGGGAAAATGGATGACGTTTTGGGGTGTTTTTCGGTACCCCTAGACGGCCGCTTCACGTCAATCCGGACAGCTGAATCCAATCTGGGCAATTGGGTAATTCATTAAAATTGCGCAATTATAAATAATTAGCATTTTTTTAAGGTTTGTGATGTAGTATTGGCCGCAACTGGCGCCGATTTGGTCGTGTTAAATTCAGGTACGTTCCGTTCCGATCAAGTCCATCCGGCTGGTGATTTCACTCTACGCGACCTCGCCAATATCATCCCAATGGGCGATCCGATAATTGTGTTGAAAGTGACCGGCAAACAGATTATCGAAATATTGGAAAACGGCGTGTCGATGTACCCGAAATTGGAGGGTAGATTTCCACAAGTGGCCGGTATTAGTTTCGCTTTTGATCCGAGTAAACCGCCCGGACACCGCGTCGATCCGATATTTATACGGATCGGGGATGAATATTTGAAAACGGAACAATTCTACCGTTTGGCTACGAAAGTTTATTTGTATAATGGCTGTGATGGTTATACTGTTTTGAAGAATGCTGAAGTTTTAGTAAGGGTTCAAATTTGGGGTGTTTTTTTGTTATTGTTGGAATTTCAGGTGGATACCGACCAGTGTCCGGATTTAGGTTTAGCGATACAGAACCATTTCCAGGCGATTAACGTACGTTTGGGTAAAACTAAAAAACAATCCAAACACAGGCAATCATTAGTTACACTATCTAGAAGGTAAAATCTTTTCTAAACTCTCTCTTCTATTACATTTATTATTTTATATAAAAATAGACACAGTTTAGTAAAAATGTTGGATAATAGCGAATTAGATGGACCGCCCCCATTACGCCGCTCCAGCACCGTAGAATCAACATCTAGTCCATCTCTAGCCCACCATACAACGAAACTGACCCGTCGGGCATCTTTGGATGATCTCGAACAAGAATCGTGTCAATTAACACCGAAAATCGACCATCGAATCGTCATCATTACCAGCGAAGAAGTTCGTCTATTCGAATTTCGATCTAATTAATCTAATTTATAAATTTTAGAAACGACACGAATTGGTTTTACAACGACAACGAATCGAGGAGGATTCGGTTATTGAAGAAGTCGACGAATATTCACCGCAAAATTAATCGAATCGACGCCTTTATTGACGAACACCACGATTTAAATTTCTACAATTGGTGATCTTTCCGTATACAGCTTCCAATTTTGTATCTAGTACAAATTTTGCGGTATTTTTACGTTAAAATTGAAGAAATCTAGTCGAGGGTCCATTTTATTGCTTATTTTAATGTTTGGCTAATTAATGTGTGCCTATTATCTTGAAAATAAGGCAATATTGTAAAACTAAAACGATAACGCATTCCTTCCGATCGAAGAAGAGTATTTTATCGCCTTTTGTGTAATATACAATTTGGAATTAAGTGTTGTAGAATAGAAGGCACTTGTACAGCTAAATTCTTTAATTAAAAAAACAAACTAGAAAAATATCTCTTCAGGGTCGAATTATTGAAGAAATTGCACCATTTATGCTTATGATGCACTATTTACATATATTTACAGAGAATACATGACAATTTTTAATGTAACAATTCAACAATTTTTTGTTATAAATAATGCAATCTTCCGAGAATTCCTAGTCAGTGTAAAATAGTTTTAAGAAGACACCTGTTACCAGACACTTTATAAATTATTTACTTTAATCAAATTTTTCGTTTTTCTTTATAATAGAATCAAACTCAATATACTTTTATAAAACGTCCGTTCTCTCGATTTCACCTCAAAATTGGCACAATATCACATCACATTTTTCATATTTTTGTGTTTTATAAATCAGTTTTCGGACCGAGTGTTAACGGAATTGCTTGTAATTCAGTTTTTAAACATAGAAATTCAGCACAGACACACATTAATGTGGCACAGGCTACATTTAATGCCCACCATGAGAATGTTGTTGGGAAGCTACCATTATACCACCAACATATCAATAAATGGATAAAATGCCACGTACAACTGAAATCCATACACTGTTTAGTCCTTTCAATTATATACCACAATGTCGTCGACCTATCAAATCGATTAAATGTATTCCAGTATTTAATAAAATTAATTAACAATTACCCAATTAACGAATTGATTACAAAGGCTACAATCACCATTCGTCCGCCGAAATCGCGTACTTGAATCTCCTGAAAATCGACACAAACTCAACAAATCTCGCAACAATAACCCAAATATAATTACGTGATATTCAAATATATGATCCAACGTACGTGTATCACCCACTAATGCACCAAGTAAAGCTAATATCAACCCTAACGATAAATAAAGAATAGATTGTATTGAGATTATCTGGGAGATGATCAACCACGGATCCCATTGGGTATTCCGGAAAGAACCCGTAAGTTTCTTCATTGTCTGGATTCTTATTTATGCAAATCGTGGTGATAATCACGAAAACATTGTTAATCACGAAATTAAAAACTTAATTCAATCAGAAAAACAATTTGACAACTGAAAGCACTGTTGCCAGGTGTTAATTTCCAGTAATAACTAATTAATTAGTGAATTTACATAGAGTTTTCTTAATATACGAATACTGAAATTTTACAAAATTGGAATTACCTAAAGTTCAAATTTTAATTTAATTGGATTGTATCGTTCGATCTGTATATTTACATTGTGATTTATTTCGGAAATTTACAGAATTATTACGAAATTCGGCGCCGTTGCAGAAACGTCAAATAGAAGTGAGCATGTTAGCCAACCAACTTCAATTTCCCTAGCGTTATTATTTATTAAAATTGCAATTAATAACAAATATCCTTTTATTATTATTGAATTTACTGTAATATTTATCCAAATCAACGTATTTAGAGGAAAATTATTGGTTTACGGAGAGTATTTTTATAGGTAAATCGGGTAATTTAGTGTCGTTGTGTTGGTGGTGGTGTCAACTGATTCCTGTCAAATTTCTAGGTTATACGATGACAATTGAAAATAATGGCCACGGTAACTTCTATCGAACTCCTAAAATCGCAGAAAAATTGCGACGAAACCGTTAATATTCTGATAAAAATCGCCAATAATATCATCAAAGATCCGAAGAACGTGAAATTGAGACATTTACGTAAAGAGAATCATGCGGTTTCAACGAAAATTCTGGCAATTAACGGCGGCGTTGATTGTTTGAAATCGATGGGTTTTCGAGAGGTAATTAACACGATTTTCGCTCATTTTATCTAGTTGACAGTTTATTTATTCTAGGAGGAAAAGTGTTTTGTTATGCCTGCTACAGTGGATGTTGAGAAAGTCAAAGAATTTCGTGATTGTTTAATCAATTTTCAAGCAAATCAAACCAACATTCCACCAGTAAAAGAGGTGAATATCTTGCAATTTTGATTTTTTTTTTTGTCAATTTTGTGGACATTGTGCTTCTAAACTTTCTTGAAATTGTAGCATTATCAATAGATAGGTCGCTGCAGCCCCTATAATCTGTAAATTCTTTATTAATTAAACAAATCAATTTAAAACGATCACTAACATTAAAACATAACGTTATATCGATGGTGAAAAGTCCGCAGGCTGTGAATTGTAGATTACGATGGGCGACTTGTTGTGAAAATATAATCAACTGGAATTTAATCAATTTAGTGATAATCACACAATAAACGAACCGTACTTTTCTCCGTATTTCCACATTATTCTCAAATAATAGAATTTTATGTATTTCTACACCGGCTCTTTTACACTGCAATATTTGAATTAAATTATAAAATTTCGGGAATTATCCAAATACCTCTTTGGTTGTTTTATGGCAAATTATCGTGATATGTAGAATTTCAAATATTAGAAATAATATCGAAATCGACCAATTTAAAGCTAATTGAAAATTCTTCAACACCACTATTTCATAATAGAGATAAAATACGTTAAATACACCCGAAATAAATTGTACCGTCAAACTAATTAGTATTTGTATTGCAAAAATACAATTAATTTTGCTACCTAAACGATTTAAACAACCATAAATCTCCATCAATAATTCGATACGTTTCAATAAATCCGGTTGATTGTTGAATAGAATTTCGTTGAATTTCTTTGGTTTTAAAAGACGAATTTGTTGATTTATCAATTGGAAATGTTCGAATATTAATTTGGTAAACAACGAAAATTGGGTTTGTATTAAAAATTGAACAAAATACGGGAAAATATTGATGAAATATAGCTTATAATTAATATCAATTATATGTTTATCGACGAATAAATAATTGATAAGTGTTCGTTTTATTAATATAAAAATACCGATAGTGATTATTTTAATTTCATAAAAATAATGTTGTTTATAGTTGATAATCTCACCGAAATTCTCTTCAATAATCTTATCAATACCGGCAATTTTCTCAATTATTGTTATTAACGATTGATTTATTTTAAACAAATTTATCGTATAAATTAGATAAAATAATAAAATGTAGGATATTAACTGGAATATTAAGCCAATTATAGCCACTCCGGATAGATAATTTTCGTTGAATTTGATTTGCTCACGATGTAGGAAAGCCAAATATCCCAAATATGAATATATAAAAACGTAGATAATTGTTAAAATTTTCATAGTTTTGTACTGTTTTAATTTTTGATCTTTTGCCAAATAAATTGGTGATAATCCCGAGATAATTGTTATAAATAATATCGGATGAATTGCATCGAATAGGCGATATTTTCTCGACATTTTCCACAATACTAACTTTATTTCTGTTATTAAATGACAATTAATTGAATAAAAATCTAGGATTCCAGTCACGCAAAGTTTCAATAATTTAATTCCAGGCCCCACAGGAGACGATACCGATCATTAATGATGATGATTTGAATATTTCACAATTTAGACTACCACCAATTACATTAGTGAGTATCGCTGATTATTACGTAAGTCGTTGATTAAAACGACAAACGTTCTGATATTAGCGCCGATTTTGCTGTTATTCTAAATAGATTTGTTGTAGAAATACAAAAATCCCTTCCTGCAACGGATCGAAACGAATTTCCATTCAATGTTAGAATTCGAAGATCCACCAACCCAAAAACACGCAAAATCTCTACTACCAATCGATGAAATTCAAATAAAAGCCCAACAACAATTGCGAAATCTTCAACAACAAATCCGTAAAGGTCTAATCGATACAGATCCGGATATTACAATACAAGATTTCCAAATTATCGAACTATTAAAATGGTTTAAAGAAGATTTCTTCATTTGGATCGATAGTCCATTGTGTGATTATTGTGATAATGAATGTAAATTTTCACATTTATCAACGGATCGTAACGATTTCATTTATACCGAACGTATTGAAGTGCACCGATGTACAATTTGTTATAAATTTACAAAATTTCCACGTTATAATGATTTAAATATTTTATTAGAAACAAGACGTGGCCGGTGTGGTGAATGGGCGAAAGTTTTCACATTATTCTGTCGTTGTATGAATTGGCAAGCTCGATTAGTCATCGATGAACTCGATCATATTTGGACTGAAGTAACTTATAGTTTAACAATTTCCGGTTATTTATTTATAAAATTTTTAGGTATTCTCTATAGCTCAACAACGTTGGATTCATTGTGATCCGTGCGAGAATGCCTACGATACGCCGTTAATTTACGAAATCGGTTGGAATAAACAATTAACGTACATTATTGCTTATAGTATCGATGATATTCAAGATGTCACCTGGCGCTATTCGTCCAACCATAAAGATTTGTTGAAACGCCGTCGAAATTGTACAGAACAACAATTAATCGATGCTCTAATCGATTTAAGACAACGGAAACAAGCTAATTTTTCTAAAATTAAACAACAATACCTAACACGACGATTACTAAAAGAACTAACCGAATTTTTAACCGAAAAGTATAAATATTATTAGTAAAGAGAGGCGTTTTTGAATAATCGCGCCACCGTGTCGTATATTTGGCAACGCAGACTACGTTATAGTTGTTTACCAAATGAGCGACATAACCTCACAACGATACAGTAGAAACTCAGGTAGTTAATTGTAGTACAATTTCTATCCTGTAGCATCAGAAATTCATTAATTTGTGAGATAAATTAAAGGATACACTCACGAATGTATTAAAAAATCGGAAAATTGTTTAAATAGGAAAATTTGATAAAGTCAGTGCGTTTGAGATTTCGAACGAATGTCAACATTGTCACGTGACAAACGCACATTTGATCGTATCCATAGACGTAGTTAATTTTTTCTGTTGATTTTTATGAATTTTACTAAATTTATTTATTTTAAAAACAGACAGAAAAGTTCGTAAATGCTAATTTTTATCAAGTTTTCTTATTTAAACGACAATTTTTTTATAGAAATTTATACAATTTTGAATGTGTTTTGATCTATATGCTACGCCAATGAATTCCTGAGTGGGGGATAGAAGATACACAATTTTCTATGTTGCCAAATAGTGCGACATGGTGACCTCATGGCTCCCTGTAGGGAGCCAAACGCCTTTCTTTAATTATTAGTTTAAATTTCACTAAAATTAATGATTGTTTGATTGAAGGAAACCGAACGATAAAGAGTATCAGGGGCGTTTATCCGGTTCGTTAGATTGGCGTACTAGTCGTGGTGAAACACAGAATGAAACTATGTATATTTGGCAAATAGAGGAACAACACATTATTAATAATACTTTAGTGATTAAATATTCGGCTTCTTTAGATTGTTATCATTATGTACTAGGTAATGGTGATGTGAAAATTGTAAGTAATTGGGATAGCGGTGTGTATAGTTGTTTGAATATTTTCCGTAAAGAAGAGAAAGATTGGAAGACTGTTTATTTAGCCAGGGGTGGTAAATTCCGTAAAATTTCTTATAATTGTTATTACTTAAAATAACATTTTTAGAAGGTACAGATTCGGCTAGAATAACTTGGAGATTTGAGTTAAATTCCAGTGAATTGGTAATCGATCGGGTACGGTTGAAATTCGATTATAAAACCTTCGAAAATGGTATAATCGATATTAAATTAGAAACCGATAAATCTATAGATTATAAAAATTTAGATAATATTGAAATTCAAAGTAAATCGTTGACAATTACCGCTTCTTTACAAGGTGGTAAAGGCGATATAGCCTGGCAACATACGCAATTATTCCGTCAAACTACAGATTCGAAAGATTTCCCGTTTATTTTAACACTTTATTTCAAATAATTGTTGAAATAAAATTGTCGAGATTAGTTGATTTATTAAAGCTTCAAGATCACATGTTAAAACAACAAATTATTCGAAGATTCCTCGTTATCCACCAGATCATCGTCTACAATTAAACGATCTTCATTTTTGAATCTTCTCATAAATATGACGCCACTAAAACAATTAAAATTAATTAAAATCGAATCGTAACGAAATTAAACGAGTATACATAATTAAAATAATATTTAAACTATAAATTCCAACTGTAACAAAATTAAAAATACTTGGATCACTGTGTAATGTCGCATTGTAAATTGCCGTGTACAATGGAGCAGCAAACATTCCAAATAACGACTCGGATGTTACAATAATCGAAAATACTTTACCGATATCTTCATTCGGTATAACTTTCGTAACTAACGAACGTATCATCGGGCTAATTACCGCCCCCAAACAACGTACACCGGCACCTATAAATTTGTAATAAAATAAATAAATCGATAAAAATTGGAAATTACCGATGTAAATATGCCAATCTTTCACAGCCAAGGCTTGTAATAACGCATTACTAGCCATTGATAAGAATCCAATCAGCACTAATACTGTTTCGGCGATATTTAAGAGTTTATTGAGGATATAGACGCCGATTATTGTGCCTAAAATCCAGGTAACATTATGAGCAGCGCTATATAAAGTGTATTTTTGTAGAGTCCAATGTAATTTCTCTCGGAGATATAGAAATATAACCGCACCATCTGCAATTATTGCTATAATATACAAAGTTGACATAACAACACACGATAAAACTATCGCGCGATTATAATTCGGACGTCTTTTAAATGTTGTCTGTAACATATCGCCAACGTTATTCAACTGGAATAGACTTCGTAACGCGTTCTATAAAATCAAAATTTAAAAATTGACATAATTTTAGAAAATACCAACCTCAGATTCGTCGGTTCGCCGGATCGATTCCGGTACGAAAATAATCGTAAATAACGCTGCTAATAGACAACAAATTGCCGATGTTAAGAAAACATACGGATAACCGAACGAATTCAACAAATACGAACTGGAGAGATTGCCGAGAAAGATGCCAAGACTCAATACACCTTCGAATAGGCCCATACGGACACCCCGATCGAGTTCTGTCGTTACATCCGATATATAACACAATGCTACTGTTATATAAGTCGAAAAACCACCGCCTAATATTGCCGGTATTGTTGTCAATAACGAATACCATGGTGAGATTGTCGGTAAACTAGCGAAGATCGTCAGGATTATATATGCAAAAAACGAGCCTAAATTTCTTTGAAATAGTATCTAAAATTTTTAGATTTGATCATTACCGATTAGTGGTAGGATTAAGAAGAGTTTCCGTCCGAAACGATCCGACCAGGGACCAACAAAGAAACAAATAATTGCAGTACAGAAAGCATCAATAAACGACGATACCATTCCGATTACATTGGCGTAAGGTTCGACGATACGCTCTAAATCTACAGTATGATTATTCGAATATTTACTACCTAATAAGGCACAATCCGATTCGCTATACCCTAATATTGTATAACAAGTTCGATAGATTATCAAATTCGTTTTGACTGAATCTACAAAAAAAATCGTTCAATTCATTGTAGAATAAAAATACAACTTACCTGAACATGTTAGAGCGAAAAAAAATAACAAAATGGGTATTTCCAAGTGGATTTTAAAGTTTCCAACTGTTAATTCGGGCATTTTATTCGATAATTAATCCAACTAACAATGAAATTATGTAAAATTTATCACAAGATTGTAGTCATTCTGCAGTACTGTTAAGCAATTGGTCAGGGTCGTATCATCCATATATGTTTCCGTAAAGTCCCTTATCTGAATAATAGCATTTGTGTGGAAAAATATTGTGTAATCAAGGACTTTTATTGTTAAGAATAAAACAAAAAAACTTGAAACGATTAGATTGTAACTGCGTATTATTATAAAAGAATTAACTGATTTATCAATCATTTATTGGAAACGTAATTAGCACAATTTCAACTTACCTTTAAATATACACTTCAATTGGTAGTATTTTTTATAATTAAGTTAGAATTGAATAAATTACATACCTATATTATTGTTGCAAGTCATAGAAAAGTTAGGTTATCGTATCTACAAATACGAAATTATTTAAAATTGTAGTATAGAGATTTTTCTATCCGCATAGAATTAATGCAATTATTTCGCATATCATTAAATTATAATAAAATTGAATTATTTATAGATCGTTATCAATAATTTGTGAATAAATTCGAATTAGGCGCCACAAATCAACCAATCGGAATTGGCAATTTGGCAGTTGTAAAAATTGAGGTTATGGTGTTTTTCAGTTTGATTTTTAAATTTAGTGGAAATTGCTGGAAAACATCGAAATTACGCGGTATACAATTAATGCAATTATTTCGAATATCAAATACGTTAAATTATAATAAAATTGAATTATTTATAGATCGTTATCAATAATTTGTGAATAAATTCGAATTAGGCGCCACAAATCAACCAATCGGAATTGGCAATTTGGCAGTTGTAAAAATTGAGGTTATGTTGTTTTTCAGTTTGATTTTTAAATTTTGTGAAAATTGTTGGAATTGTGCGGTGTACAAGAAATTCAAATCATCTAAACATCACGATAGAATAGAGAATTTGTGAGTATAGAAATATAAATCGGAAAATTAACCCCAAAAATGTCTTGACGCAAATTATTCGTTTCCAGCTCTATTCTCATCCGGTTGAAGAATTGCGAGGAAATTTGGACAGTTAAAATTTTAAACAAAAATAATGAAAGAATGTAGCGAAAAAATGGTCCAAACGCTTGAAATAAGGCTCAAAATATTATCAACTAAACTTGTTTTATTGATCAATCGTGAGATTGGATTTCCCGATTTAATCTTATCGACGATAGAGCGAATTTCAATGAATTCGAACTTTTACGCCCGTTTGATCAATGAAATTGAATCGTGGGCGGAAATTGGAGCATATAGGGAATGTTATTAATGAAAATGCGACTATCATTTGTCTCGAATAAAGGTCAACTGTAATAAAATTTGAATAACTCGAGCGGAATTTCAATCGATTTTATTCCACGATGAACTCGTTGAATTCTTCACAATTCTACAAATTATTGGAGTTTAATGGAAATTTAAACCGGTAATTAAACAGTAAGTTTTATGTTCTATATTTCAATATATTTTCGTTTAAACAATACATTTAAATTATAGTGAACCACTTTTCAATGTGGTCGTTAAATCTAATTATAACAAAATCTAATAAATCGAGCATTATCAATAATTGCTCATTAACGGCGCTATAATTATAATTATACAAGAGTATTTTCAATAATAAGAGTAAAATCATTACACAATTGCCTTAGAATTATACAAAAGTCCTGAATGTTAGCCGACTTTAATAAAAACAAGAAACAAGACCAATTTAAGACTAAAATTGGGTTTTTCTAATACGATTTACGTTCGAAAATTTCCATTCGAAATTGGATTTTTCTTTCAAAAATACCAATCAATTATCACGTTCCAATACAGTTTGAAACACTAGTTTCCATCTTTGACCATAATTATTATGCGTATAATAACTCCATGTTTTTATTTTTAATTTTTTTTAATTAATTCATCTTGGCAATTCGATTATCGGTCTTGGGTGTTCTTCCAATGTACATTCGTAGAAATCGGTTAGAATCTTCTCAGATGAAGACATTGGAATTTCTTCTTCAACATCACTATTATCGATCGGTGATAAAGTTAAATCTCTGGTAATTATAACGCATGAACATTCCGGTGGACGATCTTTACCGTTTGTCGCACAGAATTCAGCTAATTTCTCACCGCTATCAACCTATCGATCATAAAATTAATAAAAAAAAACGAAATAAATGGAATTGTTTTAAAAAATAATGAGTTTAATTAGATTCGTAATTCCCTCTGACGCAAGTTGACAACAACATCAACAACAACAGGGGGAATTCAGGTCGCGGACGTCAACTACTTTCACATACTTTCTGTTGAAATAAGACCAAATCTTAATCTTAAACTCATTCTTATAGAAAAGTGGATTTTGTGGTAATTACCTGAATTACAGGGATGTAATTTTCGTAACAGAAAGCTTGTAATAGAACGGTTTGCATATGGGATGCTGCATCCCCTGGTCGACTTTGTGATACAACACATAATAAAACATCATCGGGTGATTTTTCCAAATAAGAAATAGCCGGTAATAGGCCGCAAATTAAACGGCGCTCAACCTTGGCTTGTGTTAATGCACCCTTGACGGCGCGTCCTAAGGTTTTCCTAGAATAAATAAATGAACCGATCAATATTTTATCCTTGCTCTTCATTTGCGGTGATTTGTTGATTTAATTTTTGTAATTTAAGGTTGAATTTAACACTCAACTAACCTGTTGATCATTTTGCACTTTTGATCGTGATTAAATTTCACTACACACATCTTTTGAAAATTGCACGAATTCAATCGTTGATAATAATTCACTTTATATTTGATTTAAACCAATTTATCGAAATTCACAATTATCACAAATTTTCTAATATTGTGTAATCCAATATAGCACTCGCACTACTCCAGTTATTTGAATAGAATTGTCTTGGAATCCGTGTAGCACTCTCGAGAATTGTATGGAATTGTGTCGTTAACCATCGTCGTGTGTTGATTTTATAGAAACAACATCGGCTCCGGTTTATAGTGGGGAGATTCGTCTCTATTTGCGTTACGGATTGTCAATACGCACAAGTTGGAGCAGGTTTTCGAGGAATACCCCGAGTGGAATTTCAAACATTCGTGCTTAGTCATGAAAAAATATCAGACGGACTTGAAAATACCAGATTAAAATTTTACCGAGTATTTATATTGGGTAATCGATTCTTGTTCTTTTGGTTTTAATTTTTTTGGAAATTTGAATTGCTTCAATTATTCCCTGATGGGTTTTAAGTGACCTGGAATTATAGTTAAACCTTACCAATTTTAATTCTAGTATTTTTTAATTAAATATTTGTTTATTTTATATTATTTGAACTGGAATGAAAGGCAATTGTATCGTAATTTGTTTGTTGGTGTGTTCTAATTGATAAATTAAAAGAGTTAGACTAGATACACAAATTATGTAGGTCAGGGTAAATTTTCTATTATGGTCTGCAAAAGCAATTTTTGTTTTTGGAAATATGGCAAAAATTAAATCAGATTTTAAAAGAGCATTTCAACATGGATCTAAGGATTTGTTTCATTTCAGAAAGTTCCAATGTAATTTTGAGTTACAAAGGAAATTTTTGTAATGTTTTACAATTTTCTTATATTTTCCCCATAACTTAACTAATGTTGTTTATTTCTCAATAATTCTGACGGAGTTTATGGAAAATGGAAAGTACTTTTCAAATATTCAAGAAATTTCCAATTAGTTTGTTAGTTTTCCAGGAAATTGGCAAAAACTTGAGCGCCTGTATTACACTTTTTTCGATTTAATGTCCAAACACTACCAATATTTATTAATCGATAACTTGCTTATTTTGGTAAATATTGTAATGAATAAACCAGCATTAGAAAGAGCATTTCAAAAAGCATTAGAGAAAGTTTTTTGTCTTCGAAAATTGTACTCCAATTTGAATTTATAGACGAAAGTCCAGCAGTATGATTTTTTATATATTTTTGCACAATTTTTCTATATTTTCGCCAATAATTTAGCCAATATTATAAATTTACGAATGATTTTTCCGTAATAAATAAAAAATATAAAGCGCTTTCCAAATGTCGAAGAAGTTTTCCAACGGACTTGCTAATTTTCCGGAAAATTGCCAAAAATTGCCTGTATTATATATTTTTTGATTTGGTCTCGAACGCTACCAGTATTTTAACAATCGAAAACTCCCTTATTTTCGCGAATATTGCAATGAATCAGGCACCATTTGAAAGAACATTTCAAGAGGCATTAGAGAAAGAGTTTCGTGTTTTGGACAATTCCATTTGAATTTGAATTTATAGACGAAAACCATGCGGGTGTTTTTGTCTGAATTTTTTGCACATGTTTGTATATTTTCGCTGATAATTTAGGCAGTATTATGAATTTACGAATGATTTTTATCCAGTAGATAGAAAATGGAAAGCGCTTTCTAAATCTCCAAGAAATTTTCCAATCAGCTTGCTAGCTTTCTGGAAAATTATCAAAAACTGAAGGGCCTGTTGCACTTTCTGTAGTGTCCGAACAATCCCAATTTTTAATAATCGATAACCTGCCTATTTTCGTAAATATAGCAATGAGTCAAACAGCATTGGAAAGAGCACTTCAATGATCATTAGAGAAAGTTTTTCTTTTGGAAAATTTTATTTGAATTTGATTTTATAGAAGAAAATCCAGGAGCATGATTGTTGCCTATATTTTTGGACATTTTTCTATATTTTCAGCTTAATTTAGTCAGTATTATCAATTTACGAAAGATTTTTGTCCAGTACATAAAAAATGGAAAGCGCTTTCCAAGTATTCTAGAAATTTTCCAGTTTTCCAGGAAATTGCCCAAAATTTAAGCGTCTCCATTACACCCTTTTTTCGATTTGGAGTCTATAATTCGCTTGGAATTGATTACTCGTTTATTTTCGTAAATATTGCAATGGATAACAAAACGTTAGAAAGAGCATTTCAAGGAGCATTGGAGCAAGTTTTTCGTTTTTATAAATTTCACTCGAATTTGAATTCATAGACGAACATCTAAGAACGTGATTTTCTTCTATATTTTTACACATTTTTCTATATTTCCACGAATACTCTAGCCAATTTTACCAGTTCAAAAATGATTTTTGTCCAGTATAAAGAAAATGAAAAGCGCTTACCAAATCTGGATGGAATTTTCCAATCGGCTTGCTAGTTTTCTGGGAAATTACCGAAAACTGAAGGGCCTGTATTACACCTTTTTTGATTCGGTGTCTGAAAAATTCCAATATTTAGTAATCGATAACTTGCTTATTTTCGTAAATACTGCAATCAATAAAACAACATTAGAAAGGGCATTTCAAGAAGCATTAGAGAAGGTTTTCCGTTTTGGAAAATTTCAATTGAATTTAAATTTATGGACGGAAATTTAGGAACATGATTTTTGTCTATATTGTTGCATATTCTTCCATATTTTCGCCGATAATTTGGCCAAAATTACAAATTTAGGAATGGTTTTTGCATTGTATATAGAAAATGGAAAGCGCTTTCCAAATCCCCAAGAAATTTTCCAATCGGCTTGCTAGTTTTTCGGAAAATTGCCAAAAATTGAAGAGTTTGTATTACAACTCGTTCATTTTTGGAGATAAACATAACATTAGACAATATTAAGAAGTATCTAACTTTTCTTTTTGAAAAATCGCACCTAAACTTAAGAATTTGTTGGAAAACAAGCAAGAAACCATTGGGATTGGTGCACGATCTAGTTTTTTGAATCTCCACCAATTTGGCCCAGTCCGGCACTGCCCATGAAGCTAAATTTACACGGTTTCGCTTTTACACGATGTTTACAGTTTATTATTTATTTTCGAATTGAATGAAACAAAAAAAAGGTCCAAATAGATGTTTTTAGCAGATAATGGAATAATATCTCAAACAACCGTGTAAATCCAGGGATAGATAATTTAAACATTTAATAATCCACTATTGTACAAATAATATAATCAACAATTTAGACGATTTTTTAATCTTTTTCAAATACTATGAAATTGTCAAAAATATCAAAAACACCCATAAAAATGACGTGAAAAATAGTTCTTTTCGCTTATTTGTGAGATTATCGATTTATTTTCGTCAGTCACATGAAATCACATTTACGCATTGAACAAAATAGTTCATAATAGCATATCAAATAACCGATTTACCTCTTCTCTTATCTATGCTATAATTTTACTATTTACAAATTCAATTTATTTTCAGATGATAAATGATAAATAAATTATTTTTCGTGATAAAGATTGGAGCCAATTCTAACCACCAATAGATGACCAAATGTACTTATTTTTTCCAATTTTGATACAAACTAAAACTAATTTAGTTGACAATTGATGTACTTACTACAAATCTTATCAGATGATCTTTATTTTTTCGTAAAATTATCAATTTTTAAATGAGCTAGCAACTAATTGGTTTACAGTACTAATTTAAATCGTACACTTCAATTTCGATTATGCGTTACAATTATTTAATCGATTCAAACCTTATAGTTTCCCCATATTTGAGGATTTCTCACGATTAACATTGGATTCTACAGAATTTCTAATTAAAAATCGTAAGTTTATCCCATTTAAGCTTGCAATTTCTGGAAAAATAGCGGCATTGAATTTGTTTTGTTTCCCTTGAAATGAATTTGTGTAAATCATGCAAATATCCAACATTATCAATGTTATCTTATTACGTGATAAACAACATATTCTAGTAATATTTTAACGATCCTATTTTAATATCGATACACTCTCCATTCTCCATATTAAAATAATATAAACTCGATTATCGTCTATATAATTATTTCTGGGATGATTTTGCCACCTATTTTGTTACTAAAATTACGTGTTCTCCTCGTGTTACTGATAATCATGATTATTATGTTGACCCGGCTCCAATTCAGAATTTTGTTGTTGCGTGATTTTCTTTATATGGAAACCCATGTATCGATTTGTGGAGGATTCCAATAGACTCGTGTAGGTTCAAATGAATTCAAAAATACGATGAGAATAACATCGATCCTGATCTCCATTAAACAATAATTAACTCTTATCAAAACAATCCGATTTTTTCTATGATTATAAAAACTGCAATCGATTTGTTGTCTATTTTATCATCAAGGATGATCGGTTTTTAAAACAATCGAATTTACTAAAAAAAAAACACAACAGTTTCCGGTTGTAGTATTTCCCCGAATAATTGTCAATATTGTTTCTATTTCATAATCCATAAAAATGTTCGATGGTTTTTGAAATTAACTAATAGGAAATTCCATAGTTTAGGCAGTTTTATCGGTAGAAATCTGTATCCTGTATAGAAAGTTGATAAATTTAATTGCCAAATTGGTAATAAATCAATAATGATTTGGCAAATTTTGAACAGACAGGATTTGAATGCGTCCCCAATTACTCAATTGTTTCAATTGCTCTAGTGTGACTTGAGAAATTCCCATTTTTTTGCGGTAAATACGAATAAAAACTGCTGTATTGTTAGTTAGATCGGAATAAATGATGTTTTCGGTTTATTATTTGATCAACTCATCAAAAATAAGGGTAGTTTTAACTCCCAAAACTACCTACAACGTTCGAGCCAATCAGTAAAAAGGTCATTTGTTTTAAACTCGGAATTTCAACTGATTTATTCCTCTGAAAATAATTGTCGTAATTATTGATTGTGTTTAATTGATTTGGTGCAATTTCAAAGGGACAGATCGCTTATTTGCGATGATACCGGGAGAATTGTTGCCTTTGGGGACGTTCCGTGCTGACGTGCACGATTCTAAAATAAAAGTCGATCTCTTATAATTCCCAACATAACAATAATTCGATTGATCGAATTTTAATCTGTTGTTGTTGTGCGGCTGATTTCTAAGATTTTATTTTCAAATTTCGTCCGCTTAGCTGATGGCAATTGTGGGGAAATTCACGAATTTCCTGTCACCTTCAATAAGGAATTCCGCCAAATTCGATGGATTTTTTCACCATTTGTAGACAATGAAAACGTCGACTGAACCGCACAAGACGTTGATTGTATTCAATAAAAAAGGCTTTAATGTACTTTGTCACGTATACATCAAAGAATACACGAAATTTCTCTTGTTAATTTACAATATCCTAGTTAGAATGGACATTATAAATTGAGTTTAGATTTACCTTGATTACATTTGATTACAACCTGAGAAACTACCCTAGACTTGAAGGAATTGTTGATTCACCCCTTGCTGCAATCGAATAATTGAGATTTATGATTCATTGAAGAATGATCGAATGATCTTTATCATTTATAATGTAATTAATGAATCATGAACGAATCACCTTATATAGTCCTGTAATCAAATAATTTAGATTGTGATAATTATAAATATAAATGTTTGATTCCATTGAATGAATGTAAACAATTGTATTGAAAATCCAATGAACTTGACCATTCTAGATTAGTTTTATTATTAAACCAAATTGTTTACGTTTTTGCGTCAAATTATTATTATTAGGGAATATTTTCATCAACAATTAATTCTCATAACAATAAAACGATTGGGAATACCGCTATGCTAAATAAATAACCCGTAATTAAATTGTTATTTAACTTGCGTTCATATCTATTGTTTTTTCCTGTATGGGGGATTTTACCGTATTTTAGTATTCTTACAATTTTCGAAATTTATTACGATAGAATAATAAACATTATGGGTCAAGGATGGTTTGTTGAAACTCCTATTTTCATTAAAACTACTAATTTCTCTCTAATATTGAATAAACTAGGGCACTGGATAGGATCCGGGGAATTTCCTGAAATCTGTCGAAATCTTGGTTTTGTAATCAATTTCATCAGAAGTTGATAAAAAACCGAGCGTGTATACCTGGAATAGCCGGTTGCAATTGGCCTTGTTATCAAATCGATAAATTATCTGTTAATGTATTTCGATTCAATTTAAAATATATAACTATTCATTTATAATTATTTTTCCAATTAATGACGTCTATTGAATCTGTTTAATAGATGAATTTACCCGATGGATGATTGGGTGTATTATCAAAGATTCATTTTCATTCATCAAGAACCGATTGGATAATGTTTCATAATATTTTTTAATTAAAATCTTGACTTTGTTGTGTTATTGTGATCCTATCAAGGCTCAATTCGCGCAAATCACGATATTCCACATGTGAACGTATCTCGTGTGTGAAACTTGTACGAAAGCCTTGAACTCGTAAAATTTCGCTTTTCCTGCTATTATTCAAAACAAAGACATAATCAACGTGTAATATTCAATTTATAAAAAAAAAACTAACTCGTGTTGGCATTTTTATCGTTATCATTCTACGGCAAATAAGGGTTTCCAGACAAATAACTTTGAAGACAATAATGGTGTTTATTACGGAAATTTCCATCTAAATAACAAATTTTCCAACCGTTATACTCGAATTATTCTCGTTGATTGTTTATCGGTCAATTTTGTTTTTTATTATTTTTAAAAGTGTAATAGTTGAAATTCTTGAATTATCGATGGGTTTGATTCGATCGAGAATTCCTACTTTCGGTTTTTGAAAATAGTTCAATGTTTTTAATACTGTTTTATTTGTTATTATTAGATGCATTTTGGGGGTATTGAACGATATTTGGCTAGAATTCTCCAAAATCTAGACAAAAATCGAAAATGTGCTCCAGAATTTGGTAGTTGAACGTGTATACTTCAGATAATAAGGAATATTGGAAGTATAGAAATAATAGAATTAACTCATTTGAATTGCATTTATTGTTTTCTAATTTAAGGCATTGATCGATATTTTGCTAGAATTTTCCAAAATTTTGTGTAAATACGAAAACTTTACATTAGAAATTGGTAATTTCAAAAACTCGTGTATATTGGGTTGTCTATATTCAGATGATAGGAATACCGGGAATATAAAAAATGATAGAATTAACTCATTTTTATTGCATTTATTGTTTTATAAAGCAAGGTATTGATCGATATTTTGCTTAAATTTCCGAAAATCTCGAGAAAAATCGAAAATTTTACCAAAATATTCTAGTCCAGGATTCGGGAGTTAAAACGTGTATATTGGGTTGTCTAACTTCAGGTACTGGGTAATCGAAATATCAATAGTGGTAGAATTATTTTTAATTATTATCAATTTATTTGTATTTTCGATTAATATCCAAATATTGCTCGGTATTTTGCGAGAATTCTCCTAAATTTAAACAAAAATTGGAAATATCTTTCAGAATTTGTTCATTGATGAAAACGTGTATATTGGATTGCCTAACTTCAGATAATGGAGAATATAAAAAGCATATAAAATGATATAATTTATTTATTTTTGATTCTTTTATATTTTTGATATTGAATGATATTTTTCTAGAATTTTACAAAATCTAAACGAAAATCGAAAGTTTTAATTTACAATCTGATAGTTCAAAAACATGCATATTGGGTTGTCTACTTTACTTTAGATAGTAGAGAATTTTGGGAGTATCAAAAATGTTAGAATTAACTGATTCTTTCTGTCTTTATTCTTTTCTATTGATATTGATCGATATTTTGATAGAATTTTTGAAAATCTATTCAATCAAGTTTAACCCCAGTAATGAAAAATGTACATAGGTGTATATTGGGTTGTCTAACTTTCAACAGTAGAGATTATAAATTTATCGAAAATGATTCAATTTATTAATTTTTATTCCATTTTGTTGTTTATTATCCATTTTGTTTGTTTGTGGAGTTATTCCAAAATTATTGCAGATCTGGATTCTTTTAGAAATTGCCAATCTAGAACGAATTGTGTCTATTTTCGCTCACATTCTATTCGTATAAAAATATGGAAGATTTGGCAAGAAATATTCGAATTTAACGAGATTTCGTATCTATAATCATTTTGTTTCCCCATAAATTTCTTGTTGTTTATATTGTTATATCAAAATCCATAATTCAACGATAAATTTCAAATAATTGTAAAAACTTATGCAGCTTTTAAATCACATTGTGTATTTTTGGTTGTATAACCGACGGATTAATAAATATTTAAAAGGATAGTTTTATTTAATTTGTGGAATTTCTTGGGCGTCAAACACTGATTTTCCTCATTTACATTCTAATTCTGTTTTTTTTTTAGTCTATTCTTATTAAGAAGAGAATATCAGAAATTTATTCTTGGAATTCCCTCGGGAATTCCTACAAAACTAATGACATCTGTTGTTAAATACATGAATTAAATCTTTTCCAGTTTATCCACATTCATTCTTGTTCGAGATTTCAAACATTGAAGGCTATAAACAGTACTTCATTATAAAAATTGTCGAAAAATTGTAAGTAGATTTTCTTATTGTATTAACCAATGTTTTTTTTTTAAAATTATAATACAATATCAAACTAAAAAAAATCAATTGCGATCGTATAAATGCAACAGAAATATTGTGCAATAGTTTGCAACTAATCTAATCCGATTTTTTTTAGATTTTCGACTAAATTAGAGATATCACTTATTGATAACTAACTATATAAACGTATCGTTTCTGGTGCTTTTATATTCAGTGATTTCACAATTTCTTAATTGTTAATGTTGATATTTTGGAATTTTTATTTAAACAGTGAAAAAAATCAAATTAAACTACAATTCAAGTGGATTCTTTTTATTTGTAATCTAAAATTTAAAAAAAATCCAATTGATAATCGTGTAATTGTCTTGCGCCATCTATTGGCAATTGACGTAACGATAAAGTCTAGTGACGTCGTGGAATAGCATTTAAAGTTTAATTGGTTGCCTATTTTCCAGGTGCACAAAATGCTGCCCGATTGGAATCCTCCGAAACCAGCCTGGACGGAAGATTCTCTAAAATTATTAACCAACACAATCGAATTTGATCCAAATCCAATCAATTTAACAACAATATTGGAGAAAAGCGACAATTTTCCAAGAAAATTCCCCGTGGATATAGTTCGTTGTAAAACACTCCAATCGAAAATCGGTGAAGATATATTGGAACGTAATATAAATTCAGCTTATCCGATTCTACATGAAAATATTGTAAATTTATGCGTAAAATTCGTTTTATTTAAACGGAAATATGGAACAACAATTGAGAGAGAATTTTACAAAACAATAAATTTCCAACAATTCATCGAGAGATTGTTAACAAAACGTGCAGTAGCTTTTCTTAGTAAACGCGACAATTATTTGTTATTGAATGGTGGAAAAGGTGCCGGAAAATGGGAAACTATCGGTACTGATCGAGAACAAACACCGTTAGTTTTGAAAGATTGTCTAAGTTATGATGAGATCAAATTATCGGTATTCTTATCAGTATCTTCATATAGTTATTTTGTTAATATCGGCGATCGGAAAAATCGTGCAATTTATAACGAAAATCGCGAGAAAATCCAACACGAAGGTGTTATTATTGGTGTGATTGGTCCGCGACTTGTTAAAAATGAAGTAATGGAGTATCAAGAATTGGTAATTACGGAACAACAAAACCGTAAAGAAAACGGTTATGGACGAGGAACTAAAACACCAACAATTCACCAATTGTTTGGCGAATTCTATCAAGAAGATTGTTTGGATTTTAGTGAATTTGCTACAAAACAAAAAGCTACTCCATTGCGCTATATCTCGTTGAAGAATAGCGAATTTTTCGACTCTATCACTTATTATAAACGATTAGTTTTCACAATTGATACCCTATTGATTGAGGCTAATCATCGGGCGTCTGAACGCGATAAAACCGCTTATATCCATGTAGTCGGTATTGGTTTAGGTGTTTGGAAGAAAACGCAACATCAAAATCAAATCTTTCTCGATACATTTGTCGATCGTATCAAAAAATTCGCTAATAAACTCCACAATATTAGCGACATTTGTTTCGCTTATATATCCGAGAAAACTTGCGGTGGTTTTAAACACGGCGACCGGATACCGATCGATAATCATCCGAACGGTGGTATTTCCGTCTATTTACAAAAACGAGAACCCCACGAGAAACTCGACGATGATGGGCAATTATTGATAGTGTCGTACGCTTGGGATGGTAACGCTTTGCCAGGTAACGAATTTTGGAGTGGTAAATTGGGCAGTAGTGGAGATTCAGCGGCGGCTTCATCGACACAAATCAGCGAACTGCACAATCCTTTTATCAATCCGAAAATTAATTGCGGCAATTTACGGATAGCTACAAGAGATGGTCGGGTTGTCACGTACCAGGAATTTGTGGACGAATTGAAAAAACACGGAATTAAACGGAAATTGAATGAATAAAATCAAATTCAAATTATCCCGCTTTATTACCAACTGTCACAAATTCCCCAACAAATCCCAAAATCGCTTCTATTATAAATTGAGATTTTTAAATTAATTGTAAATTGTTTTAATTATAGTATAATTTATAAGTTGTAAATTAATAAATTTATATTTATAATTTGTAGTATTGGGGGCTACAAATAGGGTGTTTTTTGGGAGGGCGTTAAATCGGCGCTACGTAGAACAGCTGTCATTTGTTTTTGAAATGAAACAGATGATGGGCTCTTTTAACGGTCGAAAGTGAAATGGAGTCAATGGCGCCGCCGCCGCCACCATCGTGAGGGGTGTTGACGAAATTTGTTGCCATATCGGAATTCTCCATGGAATCGTTAATTAAAATTTTAATTATTAAATAATGGACTAATTTCGGTAATTATTCTATTATTAATTAATGATATTGAAGTTTAATTGATAGAAATTGATAGAACGGCATGGATTTAAATTGCCAAATTATGGATAATGATAGTGGGTACGTTTCACATAATACCGAATCGAATTTAGATTCGTCCAGTGAGAATTTAACAAATCTACAAATTAATTCGCCAAATAAATCGTTCTGTATGAACGAGGATACGTTGTTGGAGAAGCCACGATTACAATCGTTAAATATGAGCGATTCGTTCGATTCGTTAATTAGCACATCTCAAGAAAGTATAAAGACTAATTTTAGTGGTTTTGAAGAATCCGACCAGTCGGACAGTTCGTTTATTATACCGTACACGAAACCGATTATCGTTAAATTAACACCGGATTGTCCAAATAAAGACGAAACGGTACCAACAGCCACGAAGGATATGGACGAAGATTTACGGGATTTGCATCAAAATTGTGATAAACTAGCGGAAACGCCGCAGAAAACCTACGAAAATCCGCAAAATTCCTGTACAAGTCCCGATCTATTCGATGATGATGATGAAACTGTAGAAACAAGTCAATTAGTATCGCCTGTTAAGAGAACACCGACTGAAAAATATATGGATAGAAACGATTTGAAATTATTGAAAAATGTTCAAAGCAACCTACAGGGGGTCTATCCACCGCCTAGTTTAACAATCGTCCAGTTAACCGTCGACGAAATGTTGGACAAAATCAAAACCAACTCCAATCTATTTTGCATAAATACAGAAATGAAGGAAAATCCACCGGAAGTCTATCGAGAATGGCCCGAAATCCTATCTATCCGTCATCACGGCTTACAGTAAACACCAACAATTTAAACAAATTAAGATAACTTAAATTTGTCTATTTACAGTCATAATCGGAGTAAAATTTCGGAGGAATTCGAGTTATTGTGCAGTAAATATGGTGAACGTTACGTCGGAGCTGAAACACAATCAACTTGTACAGTATTTGAACAAATATTCAGCCCATTAAAACGAAAAACAATCAAATCCAAATGGCAAACGAAATCGCCCGGTAGACGTTTAAGCCATTTAGCCAGACGTCGGATAACTTTCTCTAGCGCTAATTTACAACAAACAGCCAGTACTAGTAGTACTAATAATTGTAGTAATAGTTTATCGATTCTAGGATCTCGTACGCGCCAAATTCTCGTCGATGTTAGGTTCGTTTTCGATAATCTTTCAAAAAAATCGTCTCTATTTCAATTTAATTTTAGGAAATTGGGTGTTGTGAAGAAGAGTCCGCGTAAAACACCGACGAAAAGTCCATTTAAATTGAAGAAATTGACGCCGAGTAATTCAGCGAAGAAGAAATTGGCGTTAAAGTTTCGTTTAATGTCGGGTGAATTAGAAAATATGACATCTAATAGTAATCATGTTACTAATGATGAAGCAAAGCGGGCATTGTTTCAACCGGCACGATCCTCGCTTACTATCAGTAAGTTTCATTTTAATTTCAAATCAATGCAAGAACTAGAGCCGGTTGAGTTTCACGTAGCCAATCGGTGTGATAACTTGCAGAAATTAATGATAGTGAAACGGTGTTAGAATTGTGAATATTTACGGTTCTTTATCAGTGGAACTACTACATTTTTGTTGATAATAGAATTATTAAAACGAATCAAAAAAGCTTCTTTTTTTGTACAACAATTTTGTAGTTGTTTCAATACAAATATCGGATAGTCTAGTCGGTTCTAGGTTCGAATCCTGGTCGATTTCTTCAAAAATTGTTCGATAAAAGAAGCTTAATTTCGAATATTTGATTTATTTGGATTTTATTAAACAGATCTTCCACCAATGGAGCGTAAATCGACAAAACGCGCCCTATTCCAGTCACCATCGAAGACTTCACCGAACAAGAAATCGCCATTTAAATCAAACTTTTTCGAACGTAAACGTAAACGTAGCGAATCCGATGAGAATAATCCACCGAAATTGATGCGCAGCTTATCGACTATTTCTCTAGATTTAAACCAATCGTCATCATCATCATCAACATCAACAAAACCATTAATGAATCGTACTTTTAGTGATACAACAATGGCACGTTTAACTACAACAAAATTAGAAGACTTGAGTGATGTACATAAAAAGAAACTCCAATGGGCTGTTTATGAAGCTTTACGTTTACAAAATATATCACCAACACATCCGCAATTTAAAATATTCGCTTCAATATTGGCACGTGTTACACGTCGTTTCTTACAGAATATATCGGCGTCACGTGTTGAATGCCGTACAAGTGAACGTATGTTGCGTATCGCCCGTTTCCATTCGTATGCTGTGGTTAAAGGGAAAACTGTTGATGAGATTGTTAACGAATATTTACGGAATAAAATCAAACAACAGAAACCACAAGGCTATATCGGTATTGAAGAGTTCCAAATGAAGAATATCCTGCAGGATCGTAGTAATATCGAGAATAATAATGATAAAGCAACAATGCCGCAATTGCCCCAAAATAAACTGAGAAGTTTCAATGAAAGTAGAATAGATCGAATTAAAAAGGTGATTACGTTTGAGGATACGTCGTGAATTTTGAACTCTAGTCCCGTATTGTCTTCGGATTCTTTTGGTGCAATACTAGTGCACTTGGCCTTTTTTTTGTGTTATTTAAGGGATACTTTAGGTTCTATTTCGACTGCTTAAAATTGAAAGACTTAAGCTTTTTTGTTGTTTAACTTAATTTTTGTAGTTTTGTGTTTTTAATTATAGTTAAAGTAATTTTATTTCGGTTCTCTTAAATACTCCTAATTACCTGTAATTTACCCTCTCCCAAAAATCGAGATAAGGATATTAACCTCGATAATTATCAGACAATCGTCTTGTTTTTAATATAAATACGAATTATTGTTCGTTACGAATGTTGTTAGACGTGACCTGTTTCCGATTTCTAGTCGTTTTGAAAATCGAAAGTAAATTTTTGTTGTTTTCAACGATATCAACAATAGTTTTATCTTATCACTTATCAGACAATATCATGGAAGTGTAGCTTTTAAAAACGCAAATTAGAATAAATGATTCAAGATGGGCAATTCGACGAGTACAATTTCTGGTTTAACTGAAGATATTCTCGATGAATACACGTTATTGACGTATTTGAATAAATCGGAGATTATACGGTAAGTAATTGGGTTTTTTTATAAATTTATTGCAATCTAAATAGTTTGAGAATTTAGTTTGTATAAAACTTTCACAAATATCGGATTGGATCGATGTCAAAACAATAATGAACGCTTCTCAATTGAGTACGTTGACGAGGCTTTTCCGCAATTGAAAGTAAGTGATATTATTACGGAAATTTTTGTTTAATTTTGTTTAATTTTCAAGTACAATCCATTCCGCGATCGAATCTATCGCGTATTTTCATCACAAAAAGACGACACTTTATCATTTGAAGATATCCTAGACTTATGTTCAGTAATGTCGGAGAAATGTCCGGATAAAGTTAAAGCCGCTTGGGCGTTTCGGATTTTCGGTAATTACCCCCATTGTTAGACCGTAAATTGACTTGTTTTTTGTAGATTTCGACGAGGACGGGGCTGTGGGCGAACACGATCTAATGGCTGTAATCGACCGTTTAACAAACAGCCAAAATAGCGGAAATATCGTCGATTTGGATGGTAAAAAACACATAATACAAGTGGTAATTTATAATTTTATTAAAGAAGGCGATTTTTTGAATTCGATCAATTGTAGTTGTTGAAGGAGATGGATTTGGAATCGAATGGTAGTATAGGTCAATTGGAATTTGAGCATGCCGTTGGGAAAATGTCGGAATTTCCACATTCGTTTTGCTTTCGTTTTTAGTTCATCTTTTATAAACACAATCATTACTACGATTATAAATACCAGTTAATGCTCGTTCTGGTAATTGTGGATGTTTAACAATTCTTTTCAATGTTAATGGCAATACAACTGGTTGTTTATATTTCACATATTTTACCGGACTTTTAAAGTATTTACTGCAATAATAATGTTGTTATAATTAGTGATTAATAGTTAAATATAAGAACCTTATAGGGCTAGGTGCGCATTGATAACTGTAATCATCGACTGCGAAATAATCTAATGGATGTAATTTATCGTAACAATCACTGTAGTGATTACGGAATTTCTGGCAAGCTATATAAAAATTATCAATTTCCTTTTGTCGTCCAATATCCAACATTGTGAATTTCGATTGCGGTAAAAAGAAATATTTTTCTATATTGTTTAGTTTATTTAATAAACACATATCAACTTGTGGAACGTAGATTTTCTCCACACCTCCATAATTGTATTCTAATGGCTAAAAGGTAATTTCCTTCGATAAAAAAACAACAAAATTATTATTTAATTGGAATCGAATTACCAACAGTCGTGATAAGATCTCGTTTCGATAATTTTGGAAATACGCCCGGTCTTGTTTCGTATGGTTCAAGATTATATTTTTGGTAATTATCGGATTGTTCTCCATTTTAAACTTTCGATTCGATTTAAATTTGAAATTTGACGTTAATTGGACATACGATTGTTTTTTTATTCAAATATCTCAATTTGAACTGTCCAATCGAGAATTCTGGGACAATTAAACGCAAAATTTATGATGATTTAGGCCGAGATTGATTTGAGTCGTAGCGATATCAATTGGAGAACGAGTTTTTTAGTGAAATTGCTTTTCTTAGAGTGCAAAAATTGTGGAAATGGTAAAAAATTGTGTGCAAAATGAAGAAATTGTTTATTTTGGTAATAATTACCAAATAAGTACTGTACGATTACCAACAATACGCTCTTCGGGAGGTATACCGACTACTCCATATCTTCGCTTATTTCTTTCTAAATACAACATATCCAAATCAATATCACATGTTAAGCGTTGTTTAAATTCCTCTAGTATTTTAATATAATTATCATAGAAACTTATTTCCAGTGCAATACTCTTTGGCAAACATACTAATTGGTTAACACACGATGGAAATTTACCATTACCAAACAGTTCCAAATCACAATCAGTACGTTTGAATGGGCGATCTTTTAGAAAATCCTCCACGTAGTTTAAACATTCACAAATCCAAGGATTGCCGAAAAAGATCAACGTAACAGGCGATGTAAAATTGAAATTCCATCCATCTTGGTCTAATTCAAATTGCGACAAATAATTGAAAGCAATCGATATTCGTTTTTCAAACGTATTGTCCGGCAACAACGTGATAAAGTTGATTTGTTTGATTCGATTATGGCTCAGATCGATGTGGTAGAGATTCGAGAATTGTCGAAAATTCGTCCGTAGGTTATTGATCCGATTATAGGAGAAATCCAATCGTTCTATCGATCTTCAAATAGGATAAATTCGGTGGCAGAAAAGTGATTTCATTGTGGCTCATTGTTAGTATTTTGAGATTTTCCAAATTCTCTAAACCCTCCTCGGGGACGTACGAGAATTCGTTTGAATCTAAATGTAAGAATTGTAGCGACTCGTTAAAAGCGTTCTTTTCGATATTCAATAATCGATTCGATTTGATGATAAAGCGCCGGATTTCCATCGAAAGAAACGAATTTGTCTTTATTTCAGTCAGTTGATTGTTTGATAAATCGATCGTATCGATTTTAGCAATCGCGTAAACCGATATAATTTGTTTAATATTATTATCAATTAGACTTAATTCGAATAATGATGAGCAATCGTTGAATATATAGGGATAGAAATTTCGTAGATTATTCTTATAAAAATGTAGATATTTCAATTTATGGTGTTCAATATCGACACGTATTACATCTAGGAATTTACCGTGTAATTGATTAATAACTGTCAACGATTCTAATTGATCTAAATCTTGTGTTAGATAATGCCATACGTTGAAAAGAGTCCAATTTTCTTTAGGGCGTTGTTGATGAATATCACCAATTGTTAATTCACGCCATTCATCTGTTTCGTAATCCAGATAATCATTCAATTCATCACAATGTATAACGGTCTTTTTATGACAATCACTAAAAACTTCACGTATTGTTGATGAGGATAAGAAAATTAATAAGAGAAGAGTAATTTTCATTATTGCGCACAAAATTTAAACAATTTCTCTTAAAACTTTTCAATTGATGGGTAATTTGTAAATGCGATCAACGATTTTCTCGATTATCCAATGGTATTGTTTAAGCAGTCATCATCTTTAAATACCAACAATTCAGTTATAAACAACAAATTCTGAAAATATTACGAAGCAGTGCATTAGTGATAGTAATTCTTTATGCAAATTTTGATTACGCTAGTCGGTGGAAAACTTGAAAACCTTGCAAAACTGGTTGTAAAACTCCATAATCTTCGGTGATATATTCGATATACACCACTATTTTGCCTTCTTTAAACTACGTAAAGCCGAAACTAACAATAAGTTTCTACATCATTACATTTGGCCTTTGTTAATGAATTTTGCCGAGAAAAAATAGCCCGAACCTAGCTGTAGCTCTACGTTATTAAATTTTTGTCATTTGAGAACCGAAATACTCCTGTAGATTTGAATTAGAAATATTAGAAATATAATTCTTTTATTTAATAAAATAAAATTGTCCAAGATTTTAGGCCCAAAATCTTGTTCTTTTAACCGAAAATTTTTTGAAGAATTATAATTTAGGAGGAAAATGTCTGAAATTTTGACATAAACTCGTATTCTGTAACTTTCAGGTGATTCGTTTTCGTTGCCATGACAATGTTGAAAATCAATCGTCTCTTTTAAATAATCTTGTTCTATTGTTCTCTTTTTATTTATATATAAGCTAGAATTGCGAAGAGTGAGACAGAAGCTCTATTTGAAGAAATTGTCGTTGTCCAGCGTTGTTATAGTGACGAATCGCCAAAAAGTTAGAGAATACGAGTTATTGTTAAATAGAATTTTTCAGGTGGGATTGTGTTGCTTTTTTAGAGTGGAAAATGGTGTACAAGACAAAGAAAATCAATAAGTCATTCTTGTTTATTTTCAATAATTCATTCGTTTATTTTTGTAACAATCACCAAATTTCTACTGAGGAGTTACCAACAAAATACGTTGCTAGAGGAAAACCAACAGCTTCAAATACATGATTGTTTCTTTCTAAATACAACATATCCATATCAACATCACATGTTAAATATTGTTTAGACTCCTCCAGTGTTTTAATAAAATTATCATAGAAACTTATTTCGAATGGAACGGCTATCGTCAGACATAACTTCTGGTTCACACATGATGGTAATTTACCATTACCGAACAGTTCCAAATCGCATTTAGTACGTTTAAATGGACGATTTTTTAGAAAATCCTCCACGTGGTTTAAACATTTACAAATCCAAGGATTGCCGAAAAAGATCAACGTAACAGGCGATGTAAAATTGAAATTCCATCCGTCTTGGTCTAATTCAAATTGCGACAAATAATTGAAAGCAATCGATATTCGTTTTTCAAACGTATTGTCCGGTAACAACGTGATAAAGTTGATTTGTTTGATTCGATTATGGCTCAGATCGATGTGGTAGAGATTCGAGAATTGTCGAAAATTCGTCCGTAGGTTATTGATCCGATTATAGGAGAAATCCAACCGTTCTATCGACTTCAAATAGGATAAATTCGGTGGTAGAAAAGTGATTTCATTGTGGCTCATTGTTAATATTTTGAGATTTTCCAAATTCTCTAAACCCTCCTCGGGGACGTACGAGAATTCGTTTGAATCTAAATGTAAGAATTGTAGCGACTCGTTAAAAGCGTTCTTTTCGATATTCAATAATCGATTCGATTTGATGATAAAGCGCCGGATTTCCATCCCATGAAACGATTTTGCCTTTATTTCAGTCAGTTGATTGTCTGATAAATCGACCGTATCGATTTTAGCCACCGCGTAAGCCGTTATAATTTGTTCAATATTATTATCAATTAGACTTAATTCAAATAACGATGAAAAATCATTGAATAAATAGAAATAGAAATGTTGTAGATTATTTTTATAAAAATGTACATATTTCAATTTATTGTGCTTTATTTTTATGTATGCTTCATCCTTTAATTTACCGTGTAATTGATTAATAATTGATAAAGATTCTAACTGACCTAAATCTTGGATTATAAAAACCCACTCATCGAAAATAGTCCAGTTTTCCTCTAGTTGCTGTTGATGAATATCACCAATTGTTAATTCACGCCATTCATCCGTTTCATATTTTTGATAATCATTCAATTTATCACAATGTACAACGGTCTTTTTACGACAATCATTAGAAATTTCACGTATTGAGAATATAAAAATCAACAGTAGAGAAATTTTCATTTTTACAGAAAATTTGAAGATTCTCTTTTGTAGTTTACTCAATAACTGACGTTATTGATTGATTTTTTCGACTAAAAAACCAGATTGGTGGCGAGTTTTTGGATGTAAACATGGACTTTTGCATTATTGTTACCAATCTAGTTATAAACGCCCATGTAAATATTGAAAAGATTAGAAAGTAACAGTATATTCAATGATTGTCATTGACGACTGTAATGTTAGTTATTGAAAAAGACGTATTTTTTCATTTTAAAATTGATTAAACTTGAATTTTAAACAAGTTGCAAAACTGGTTGTAAACCTGCATAATTTTTTATAATAAACAAAATTTACGGCATTATTTCTTCTGTTGTTTGTTTTTAGTTACGTAGGTCCGTAATTCGATTCATACTTTACCACACTCGGAATTTGGTGATTTTCGATCAAAAATCAACGTCCGAACCAAACTGTGACACAACTTAATCCAATTAAAGCCAACTAGGTGTCGAAATACAGTTGTAGATCTCGTATAAATATTCAAATTTAGTACGAAATGGCTTAATTTTTGAAATGTACATATCACAAAATATACAGGTATCTCCCAAATAAGGCGAAAAAAGAATGACTTCGATTCCTTGTTTAACAAGTGCTAATCTTCAATAATCGATATCTCCCTTGTTTGATGAGCTATCATAATAAGTATAGCAGGATTAGAAAGAGCACTTTCTAATTTTGAAAAATTCCAATTAAACTTGAAGTTACACAAGAAAACCTTGGAACATATGTCTTTGAAATTTCTCTATATAACTTAACAAATATTATCGACTTTTCGATGATTTTCTCACAGTATGTAACTAATTTCGAGAGATTTTCGGATTTCCAAAAAAGTCCTCTAAGAAGTCAGGTAATTTTGCAGAAAATTGACAGAAACAGGACAGCCTACACCGATTTCTTCAATTCGTGCTCAAAAAAAAAATATCAATTTTTAACTTCCCCTACCAGAGGGTAGGGAAGTTATTAGTTTCGGACCAAAATTTCGTATTCGAAGCTTAGCGATCGTGTTCCACCTTTAGATGCCGCGCGACAATCGTCTGCGTACAGCATAGACGTACGCGACTTTCGATTCTTACTGTAACTTCAATTACTAAAACGATAGACCGATTCTCGAACATTGTTGTATTCGTGCAAGTACTTGAACCCACTCGCTCCGCTTATGAAAATCCAGTTGGAGAGGGGCAAAAATCAGCTGCAGTGAACCACTTGTTTATTGTTTGTGATGTCGGCCGCTCATTTCACCAACTACGCTGAATGATTATAGCGATCCAACAGTAACGAACAGAGGGGTTATTCGAATACGGTATCGAGTTGTTATTGTCGATCGCTAACTTCCAATAGAGTTTGGAGAAGTCACGTGTTTGCCCCAAATTCGGGGCAAAATCCCGCTGCTAGGTCATGACTGTCATCAAATCAAAATTAAAGCCAAAATCACACTTAAAATGCGCGCTTAAAGCGTAGCAATGCACACTTAAAATGCGTGCTCAAAGCGCCAAAGCAAATGCAGGGATTGTAAGTATAAGTGAGATCCTCTAACAATAAGAACTTTTTGGATGGATGCGCAGTGCACTTTTGGTAAGTGGGGGTTGGAAAAAGCACAAAGCAAAAAGCATAGATATAGAACACGTGGCGCCAAATTCAAAGTACGAGTAGACACCTCTTTGTTAGAAATTTAAAAAATTCGAATTACAATAGATTTTTTATCCTCAGAATTTTGATATTAATAGTAAATTAGATCAATGATTTCCCGCTGTTATTTTTTTATTTTAACTAAAATATGGTGGAAAGTCCACCTCGAATACCTTTATTATTTATTAAACCACTCAAAAACAATACAATAATTTAATAATTTAGTGAATGGACTCATATTAAACCTATTCATATTTTATAACATTACTCCTGACCAAATTGGGTAAACTTTTCAATTAGACTCAATAAATGGAAGTGGAAGGTTAAAAGAAATGTTGAAATGAAAAGAAAATTCAGTTTATTATCCGTACACTAGTTGAAAATGTCACGGAATACATTTACTGTCTTATCAAAGTTACAAAATTCTTATTACTGGCACCGTCAAATAAACAAAACGAAAACTATTTGAAATTCTTTAGAATTGTAGTGTTTCTATTGTTATTTGGATCGCTATTAATGAACATTTGCGAATGGTTAGAATTGTTCGCTAAAATTTTACAGGTCGCTGTTATTGTTCAAATGTTTCTCTATTTATTTGTTTTGTTGTTCTTATATGAAACGATGATAATGGGTGCGATAATTCATCGAGAAGATTGGAGGCTTTTCTATCGAAAACTCTACATTCTGACTGAATTTAAAACATATCAAACGATCATATTAATACCAATAATAACGGTTATTTTCAATCAATTAATAATAGTTTACATACATATTAAGAGAATAGGATTTTGGTTATTCTTTCGTTATTGTTTCGATGTGTGTTATGTGGTTGATTATTTGATTATTTATGTGAATCTATTACTTTACATTTTGGTATTAATTAAGGGGGAGATGCACCTAAAAAATGCAGACGGAAAACAGCATAACTTTTTTGTTTTCCAACGGATTTCAATGGTCTAAACGGAATTTGAAAGAGCATTTCAAGACGGAGGGAAGTATATATATCAGATTTTTGAAAATCCGGATGTAAATTGGAGTTACAGAAGGAAATATAGAAGCATGTTTTTTAGCATTTTTTACAGTTTTTTTTTATATTTTCCCTCATAACTTGGCAAATATTGCTTATTTTGTAATGAATTTCACACAACATGTGGTCAATTAAAAGCGCTTTCCAAATCTGTCAGAAATTTTCCGATCGCATTGTTAGTTTTCCGGAAAATCGATGAAAGGTTTCGACATACTAATTTTGTTTTTTTACGGATAGTTTTAAACTTAGACGACTGAACCAGGACTTGTTTGAAAGCTAATGAATAGCGGATTATTAGGAGAATAGTTTGAGATTGAAATTCGGAAAATTTATGGTGGAAAATGTAATGAATGTTCACCTACTATTTTTATTAGTGAAAATTAATTATTTTTGTATAAAGTGTATTTCAATTTATAGATTATTTCATTATCTTTCCAACGGTACCATTGTTTCTGCAAAAAAGTGAAAATTTTTTGGAAAATTAGTGATAAACAAAACTATGTTTATCGTGTGGAAAGCGGCTGACTTAGTTCCTCTTATACTCGCTAGAGAGTCTAAAAACACCTATGCGTCCTTCATGTCGGTATATTCTAGTTTTGGCTAATGGCAGATAGATGGCGATCAAATTTGTCAATTACAAGATACAATTAAATAATTGTTTTTTTTTTATTTATCTGTCCACAAATAATACGACGAAAGTGTGGCATTAGCCACAAAAAAAGATTTGGCAATTTTGTCAAGAGACAAGATGGTAGACCTAGATTAGTTGATAAACAAATTTGATCGCCATCTATCTGCTATTAGCCGAAACTAGAATATACCGACATACAGGACGCATAGGTGTTTTTAGACTCTCTAGCGAGTATAAGAGGAACTAAGTCAGCCGCTTTCCACACGATAAACATAGTTTTGTTTATCACTAATTTTCCAAAAAATTTTCACTTTTTTGCAGAAACAATGGTACCGTTGGAAAGATAATGAAATAATCTATAAATTGAAATACACTTTATACAAAAATAATTAATTTTCACTAATAAAAATAGTAGGTGAACATTCATTACATTTTCCACCATAAATTTTCCGAATTTCAATCTCAAACTATTTTCCTAATAATCCGCTATTCATTAGCTTTCAAACAAGCCCTGGTTCAGTCGTCTAAGTTTAAAACTATCCGTAAAAAAACAAAATTAGTATGTCGAAACCTTTCATCGATTTTCCGGAAAACTAACAATGCGATCGGAAAATTTCTGACAGATTTGGAAAGCGCTTTTAATTGACCACATGTTGTGTGAAATTCATTACAAAATAAGCAATATTTGCCAAGTTATGAGGGAAAATATAAAAAAAAAACTGTAAAAAATGCTAAAAAACATGCTTCTATATTTCCTTCTGTAACTCCAATTTACATCCGGATTTTCAAAAATCTGATATATATACTTCCCTCCGTCTTGAAATGCTCTTTCAAATTCCGTTTAGACCATTGAAATCCGTTGGAAAACAAAAAAGTTTTGCTGTTTTCCGTCTGCATTTTTTAGGTGCATCTCCCCCTTAAAAACCAACAGAAATATTTGAATATGGAATTAAAGAATTGCGTACGGAATAGGAGTTTGAAACATTTGAAAAAAATAAAGAACCACTTCTACTCACTCCATGGTTTCTTTCAACTTGTCAACAAGATTTTCGGTAAACCATTCTGTTGGATTCTCGGTTATTGGAGCTTATCCATGTTACAATTATTTTATGACTATTTGTTTACGTTAGAAATGTCGCGAGAAGTCGATTGGGCTACACGGGGAGAGTTATTAAATCTGTCTCTCGTTATGGTATCATTCTAATTAATTACTGATTAATTAATTAATTAATTAAATATTTCTAGCTTAGTATAGCCACTGTAGTTTGGTTATGCCAACTATTATTGGACGAATCGAAGGAAACTATCGAGATTATTGAACAACTCAAAGAGAACGTCAGTGAAGGAGTCCTACCTGTTTATTATGCAGAATTAAAAGAATTCTTGCATTGGAGTCGTAATAATCGACCGATATTTACAGCCGGAGATTATTTTCAAATTAATAAAAAAACATACTTTCAAATATTTGGAATAGTATCTAATTTGATTATTGTCGGTTTTCAGTTGCGGAATCTTACATTTTTCGGTTAATTAAAACTATAATTAACGAAACTACCCCTTTGAGTTTGATGATTATTTATAAATGCACAGAACTATTTCGGAAATGTGTGAAATTGAATCACAATTCGTTTCAGTAAGTTTGTTTTCCTCTATCGTACAATGTTAAGATAAATATTGGAATTATTGATAGTTATAGAATACTACCCAAATTAGAATAATATTAGAATGTTTCAGATAGAATTAGTTGTAAATTATATTGATGTAATAAAAGTTAAGAGTAAACGTATTCAGTTAATTATGAACCAGTTTTATAGCTCAATACTTGGTATTGGTCTTTTAAAAATATTTCGTAAAGATGGAAAGAAAGGGTTGTTAACAGTGCCGGACTGGACCATTTTGTCACGGTGGAGATTTTAAAGCTTACACTAAATGTAGGGTGCAACAAATGCTCGATTTCTCGTTTAATTCCCAACCGATCCTAATGACTGAAATGCTTACTAATGCTACTTTATTTATTTCCAAGGCAAGCGTGTTATCGATTATTGAATCGAATGGTTTGAATGAATTGAATGGTTTGGTCATTTTCAGGAAAACTAGTAAGATGATCGAAAAATTAAGAGGGATTCCAAAAGTGCTTTTCATTTTCTATTTACTGCAAAAAATCATCCGTAAATTTCTAATATAGGCTAAAATATCGACGAAAATATAGAAAAGCGTGCAAAAAAGTGAAAAAATCATGTTCTTAGATTTTGGCCTTTAAATTAAAATTCAAATGAAAATTTCGAAATCAAAAAACTTCTCCGTATGCCCCTTGAAATTCTCTTTCTAATGATGTCTGATTCATTGCAATATGTCGTCAAATAAGGGAGATATCGATTAATAGATATTGGCATTGTTTGTGACTCTAAATCGAAAAAATTTGAAAGGGGCCGAATCTAAGAACCGGCCTAATAATTTCCCCGACACATTCCGGATAGTTAATCATGAATTAGAAAAATAAATTAAAGACAAGTATCAGAAGTCGACAATTAATGCACCAGTACAAGTTTAAAAAAAATTAACTTACTATAAAAATCAAAATCGGGAATCAAGAGCCGTGGTTATCTCACCACCACTGAAAAATTCAATGAGGAACCAGCACCTCGTCAACCAAAACTCTGTTCACTGATCGGTGATTCCACACACACTTTTCAGTTCAACTTTCTTATAAACTCGATACACGATTCAATTGCGAAATTTTGACAGAACCACAGAACTGTCATTTCAAAATTTCGCAATTGAATTTTCTATGGCAACCGATCCCTTATAGGAGGCGGCAAATTTGAATTGGTTGACTAGACTATTTTGCCAATTTTGTGCCCTTATTTAAAAAAGAAAAGAACATTGCACATGATGGATATTGTTCCGGACATAAAAGCACATGCCCTTTCGATTGGTGATATCAAATTAATATGTTATCTTGAATTTTCTTCCCTTCCACCTTCGTGGTCCGATTGGCACCAAAAACTAATCAACTCGAGCGGCCACCAAATAGTTTGTGCTGGCCAAATTTAAACTCAATCAGTTAACTGTTTTTGAGTAAACGTTGAAGAACCAACAGACGCGCACGCACGCACGCACACAAATGTGTTCAGGGGACCTCAAAATGTAAAGATCTGGTGAAATCTCGAATTCGAAATTTTGGTCCGAAACTAATAACTTCCCTACCCTCTGGTCGGGGAAGTTAAAAATTTGGAAAAGTCTTTCCATTTTCAATAAGCTTGTTATGAGGAAAAATATAAAAATATTGTAAAACATTACGAAAATGCATGCTTCAAAATGGTCCTTTGTAACTCAAAATTCTATCGGAATTTTCTGAAATAGAAAACCTGCCTAGAACCATCTTGAAATGCTTTTTATAAATTCGTGTGACATTGCTTATTAAAACTTTATGTTTAATTATCTTTCATATTTAAATTGAAAAGGAAATGGCATTGGCCTCCTAATAGCGATTGGCGCCGACGGAAATCCCGCCTATCCAGTCCAGTCCTGATTATATTTTTCGATTTTGAGCTTATAATTGTGGTTAAAGTGGCTGAAATTAAATTACTAGAGTTTACCTCTGTTGGCGCACGACATCCACCGAATCACTTCAGTATTGTTAGTGACTTCTATTCCGATCAAATACGTGAATATCCGTACAGGAATACTACCATTAGGCAGATAGTTGTGTCGTATTACAACATCACTCCAGTTCCTCGATGCACCATCAGTGATTAACGTAATGGCTTGATTACAACTCGAACTATCCTTACTACAACCATGTGCTTCTCTATACTAGAAAATTAACAATTACTTTAAAGTGTTAAATTAAGTTCGAACAGTATTTACACTTGATAATAGTTTGAAGGCTTGTTCTAGGGCTAGATCTAGTTGCGTTTTACCTTCAGGCTTCAATGTACTGATGGCATTCTTAAAAAACTGAATATTCTCTTCGATAGCTTGTATATTGCATAACATCGATATAATCATTATTTGACAATGTATCTAAAATGCTGTGAGCTGTCAAAGCGGCTATATGTTTACCCATAAAATTGACGGGTTAATCGCAAGCAATGAAATTTGGTGGTGATTTACTGTTAAATCAGCATAAGCATACGTCCAAGATAGGAGTTGTTCAACGGCTTGTAACACCAACGGTCTTGCAATCACGTTGATGTACTGTAGAACGGATACTGTTACTTGTTCTAAAGTTTGGACGTGGGTGTAGTAGTCTAGAAGAATATTTAATGATTTTAGGGAAATCTCTTCAGTTATTGTTAGTGCCCTAGTGGAATTGATGTGAAGATTTCCCTCTTGTTTTCCAACAGATATTAATGGCCGAAGAGGAATTAGAAAGATTTCTCAGATGCTCCTTACTAATGCTATTTTATTTATCTCCAAGACAAGCGGGTTATCGATTATTGAATCGAAAAAAAGACTTGAATTTTTCGATAATTTTCTGGAAAACCTAGTAAGATGATTGAAAAATTTCTTGGAGATTTCTAATACTGTCTGAACAATCGGCGAAAATATAGAAAAATTTGCAAAAAAATGAAAAAATCATGTTCTTAGATTTAGGTTTATAAATTCACATTCGAATTAAATTTTCGAAAACAACAAAAAACTTTCTCTTATGCTCTTTGAAATGCTTTTTAAAATTCTGTCTAATTCGTTGCAATAAGCCATCAAGTAAGAAAGATATAGGTTAATAAATATTGATAGGTATTGTTTGGACAGCAAAATGAAAAAAATATGCAATGCAAGCCTTTCGATTTTTGGAAATTCCCCGGAAAACTACCAAACCGATTGGAAAATTTCTTGGAGATTTGAAAAGTGTTTTCCATTTTCTATGAACTAGCCAAAAATCACTTCCAAATTTATATAATTGGCGCCAAATACAAAATACTAGTAGACACCTATTTGTTGGAAATTTAAAAAATTCCAATCACAATAGATTTTTTACCCTCAAAATTTTGATATTAATTGTAAATTAGATCAATAATTTCCCACTATTTGTTATGGTAGAAAGTCCATTTTGAAAACCGTTATTATTAATTAAAAGCATCAAAAACAATATAATAATTTAATAATTTAGTGAATAGACTGATATTGAACCTATTCATATTTTATAACAATATTCCTAACAAAATTGGATAAACTTTTCAATTAGACCCAATAAATGGAAGTGGAACGTTAAAAGAAATGTTGAAAGTTTACATGAATATCAATAATGTGCACTAGCTGAAAGTGTCACGGAATTTATTCTACTGCCTTATCGAAATTACAAAATTCTTATCACTGGCGCCGTCCTAAAAACAGAACGAAAACTGTTTGAAATTCTTTCGAATTGTATTGTTTCTATTGTTATTTGAATTGACGACAACATATTTTTAACTTCCCCGACCGAAGGGTAGGGAAGTTATTAGTTTCGGACCAAAATTTCGAATTCGAGATTTCACCAGATCTTTACGTTTTGAGGTCCCCTGAACACGTTTTTGAAGTTTTTAGCTTGATGTCCGTGTGTGTGTGTGTGTGTGTGTGTGTGTGTGTGAGTCTGTCGTTTCTCCAACGATTACTCAAAAACTGTTTAACCGATTGAGTTCAAATTTGGCCAGCACAAATTATTTGGTGGCCGCTCGAGTTGATTAGTTTTTGGTGCCAATCGGACCACGGGGTGGAAGGGGGAGGGGGTTGATTGAAAAAAATTTAAGATAACATATTAATTTGATATCACCAATCGAAAGGGCATGTGCTTTTATGTCCGAAACGATACCCATCATGTGCGATGTTCTTTTCATTTTTTAAATAAGGGCACAAAATTGGCAAAATAGTGTAGTCCACAAATTCAAATTTGCCGCTTTCTATAAGGGATCGGTTGCCATAGAAAAGAGTTGTTGTTAGATAGAGAGAGAGATATATATCCTTTTCACGATTCAATTGCGAAATTTTGAAATGACAGTTTAGAAGGTTATCCAACATAATTTTTAAAGCGTAGTAAAATTTATAACGGTAGTTTATAAAGACAGAATGATATCTACTGTTGGTATCACTGAAGGCATAAAATCCTATGCGTTTGTTTACATTCTTTTGTCATTTTTGAAACATAACCTCAGAATATTTGTTTTCAAGCGGTTTTTGTGTTTCGGTAAGTGCTTTTTCAATATATAAATGTCTTAAAATAATATAAATTTTAATTTTTCCCTCAATAATTCAATAGATATGATTTGATTTTTTCCATGTTTTTGTTGGGACAACCGTACTACTTTTTACTCTGCGCTGAAATTACAGTTCTGTTGTTTTGTCAAAATTTCGCTATTGAATCGTGAATCGAGTTTATGAGAAAGTTGAATTGAAAAGGGTGTGTGTGGAACTAACGATCAGTGAACAGAGTTCTGGTTGACGAGGTGCTGGTTCTCCATTGAATTTTTCGGAAGTTGTGAGATAGCCACGGTTCTCGAACCCGATTTTGATTTTTATAGTAAGTCAGTTTTTTTTTTAATAAAGTATCTAGAATAGAAAAAATAGTATAAAAAACTCGTGCTACGGTACTCGTTTTTTTAAAACTCGGACTCGTGCATTAATTGCCAACTTTTGACACTTGTTTTTAATAACTATTCTAATTCATGATTAACTATCCGGAGTGTGTCGGGGAAGTTATTAGGCCGCTTTTTAGATTCGGCCCCTTCCAAATTTTTTCTTAATTAGTGGAAGAAAATCTCAATCTTAGGTCACTTAAAATTCTTTTATGTCGCGAAAAAGACCGCTCAACATCGCAAGTTTAAGTCAACGAGCTGGGATTGAACCAACGACTCCTGCCGTCTAATATTTACAGATAAAGTTTATTTAAATAAATAAAACATTTAAACTAATAAATTCATTGTGTCAATAATTTTGAGTTTGGCATCAACATTCTTATTTGAAAAAATAATATTGTCTTTCATATTTTTTATATTGAGAATTTCAATTTACGTTTTGTAAATAGACAATTTAGCGTATATATTACATAAAAGAATACGATTATGTTCGAGAATCTGTCTATCGTTTCCGTAATTGAAATTACAGTAAGAATCGAAAGTCACGTACGTCTATGCTGTACGCAGACGATTGAAGCGCGGCATCTAAAGGTGGGAACACGATCCCTCTGCTTAATAATAATATTAAACAAATTATAACGGCTATCGATACGGTCGATTTATCAGATAATCAACGGACTGAAATAAAGACAAAATCGTTTCTTTCGATGGAAATCCGGCGCTTTATCATCAAATCGAATCAATTATTGAATATCGAAAAGAACGCTTTTAACGAGTCGCTACAATTCTTACATTTAGATTCAAACGAATTCTCGTACGTCCCCGAGGAGGGTTTAGAGAATTTGGAAAATCTCAAAATATTAACAATGAGCCACAATGAAATCACTTTTCTACCACCGAATTTATCCTATTTGAAGTCGATAGAACGGTTGGATTTCTCCTATAATCGGATCAATAACCTACGGACGAATTTTCGACAATTCTCGAATCTCTACCACATCGATCTGAGCCATAATCGAATCAAACAAATCAACTTTATCACGTTGTTACCGGACAATACGTTTGAAAAACGAATATCGATTGCTTTCAATTATTTGACGCAATTTGAATTAGACCATGATGGATGGAATTTCAATTTTACATCGCCTGTTACGTTGATCTTTTTCGGCAATCCTTGGATTTGTAAATGTTTAAACCACGTGGAGGATTTTTTAAAAGATCGTCCATTTAAACGTACTAAATGCGATTTGGAACTGTTCGGTAATGGTAAATTACCATCATGTGTGAACCAGAAGTTATGTCTGACGATAGCCGTTCCATTCGAAATAAGTTTCTATGATAATTTTATTAAAACACTGGAGGAGTCTAAACAATATTTAACATGTGATGTTGATATGGATATGTTGTATTTAGAAAGAAACAATCATGTATTTGAAGCTGTTGGTTTTCCTCTAGCAACGTATTTTGTTGGTAACTCCTCAGTAGAAATTTGGTGATTGTTACAAAAATAAACAGAGCATGAGAATAAATTATTGATTTTCGTTTGATTGCACACAATTCCTTACCTTTCCACCATTTTTAACTTCCCCGACCAGAGGGTAGGGAAGTTATTAGTTTCGGACCAAAATTTCGAATTCGAGATTTCACCAGATCTTTACGTTTTGAGGTCCCCTGAACACGTTTTTGAAGTTTTTAGCTTGATGTCCGTGTGTGTGTGTGTATGTGTGTGTGTGTGTGTGTACGTGCGTCTGTCGTTTCTCCAACGATTACTCAAAAACGGTTTAACCGATTGAGTTCAAATTTGGGCAGCACAAACTATTTGGTGGCCGCTCAAGTTGATTAGTTTTTGGTGCCAATCGGACCACGGTGGTGGAAGTGGGAGGGGGTTGATTGAAAAATATTTAAGATAATAAATTAATTTGATATCACCAATCGAAAGGGCATGTGCTTTTATGTCCGAAACGATACCGATCATGTGCGATGTTCTTTTCTTTTATTAAATAAGGGCACAAAATTGGCAAAATAGTGTAATCAACCAATTCAAATTTGCCGCCTTCAATAAGGGATCGGTTGCCATAGAAAAGACTTGTTGTTATATAGAGATTCAATTGCGAAATTTTGAAATGACAGTTTAGAAGGTTATCCAACATTTTTTTTAAAGCGTAGCAAAATTTATAACGGTAGTTTATAGAGACAGAATGATATCTACTGTTGGTATCACTGAAGGCATAAAATCCTATGCGTTTGTTTACATTCTTCTGTCATTTTTGAAACATAACCTCAGAATATTTGTTTTCAAGCGGTTTTTTTGAGCGGATTTTGTGTTTCGGTTAGTGCTTTTTAAATTTATAAATGTTTTAAAATAATGTAAATTTTGATTTTTCCACAAAAAAGAAATGTATATTCCCTCAACAATTGAATCCATATGATTTGAATTTTTCCATGTTTTTGTCGGGACTACCGTACTACTTTTTACTCCACACTCAAATGACAGTTCTATCGTTCTGTCAAAATTTCGCAATTGAATCGTGAATCGAATTTATGAGAAAGTTGAGTTGAAAAGGGTGTGAGTGGAACCACCGATCAGTGAACAGAGTTTTGGTTGACGAGGTGCTGGTTCCTCATTGAATTTTTCGGTGGTTGTGAAATAGTCACGGTTCTCGATTCCCGATTTTGATTTTTATAGTAAGTTAGTTTTTTTTAAACTTGGACTCTTGCATTAATTGTCGACTTCTGATACTTGTCTTTAATATATTTTTCTAATTTATGATTAACTATCCGGAATGTGTCGGGGAAGTTATTAGGCCGGTTCTTAGATTCGGCCCCTTTCAAACTTTTTACATTGAGAGAAGCAACGCACAGTCAAAATTTGAGATATTGTCGTCCGAATCATTAGTTTTTTCATAAATTTTGCAATTGAAAAACACAATTTTGACTCGAATTCTCGATTCGTACAACCTTAATTGTAATGAGTAATCATTAAGCAAATATCCTTTTTCTTTCTAACTTATTTAAGGAATGCGAAAAGTGTGAAACGGGTAAAATCTTTGTTGAGTTATTACGGAAGAGCAATAACAGAAGCAGAATCGGCAACAGATTTTAAAAAATTTATTCTAACGAAAACAACAGAAACACAAACGGAAAACTAACAATATCACCGGCAAATTTCTGAAAGATTTGGAAAGCGCTTTAAATTTGCTATATATTGTGAGAAAATTATTGAAACACCGAAAATATTTGTTAAATTATAGGGGAGAATGTGAAAAACATATGATCCAAGATTTTCTTCTATAACTCAAAGTTTCAATGGAATTCGTCAATAGATCCTCCTTCATTAGATACTCCTTGAAATACTCTTTCTAATGTTGTTATATTCATTACAATAGTTCATCAAACAAGGGAGATATCGGTTATTCAAGATTAGCACTTTGTAACAAAAAATCGAAGAGAAACACCTGATATACGCGCCCAGTTTCGGCCAATTTCGCGGAAAATTAACAAATCTATTGAAAAACTTCTTGGACAAATAATATTCTTTTTTTTTCAATTTATTTGGGGAATATATTTTTGTGGTATGTGAATTTCAAAAATTAAGCAATTTTGCACTAAATTTGAATATTTATACGAGATCTACAACTGTATTTCGACACCTTCTAGTTGGTTATAATTTGATTACGTAGGGCCGTAACTTGGTTCGGACGTTTGTTTTCGATCGAATATCACCAAATTCAGTAAAGTATAAATCAAGTTTAACCTTACGTAATCTGAAATACATCCACAGGAGAAATAATGCAGTGAACTCTGCTTAATATGAAAAACTACGCAGGATCACAACCAGTTTTGCAACTTGATTTAAATTCCATTTTTATCAATTCTAAAATATAAAAGTACATCTTTTTCAATAACTAACGTTACAGTCGTCAGTGACAGTCATTGAATGTACCGTTGCTTAAATCTTTTCAACATTTACATGATTGTTTATAACAAAATTGGTGGCATTTGTGTAGGTTAAAAAATTCACCTTCAATTAGCTACATAAGTCAAAAATATCGATCAATTACATCAATTATTGAGTAAGCTACAAGACAAATTTTGTGTAAAAATGAGTATTTCTCTTCTGTTATTAATTTTCTTATCCTCACCAACAATACGTGAAGTTTTTTAGTGATTGTCATAAAAAGACCGTTATACATTGTGGTGAATTGAATGATTATCTGGATTACGAAACAGATGAATGGCGTGAATTAACAATTGGTGATATTCATCAACAACGCCCTAAAGAAAATTGGACTCTTTTCGACGTATGGCATTATCTAACACAAGATTTAGATCAATTAGAATCGTTGACAGTTATTAATCAATTACACGGTAAATTCCTAGATGTAATACGTGTCGATATAGAACACCATAAATTGAAATATCTACATTTTGATAAGAATAATCTACGAAATTTCTACCCTTATATATTCAACGAGTTCTCATCATTATTTGAATTAAGGGGATGGGTCAGTGACCCTAAAATTTGAGGCCATTTTCTAACCCAGAATTTTCGTGCATTTTCCAATCAATTTAAATGATCTGAACGGTATTTGAAAGAGCATTTCAAGTAGAGTGTCGTGGATTATCGGATTTTTGGAAATTCGAACGTAGTCCAGAGTTACAAAAGAAAAACCGAAAGCATGTTTTTTTTTTAATATTTTCGTTCATAACTTTGTCAATATTGCTTGTTTTTCATTGAATTTCATACAGCATGTTTAAAATTAAAAGTGCCTTCCAATTATGATATTTTTCGATCGTATTATTAGTTTTTCGGGAAATTTATGAAAAACGAATTGTTGTTGTTGTTACGAGTGGCTTACTTCATCTAGTACCGGATAGAGGGCTTCATCCTAATTACAGACTGCTTTATCATATATCTGACGCGACCACCTTAATTGCTTGCAATGCAATCAAAATAACGACTATTTTTTTTTGTTAATTGTTAAAGTTAACTATATGCAACCAGTTTATTGTTTTTTTTTCTCTATTTATCTATGCAAAAATTAGATGACAAAGGTGAGGCCTCAGACACAAAAAGAAATTTGACAACATTGCAGAAATATACCTGCTGACATCTATGCGCCACTGGAAGAAACCCATTTTTGTGAATAATTGTACACTCTGGCGAGTGGCTATCGATTTATCACTGTCGGCTTTTCACACGATAAACATATTTTAGTTTATCGTTAATTTTCCAAAAAAATTCCAATTTTTTTGCAGCAACAATGGTATCGTTGGAAACGTAATGAAATAATCTATAAATTGCAATATACTTTATACAAAAATAATTAATGGATAAAAATTATCGGTGAAAATTTTCCCCACATTTCCCCACCATAAATTTTCAGTAAGTTTTCAGAATTTCAATCTCAAACTGTCCTCAAAATAATCTGCAGTTCATTAACAATCTAACGAGCCCCGGTTCAGTTGTTTAATTCATTAGAAAATTAACAATATTTGCGAAGTAATGAGGGAAAATATAAACAAAGCTGTAAAAAAAATGTGAAAAAACATGCTTCTATATTTCCTTCTGTAACTCTATATACCTCATTGAAAATGACCAATGAGGTATATAATTTGGTCATCATATGGAAAAATTTTGACAGTTGTTCCTCACTCTTTCTAACTTATGAGTGAATCGTTCAATAGGGACCTCCTTTTCTCAAGCTTTGGTCGACCAAGACTTGAGAAAAGGAAGGCGATATGTTGGTGTCGTTCCTGTTGAAACGGCACCAACTTATCGACATATCCAAGAAGTCTGGCACCATACGTGGACACGTTTTTTGACCGGATGCGCACTCTTGGTACCTCATTGAACATGACAGAAAAATGTAAACAAATGCGAAGGATTTTATGCCTTCAGTGATACCAACAGTAGATATCATTCAGTCTTTATAAACTACCGTTATAAATTTTGCCACGCTTTAAAAATTATGTTGAATAACCTTCTAAGCTGTCATTACGAAATTTCGCAAATGAATCGTGAATAGGGTATATCTCTCTATATAACAACAACTCCTTTCTATGGCAACCAATTCCTTATAGAGGGCGGCAAATTTGAATTGGTTGACTAGACTATTTTGCCAATTTTGTGCCTTATTTAAAAAATGAAAAGAACATCGCACATGATGGGTATCGTTTCGGACATAAAAGCACATGCCCTTTCGATTGGTGATATCAAATTAATATGTTATCTTAAATTTTTTTCAATCAACCCCCTCCCCCTTCCACCTTCGTGGCCCGATTGGCACCAAAAACTAATCAATTCGAACGGCCACCAAATAGTTTGTGCTGGCCAAATTTAAACTCAATCAGTTAACTGTTTTTGAGTAAACGTTGAAGAACCAACAGACGCGCACGCACGCACACAAACGTGTTCAGGGGACCTCAAAACGTAAAGATCTGGTGAAATCTCGAATTCGAAATTTTGGTCCGAAACTAATAACTTCCCTACCCTCTGGTCGGGGAAGTTAAAAATTGAGAATTCTTTATTAAAATGCATATTCATTTCTTTAGGAACACTAATTGTAAGTAAAAATTATAAATTTACGAAACTGTTTAAACTGCTAAACGGTATGGATATAATCGATTCTTAGCGAAGTTTATTGAAAGTTGAAAGAGCTTCGGTATTAACCGTACATAGAATTGTAGTTGACCAAATTATTAGATGTCATGAAAATTGAAGAGGGTGCGACAGATAGTTTTATTTCTTTCTCTTTTTGTTGAAGACAGTCCTCTATTTCCTAAAAAATCTTTGAATACCTCCCATTATTTATGAATCGATTTCTACTCATGTTTGATGACTTATTACAGTGATAAATGTAGCATTAGAAAAGGCAATACAAAGAACACTAGAGAGCTTTTCATTTTGAAAAATGGCAATTGAATTTGAATTTATAGACGAAAATTAAGAAGCACGATTTGTTCTATATTTTTCCCAATTTTTCTATATTTTCTAGCATTTGTAGCACCCTACATTTAGTGTGGGCTTTAAAATCTTCACCGTGATAAAATGGTCCAGTCCGGCACTGTTAACCACCCTTTCTTTCCATCTTTACGAAATATTTTTAAAAGATCAATACCTAGTATTGAGCTATAAAACTGGTTCATAATTAACTGAATACGTTTATTCTTAACTTTTATTACATCAACATAATTTACAACTAATTCTATCTGAAACATGCTAATATTATTCTAATTTGGGTGGTATTCTATAACTATCAATAATTCCAAAATTTATCTTTACATTGTACGATTGAGGAAAACAAACTTACTGAAACGAATTGTGATTCAATTTCACACATTTCCGAAATAGTTCTGTGCATTTATAAATGATCATCAAACTCAAAGGGGTAGTTTCGTTAATTATAGTTTTAATTAACCGAAAAATGTAAGATTCCGCAACTGAAAACCGACAATAATCAAATTAGATACTATTCCAAATATTTGAAAGTATGTTTTTTTATTAATTTGAAAATAATCTCCGGCTGTAAATATCGGTTGATTATTACGACTCCAATGCAAGAATTCTTTTAATTCTGCATAATAAACAGGTAGAACTTGTTCACTGACGTTCTCTTGGAGTTGTTCAATAATCTCGATAGTTTCCTTCGATTCGTCTAATAATAGTTGGCATAACCAAACTACAGTGGCTATACTAAGCTAGAAATATTTAGTTAATTAATTAATTAATCAGTAATTAATTAGAATGATACCATAACGAGAGACAGATTTAATAACTCTCCCCGTGTAATCCAATCGACTTCTCGCGACATTTCTAACGTAAACAAATAGTCATAAAATAATAGTAACATGGATAAGCTCCAATAACCGAGAATCCAACAGAATGGTTTACCGAAAATCTTGTTGACAAGTTTGAAGAAACCATGGAGTGAGTAGAAGTGGTTCTTTATTTTTTTCAAATGTTTCAAACTCCTATTCCGTGAGCAATTCTTTAATTCCATATTCAAACATTTCTGTTGGTTTTTAATTAATACCAAAATGTAAAGGAGTAGATTCACATAAATAATCAAATAATCAACCTCATAACACACATCGAAACAATAACGAAAGAATAACCAAAATCCCATTATCTTAATATGCATGTAAACTATTATTAATTGATTGAAAATAACCGTTATTACTGGTATTAATATGATCGATTGATATGTTTTAAATTCAGTCAGAATGTAGAGTTTTCGATAGAAGATCCTCCAATCTTCTCGATGAATTATCGCACCCATTATCATCGTTTCATATAAGAACAACAAAACAAATAAATAGAGAAACATTTGAACAATAGCAGCGACCTGTAAAATTTTAGCGGACAATTTTAACATTTCGCAAGTGTTCATTAATAGCGATCCAAATAACAATAGAAACAATACAATTCGAAAGAATTTAAAATAATTTTCTTTTTGTTTATTTGACGGTGCCAGTAATAAGAATTTTGTAACTTCGATAAGACAGTAAAATGAATTCCGTGACATTTTCAACTAGTGTACGGATAATAAACTGAATTTTCTTTTCATTTCAACATTTCTTTTAACCTTCCCACTTCCATTTATTGAGTCTAATTGAAAAGTTTACCCAATTTGGTCAGGAGTAATGTTATAAAATATGAATAGGTTTAATATCAGTCCATTCACTAAATTATTAAATTATTCTATTGTTTTTGAGTGGTTTAATAAATAATAAAGGTATTCGAGGTGGACTTTCCACCGTATTTTAGTTAAAATAAAAAAATGACACTGGGAAATCATTGATCTAATTTACAATTAATATCAAAATTCTGAGGGTAAAAAATCTATTGTAATTCGGATTTTTTAAATTTCTAACAAAGAGGTATCTACTGGTATTTTGAATTTGGCGCCATTATAATTGTAATTCACGTATTAGCTAATAGATGGCACAGTTTAAATACACATCTATTGGTGAGATCCTGTAAGAAGACCTTTTTTGGCGCGGGTCCGAATTGTGTTCGGCAGTTCTCGCCTATATATATATATATATATATATATATAGAACACGTGCTTTTTCCAACCCCCCACTTACCAAAAGTGCACTGCGCATCCATCCAAAAAGTTCTTATTGTTAGAGGATCTCACTTATACTTACAATCCCTGCATTTGCTTTGGCGCTTTGAGCACTTAAATCTTGCTACGCTTTAAGCGCGCATTTTAAGTGTGATTTTGGCTTTAAGCGTTTGATGACAGTCATGAGTCATGACTGTCATCAAACGCTTAAAGCCAAAATCACACCTAAAATGCGCACTTAAAGCGCAGCCAGTTTAAGTGCTGAAAGTGCCAAAGCAAATGCAATGCAAGTAGATATGAATTTAAACTGTGCCATCTATTAGCTAACACGTGAATTACAATTATAATGGCGCCAAATTCAAAACACGAGCAGACACCTATTTGTTAGAAATTAAAAAAAAATCCGAATTACAGTAGATTTTTTACCCTCAAAATGTTGATATTAATTGTAAATTAGGTCAATGATTTCCTATGGTGGAAAGTCCACCTCGAATTCCGTTATTATTTATTAAACGCATCAAAACAATACAATAATTTAATAATTTAGTGAATGGACTCATATTAAACCTATTCATATTTTATAACATTATTCCTGACCAAATTGGATAAACTTTTCAATTAGACTCAATAAATGGAAATGGAAGGTTAAAAGAAATTCGAGAAATGAATGAAAGAAAGAAAGAAAGAAAGAAATTAAATTTAAATCAAACCGATATCGGTTAGTTCTTTCTTTCTTTCTTTCTTTCTTTCTTTCTTTCTTTCTTTCTTTCTTTCTTTCTTTTAATGACTATTTGTTTACGTTACAAAGGTCGCAAGAAGTCGATTGGACCATACATGGAGATTTATCCAATATGTCCTTCGTTATGGTATAATTCTAATTAATTACTGATTAATTAAATCATGAATTAACTAAATGTTTCTAGATTAGTATAGCTGTTGTAATTTGGTTATGCCAGGAATTATTTGACGAATCGAAGGAAAACTATCAAGATTATTGAACAAACCCAAGAGAACGTCAGTGAAGAAGTCCTACCTGTTTATTATGCAGAATTAAAAGAATTCTTGCATTGGAGTCGTAATAATCGACCGATATTTACAGCCGGAGATTATTTTACGATTAATAAAAAAACATACTTTCAAATATTTGGACTAGTATCTAATTTGATTATTGTCGGTTTGCAGGTGAAGAATCTTAAATATTTCAGTCATGGAAAACAATAATTAACGAAATTACCCCTTTGAGTTTGATGATTATTTATAAATGCATAGAACTATTTCGGAAATGCATGAAATTGAATCACAATTCGTTTCAGTAAGTTTGTTTTCCTCAATCGTACAATGTTAAGATAAATTTTGGAATTATTGATAGTTATAGAATACCACCCAAATTAGAATAATATTAGAATGTTTCAGATAGAATTAGTTGTAAATTATGTTGATGTAATAAAAGTTAAGAGTAAACGTATTCAGTTAATTATGAACCAGTTTTATAGCTCAATACTAGGTATTGATCTTTTAAAAATATTTCGTAAAGATGGAAAGAAAGGGTTGTTAACAGTGCCGGACTGGACCATTTTGTCACGGTGGAGATTTTAAAGCTTACACTAAATGTAGGGTGCAACAAATGCTCGATTTCTCGTTTAATTCCCAACCGATCCTAATGACTGAAATGCTTACTAATGCTACTTTATTTATTTCCAAGGCAAGCGTGTTATCGATTATTGAATCGAATGGTTTGAATGAATTGAATGGTTTGGTCATTTTCAGGAAAACTAGTAAGATGATCGAAAAATTAAGAGAGACTCCAAAAGTGCTTTTCATTTTCTATTTTCTGCACAAAAATCATCCGTAAATTTCTAATATATAGGCTAAACTATCGACGAAAATATAGAAAAGCGTGCAAAAAGTGAAAAAATCATGTTCTTAGATTTTGACCTTTAAATTCAAATTCAAATGAAAATTTCGAAATCAAAAAACTTCTCCGTATGCTCCTTGAAATTCTCTTTCTAATGATATCTGATTCATTGCAATATGTCATCAAATAAGGGAGATATCGATTAATAGATTTTATCATTGTTTCTGACACTAAATCGAAAAAAGGCGTAACTCAGGTTTTTTAGTTTAATAGATATAAGTTAATAAATATTGGTATTGCTTGGACACCAAAATGAAAAAATTATGCAATACAAGCCTTTCTATTTTTGGCAATTTCCCGGAAAACTACCAAACCGATGGGAAAATTTCTTGGAGATTTGAAAAGTGTTTTCCATTTATAAATTTAAATAGATTTTTTACCCGCAAAATTTTGATGTTAATTGTAAATTAGATCAATAATTTTTGACTGTTTGTTATTTTAATTAAAATTTGGTTGAAAGTCTATTTAGAATTCCGTTATTATTTATTAAGAGTCCGCTTCCCTCACGCTAAAAAATTTGTCACTTTTCAAAACAATCCTACTCATTTATTTTCCAACGAATTTTAATGACTTAACCGGAATTTAAAAAAGCATTTCAAGGAGCAGGGAAGTTGATATCTGATTAGTTGAAATTCGGATGTCATTTTGAGTTTCAGAAGGAAATATAAAACCATATTTTTTAGCATTTTTTTACAGCTTTTTTTTATATTTTCGCCCATAACTTCGAAAATATGGTTGATTTTCTAATGAATTTCGCATAACATGTGGAAAATTAAATTCGCTTTGCAAATCTGCCAGAAATTTTCCGATCGCATTATTAGTCTTTTGGAAAATTGATGAAATGTTTAGACATTCTAATTTGATCTTTTAACGTACTGTTTTTAACTTGAACAACCAAATCGGGGCTCGTTTGAAAGCTAGTGAATAGCAGTTTATTTTGAGGACAATTTGAGATTTAAATTCGGAAAACTTACTAAAAATTTATAGTGGGGAAATGGATTTTTATCCGTTAATTATTTTTGTATAAAGTATATTGCAATTTATAGATTATTTCATTACGGTTCCAACGGTACCATTGTAGCTGCAAAAAAATTGGAATTTTTTTGGAAAATTAACGATAAACTAAACTATGTTTATCGTGTGAAAAACTGACAGTGATAATTCGATAGCTACTCTCCAGAGTGTACAATTATCCACAAAAATGGGTTTCTTCCAGTGGCGCGTAGATGTCAGCAGGTATATTTCTACACTATTGTCAAATTTCTTTTTGTTCCTCAGGCCTCATCTAATTTTTGCATAGATAAATAGAGAAAAGAAAACAATAAACTGGTTGCATATAATTAACTTTAACAATTAACAAAAAAAATTAGTCGTTATTTTGATTGCATTGCAAACAATTAAGGTGGTCGCCTCAGATATATGATAAAGCAGTCTGTAATTAGGATGAAGCCCTCTATCCGGTACTAGATGAAGTAAGCCACTCGTAACAACAACAACAATTCGTTTTTCATAAATTTCCCGAAAAACTAATAATACGATCGGAAAATATCATAATTGGAAGGCACTTTTAATGTTAAACATGCTGTATGAAATTCAATGAAAAATAAGCAATATTGACAAAGTTATGAACGAAAATATTAAAGAAAAAACATGCTTCCTGTTTTTCTTTTGTAACTCAGGACTACGTCGAATTTCCAAAAATCCGATAATCCACGACACTCTACTTGAAATGCTCTTTCAAATACCGTTTAGATCATTAAAATTGATTGGAAAATGCACGAAAATTCTGGGTTAGAAAATGGCCTCAAATTTTAGGGTCACTGACCCATCCTCTTAATTCAAATAATGATGAGAAATCGTTGAATCGATAAGGGTAGAAATTTCGTAGATTATTCTTATCAAAATGTAGATATTTCAATTTATGGTGTTCAATATCGACACGTATTACATCTAGGAATTTACCGTGTAATTGATTAATTACTGTCAACAATTCTAATTGATCTAAATCTTGTGTTAGATAATGCCATACGTCGAAAAGAGTCCAATTTTCTTTAGGGCGTTGTTGATGAATATCACCAATTGTTAATTCACGCCATTCATCTGTTTCGTAATTCAGATAATCATTCAATTTATCACAATGTATAACGGTCTTTTTATGACAATCACTAAAAACTTCACGTATTGTTGATGAGGATAAGAAAATTAATAAGAGAAGAGTAATTTTCATTATTGGGCACAAAATTTAAGGACATGGGACCGCTACACTCCGTCAAATTTATCTTCCAGTTAGAGTTGAACATTAGATTGCTGCCCCTTAATGAATTTAAAAATGCAACTTGTATGTCACATATCACAAGCCAGTCTTATCTTTTAAAACTAAACAAGTGTAAACATAAAGATAACCGAGCGATAAATAAATACAGAGCTTTTCACTCGGTAGTCGGTAGTCCTCAATTATCATAATAGCGCCCGTTTGTCGAATAATTTTGAATTTTCCACATTCCTCCAAATTATTAAACGTATTAATTTTGAAAATATTTTTGAAAACCAAGAATCTATAATTTTTCATAATGTGGGATTTATTAATTAAATAAAAGAAAATCTCTAAATCAAACCCATATGTCAGTAAAATTAGCTTATATTTGGCCAAAAAACACTCGTCTCTGACGATTTTTCAATTTAAAAGACTTGCATATGAAAATCTTAGAAAAACTCGAGTATTTTCCAAACCGTTTCTCTTTAATTTTTAATTCTGAATAATTTGTGAAAAAGAAAATCAATATTTGAATGATCTTTGAGTCATCCTTACAATTAGTAGTTTTACGAGCGTCTTTTGATCGACTTCCAAATGATTTACAAAGTTCTAATTTTGCCAAAGTGTTCTCTAGGGATTACTCTATAGAACTTTGAAATACTTTTCGAATCGATACAAATTGTGAATTGCAGTAAGGATTACTTAGGTACATATGTGTATATTGGTCAATCTTGCAAAAAATTTATTTATATTTTTTTTTCTTTCTCGAATAAAAATCATGCGGCATTTTATTTGAAAACTTATTTGAGCCTAAATATAATACGGATCTAAATGTTTGATAAAGGAATATGTGGGTTATTTTATTAATTATTACCTTATTTATCAAAATTATTTGTACGTACGGAGTGATTCGTTGGATTTTTTACTAATTTTGAAAGCAAAAGTAAATTAAATGCTACACATCATGTATATAGTCAGGTCGAGTAAACTTTACTTTAGAAAAGAGAAAATACTCAATTGATTTCATTCAATGCACTTTACACCATATTTTTAACTATAAAAGAATGGCGGTTCGATTAGGAGACTGTACCCGATATGCTAAAATCATCTACCTCTAAAAAAAACCTATTGTTTTGATCAAGGCCTGCTAGATTTTTTAGCGCTTCGCTTATAACAGGCCTGCCCATTTGGCGAGAACTCCATAAGAAGAACTTTCTTGATGAAACGCCAACTTTTGCCACTGCGGCGAGTATGGCGCTAATACCTGAACGAATCTTGAATTATGATTGGTAACAGATTTCCCGCCAAAAACGAACAAACAAAGCAATCAAAGATGGCGTATCTAAATAAAGATAGAGCAATATAGCTATGTCGTTTTATATTCCGGTAACTAGCGCCAATGCGGCCAAAGTTCGCATTTCTCTCGGAAAATGAACGAAGACAAATGGGCAGGCCTGTTATAAGCGAAGCGCTAAAAAATCTAGCAGGCCTTGGTTTTGATTAATTTATCAATCTCTTATTCTTTTTTTTTTGAAAAATTTTAGAAATAATTAATCCCTAAAGTGTTAATTGTGACAATCGAATTCAAAATTGTTAACTAAATAGCAGAAAATATTTCAATCATGACAGAAATACATTATTTTTGCTACTCAAATTTCAAATTTCAATAGCCTTCAATAGTTTCTGAGTTATAAATTTTCCAGTTGAGTTCTCTAATAAACGTTTCACCAAAAATCAAAATATTTAAGAAACTGTTAGCTCTGAAACATATTACCAAAATTCCCCTCAATTTCACCATTCAATCAAAATATGCAGCAAAGGCATTCGATTAGAATTAAAATAAGAAAGTAAAACATGTAGTATTCCCTATTAAGAGGGAAGAGTACATCTCCGAATTTTTACCGGCGAAAATGTGAGAAAATGTGAATCTCCAACTAGCGATTTTTCGCTCGTCCTTGAAGCTACGACAACCACAAACAGATTTTTCAAAAGAGCATTCGTTCTAGCCCGAAATGGTACTTGCCGTTTTTCAAAATGTTGATATTAATTTGAATTACAGACAAAAATCTAACATGTTTTTTTCGTATTTTTGTGCAATTTCTTATATTTTCTCTTGTAACTTGGCTAATTTTGATTATTTTGCAAAAATTCTTGTATTGTTAGATAGCAAATTAGTTTTCCGGAAAGTTAATAAAATGTCTGGGAGGAGATAAAAGAATTTGAGCATATTTTATATTTTACAGCATTGATCAACCCCTCATTTGAAAGCTGATACAAAAGCTGAGTGGAATGCGAAGCCCTTTTTTTGAGATTTTGAAAATTGCCTGTGTTATCGCGAAAAAACAATTGGTTTTTCTGGCATTGTTTTCCCTTATAAAAATTAATGATTTTATGAAATACATACGGTTAGGTAGATAATTTTGTCCTCTTTCCGATGAGTTTTCGAATGAGGGGTTGATCAATGCTGTCAGATAAAAATTGTAGAAAAAAACGTGTTGTAGCGCACAGACATTTTCTTAATTTTCCGGAAAACTAACGTCAGAGTCGAAAAATTCCTTAAACATTTGAATAGAACATTTTATTTGCTATGTAACAGTACAAGAATTTTTGCAAAATAATCAAAATTGGCCAAATTATAACAAAAAATGCAAGAAATTGTACAAAAATTCGGAAAAACGTGTTGTTAGATTTTTGTCTGTAATTCAAATTTATATCAATATTTTGAAAACGGGAAGAACCGTTCTGTGCTATAAGAAATGATCTTTTCAAAAATTTATCTCCGGTTGTTGTAGTCTCAAGGACTAGCGAGAAATTGCAAGTTACAAATTCACATTTTCGTCGGTAAAAATCTTGAGATGCCCTTAAGTGGTTGATAAGACAGAGAAAAAATTTGCTTGAAATACCTAGCTCGGATAATAAAACAATAGTAAAGAAAATCTATTATTAAAATTTCTTATCTTCCAACCGATGTCTACAAAAGACATCCTGTATAAGTATTTCTATTATTTCCATCATTGTGAATCTGTTAATAACTAGCGGTGGCATTGGGAATATATAAATAAACAACCCTATCTTATCTTAATCGTTTTTTTTTATAATGGTAGATCTCCCCAACAATGTAGTTGATCACTTAGAACGATGGCTAACAAGAATTTGTAATTGAACAAATCTTTGAGCATCTGTTAAGATGGCCGACAGTATTAAATACAACACTCTCTGGTGGCAAATGCCGTGAACTATCCTAGCTGGTAAAGTTTCTCTGGTTGCCTGATTTCATGAAATTTTCAAAAAAATCTATACTTTTGAATCCACTTTTTGGGAAAACTAAAAGGAAAATTGGAAAAACGCGGACGTCGTCGGCGTCGTCAGACTTTTCTCATTCTATCCATACCTGCCTCATTTCTCTTTTTACTTCCAATAAGACAAGTTACAGTGATTGACACTACCTTTTTTTTTAATAAAAACGTGGTTTTTCCCATTTTTTTGGAAAATCGAGTTAATTTTCAAAAAAAAACATTCGACGTCCTTCGGAGCGGAATAATAATTGTCAACTAAATTCGAAAACTGCATTGAATTATCTTTAACCGTTTCTTCAAAAAATTATATTGAATTGTCTTATGGAGAATACATGTAAATGGATTTTGACTACGGAACGCGTTCCAATCCCCTTAAGCAATTATTTTTATAACTTATTAATTGATGGGTAATTTGTAATTCAAGGACTTTCTCGATTATTCAATCGCATTGTTAAAGCAGTCATCATCTTTAAATACCAACGATTCAGTTATAAACAACAAATTCTGAAAATATTACGAAGCAGTGCACCTGGTGATCGTAATTCTTTCTGCAAATTTTGGTTACGCAAATCGGTGGAAAACTTGAAAACCTTGCAAAACTGGTTGTAAAACTCCATAATCTCCGGTGATATATTCGATATACACCACTATTTTGCCTTCCTTAAACTACGTAAAGCCGAAACTAACAATAAGTTTCTACATCATTACATTTGGCCTTTGTTAATGAATTTTGCCGAGAAAAAATAGCCCGAACCTAGCTGTAGCTCTACGTTATTAAATTTTTGTCACTTGAGAACCGAAATACTCCTGTAGATTTGAATTAGAAATATTAGAAACAATTCTTTTATTTAATAAAATAAAATTGTCCAAGATTTTAGGCCCAAAATCTTGTTCTTTTAACCGAAAATTTTTTGAAGAATTATAATTTAGGAGGAAAATGTCTGAAATTTTGACATAAACTCGTATTCTGTAACTTTCAGGTGATTCGTTTTCGTTGCCATGATAATGTTGAAAATCAATCGTCTCTTTTAAATAATCTTGTTCTATTGTTCTCTTTTTATTTATATATAAGCTAGAATTGCGAAGAGTGAGACAGAAGCTCTATTTGAAGAAATTGTCGATGTCCAGCGTTGTTATAGTGACGAATCGCCAAAAAGTTAGAGAATATGAATTATTGTTAAATAGAATTTTTCAGGTGGGATTGTGTTGCTTTTTTAGAGTGGAAAATGGTGTACAAGACAACGAAAATCAATAATTTATTCTTGTATATTGTTTATTTTTGTAACAATCACCAAATTTGTACTGTACTGTTACCAACAATAGACGTTGTTACAGGAAAACCAACAGCGCTATAAACCTGAATCTTTCTTTCTAAATGCAACATATCCATATCAACATCACATGTTAAATATTGTTTAGATTCCTCCAGTATTTTAATAAAATTATCATAAAAACTTATTTCAAATGGAACGGATTTCGTTTGGCATAACTTCTGGGTCACACATGATGGTAATTTACCATTACCGAACAGTTCCAAATCGCATTTAGTACGTTTAAATGGACGATTTTTTAGAAAATCCTCCACGTGGTTTAAACATTTACAGATCCAAGGATTGCCGAATAAGATCAACGTAACAGGCGATGTAAAATTGAAATTCCATCCGTCTTGGTCTAATTCAAATTGCGTCAAATAATTGAAAGCAATCGATATTCGTTTTTCAAACGTATTGTCCGGTAACAACGTGATAAAGTTGATTTGTTTGATTCGATTATGGCTCAGATCGATGTGGTAGAGATTCGAGAATTGTCGAAAATTCGTCCGTAGGTTATTGATCCGATTATAGGAGAAATCCAATCGTTCTATCGATCTCAAATAGGATAAATTCGGTGGCAGAAAAGTGATTTCATTGTAGCTCATTGTTAGTATTTTGAGATTTTCCAAATTCTCTAAACCCTCCTCGGGGACGTACGAGAATTCGTTTGAATCTAAATGTAAGAATTGTAGCGACTCGTTAAAAGCGTTCTTTTCGATATTCAATAATCGATTCGATTTGATGATAAAGCGCCGGATTTCCATCGAAAGAAACGATTTTGTCTTTATTTCAGTCAGTTGATTGTTTGATAAATCGATTGTATCGATTTTACCCACCGCGTAAGTCGTTATAATTTGTTCAATATTATTATCAATTAGACTTAATTCAAATAACGATGAAAAATCTTTGAATAAATAGAAATAGAAATTTTGTAGATTATTTTTATAAAAATGTACATATTTCAATTTATCGTGTTTTAAAAGTACAAATTTTTCATTCTCTAGTTTATTGTGTAATTGATTAATAATTGAGAAAAATTCTAACTGGCCTAAATCTTGTATTGTAAAAATCCACTGATCGGTAATAGTCCAATTTTCTTTTGGTCGTTGTTGAACATCACCAACTGTTAATTCACGCCATTCATCCGTTTCATATTTTAGATAATCATCCAATTTATCACAATGTATAACGGTTTTTTTACGACAATCACCAGAAATTTCACGTATTAAGAATATAAAAATCAACAATAAACAAATTCCCATTTTTACACGAAATTTGAAGATTCTCTTTTGTAGCTTACTCAATAACTGACGTTATTGATCGATTTTTTCGACCAAAAACCAGATTGATGACGAAGTTTTGAATGTAAACAAGGACTTTTGCATCATTGTTACCAATCTAGTTATAAACAACCAAGTAAATATAGAAAAAATCGTCAAACAACAATATTCAATGATTGTCATTGACGGTTGTAGCGTTATGTATCGAAAAAGATGTTTTTTTTATATTTTAGAGATGATAAAACTTGAATTTTAATCAAGTTACTAAACTGGTTGTAAATCTGCATAGTTGTTTATAATAAACAGAATTTACAGCATTATCTCCCCTGTGGCTGTATTTTTGATTACGTAGGTCTGAACTTGATTTATACTTTACTGCATTTGGTGATTTTCGATCAAAAACCAAGCTATAGTAAATCCACTCATGTAGTGGAAAGTTTTGAATTTGTTGCCAACCCTATAGTTCAAGGACAAATAACATTTATAGAAACGACTGAAAATAAGTAAATTCATCAAATTTATAGAAACGTATGGTAAAATTGATGTTCTTACGTTGGTATCACTGACGAACTAAACGATACTCGTTTGTTTATAAATCAATAATATAAGCTCAAATTTTATGTTTTTGAATACTTTTTTTTCTTATTTTTGATGGATGTTGTTTTAAAAGAATTTCTTTATTTTATTTTATTGATTTTTATTACGTCATATTGAAATTTTTTGTGTAATATACCGTTTAATTATTGTTTATTTAAATTTCCCGCTTTCAAAAATAGGCGTAAGTGTCAAATTCAACACTTTCCACCACATCTCTAGATTTACTCTACTTAATCAAATTACAGCCAACTAGGACTCGAAATACTGTTGTAGATTTCGTATTAATTTTCAAATTTATTGCAAAATGGCTTAATTTAAGAAAATTATAGATAAAATATCCTAAAATCTTTCAATCTGGATACGCAGTAGACCTTCAGTGAGTGGGGGGGCCAGAAAAAAGCTCGTGTTATCGTCAAACATCAATTTTGAAATTCCAGTGGCGTTCTGTGTTTAAAAGATTCTATAGCATATTAAAAAAATATCTATGGATATTATTTTGTTTAAATTTACGTATTTTTTTATATTTATGACTTAATTTATAAATATTTTGTGCGATAAGTAAAGAGAGGCGTTTGGCTCCCTACAGGGAGCCATGACGTCACCATGTTGCACTATTTGGCAACATAGAAAATTGTGTATCTATCTATTTTTTATCGCCCACTCTCAGGAATTCATTGACGTAGCATATAGATCGAAAAATACATTCAAATTTGTATTAATATCCATTGAAAAATTGTCGTTTAAATAAGAAAACTTGATAAAAATGAGCATTTACGACCTTTTCTGCTTGTTTTTAAAATAAATGAGCGAGTATTAGTAAAATTCATAAGAATTACGATAGAAAAAATTAACTACGTCTATGGACACGGTCAAATGTGCGTTTGTCACGTGACAATGTTGACATTCGCTCGAAATCTCAAACGCACAGACTTTGTTCAAATTTGTTATCAAATTTTCCGATTTTTTAATACATTCGTGAGTGTATCTTTTAATTTATCTTACACATTAATGAATTTCTGATGCTACGGGACAGAAATTGTACTTCAATTAACTGCCTGAGTTTCGACTGTATCGTTGTGAGGTTATGTCGCTCATGTGATAAACAACTATGACGTACAATGTGCGTTGCCAAATATACGACACGGTGGCGCGAATATTCAAAAACGCCTCTTTAGCGATAAGCTTTAAGATAATATTTTACATACATTATGTTTATTATAAATTGCGACAAGTAACTCTGGCGTGTACCGCCACTGTAAAGTTCTTCCGAATACAAACGACAATAATTTACCTATACATATTACAAAAAATTTACCCCCAAGTAAGTAAAAAAAAAGAATATTATTATTATTATTGATGAACGTACTCCACTGTTCTAACCTATAAATTTCTGAACGCAGTCCTTGGATTTTTAAATGTATTATAGAAGCAGGCAAATGAAATGAATTATGTTCTATTATTTTCCATAATTATCCTTATTATTGACTTAATTATCGTTATCGATAATTAAATTGAATTTATCGAATTTTATGGATAAAATTTGAGGTTAGTTATCTGTCAATTTTTATGTCAAGAAGTTGGTTGGAAATTCATCAAAACAAATTCAAAAAGGTAAAGAATATGTAGAAATTAGGCCATGTCTGGGTCTAAAAATAATTTAAATCTACTCTATAATCAATTAATTAATTATTGAAATATAGACATTTTACAATAATAATAATCTTATGGACAATTCCATGTTTAGCACAACTCCTTATGTATGGTTGAATAATTATAAAAAAAAACATTAATATGGTCATTATGGATGCGTATTATTCATCGAATTGCTTAATAGAACTATGGCGAAATATCGATCAATTACATTTAAGTTATTTGGAAATGGAGGAAAGTCCGGAGAAGATTGAACATCGCAACAAACTTGAAGGTTTATTACCCCTTTATTATTATAATTTATTCGATTATTTCAACAAATTGTAGATTGCATACGAGAGTATCTGTGTATAGCGGCGCATTCACAAAAATTCGTATTCCGCGAAACCGGCGATGTTCTATATCGATCAGCTTGTAATAAACGAGATTTCAGCGGTTATAAAGCATCAACCGGTTGGAATTCGATACAATTATACGCCGGTAATTTATTATCGCAACCGTGGCGTAAAGAATATCGACAAATCAAAGTATGATATTGTTCAATTTTGTTGTTTAAATAACAAATATGTGATTTTGTAGACTTATTGTGGTTTTTATAAACATCAAATCGAAGCGAATCTTGTTGGTGCTGAAGTTATGTTCGAAACTATGGGCTATAAACATTCAAATGGTGGTGTTTTAATTTTAGATGGTCCAATTTGTCCCGATCGGGTGACGAATGTTTCCAAAGATTGTCTAATTGCTTATGTGGAATGTCAAGTAATTATTTTGTTTGTATTATTGGAAAATTGTTTAATTTTTGTTTGTTTTGGGGAAGATAATTAAGGCTATTTGGGAGGAATTATCGCAGACTTTCAATATAACATGGTTGGAAGTTTTGGAATTTCGCAAAAATCATCTATGTAGTCCGGAACAATCAATACGTGCTTTAACTTATGAATATCGTCATAAACAATATCAAGAACATAATTATAATCAAGGTTCTGATAATTTTTATGATAATAATAATAATAATAGTAGATGTTTATTAGATTATCAACAATTATATAGTAGAATATATCCACCAATTGTTGGTTATAATTATCTTCCAGTTCCAGGTGGATTATCACAACAATTACCAACAATACCACCGCCACCACCACCACCGCCACCATTACCACCAACACAATATATTTACGGTAGTAATGGTTGTTGTGGTTATGGGAATTATTCGAATTATACAACATTACCACCACCACCACCGCCACCATTACCACAACAATCACATTATTCTTATCCATTACCGTTAACATACCCTTCAACAATAAAATCACCAATATCAGCCCCAACAAACGGTTATTATTGTGATGGTAATAATGGTTTTATACCACAACCGGTTTATGATTATCACCATCTTCATCATCATCATCGAGTACCGACTGGACAATTAATCGAATTAGACCTCCACGATGGTGGTTTAAATAATAGTAATAATAATAATAATCAAAAGAATCGTAATTCGCCGAAATTAGAGAAATTTAAATCGAGTATTAATGAGAAAGATTGTAGTGGTGTTGGTAATGGTGGTGAATTTGAAGATTGGGATTATGTCTATAGGAATTTAGAAAGTCAAGGCTATACGAAAGATTTAGGTGAACGTGGTGATATTTTATATTCAACAATTGATGATAAACAACGGAAAAAAACGACGAAAAAAAACGAATTTAAATGATAATTTTAATAATTTAAGTATAATAGAACGTCCGTTACGTATTAATGAAGTTTTAGAACGATATGAACAGGAACCTGTAAGGAATTCAACGAATATCCAACATGAAAGGAAACCATCACAGAGTAGTCTATATGATAATATGATTGATAGAAAAATAACAACAAATACTACGAAATCAATAAAATTGAAAAATCCATCGGGAAAAGATAAAAATACTAATATCAATAATAATAATAATAAAAATAATAGTGAAATATCGAAGAAAGATGATTTGAATAAATGGGAATGTAAGACTTGTACGTTTTTAAACGACAACTCCCATGATATCTGCGAAATGTGTAGTAAAAGTCGTACAAATATTGAACAAAAAATGGAAATTGGCGGTGCTGAATGTTCGAAATGTACATTAGTGAATCCAAAAGAGAAAAATGCTTGTGAAGCTTGTGGTGCTAGTTTAAAGAATTCGCCCACTTATATCTAAAAAAAATAAATATTTAAAATTGTAGAATAGAAGAGAACAAACAGGGTTGTGTGGTAATTTTGCTTCATATTTACAAATTAAATGCTTCTATCATTCAATAGAACTATGGGATTGTTGTTTAAATTTAAACGTTTATCATTTTATTAATCGTATTCTTTGACGTATTCAAAAGCGAGTTATTGATTTCTTGTTAATCGTACAATGAATTATTACCGTATGTTAAAATGTCAATTCTAATCAGTTTATTTACTGGAAAAATATATATTGCACGTTAATTCATTACAGTATATTATATATCATTAGTATCACTACTCATTACATCCTTTCTATCACCTCTGATATGTCAGGATTATTTATATCGGCTATTTAATTCAAGAAATAACTGTTGTAGGTAGGAGAGATTTTATTTTAAAAACAACAATTTTATTTTAGTTACAGTTTTATTCTAAGATAAAATGTAAGAGTAGTGTTTAATTTTTCAGGAATTTTGACTTGTTTTGAAATTTTCGATTCTATAGTTTGTTTGAAAAATTCGTATTTCAAAAATCAAACTTGAAATTTCAATTAGAGATGTTACAGAATCAGATTTTTAAGTAAAATTGAGGAGTTTTCCGGAAAACTAACAAAGATTTGGAAAGCACTTTAAATTTGCTTTATATTGTGAGAAAATTATTAAATTAATTGGAATTTTTCAAAATTAGAAAGTGCTCTTTCTAATACCGCTATACTTATTATGATAGCTCATCAAACAAGGGAGATATCGATTATTGAAGATTAGCACTTGTTAAACAAGGAATCGAAGTCATTCTTTTTTCGCCTTATTTGGGAGATACCTGTATATTTTATGATATGTACATTTAAAAAATTAAGCTATTTCGTACTAAATTTGAATATTTATACGAGAACTACAACTGTATTTCGACACCTAGTTGGCTTTAATTTGATTATGTTGTGTCGCAGTTTGGTTCGGACGTTGATTTTTGATCGAAAATCACCAAATTCCGAGTGTGGTAAAGTATGAATCGAATTACGGACCTACGTAACTAAAAACAAACAACAGAAGAAATAATGCCGTAAATTTTGTTTATTATAAAAAATTATGCAGGTTTACAACCAGTTTTGCAACTTGTTTAAAATTCAAGTTTAATCAATTTTAAAATGAAAAAATACGTCTTTTTTAATAACTAACGTTACAGTCATCAATGACAATCATTGAATATACTGTTACTTTCTAATCTTTTCAATATTTACATGGTCGTTTATAACTAGATTGGTAACAATAATGCAAAAGTCCATGTTTACATCCAAAAACTCGCCACCAATCTGGTTTTTTAGTCGAAAAAATCAATCAATAACGTCAGTTATTGAGTAAACTACAAAAGAGAATCTTCAAATTTTCTGTAAAAATGAAAATTTCTCTACTGTTGATTTTTATATTCTCAATACGTGAAATTTCTAATGATTGTCGTAAAAAGACCGTTGTACATTGTGATAAATTGAATGATTATCTAAAATATGAAACGGATGAATGGCGTGAATTAACAATTGGTGATATTCATCAACAGCAACTAGAGGAAAACTGGACTATTTTCAATGAGTGGCTTTTTATAATCCAAGATTTAGGTCAGTTAGAATCTTTATCAATTATTAATCAATTACACGGTAAATTAAAGGATGAAGCATACATAAAAATAAAGCACAATAAATTGAAATATGTACATTTTTATAAAAATAATTACAAAATTTCTATTTCTATTTATTCAATGATTTTTCATCGTTATTTGAATTAAGTCTAATTGATAATAATATTAAACAAATTATAACGGCTTACGCGGTGGGTAAAATCGATACGGTCGATTTATCAGACAATCAACTGACTGAAATAAAGACAAAATCGTTTCTTTCGATGGAAATCCGGCGCTTTATCATCAAATCGAATCGATTATTGAATATCGATAAGAACGCTTTTAACGAGTCGCTACAATTCTTACATTTAGATTCAAACGAATTCTCGTACGTCCCCGAGGAGGGTTTAGAGAATTTGGAAAATCTCAAAATACTGACAATGATTTAAATTCAATTTTTATCAATTCTTAAATATAAAAGTATTTACATCTTTTTCAATAACTAACGTTACAGTCGTCAATGAATTTACAAGCCTAAATCTAAGATTATGGTTTTTTCATTTTTTGGCACGCTTTTCTATATTTTTAGAATCTCCCTTAATTTTTCGATCATCTTACTTTTCCAGAAAATGACCAAACCAAACCATTCAAGTCTTTTTTCGATTCAATAATCGATAACACGCTTGCCTTGGAAATAAATAAAGTAGCATTAGTAAGCATTTCAGTCATTAGGATCTGTTGGGAATTAAGCGAGAAATCGAGCATTTGTTGCACCCTACATTTAGTGTAAGCTTTAAAATCTCCACTGTGACAAAATGGTCCAGTCCGGCACTGTTAACAACCCTTTCTTTCCATCTTTACGAAATATTTTTAAAATATCAATACCAAGTATTGAGCTATAAAACTGGTTCATAATTAACTGAATACGTTTACTCTTAACTTTTATTACATCAACATAATTTACAACTAATTCTATCTGAAACATGCTAATATTATTCTAATTTGGGTGGTATTCTATAACTATCAATAATTCCAATATTTATCTTAACATTGTACGATAGAGGAAAACAAACTTACTGAAACGAATTGTGATTCAATTTCACACATTTCCGAAATAGTTCTGTGCATTTATAAATGATCATCAAACTCAAAGGGGTAATTTCGTTAATTATTGTTTTCGTTGACGGAAAAATGTAAGATTCTGCAACTGAAAACCAACAATAATCAAATTAGATACCACTCCAAGTATTTGAAAATATGTTTTTTTATTAATTTGAAAATAATCTCCGGCTGTAAATATCGGTCGATTATTACGTCTCCAATGCAAGAATTCTTTTAATTCTGCATAATAAACAGGTAGGACTTCTTCATTGACGTTCTCTTGGATTTGTTCAATAATCTCGATAGTTTCCTTCGATTCGTCTAATAATTCCTGGCATAACCAAATTACAGCAGCTATACTAATCTAGAAACATTTAGTTAATTAATTATTTAATTAATCAGTAATTAATTAGAATTATACCATATCGAGGCACATATTTAATAACTCTACATGTATTAACCAATCGGTTGTCTTATCCCACGTATCTGTTGCATACACATATGCATAAAATATTTGTAACATGGAGAAGCTCCAAAAACTGATAATCCAAAGGAATGGTTTACCGAAAATCTTGTTGACAAGTTTAAAGAAACCATGCAATGAGAAGAAGTAGTTCTTTACTTTTTTCAAATGTTTCAAACTCCTATTCCGTGAGCAATTCTTTAATTCCATATTCAAATATTTCTGTTGGTTTTTAATTAATACCAAAATGTAAAGTAATAGATTCACATAAATAATCACATAATCATTAACAAAACACATATTGCCATTATAACGAAAGAATAACCATAATCCAAGAACCTTAATTGTCATGTAAATTATTATTAGTTCACAGAAAGTAACTGCTATTATTGGTATCAATATGATCGTTTGATGAGTTTTAAATTCAGTCAGAATATAGAGTTTTCGATAGAAAAGCCTCCAATCTTCTCGATGAATTATCGCCCCCATTATCATCGTTTCAAATAAGAACAACAAAAAAAATAAATTGATAATAATTTCAACAATACCAGCGGCACGAAATAATAGATAAGTGGAGAATTTAAAAAATTCCCAAGTGTTCATTAACATCAATCCAAATAACAATAGAAACAATACAATTCTAAAGAATTTCAAATAGTTTTCGTTTTGTTTATTTGACGGTGCCAGTAATAAGAATTTTGTAACTTCGATAAGACAAAGTGAATTCCGTGACATTTTCAGCTAGTGTACGGATAATAAACTGAATTTTCTTTTTATTTCAACATTTCTTTTAACCTTCCACTTCCATTTATTCAGTCTAATTGAAAAGTTTGTCCAATTTAGTTAGGAATAATGTTATAAAATATGATTAGGTTTAATATCAGTCTACTCACTAAATTATTAAATTATTGTTTTGTTTTTGAGGCGTTTAAGGGCGAATGCCGACCTTGAACCACCTCGAGGCACCTCCACCAAAATTCGCCCCATACTTCTCCCACTCTTTTTTTGGGAATTTAAGTAGGTGATCGGTATCATAGATAGAAAAAATTTGAAAGGGGCCGAATCTAAGAACCGGCCTAATAACTTCCCCGACACATTCCGGATAGTTAATCACGAATTAGGAAAATATATTAAAGACAAATATCGGAAGTCGACAATTAATGCACGAGTCCAAGTTTTAAAAAAAACTAACTTACTATAAAAATCGAAATCGGGAATCAAGAGCCGTGGCTATCTCACCACCACTGAAAAATTCAATGAGGAACCAGCACCTCGTCAACCAAAACTCAGTTCACAGATCGGTGATTCCGCACACACTTTTCAGTTCAACTTTCTTATAAACTCGATACACGATTCAATTGCGAAATTTTGACAGAACTACAGAACTGTCATTTCAAAATTTCGCAATTGAATTTTCTATGGCAACCGATCCCTTATAGAAGGCGGCAAATTTGAATTGGTTGACTACACTATTTTGCCAATTTTGTGCCCTTATTTAAAAAAAGAAAAGAACATCGCACATGAGGGATATTGTTTCGGACATAAAAGCACATGCAATTTCGATTGGTGATATCAATTCAGTATGTTATATTGAATTTTTTTCAATCAACCCCCTCCCCCTTCCACCTTCGTGGCCCGATTGGCACCAAAAACTAATCAACTCGAACGGCCACCAAATAGTTTGTGCTGGCCAAATTTAAACTCAATCGGTGAAACCGTTTTTGAGTAATCATTGGAGAAACGACAGACGCACGTACACACACACACACGCTAAAAACTTCAAAAACGTGTACAGGGGACCTCAAAACGTAAAGATTTGGTGAAATCATGAATTCGAAATTTTGGTCCGAAACTAATAACTTCCCTACCCTCTGGTCGGGGAAGTTAAAAATTGAGAGATGCTCCTTAAAATACTTCTCCTAATATTACTGTAATCATTACAATATATTATCAAAGGAGAAGTCGATTATTAAAATTTAATAATTTTTGAGGCCGAATTGAAGAAAACGTAATGTAAGCCCTCCAGTTATAACTCAGACTATTTTCAAAATATCAAAAAAAGCTTTTCATCTTGCACTCCGCCTTTATATCAGTATTCGAATGAGGGGTTGATCAATGCTGTCAGATAAAAATTGTAGAAAAAGACGTGTTGTCGCGTACAGAAGTTTTCTTAATTTTCCGGAAAACTACCGGTGAAATCGGAAAATTTCTTAAATATTTGAAAAGAACTTTTTATTCGCTACCTAACAGTACAAGAATTTTTGTAAAATAATCAAAATTGCTCAAATTATAATAGAAAATAGAAGAAATTGTACAAAAATACGAAAAAAACATGTTAGATTTTCGTCTGCAATTCAAATGGATATTGAAATTTTGAAAAACGGAAAGAACTTTTGGGTTCTATAAGAAATGATCTCAAAAATCTATCTCCGGTTGTCGTAATCCCAAGGACGATCGAGAAATCGCGTGTTAGAGATTCACATTTTCGCCGGTTCAAATTGTTCTGAGAAAATCATTGAAAAATCGACAATATTTGTTACATTATAGGAGAAAATGTGAAAAATGTGGTTCAAGATTTTCTTCTATAACTCGAAATTTAATTGGAATTTTCCAAAATAAAAAACATTCTTAGATCATCCTTGAAATGCTCTTTCTAATGTTGCTATATTCATTACAATAGCTCATCAAACAAGGAAGCTATCGATTATTCAATATTGACCCTTTTTAATCATAGAATTGAGGAAAAAGATCTAATATGCGCCTCCAATTTCAGCCAATTTTCCGAAAAACTAACAAATCTATAGAAAATTTTCTTGGGGGCATTTGAAGTTTTTCCAGTTTGTTATATGTTGTGAGAAAATCATTGAAAAATTGATAATATTTACTAAATTATAGGGAAAATATGGAAAAATTAGAGAAAACATGCTCCAAACTTAACATCTATAACACAGAATTAAATCGGAATTTTTTGAAGCGATAGACATTTTTAGATCCACCTTGAAATGTTGTATCTAATGGTGTTAGAGTTGTTACAATATATCATCAAACAAGGTTGATATCGACGATTAAATTTACGGACAGTAGATCGATGAAAATGTACTTTAGACCTTCCAGTTCCACATAAATTTTTCGCATATTAATAATTTCCGTTATATGAAAAGGCGCAGAAACAGAACTGTCAAATCTTGCGGAAATTCCGTAACATCTCTAATTTTAATAGTAGAAGCAATGAACTTTCTACCAAATTTCACAGATCATCGTTAATGGTTTAGCTGAAATAAATTTTTTTTTTCAGGAAATTCTCCAACCATTAGGGTCATATTATCAGAGTCCCCTTTAATTTCAGCACAGAATCTAAAAATCATTAAAAAATATACCGTTTCCTTCGAAAATAAGGTAGGAGAGTGCACTACCCTATATGCCGGGGGTTGATACAACTTCTAATAGCTCAACCTCTTGACTCACCCTGTATACTTTCTAGTAAATAATACGGTGGATAGGATTAATTTCAAGTATTAATAATTAATTAAACTAATTAAACCAAAGCGAATTTTCTGGAAATTCTAGTTTTTATATGCATTATTTACAAATGACGTCTATTTTCAATAAATTTTCCAGGTATTTGTGTACGTAATATTGACGAGATAATTTATTTGTCATATAACTAAACTACAATTCGACTCTTCAAAGCTCGAGGCTTTGATTAAAATGTTTGCAGTTGCGAGAATTCGATTGATTAAAATCGGAAAAACATATCTACCATTCATTGTAAATAGGATGCTATTTGTGAACGAAATTTTCGATTTTCCCATTTGTTACAATGTAGATTTTCTTGGAAATTCTTCTACAAAGATGATTGTTTAGACCAAATGCGATTCCAAATACAATTTATTTTATATTTGTAATTCTACGTAAATGTATCCTGTTCCATTAAATGCTCCAGTGAATTTGAAAACTTACTTGATCAAAACCAACAGTATAGAACTAGATAATCATATACCAAAGATATAGACGAATATACTTGCGAATTTTCGTGTAAAACTCACACAATACAGAAATTTGGTTGTTTTCCCTCGTATTACTCGTATTACTCGTATTACTAGAATTATTCATGAATTTTATTCTCTAAAACTGAACTATTGATTTTTCTCGCGATTCTAGATTTATAAATATCCTATAGAAAATTATGCACATTCAATTAAATTCTCGCATTTATAATTATCGAATTTGTTTATATTTAACCCTCTATATAATTAATCATCGAATTCACTAGCAATACTGAATAAATTTCGGTACTTATTTTCAAAAATTACAACCAAGGGGTGTAGTTTCCATGATGAATGTGTGGAAAATTTGTTTTTTGTTACCAATGATTGAAAAATGGGGTGAACAGATGACGGAGATTACAATTAAATTAAAATTGATTGGACGCGTGTTGCGCTGATTTTTGCCGGTAAATACGCCAATTCTTTCAGGTTTAAATTATTTTTTTAACTTCCCCGACCAGAGGAGTGTGTGTGTGTGAGTGAGTGTGTGTAAGTGTGTGTGAGTGTGTGTGTGCGCGTGGGTCTGTGTGCGTGCGTGTGTGTGTATGCGTGTGTGCGTGCGTGCGCGCGTCTGTCGTTTCTCCAACCATTACTCAAACACGGTTTAACCGATTAAGTTCAAATTTGGTCAGCACAAACTATTTGGTGGCCGTTCGAGTTGATTAGTTTTTGGTGCCAATCGGACCACGAAGGTGGAAGGGGGAGGGGGTTGATTGAAAAAAACTCAAGATAACATATTAATTTGATATCACCAATCGAAAGGGCATGTGCTTTTATGTCCGAAACAATACCCCTCATGTGCGATGTTCTTTTCTTTTTTTAAATAAGGGCACAAAATTGGCAAAATAGTGTAGTCAACCAATTCAAATTTGCCGCCTTCTATAAGGGATCGGTTGCCATAGAAAATTCAATTGCGAAATTTTGAAATGACAGTTCTGTGGTTCTGTCAAAATTTCGCAATTGAATCGTGTATCGAGTTTATAAGAAAGTTGAACTGAAAAGTGTGTGCGGAATCACCGATCAGTGAACAGAGTTTTGGTTGACGAGGTGCTGGTTCCTCATTGAATTTTTCAGTGATGGTGAGATAGCCACGGCTCTTGATTCCCGATTTTGATTTTTATAGTAAGTTAGTTTTTTTTTTTTAACTTGTACTCGTGCATTAATTGTCGACTTCTGATACTTGTCTTTAATTTATTTTTCTAATTCATGATTAACTATCCGGAATGTGTCGGAGAAGTTATTACGCCGGTTCTTAGATTCGTCCCCTTTCAAATTTTTATGATTAAGACGTCAGCTTTGGTTATTATTTCTTTTGTCAATTATTAGTATTTTTTCTATCTATGATACCGATCCCAAAAAAAGAGTGGGAGAAGTATGGGACGAATTTTGGTGGAGGTGCGTCGAGGTGATTCAAGTTCGGCATTCGCCCTTAAACGCCTCAAAAACAAAACAATCATTTAATAATTTAGTGAATAGACTGATATTAAACATATTCATATTTTATAACATTATTCCTAACTAAATTGGACAAACTTTTCAATTAGACTGAATAAATGGACGTGGAAGGTTAAAAGAAATGTTGAAATGAAAAGAAAATTCAGTTTATTATCCGTACACTAGCTGAAAATGTCACGGAATTCACTTTACTGTCTTATCGAAGTTACAAAATTCTTATTACTGGCACCGTCCTATAAACAAAACGAAAACAATTTGAAATTCTTTCGAATTGTATTGTTTCTATTCTTATTTGGAGTGACGTTAATGAACACTTACGAATTTTTTAAATTCTCCACTGATCTATTATTTCGTGGCGCTGGTATTGTTGAAATTATTATCAATTTATTTTTTTTGTTGTTCTTATTTGAAACGATGATAATGGGGGCGATAATTCATCGAGAAGATTGGAGGCTTTTCTATCGAAAACTCTACATTCTGACTGAATTTAAAACTCATCAAACGATCATATTGATACCAATAATAGCAGTTACTTTCTGTGAACTACTAATAATTTACATGACAATTAAGTTTCTTGGAGTTTGGTTATTCTTTCGTTCTTGTTTCGATATGTGTTTTGTTAATGATTATGTGATTATTTATGTAAGTCTACTTCTTTACATTTTGGTATTAATTCAAAGCCAACAGAAAAAATTGAATTTGGAACTAAAGAATTGCGTACGGAATAGGAGTTTGAAACATTTGAAAAAAATAAAGAACCACTTCTACTCACTCCATGGTTTCTTTCAACTTGTCAACAAGATTTTCGGTAAACCATTCGGTTGGATTCTCAGTTTTTGGAGCTTCGCCATCTTACAATTATTTGCTGTATATGTGGATGCAACAGAAACGTGGAATAATGCAAAGGATTGGTTAATATTTGTAGAGGTATCAAATATGTGCCTCGTTATGGTATAATTCTAATTAATTACTGATTAATTAAATAATTAATTAACTAAATGTTTCTAGATTAGTATAGCTGTTGTAATTTGGTTATGCCAGGAATTATTAGACGAATCGAAGGAAACTATCGAGATTATTGAACAAATCCAAGAGAACGTCAGTGAAGAAGTCCTACCTGTTTATTATGCAGAATTAAAAGAATTCTTGCATTGGAGACGTAATAATCCACCGATATTTAAAGCCGGAGATTATTTTACGATTAATAAAAAAACATACTTTCAAATATTTGGAATGGTATCTAATATAATTATTGTCGGTTTTCAGTTGAAGAATCTTACATTTTTCCGTCAACGAAAACAATAATTAACGAAATTACCCCTTTGAGTTTGATGATCATTTATAAATGCACAGAACTATTTCGGAAATGTGTGAAATTGAGTCACAATTCGTTTCAGTAAGTTTGTTTTCCTCTATCGTACAATGTTAAGATAAATATTGGAATTATTGATAGTTATAGAATACCACCCAAATTAGAATAATATTAGAATGTTTCAGATAGAATTAGTTGTAAATTATGTTGATGTAATAAAAGAAATGAGTAGATTCATTCAATTAATTATGAACCAGTTTTACAGCTCAATACTAGGTATTGATCTTTTTAAAAATATTTCGTAAAGATGGAAAGAAAGGGTTGTTAACAGTGCCGGACTGGATCATTTTGTCGCGGTGGAGATTTTAAAGCTTACACTAAATGTAGGGTGCAACAAATGCTCGATTTCTCGCTTGATTCCCAACAGATCGTAATGACTAAGCTTAGGATTCTATAACTATCTTTAGTTCACGCCATGGACGTTCGTGACTTTCGAATCTTACTGTAATCGCAATGATAACTACATGGAATATAGTTACTTCAGTATGGTCATACTTGATGTTTTGCAATATTTAAAAATTAAATTCAATAGAAGAAGTAAGTAATCCCAAATAAGAAATATCAAATACTTATTGCACATTAATTGAATTAAAGTTAAATATTAATTGAGTTCATACATGTTGGAGTTTTATCATAATCAGGGATAAAATTTACCTTCCATAATAGAAACAAACTATTTTAACAATAAAATATTAACTGTTTTGACAGACACTTCGACGATAAAAGTAACACAAATAGGAGTAATTTTTTTTAATCATTTGTATCTGACCAGAGATTGAGATTTTTAACTTCCCCGACCAGAGGGTAGGGAAGTTATTAGTTTCGGACCAAAATTTCGAATTCGAGATTTCACCAGATCTTTACGTTTTGAGGTCCACTGAACACGTTTTTGAAGTTTTTAGCATGATGTCCGTGTGTGTGTGTGTGTGTGTGTGTGAGAGAGTCTGTCGGTTCTCCAACGATTACTCAAAAACGGTTTCACCGATTGAGTTCAAATTTGGTCAGCACAAACTATTTGGTGGCCGTTCGAGTTGATTAGTTTTTGGTGCCAATTGGGCCACGAAGTTGGAAGGGGGAGGGGGTTGATTGAAAAAAATTCAATATAACATACTGAATTGATATCACCAATCGAAATTGCATGTGCTTTTATGTCCGAAACAATATCCCTCATGTGCGATGTTCTTTTCTTTTTTTAAATAAGGGCACAAAATTGGCAAAATAGTGTAGTCAACCAATTCAAATTTGCCGCCTTCTATAAGGGATCGGTTGCCATAGAAAATTCAATTGCGAAATTTTGAAATGACAGTTCTGTGGTTCTGTCAAAATTTCGCAATTGAATCGTGTATCGAGTTTATAAGAAAGTTGAACTGAAAAGTGTGTGTGGAATCACCGATCAGTGAACAGAGTTTTGGTTGACGAGGTGCTGAAACTTTATCAAGTACGATAATTATATTGCTTATTCAGTTTAAATATCGCGAGTTTAATTGGAAAATTCCAATCTAATTATCGTTTACTTAAATGGGCAATTATTCTGATTATTGAATTAGATAGAGGGGTGGTTTTTTATTTTAGATAGCTGTCTTATTTTCGTAATCGCCCCCATTAAGGTTCATTCTTTTTTAATTAGTAGATATTTACAGTTGAGATTAAAGTTAACGAGCTATACGTGGTACAAAAACTACCCCAATTGTAACGGAACATAATTATGAATAATTAATCACGATACAATCAAGATTGGGGTCAATTGTAATGTTAATTTGTCCCGTGAAATCGGGAGAAATGTTGATTTTAATAAAATTTATCGTAATAATTCTCCCTTGTCGATTTTAATTAATTCGTGTGTTAATTCCGAAATTAATCGCTGGATTCGAATAAATTTTAGCGACTATACAAAGTCTATTTTAATCACAATACAAATCCGACAATTCTAATTCTACCGAATGGACAATACCGTTATGAAGTGGGCGAATTTACTGGGAATTTCCTCAAACAATTCCACAGTAATTGCGATAATTAAACGGTGAATATTGAGGAGATTACGAAATATCCCGCATTGTCGGTGCTAATCGTTGGGATTTTACTGGAATTTTTGCAAAACCGCCCGAAAAGTCAAATTTTTCCGCTTGTTTCTACCGTTATCTTCCACCGAATTATGGACTACAATCCTGTAAATCTGATTTAATCTACAGTTGCCACCCTTTCGACAAATTGGGGTGTAATACGCACACATCGGATTGATGAAATTCTACAAAATTCCATAATAATTCGGAATTCTTTGAACAATCTCAACGGTTTCCCGTTGAAAATAACGATATTCTAGTCCGCTCGGATTTACCAAAAACTGAAGGTTAGGGGATGCTGACGGGTATATTCTATCCGAATTGTCGAAATTCTACAATTTTGAGAGCGATCAAATCGAATAAAAAATCTACGGCGTTCTACCAAATGGCACAATTACCGGTATTGTAGCGAAACGAGCTCAATTTAGCGCCAATGGGCGATTTATAATGCAGATAATATCGAATTTACGTTGCTGTATACAACAGATTTGCTGTATTTAGTTGTACCGAAATCGAAACTACAACTGGAAGAGATTATTTAAAGCTTCAATACAAAATTATCAACAGCATCGACTTCAAATTTGAATAGCAATGATACAGCTGAGATAATGAGGAAATTGAGACGGTGAAAATGTTGTCGATCGAAGGAATATCGTTTATATCCAACGTAAGAAGGATATTATCAAATTATTCGCTAATCAAGAATATCACGTTAATGAATGTATAACAACGTACTTTATTGGTTTTATTCTATCGGATGGATCGTCATTTCTATCGATTTTTGATAAACGGCTAAATCATATTGTTGATGGTATACTATTCGAGAAGAATACCAACGTATTACGTTATAATAATACTCATCATTATCGATAAAGTAACGATAACATCCGTTTAATTTGAAGACCATTCAAATGGCTTTCTGTACGCTCATTTTCAGCTATATTATCGTATTTCTGGTATTTTTATTCGAGATTATTCTATAAAAAACTCTCAAATTTGTTGGTGATATTCCACAAATTAAAATTAATAATATTAAATTATAATGTCACCGTTGCACACGTTTATTGTAGCCTGAAAGTGGCAAAAATGTGATAAAACACAAGCAGGTGAGATTAATTGTTACTCCATATATTCGCACAATAAAAAAGCCAACAAAGTAGACAATTAGTAGATAAAACACACCCTCATAGTCCATATCGATGATCAAAGCTTGGTTCAATTCGGGAAAAGGAACTCGATCCCGGGGGAAATCTAGAATAAGAAATTTGTTTAATCTTCGTTCGGATCCTTTTTTAATAGAATTTTCAATCTTACAGGCGTTTGATATCGAGCTTAAAGCTTAATAATCGCAATTTTTAATGGTTAGAAGATTCTCGTTAAAAACTTGTTACAATTAAGTAAGTGACCCAGATTTTGTTGATTTGTTGATTTATAGAGAGATTCGACAAAAACTTTATAATTCAAGAAGAGAATGTTTGAAATCTTGTTTTTCAAGATGCCAAATTGAAAAAGTGTATATTTTGTTGAATTAATTAATTACTATTATTTGGATGATCAAAACTGTGGTTCAACTCGAGAAAGGCAACTCAATCCCGAGGGACATTTAGAATGGAAAACAATTTGTTTAATCCTGATTCCGATCAATTTTTCGTCGAATTTCCTAGGCGTTTGATATCGGGCTTAAAGCTTAATTGCAACTTTCAATCGTTAAGTTTGGTAAAAACGACTTCTTATAAATCAATCAGGCGACACAGATGGGGAAATTTTTGGGCAAATTCAACGCTAATCTTCTAGTGTTAAAGTTGATTCGCTGTTGTATGGAAAAATTCGATAAAAATTACAACTCAAGAAGATAACACTCTGAAATCTGGCTTTTAACATTTGAAATTGGTAAACTGAATATCCTATTTCGACTATAATTTGGGTGATAATCGAAGTTGTGAAATTGGTGAAATTGGTGAAATATTTATCTATTTGTCCGACTCTGAAAAGTTTATATTTAGTGCTAATCGTATTGTTTGTTCAACTGATAAAGTTTGCATAGTGCGAGAATGAAATTTGCATAATTTATATTTTAACCAACCGGTTATTTATAAAATATTTCGGGATTGAGTGATATCCAACATGGATTATTTTGCTTATAAATACGGATATATATTTTAAGAGCGGTTTATAAAAATCATGTTCACCGGAATTTGCCCAGTTCATCATTATTTTATTGATAAATCACCGGCTTTATTAGGACTCCTTTATAAGTAAATAATAATAGAATCGTGAAATTAAATTTATTCCCTCACCTCTATTTACAGTCCGTTACAAAACACAATCTTTTATCTTCAAATATATTGGATTTACGTGTTTGTTACGGTCCTTTGACCGATTCCCGTAGAGTGCGTCCTTTTGTAATGCCAGTTGTCTAAAATATATGAACATTAAATTTGGCATTTGTATAAAATTCAATTATAACAGATTTGTTGGAATGGAATAATGGCTTTTAAATAAAGCCAGTTAGATGACAAATCAGTCGTTTCTACGGTTTTTTTCGCTGTTATAAACTGAAAGAATCATTGATGAAAGGTCGCTATAAAAATTTATGTAATCGTAGACGAAACCAACATAAAAGAAAACGGAAAGATAGCGTTGAAAACCAAATTAGATCCGCAATAGAGATCAACCAGATGCGGATTTAGACATGAATGTCGCTTTTTTTCCAACAATGTTGATCGCACAAAACGAAATACTGAAAGATTTGTTTAGAGATAGTGATAGAGGGTAGAGATTTATGAAAAATGGGCTGAAATAAAAGAATGGTTAAGATTTATGGTTAAACAAATTTTGGTGGATGCGCCGGGATAAATCGAGAAATCTAGCAGTAATAGGGCGGATATAACGTACTTTTTACGAAAATAACGAAGCGTTATTTATTTGATAAATTCATTACATTTAAACGAATAACATTAAACAACAAGAGATAATTTATAGGGAAATTAGGAGTAGAAGTGTGAATTTTGTCAAGGGCTCAAATTTTAGATTGCAAAACTCACCCGTCTACTCGTTACAATTTTCAAACAATCAACATCAACATATGTCTAAAGTCTTATTTATAAAAATACACATATTTAAAATTTAATTTATTTACAATAAAAATTCACAATTCAGTGGTGTTTGTTCCATTGCCCACCGTCCTGAAAACGAGAAAGATCAAAAAATCATAAACGATGAACGCCAAATAACAGCAATAAATGGGCACATCACAGCGCTTATTAATAAATTAGAAATTCGCAATTAATCGTATTAATTAAAAATTAATTTAAATTATCACATTGTTAGGTTTCGAATTGTTTTAAAATATATGTTTATACGTACGTCGAGGTGTGCATTTCGGATGGTGGCGGTGGCGGTGCTGCCCATTTTGCTAAAATTTTATGCTTAAATAATTGACCAAATGTAGCACGAAACATTCGATTCATACAACAATATAGAATAAAATTAATTGCACCATTTATTAACGCTAATATATCCATGAATTCGCCATAATTTTGATAGCATTTAACGAATAGATTCTTGCCTTTGATGCCAATTAAGAATGCGAAGATACCCTGTGGAAATTCGGTGACTAGAAATAGAAATAGTACGGCGATCAGCATTTTCGTTGTACGATCAGCACGGCGTTCGGCTTTCGTTGGTTTCTTTCGTGTATAACGGCCATCGATTGTTGTTTTTGTCGCTGTTGTTGTTGTTGTTGTTGCTGTTAACGGATAAGCATCATAGCTGCGTAAAACTTGTTTGCGTTTCTTCGCTTTAAACAACGTACGAATCAACCACATACTTATAATTGTTAATATGAAGCATGGTAATAATTTAATAAAGACCGCATATATCCAAAAGTTGGCCTTTAGTAAATTATTATCACGCTTAAATACATCGCTTAAATCAATATGGTATAACGTGAAAATTACATTGTTTTCAAGTATTTTCTGGGAACTTATAGTGAATTGGGCATACAATGGTACACATAACACTAACGGTATTATAAAACTAAGGAATATAGCCAGGGTGCAACGGCTCTCCGAGCATAGGATGTGGTTCTTCTCCGGATATCTGCAAAAACACCCCTATTACAATGCGGTTGTAATTAAATAATACATAATCGCCATAAATTTAGACTAATTAATTAGAGTGCAAAGGTAAAATGCAATACAATAATCCGATTCGATTATTTTTTATTCAATTTCATCTGAAACTCAATATACTCTCGTCAAAGTTCTTGGATATTTAATAGAATTAAATTATCCTCTTTCGTTGCTTTAATATCCAGAATTTAATAAATTTTTGTAGATTTTGCCAAGCATAAAATTCTGGTGTTTTTTTTATTTAATTCTATAAGCAAGACATCGTCTAATCTTATCAATATTAAGATTAAAGAGTCCTGGGACGTTGAGTTTATTCTAGCGAAATAAATCCACATATTTATCCTGTAAGGCTCGATTTCGGATGGGAGTGAATTTGATGTTGGAAATCTGTACGAAATCATTCGGATATACATTCTAGAATAGGATAAGGAAATCAAATAAAATTCTTAAATATTTAGATTTTACAGATCTCTGTTTCTGGTTCCGTAACTGCGGAATTTCCACAAAGTTTGGAAGCTCTGTTTTGCACCTTTTCAAACGGATGTATAACGGAAATTAATACGAATTTACTGAAAACTTGAAGATCTAAATTATTTTGTTTTCTATCCAGTGTCCGCAAATTTAATCGCCAATATCTCCCTTGTTTGATGATATATTGTAACGACTCTAACACCATTAGATACAGCATTTCAATGTGGATCTAAAAATGTCTCTCGCTTCAAAAAATTCTGATTGAATTCTGAGTTATCGACGTTAATTTTGTAGTATGTTTTTTCTAATTTTTCCATATTTTCCCTATAATTTAGCAAATATTATCAATTTTTCAATGATTTTCTTACAGTATATAACAAACTGAAACAGCTTTAAAAGCCTTCAAGAAAATTTTCTATAGTTGTGTTAGTTTTCCGGGAAATCGGCCGTATATTAGGTATTTTTCTTCGATTCTGTGACTAAAAAGTTCTAATTTTGAATAATCGATATCTCCCTTGATTGATGAACTATTGTAATGAATATAGCAATATTGGAAAGAGCATTTCAAGGAGTATCTAAGAACGTTTTTTATTGTGAAAACTTTCAATTAAACTTTGAGTCACAGAAGAAAATCTTGGAACATGTTTGTCATGTTTTCTCCTATAATTAATAAATATGATTTTCTCAGAACAATACTATATTTCTTAATTTCCCGAAAAACTACCGGACTAATTGGAAAATTTCTTACAAATTTGAAAAACTCTTTCAATTCTCCGTCAACTAAACCCTATAGTGAAACAAACAAATTGGTATGAAATGATTTATGGAGGAAATCTAATGCGTCTAAATTTCCGCCTGTAGCTCAAAATATTCCTAACGTTTTTGAAAACTATAAAATCACTTTCATGTAGCTAGAAATGTTCTTTCGAACAAGCCCAAAAATTTGAATTCTCATCAAAAACTGAACGAGAAATCGTTCGTCAAGTCCAGTCCAGTTTTTTCACCGGCTTCCAGTGCTGCCCCTTGACTGTTAAGTTTCCCGGGGTTAGAGTTAGTTTTCCAATTTAAATTCGCTCTAAAATTCAATTCGCTACTTTCCGTATAAAAACAAATAAAACAATACGTGGTCGTGAGCTTAAAGTTAGACGGGAAAAATAAATAAATTCCCGTCATCGATTTCGATATTTCTCAAAAACAAATCCATTGAAATTCGACGTTGCTATAGGAGTTAATTACGCACATCAATCGCCAAACAAACAAACAGGTCAACAAAAAAATGTGTGTTTCGTTAAAAACATATTGATTCTAAATGTTTATGCAGCCTGAAATTGAAAAATAAATTATTTTCTTGTATTTGTGCTCTTGTTTTGAATTCGTACACAAATTTGAAGCTATTTTTGATTGTCTTATGCTTTATTTCGAATAAAACGACAATTCGGGATAAATTAAATAATTACAGAAATTCGATGTATTGGCATTGTTCCGGGAATAGATTAAATTGATTTAGTGAGAATTAACCATAGTTTATTATAAATTGTAATAACTCTAGTCTTATTATTATTATTATGATAAGAGAACAACACGTGTATAGCCTACGCTGTTATCATGTCAATATAATTACGTAGAAAGGCAGAAAATTTTCTAATGCTAATTTATTTATCTCCAAAAACAAGCGGTTTATCCATTATTAATATAGTCCCTTCAACTTCTGGCAATTTCTCGGAAAATTAGTAAGTCGAGTGGAAAATTTATTGGAAATTTAGAGAGAGCTTTCCATTTTCTACGTACTGTGCAAAAATTATTCGTACATTTGTAATGTTGGCTAAATTATGGGCAAATTATAGAAAAATGTGCAAAAATATTGAAACAAAAATGCTCCTAGATTTCCTTCTTTAAATTCAAATTAAAGTGCGAATTTCCAAAACGAGGAACATCCTCTAATGTCTCTTGAAGTGATCTTTCTAACGCTTTGTTATTCATTGCAATATTTACGAAAATAAATCGAAAAATGGTGTAATAGAGACGCCTAAATTTTTGGCAATTTCCTGGAAAACTAAGAAAATTCCTGATTACTTAGAAAGAGCTTCCCATTTTCTTCAAATCATCGAAAAATAAACTACATTGGTGAAGTTATTAGGGAAAATATAAAAATATTGTCAAAAGCTTGCTACAGAATTTTGCTCTGTAACTCAAAATTCTGAAGAGCTTGCAGAATATAACTTGAAATGGGTGGCAACTCATCAGAGGGTTAAAGAATGAGACGGCGGACCGGTTAGCAAAATGGGAGCCAAAACGGCACTAATTGGACCCGGAGCCACATGTGGCGCTAAGGGAAGAATTAGAAAGAAAATATCAACCCTATTGGGAGAAACTACCAGGGATGGTGCTTTCAAAGACATTTTTGAAACTTCCAAACCGAAGAGGAACTAAGGAGCTCCTGGAATTCAATAGGAGACAATTAAGGCAGATCACGGGACTATTTACTGGGCACTATGCTCTGAGGAAGCACCTCAATAATATTGAGGTTATAAAGGACCCGACTTGTAGGGGCTGTGAAGAGAAGGATGAAACTTCACTTCAAATCTTATGTACTGTGAGGCTTTAAATGGCATCTAGGGGGGAAATATATCACTTCTGGAGAAATTAGGAATACTCCCCTAAATAGCATCCTGGATTTTATTAAAAATACAGGGCTGCTGGGGGAAGATAGTTAACCCCAAATTAGGTGAGTTGGCGAGTATACAAAAGGTCTTTGAGGGTGATGCACCACAGCTCGTGTGTGAGGGAATACAAAACAACAATAATAAACTCAAAATTCAACGGGAATTTTTAGAAACGATACAGCCCATAGATCCACCTGGAAATTCTCTTTTTAAATCTGTTTTAATTTTTGCTATATTTCCAAAAACAAGCGATATAACTTGTTAAAAATTGTTGTTTAATTATGTCTCATATTTAGATTTAAATTTAAATTGAAAAGGCAATGGTATGGGCCTCCTAATGGCGATTGGTCCCCACCAGCCGTTCGCTGAAACGCCCCTAAAGCCATGTTATTATTTAAAGTTAAAATTTAATAAATATAGAAGGGATGTGCTAGACTAGCCAATCGTAGGTGGAATAGTAAAAGGATTATGAAATGGTGCGTGCATTAAAATCCTACTTTAGATTTGTAAAGTGGCAAAAACTATAATGTATTATTTAAGTGAGATTTTATAAAAATAATTTAGAGAATAGAGTGGTTTATCTGGAGATTGTCCTTTTCGTTTTGTTATCGTTAATTGGCGAATTTATGTAAGAGCAATCAATTGAAATCTAATTGAATCCAAATATTTACAGGAAAACTTACCCAATAGCCAAATACCTCCATATAGCCAACGTTAATGTTAAACATATCGAGATAGTGTGCAGAACTTGTGTACTATGAGCATGGAACAGCATGTAAACAGCTCCTGGATATGGGAAATCCAATTTCTCTCTTAATACTAAATAATAATAATATGCATACGGTATATATTCGATCATTAATAGCATATCGGCAACAGCTAGTGCTGTTAAAATACGATTGATCGGTGCACTAGCCATATCTTTTCTTGTCAACACAGCTATATTAAGAATATTGGCAACTGTACCAAAAACACACACAATTATAGAAAAATACGGATGATAGGAATTTGCATAAATTTGCGCTATATCCTTAAATGCACCACCACAATCTATATCGATGTCGTTCGATAAATAATCCGTACTATTATCAATATTATTAGTACTATCATTTTTATTATTATTGTTATTATTGTAATAATAATTCGTTTGATTCACCATCATTATCAGTAATTTATTTAAATCGGTTTCAGTCAAATTAAAATCACCATTCTGTTTTAAATCGTTCAATATTGCATGCAATTTGGTTAATTTTTCCGAATTGATTATAGACGAAATCAACTTGACGTTAATTTGGATTTTCGACGCTGCAGTTGTCGATCCATCGTCACTTGGAATGTTGCTGAAATCAAAAATAACAAAACCTTTAAGAAAATCCACTCCAATTTCTATCAATTAATAAACACAAAAATTTATACGCTGTTTTTAAACTAGGAGCAGTGATTTAACGCTAGCCTAAATGGTAGCTTCCGATTGGCTGTTTTACAGACAAGTTTACACAACTCAAAAACAATACCCAGGAGGCATTGTATTTTGAAGTTGTGATAGTATTCTAATATTTATTAATTATAAAAAGTAGTTCTTATCAGGGAGATTTAAAGTAAAAACGGCCCATAAATGTTTAAATTTACAGCCAGAACGATCCAAATTTTGTTTTTAGTGACTTTTTCTGTGTAAACTGGGCTTTAGTCATTAGTTTTCCTAGTTTAAAAATAGAGTATAGATTAGTATTTTGTCGAATATAGCTCTATAGTTTCGATTTTTTCGATGAGTCTATACATATTGTAACGATAACGTTTATCGGGCTAAATTTTGTTGTTACAAGCCTAAAAGATTATTATTTTAATTGATTTTGCAGATAATTGGATAGTGCAGTCCATGTGGCAATGTTCAAAGTTGGTAGTATTGACACTTTGAAGGCGCCCAATTCAATTTCAAGACAGACTTCATCGAAAAAGATCGAAATAGGAAGCGAGATGTTTATTCCAACAAAGATTCTCGGTATCTGTTCACCTCTTCGTTTTTTATTATTAAAATTTTCCATTTGCCTTCTGTTAGCTTCCTCTATTGAGTCTACACGGAGCAATTTTATTAAAATTCGTTCGGCTATATTTGGATTTTCCCCGAAATCAATGTAAAATTCCAAAAAATTGCGAAATAGCGCAATATTTCCTCTCGAGCTCTTGTAAATCAAATTGAGGACTAATATCTGCATAAATTTCCATTTCTAGAGTTAGTTTTTTTATCATTTGTACGTACGGTGGGAAAATTTGTAGAGTCTAGAGTTTATCTTGAACACGTGTACATTGACGTGCGCGTCGAGTTTTATTTGGCGAAGCAAAAGGAAACACCCAGAAAAATAACAAAAACAAACTAGTCACTAGATTATTTATCTTTAACCAACATCGGGACTATCTGAAATGTAATAAAATACAACCGAAAATCGTCGACATCTCAATTTAGTTGAAATCAAATCGGTTTGGTCGAGCGCAACGATAAAAATACGTCCAAGACTAGTTTTTTGCTAGTTTATTATTGAATGCTCTTCAATTTCAGTTGAAAATCATCGAATAAAACTACCGATTCTATTATTTTAGTTGGAGTTTGTTGGTAGTAGCACATGTTCCTGTCTAGATTTGACTTAACATCATTGTGAGTGAGCAAAAAATTCCATTCTTCTGGGGGCGAGCTAGTACCGATAAAAAAAGCAAACATTTGGTCGATTTTTCCACTAATTGGATAGCGAGACCTACGCGTCATATCTCATTGGAAAGGCCATTTCTTCTAGTCCAAGATAGGCGTATTTGTTGTGGAAAATTTCGGGGAAATTCTGAATTATAGACGAAAATGTTAGAGCATCTTTATCTTGCGTTTTTTTTTATAATTACTCCTTTAATAGCTAATAATTTTTATTTTTCAATGATGCGAACTACTCTCTATAGTTGGAAGCGCTTTCCAAGTATTTATGAAAATTTCCGTTGGTTTTTTGAAAAATTAAAGACGTTTTCCAGCATAATTCTAAAGATAGAATCTTACGCAAGATGTTTTCTGAAAGTTCATCAATATGTGCAGGTGCTACGTTCACGAAAAGTCAAATTTCTGAAAATTTAAGGAAAATTATAGGGAAATTTATTAGTAATTCTCACCCATTAAGTTTGATTGTTTCCTGAGAAAATTGTATGTACTAATGCAAAAGTCGCGAAGAGACTAATTAGTTGGATGATTTTCCGGGAAACTAACAAGCCTATTGGAAAATATTTGGAAAGCGCTTCCAATTTGCTACAGAGAGTGGTTTGAATCATTGGAATATAAAAATTATCAGCTAAGTTAGAGGGGAAATTATAAAAAAACACAAGATAAAGATGCTCTAACATTTCCTGCATAATTCAGAATTTTCTTGAAATTTTCCAAAACAAATAGCTCATTTTGGATTACAAGAAATTCCCGACATCTTGTGCTTTTTTGACGAGTACTAACCCGCCTGCTTCAGACTATAAATATCAATTGCTCGAATATAAAGCGATTTAATTTTCTCAAGATCAGCTCTCTTTGATTATCTCGACCTTAATACCACATTAAAGCGGCGAATTGTTTATTTTGAAGCGGAATAATTAAAAGAACCGTTGGATTTGTTTGTGAGATGAAAAAGCGGCGATCCCCTTGGAAAATAAATACAAGAAAGCGAATGTTTAAAAAAGAAAAACTAAGAAAACAACGATTTAGTCGGCAATAAGCCAATTTATTTCTAGTAATTCACCAAAGAATAAATCAAATTGTAATAAAAGCAATGGGAATAATATTTGTTTTGCATTGAAGCTCATTAAGTAATCAATTATCAAATTATCATTAACTTTCGAGGGGAGTTTAATTCGATACTGTCGCTTTTAAATTTCCAAATAGTCTCAAGTTATTTGAAAGTTTATTATAACTTTTACTCACACAATGCTTCAAAGGTTCTATTCGTCAAGCCACATGAATTATTACGTGAGTTATAATAAAGCTCTGTTGTTCGTTTTAATCCATAAGGGAGGCTAAAAAAGCCGAAAAAACACGCATAAATTGGAAACAAATTGAAATATTCTGAGGGAACGATAAAATGTGGGATTTTTGTTCAGAAGTCCGGCAATCCTGAAATTACCGCTTGCTTGTTAATTGCTGATAGGTTTTAGCTTCCAATTAGAATTAGAGACGATCTAAATATGCAAAATACAAAAAACCAGACAATTTATTGAAGTTTCTAGGTAATTTCATTAGTCTCGGCACAGACGAAATTAATTCGAAGCAAAGTGCGAAAAACTCGAGTCTTAGACGCAATTTCACTAAAACTCATGAGAATAGACAATAGACTGACAATTGAGATAAATTAGCTAGTACGGATTAAAAAATGAACGATCATTATCGATGAAATTTCACAAGTTATTCGCTTGAATCGAACGACGTGTAGACGATAATGAGCGGAATGGAAGCGGCTGATATTGGGAAAGTTTCGGCTATGGTAGTTCCTGCAAAACAGTCCGCAATTTTCAGAAAATTAATGGAATTGGTGCCATCATTTGTGTATAAGTATCGACCATATTTTGTCGATTAAGAATGAAGCATTCGGAATTTCAGCGTATGGCTGAGAGCATCCGGCTGGAAGCCCATCATTCGTATACGATAAGCCGGAATGCGCGACTGGAATTTTAAAATAAAGTACATACGGGTTTTTATAGATGAAAAAATCAATTTCTTTTACTTTATCTTCTAGATAGAGACGATTTTATTGTTCCCAGGCCCGGCTCGTGGGTTGAGTTTACGAAACGATCCCCTCAGGCGGCACTCAAAAGTTTGTGTATAGCTTAAAGACAAGTCTTATTAGTTGGTAGTGATTTGTATGGGATTTATCGAGAATCCCACAAAAATATTCTAGCAAAAGTTGGACCTCGTAGCTCATCGCCAAGTCGGTCAGAAAATGCTTTTTTGGGGCGTTTCATAAATCAAAACCGACTAAGAATGACCTAAAAATCGTCGTTGATGAAATTTGTAATATTGTCCAAAAATTTGATGAGCCACGGGGCCCAACTTTTCCTCGAATGTTCCCTGGGGCTCCTCTATAAATCCTCAAATTGGTCACCAACTAATCTGGACTCAAAAAACCTTAAAACTCTTGAATCAAAATGATCCAGTAATGTTCCAAAATTTGGACTCTAAAACCTTCAAAGCCTAAAACTCTTTCTTCAAAGTGATCTTATAACCAAATTTGTTTGAACTTTCTATCGTAATTTTGAATTATTGACCAAAAGTGAAGAATAATTTAAACTAAATCTGGCGATACCTCAGAAAATTCACCCGAGGAACTAGTATACAGTCCTATTCTGTAGCTTTTTGATGATTAGTTACTATGACAACATTGTTTTATTGGTGTAGAGAGTGAGACTCTAGCATTGTCATAGTAACGAATCGTCAAAAAATTAGAGAATACAACTAATAGTAACGGTATATATAAAACTGTAGTTGACTAAATTATTAGAAATTGGGAGATTGTTAATTTGTTGTCATGGTAGCGGATATATAGCAAGTTACAGAATATGTATCCAATTTTACTCAAAAGTTGACTGAAATGTCTCCAATTTTCTCCACGAATTGAGAAAGAAATTCGCTAAAATCTGACGAATTCAATAAGAAAATTGATAAAAAATTATACGGTTAGATCAAAAATATTTTGAAGATTGAGAAATAAGATTTTAAAGTACTCCAGTTGCTTGAAGCATCTACTTTTATTTCGGAATAAACCAATAGTACCAATTTTATCAATTTTAGATTTGCAGAGTTAAAGTTGATCAATAGAATGGGCCCCTGAGTCTAGCCTCTAATCACACATCATAGGAGTAAAATCAATTTGTGGCCGTTTCATCAACAAAAATCGTCTTGATTATGCAGTTGAACTTCTCTATATTGGAGAGTTTGTTTTTATCGTTCTCCCCATATCGGTTTAGTTTTCGATACTTTCAACTGATTGTGAGTTACAAACTGTTCAATCCATCAAACGCCTATCTTTATCAGGAAATAATCGTCTTTAATGGAAATGATCTCTGGTGAATTAAGTGCTGATTTGTGTACCTGATTTTCAAATTAGTTTTCGAATTCAATAATTACATCCAATAATGTTTGTTGTATACAATAAACCCTTGATTATCATTGAGGGTAGGCTAAGTTAAACAGAATTACATTAGTAGTTCGAAAACTTAAAGTTCCATTAAGTTAAATTCTAACATCTACAAGACTCCTTTGTTTTCAGTGTTTCGCTACAATAAATTTTCATGTTTACACACACAGAGATTTAGACATTAATTCGAATAACAGGACATGCGGAGCAGATGAAATAATAATATATAAACAACAATAACTACAGGGTATATTTTTGAACATTTAAAGAAAAATCAGGGGTGACTTTAAGAAAGGCATTTCTATTAAAGTCACGTAGTGGTTTGCCTACACACAATCAATCAAGGAAGTATACTTTACAAAATTACAAATCCCGACCACGTCAACGTCTTCCATCAATAAATTAATTTCGACTAATATTGGTTGGCAAAAAAACGCAATCGTTTTCGCGCATTTAAAACAATTTTTTGATGGATTGGAAACGCGCAAGGAAATCGCCCACAATTATAGATTTGGAAAAATTAAAATTCTATTACCCAGTTGAGATACAAGAGAGCTTTGTTGGTGATTTTTATGGTAATTTAATCTAATTGAAAAGAGTCCCTGCTCGTAGAGTGCTATAACAGAAACAGAATTGGAAATATTAGCACTTTAAAACATAGAATCGACGACAAATAAATCCAATTTCGCCCGATTTCCCGGAAAACTAACAAATCTATTGAAACATTTCTTTTGGGCCTTTAAAGCTCTTTCAATTTGCTATATACTGTGAGAAAATCACCGAAAAATTGATAATATTTGCTAAATTATTAGGGAATTATGGAAAAATTACAGAATAAAACATGCTCCAAAATTAATCTCTATATCACAGAATTTATTGGAATTTTTGAAAACAAAATACGCAGTCTGATGCTGCTTAAAATTCTCTATCTAATGGTATTTGAGTCGTTGTAATGTACTATCAAACAAGGGAGATATCGATGATTAAATTTGCGGACGTTGGATCGAAAACAATATTAGTTTTCAAGAAATGCGTATTTCTCTCACATCAAGAATTTCAGTAATATATCCGCTTGAAAAGCGGAAATTCCGCATTTGCGGAACCAGAAATAGAGAGCCATAACATCTCTAATGTGAACGTTTTATGAATGTCCCCGGATAGACTTTATCGTTTCCTTTCCCGGTGTTCATTTGGAATTCAACATAAACCTGACACGAGTTACAGAATATTACTTTATTTTCGTTATAGTTATGATAATGTTTGGAGTTTGAGCAACATGGAAAGTTTGTGATTTTGCTGCTTATGTTGACACATCATTTCGAAATTTCCCTACCGGGGAATTTTCATTAAGTCGACATGAAACGCCTTAATAACGGAATAAAGTTCCAACATAGATTCTCATAATTTTTCGCCGAAGGCAATTAAAACGCCGTTGTGAAAATATCACGGAAAATTTTGGAGAAAATGCCATTTTCCTCCGTCTAATCGGTTTATTTCACAATTCTCGTTGTTTTTAATTTACCACAATGATGTTTTTATTTTGAATAAAATCTGTCAGATTCTGGCATTTACTGGAACAGCTTGTATTGAGGACGGGGCGAATATGTAAATTTTTAATTAAATAAAATTTGGTACGTTTAGCAAAAGATTATTATTATTGTTTTATAACCTGATTTGGTTTTTAATTACAAACATTTCTACAAATTACCATGCGAATAGTAAACAATTCTGTGAGGGAATTAAGCGTAAAAACAAGCAGACCAAAAACTTGAACTGTAACCAATTATCATCATCATCATCATCATTATAATATCTAATTTAGATACAACAAAAACAGACTCAATGGGAGTACGGTTTGAGGGCCCGCACTAGTCAGGCAACAAAACATACCAAATTTTCAAACAAAAAATTTTCGTTTATTTTCCGACGAATTTTAATGATCTAAACGGAATTTTAAAGAGCATCTCAAGTTGCTTGCGTGTTTTTCTACACTTTTTTACTTTTTCCCTCAATTTTCCTACAATAATTTCCACGAGTCTTATAGAAAATTGAAAGCGCTTTCCGGATCTGTACGAAATTTTCCATTTGTTCAATCCGTTTTCCGGAAAATCGATGAGAAACTTTCAATTATCTAAATTTAAAACTGTACATAAATTAATTAGGATTCCTAAATTTTTCTTCGATTTTCCGGAACACTAACAACGCGATCGGAAAATTTCTCTCAGATTTGGGTCGTGTTTTCAATTTATTGTGCGTTGAGTGGAAATTATTGGAAAATAAGCAATATTGGTGAAGTTATACGGGAAAATATGAAAAACAACATAAACTAATACTGAAAAACCTGCTTTAGATTTCTTTGTATAACTCTTGATGACATATGAATTTACAAAAATGAGATACTTCACCACATGGAGCTTGAAATGCTCGTTCAAATTCCGTTTAGATCGTAAAAATCGATTAGAAAATAAACGAAAATTCTTGTTTGAAAGTTGGCATTTTTGTTGTATCACTAGTGAGAATCGTTAAGTGTTTATGTCAGAGTAAGCATACCCTTAGCGGGTGCAGAATTTGATTAATATTGGTAGAGAAATAAAGGCCAAATTAAATTTTTAATTTTTTCTCGACTTTAAAGGAAAGTTTGAATCCAACTTAATCTTATTAAGGTCTTGTTTAATTATGTTAGATTGAAATTTCTTTCGTTATTTTTTACGTCTATTTTAGACTTCAACAATCATTTTTGATTATGGAAAGTCGCCATTTTATTTGCCTTTGAAGTTTACTCTTCTTTGATAGTGAACGAAAGTCTTCAAGTTTCCAAGAATTGATTTGATGCCTGCAATTTTCCTTTCTTTCATTTATTGTTAAAAAAACCCGACTGTTTCTAGGTTTCTACGCCAGAATTGCGGTAGTTTTAATTTCTACACAGTTTCTTCGCTGCTCGTTGATCGAATCTTATTGGAGATTTGTCTCAAATTTAAAATAAGTGACTTAGACTGTCGCCGACCTTAATCCATCTTCATTATGTGCAAGTAATTGGAAAATTGTTTCGTCTTCATCCGTTGTTGTCGTCAATGTCGAGACTTGCATTTTAAACAAACTTGAATCAATTCATATTCAAATTTCTGTTTAGAATATTTCCAGAATATTATCAACAAGCTATATTTACATAAAATTGAATATTTAGCCGTAAACGAGTTATTAAAATTGTACTATAAACAAAAAATCCGTATAAAAATAGAAAGAAAATTTGAATTTTGGAGACAATAACCGATTGAATCGTTCTTTGACATTATTGGATAATTAAAACGAACAAGACAACGAAATCGTAATTACCAAACTACCCTTAAAGCTGCACTTATGTTGTATTTATGCGAAAATTTGTTGGACTTATCGTCGGTATTTCCCCTGTCTCGGGGCCGAATTTATTGCTCAAATTAACATGGAAATAACGTATAAATATAGGAAAACACTAGTTAATAACGAGCTGTATTTTCACATTTCCCCCAAGGAGCTCTATCAAATAGACCTTCAATTATCATGGTCTTATTAGGAGAAAAACCATTGTGGAATTATTATTGAATTCAAAAAAATATAATGAGAGCACAGAGTATTATTTTAGCTTCTTTTTTTATTGTTAATGGAATAAAAAAAATGCATTATTAAATTTGCCTTTGTATGCAGAATTGGCACGAGATGTTGAAAGGTCTACAATTCATTGCGAACAAAATGGGTAACTTTAGGTGCGATTTTGAGAAAGACGCGAATGACAATTCAAAATCTGAAGAGTGTCCATTATAGAGTTCATTTTCGACTATCTATTTATAAGAATTTGATTTGTTTTTTTTAATTTTTACGAAACCAAAATTGGGTTCTACCAAAATCAAGTTTTCACGCTGAAGAACAGTTTTACCGAGTTTTCTCAAAATCCAACCCATTGTAAACATTCCAATGGGGTGGCGGAAATGCGGAATTGCTTTTCAAATCGAATGAGACGTTAACCATCCCGATATCTCTTATCGTTCTTGAACTGTCTGTATTTTAGTGTCTTCAGGAACTTTGCTTTAGTTCCTTATGTTTCTAGTTTTGTGCGCCAATTTAGTATAAATTTTATTTTAAATGAAATAGAGCACATATACTGCAACGCCTTAGGAATTTATATGCGAAACTTCAAGTGTGAATGCATGAATATATTTTTGGGGTAGTGTCAACAATGCTGATGCGATATGTGACACTACATTAACAATATAGTCACATTCTGTACATTTGACAAAATTACCATTTCTTCGAAAATTGTGAAAATCGTTTCGTGTCATGTTTATTGATGAGCTTAGATAATTGCTTTTGATTTGAAAAGTTTCAAAGTATTTTCAATTTTCCAGCTTCAACGATTTATAACGCCAATCTATAATGTTCACTTATATAATAGTTCCCTGGTGCAAGTTTATCTCCACATCAAGATTAATTATTGTTTAGTTTTGAATTCGTGCTCGATAATTTATTCAAAACAAATGTTTAAATCTTAGATTTGTTTTCATGAAAATTAATGGAAAACAAAAAGGCTGGCGTAAAGCGTTTAAATGCTTAACAAGTTTGCTGTAGTTGAGGAAACCTGAAATCGTGCCAATAATTTTATAAATTAGCTCCAGTATGTCAATTTTCCTTTATTTCACCTGGATTCAATGCAATGGATAGGCAGCGTTTTCTGATGGGATCAATCGCTATTAGGAGGCCCATGCCATTGCCTTTTCAATTTAAATTTAAATTCAATTGAAAGAACCAATTTTTAATAAGCCACAAGTTGCATGTTTTTGGCAATATTGCGAAAAGTAAACCAGATTTACAAAGAGCATTTCAAGGTGCATCTAATGGCGTTTTTCGTTTTAGAAAATTCTGATTAAATTTTGAGTTATAGAGGAAAATTTTGAAGCACGTTTCATCGTAATGGCTTACAATATTTTGATATTTTTCCCCATAATTTAACCTGTGTTGTTTATTTTTCAATGATTCTAAGAGAGTTTATAGAAAATGGAACGCGCTTTCCGAATATTCAGGAAATTGCCCAGTGGAATTGCTAGTTTTCCAGAAAATTGCCAATTGTCTGTACTAATCTTTTTTCAATTTGGAGTCCAAACAAGTTTTCAATATTGAATAATCAATATCTCGCTTATTTTTGCAAATATTGCAATGAATTTGACAGTATTAGGAAGAGTATTTCAAGGAGCTTCAGAGTAATTTATTCGTTTTGGGGAATTTGATTTAAATTTGAATTTATAGACGAAAATCTAGAAGCATGTTTTTTCTCAATTTTTGCACATTTATGTATAATTTCGGCAATAATTTAACTAAAATTACAAATTTACAAATAATTTTTGCTCAGTACATAGACAATGGAAAAAGCGCTATCCAAATGTTCAACAAATTTTCCGATTGGCTTTGCTAGTTTTCCGGGAAATTCCCAAAAAGTTTAACTTCTGTATTACACCATCTTTTCGATTTAGGATCCAAACAATGCCCATATTTAATGATCAATATCTCGCTTATTTTCGCAAATATTGCAATAAATCTAATAGCGTTAGAAAGAGCATTTCAAGGAGCATTAGCAAGAGTTTGTCATTTTGGAAAATTGCACTTGAATTTGACTTTATAGACGAAAAATCCAGGAGCATGATTTTATTATATTTTTGCACATTTTTCTATATTTTCGCCGATAATTTAGCTAATTTTACAAATTTACGAATGATTTTTTTACAGTACATAGAAAATAGGAAGCGCTTTCTAAATCTCCAAGAAATTTTCCAATCGACTTGCTAATTTTCCGGAAAATTGCCAGAAATTAAAGGGCCTGTATTATACTTCTTTTGATTTGGCCTCCAAACACTGCCAGTATTTAATAATCGATAACTCGCTTATTTTCGCGAATATTGCAATGAATCAGGCACTATTAGCAAGAACATTTCAAGAGGCATTAGAGGAAGATTTTCGTTTTAGAAAATTGCGCGTGAATTTGAATTTATAGACGAAAATGCAGAAGCATGATTTTATGATATTTTTGCACATTTTTTTATATTTTCGCTAATAATTTAGCCAATATTACAAATTTACGATTATATTTTACACAATTTATAGAAAATGGAAAGGACTTTCCAAATCTTGAAGGAATTTCCCAATCGACTTTGTTAATTTTCCGGAAAATTGCCAAAAATAGAAGCGCCTGTATTACGCCGAAAACTCTTTTGTTTTTGGAGTTAGATAAAATTAGTAAGGGAATTTTAAGGAGCACTCGAGTTTTTTGTTTTTTTGGAAGATTGCACCCTGAAATCTTTCTAATTCCGTTCCGGTTATTGGAATCCGTTGGTCAAAGCCCTTCCGCACGCTACATCGTGCGGGTTTTTGAGTCTCCACCGAGGCTAAAACGGTCCAGTCCGGCACTGGCAGTGGATTCAGACGAAACGCGCTCAAAAAACGAAGCTTGCCAGAAGAACTAATCCGGGAATGTATCAAGATCTTATCTCAAACTCGGGAATTCTTCGGAAATGTCGCTAAACTGATGTCTTATAATCTTGACTTTATTTGTAAAAGTTTGATGAAGAAATAGTTTAAAATATAGCGAGAGACAGTTCTATTTGTTATGAAATGCTTGACAGGAAGTTTTAACTACAGCTAAATTGAATATACTTTGCTATTCAGTTATAAAATATTGAAAGCAGGAAGTTCTACTTGGAGACAATTTCTAAAAGAATAAAAATAGGAAGAACATCTTGTTAATAAAAATAATTTAGAAATTATAATTTTATAAAGTTCATATTTTACATTTCCTACATTTTCGACTGGAATAATTAAGTTTATTCCAATATTCCATCTAGTAAAGATTTTATTCGAAATTAAATGATTCTGGTTAGGAATACAAAAGTTCTTCTCTATTTACTCAACTAGTAATGCCAGTTATTCTGCATTAATAATTCGTTAAACAATTGAATAGAGTAAAAGCTTATCGACAGAAGCTTGAAGCTTATATTTGATACAATAGATTTACTTGGCCTATAAATAATAAATAGAACTGATGAACACTATATATTGGACAAATTTTCCAAAAATCCAGAATTTCAGCAACTTTCAGAACTAAATCCCCAGTTTTTCCAATTTTAATCAATCATCTCGTACAGAAATCGATATTTTTATCGAAACAAAATAAACGAAATGCATCGATTAAAATTTCGTTAATGTTTACGAATTCATCGATTTACGCAAATTTGTGAAATGATACTAATTTAAGAAACTTTCAAGGCCGATTATTTAGCCTGCATGTTTATAATTCGATTTCACATACAATTTTTTTCCTATCTGCCTTTACTATCAACAAATTTAATGGAAATTTAAATGCTTATCTTGCGATATTGTTTCTAAAAGCATTATATCGAGTAAAACTTTATTCATTATAAAGTTCTTGTGTAAATTAAACTATTTAATTTGAGAAGAATTATTGCAATCTAAAAGTAAATTACAGTTCAGATGAGTCAGATTGTTGAATAAAAATTCATATTCGCTAGTTGCAATTTTTTAAAATTTCACTTTATAATAACTAGAATTTAATCAAACCAGAATTATAATCAAGTTGTATATTAGTTCTTCAGTAAAAAACGCCAATTAATTATCTTTTGCAGTAAATGAAATGTCCATAAAATATTGGAAATATCTACAATTTTCAATTAGTTGTAAAATTTAATATTTTGATTGAAATTCAAGATGTTTACCCGTCATTTGAGAACAATTTTACCAGTACTCAGGCCTAAAATCCTCCACCGTAATGTTTTCCCCGCATCTTGAGTGTTTCCAATTAAATTACTTCCTTTTTGTGATTTGGGGCGATGCTCAAATTTTAGTTTCAATTTCCATTGAGAAAGGTTCTTTTATATTTCGATTTTTCAAATGCTGTAGACTGTTCGGTAAGCGATTTCTTTCATTTTTCGCTTGAAACTCCAACCTTTGGGCCTGCTCGAACGGATATTTCAAGCCGCTTAAGAGGGATTTACAGCACTGGGAAATTTTAAATTATAAATGAAAATCTAGAAGATTGTTTACCCCCCTGGTGAGTCGAGTGCGGCCCGGAATGCTCTCCCAAATGAGCCGAACAACTTGAGTTTTGAGGGAGAAATGCAAGCGAAATCGTTCATCGAAAATTCTACTTTTGCGGTTGATCTTTGGTGTGGACGTTTAAAGTTGTGAAAACACGCGAAAGGGGCTTGAATTTTAGGAAAAAAGACAGGTTTAATGTAGGCACCGTCAAGGAAAATTGGTTGTAAAATGAAAAGAAAACACGACGTTGCGGTTTATTTGATATTTATCGCGACACCAAGACAAGCACTTGAAGAATTGTACAGGGAACCGTTACAGCTGTCGTTTGCTAACTAAAAGACGTATTAAATTCAATATTTGAAGTTTCAACTGAATTGAAACGAAAATAATGTTGAGTTCTATTGGTACATTTCCTCGGTGAAATTGCTCGAATTCCGAATCAATTCCCACATTTATAATCGACTAAATTACAGTCAATTTGGCGTTTTTTAGTGTAAATATAGAATTTAAATACGTTCTATATCGCGATTCATAAAACAGGTTCATTTTTCAGTGGGTATTTGTGTCACAAAATCGGATAAAACTGGAGTCTCATTAATTTTAATAGGTCGAAAAGGATTGTTGTTAATGGCAACTACAAAATTAAAAGGCCGCTTTTGATCCTTCTATTATAGAAATAGTATAAAAGTATCCTTGTAGAAATAGAACCGTACATCAAACACGTGTGGCGTTCATTATTGGTGATTTTTATGGTGTTTTCCAACATATCAAAGCCATATTCTTTTATTGCTTTTAATATTTTTACTTTATACGTGTTTACTACGAATTGACCGTGTTTCAATCGGCTTCGAGGTAAATCCTTTTAAACTAAAATCTCAAATCTAGGAAATGTGGCATCATTTATACTTTCGTCAACTTCAAGTGTAGTTTTTTCAAAAAGAAACTGATACGCGTTCTATTTTAATTTAAAGTTCGCGTATGTCGCTTGAAACTATCTAAACTGATTAGAACGAAACAGACACATTTACCAAGTCGTTAGGAGATTTCAAATCACTTTAAACAAAGTACTGTAAACTGGCAGTTTCGACAATTTCTGAAACTGCCAACTAAAAATGTTAAATTCCAGTTTGGTAGTTGACGTTGAAGATGAGCAGGTCCCGCTCGAGAGCCAGTTCCAATTCTCGTCGCCTTTTGGTCTTCAGATGCGGTTTTTCGAAGAACGCGAAAGGAAATTACAGCCGGTATGGATCACTTCTGTAGCCCTAACTTTCCTTAATTTACCTTTTATTTGTTTAATTTTGGTGAAGAACGCGGTTTTTCGCAATTATCGGAAAATTCGGTCGGTTTTTCCAGATTTCTTGTGCTCATTTCTGTACAGATATGCATGAATCGGATGAGGTATGTCCCATTTAGATATCTAGTTTGCTTAAGTCCAGGTAGAAGTTTTTGTTTGCCTTACAAATTGTAATTCAATTGAAAACTTCCACACTTTCTAGTTAATTTAGGGACATTAAATTCGCTTCAGTTTCCTGTATGTCGCATTTATCATCGTAAAATTGGAAATACTTGGCATATTATCTAGCGACTTTTCCACAACGCGATCCAATATGAATTTATTTGAATATTATTGTGCATCTTCCAATTGATTTGTTCTTATTGCTGTCGTAAATTATTACATTCTATGAATAAATTTCTTATATAATTCCGACGTATTTTTATATATAACGAGTGTATGCATTCGTTTTGCCGAATATTCAATAACAATCCAGCTGCAGGTTAATTTTATCTGATATTTGTTTATTTATCAAGAAAAAAACCGAATTTCCTCTCTTCAAATTGCTCGTTGACATGGCGCACATTTTCTTAGATATCGACAGGATTAAGCTGAGCCTTCACGGTTGCAAAAAAAACACCGAAACGTAGGTTGTAACTCGATTTTCACAAAAATTGACGAATATAGTCGTTGTAATTACGACGTACGTTTTCTAGCCATTGCCCACTACTGTATTCTAGTAATGAACGGTTTGGAGGCTTGTAAAATCGTCTGAGTAAAGCTTTAATTGTAAATTATTCAAAAGTTTACAGTTTCAAAATCGGCTAATATAAACTGTGGAGTTCCGAACAAGTAGAATTTAAACGAACATTTACACGCCGTATACAAACATGCCAATCAATGTTTATTTGTAAATGTAATATATTCTATTTATTATTAAGTCATTTAATTACAAGTTTATGTCCACTATCGTCCTGTAAAGAAATTCGACATACAATCAAAACAAACAAAATGTCTATTTGAAAGTTTCTCTAATTTTATCCTATTGATATTTTTGCGATATTTCGCTAAACTAGAAAGATCGTAGAAGGTGTACAATGATATTTCACCACTATTGTCTGTGTTTTGGGAGTGTCGTAGATTGATTGATACGCGTGAAAAATGCACTTATAAATCTCAAATTTAGCACAATATGAATCAATCTACGACAATATGTAACAGGGTTGAACTGGGTTTCCGCTGGGGACAACCGCTATTAGGAGGCGAATGCCACTGCCTTTTCAATTTGAATTAAAATTCAGTTGAAAGTTAATTAAATATCTATTTTTAATCGGCGATATCTCGCGTGTACAAATTAAAACAGATTTAAAAAGAACTCTTCAAGGTGTATCTAAGGATATTTTTATTTCACAAAATTCCGGTCGAATTTTGAGTTGCAGACGAACATTTTGCACAAGTTTCTTCGTAATGTTTTACAATATTTTAAAATTTTTCCCCATAACTTAACCAATGTTGTTTATTTCTCAATGATTCTGACAGAGTTTATAGAAAATGGAAAGCACTTTCCAAATATTTAGGAAATTTCCCAGTTGGCAAGCCAGTTTTCCCAATTGTCTGTATTAAACCTTTTTTCCAATTTGAAGTCCAAACAATGCCGATATTTAATAATCAATAACTCGTTTATTTTCATAAACATTGCAATAAATAACGCAACATTAGAAAGAACATTTCAAGAAGCATTAGTTTTGGAAAATTGCACTAGGATTTGAATTTATAGAAGAAAATTACGAATTTTTGTATATTTTTGGTCACCCTGCTATATTTTCGCCAATAAGTTTTCTAATATTATAAATTTACGAATAATTTTCGCACAGTGTATAGAAAATAGAAAGCTCTCTTCAAATCTCCAAGAAATTTTCCAATCATCTCGTTAGTTTTCCAGAAAATTGCTAAAACCGAAGGCCCGATATTGCATCTTTTTTCGCTTTAGTGTCCACATTATCCCAATATTTAATAATCGATAACTTGCTTATTTTCGCAAATATTGCAATGAATCGGACAGAATTAGAAAGACCATTTCGAGGAGTTTTAGAGAAATTTATTCGTTTTGGAAAATTTCACTTAAATTTGAATTTATTGAGGAAAATCTAGAAGCATGATTTTTTCTACATTTTCGCAAATTTTCCTGTATTTTCCCTAGTAAATCAGCCAGTATTAAAAATTTACGATTGATTCTTGCACAGAACCTAGAAAATGGCAAGCGCTTCCCAATTCCCCAAGAAATTCTCCAATTGGATTGCTAGTTTTCTGGAAAACTGCCAAAAATTGAAGGGAGTTTAAGGATCATCTGGGTTTTGGAAAACTAGCATTTGTCGCACGCCACATCGTGCAGATCTAGTGAGTTTCTGAATCTCCACCGGGGCCAAAATCATCCAGTCCGGCACTGTACATAACCAACTAAAATATCGTTGACACCCTGTAGAATTTCTGTGGAATTAATAATAAAATTTCAAATAAGCTCTTTTTGTAATTGTATTAAATAAACATGATCTTATATTTATTTTATTTAACAACTGCCCTAGAAATGCCATTTCAAATAGAATGATTAAATAATAATAGTAAATTGTTCCACGAGTTCACCCTCGGTTTATACCCCACATTTCCTATTTGTCGTCTCTTGTTTTATGATGTTCAGTACGGGATGAAAATGGAGCTTGAATTCTACCATATCCATTTAAATAATTGTATAGAAGTTTGTTATAACTAAGGGATGAATGTTTTGATGGAAAACTCCCATTTTTCATCTAGTTTTGTGATATTTTATCAAATTTAGCCTGTTGTAAACGACACAAAAATGAAATTATTTTTAAAAACGTCGCGTGTAAACAATCTTTTCGACATGTCTTAAACAGAAGGAAAATTGCTTTGTATAACTGGAAAATCCGATAATATTTGCCATTGTTTATTGGTTAAAAATAAACAGTTGTAGGTTTATCATTTTGTACATAGAATAGAGGGGAAAAAATTAACAACTAACTAATACAAAATGACATTGATGATCACTTTCCATGATATAGTTTAGTCTATTTTTATCACCGTTACAATAACGACTCATATTGCATATTGTATAAATTAATAGTAAAGGATAAAAACGAATTAATTTATTGTTTATTGAACACTCAGATTTGGCGTTTGATTAAAAAAAACTAAAAACAGCGAACACAGTCAAAGCACAGATTAGCGTTGATTAGATATTAGATATGTTATATTTAGGGCAAAAGAGAACAAGAGGACACAAATAATTATCATTGCGATAATTAAAAATATCAACATTATCTATCAGTGTTGCCAATTATTCATAATTACTATTGGGAATAGTTTGTTCTAGTTTCTCTGTGGTATTTGAAATAATCATTGAGTTAGTTCATTAAATCTGGTTACAATACAAGGCCGTGTTCGAGAAATGTGCTGAAGTCCTTAGATTCGGGATATTTAATTAAATTAGCAAATTAATTACAAAGAAAGAAGTCCGACCTTTATCATTCGTCAAGATAATTGCACAACTAACCCGAAAAAACGGAACAAATTAGGGCTACTTTAGTCGTTTTTTGCCGTCTCCAGTTTTGTCAACATAAATTTTGCCGAAATTAATTTTGCGTTGTTTCCAGTCTTACTATAGCTGTAAATTGTACAAAACTATGATTTTTGCCCTTTATTTTAGAGAAAATTCAAACTCGTTTAACTGATTCTAAGGCTTAAATCTGACTCTCTATTGTATGAGTAGTTTTTGGGAAATTTTCAGTCTAAATCATCGATTATTTTGAAAATTGTGCTAGCCAAAGAGAGGCGATTAAGAGTCTCGCTCGAGAGGCAGTGCGCATTTTCCCCTTTCTTTGTAAATTTACAATCTTCGTTCGATAGACGTATGAGAAATCAGTCGAGAAACAATCAAGTTGAGTTACTTACAATTAGAGTGTGTTATTTCGAAAAACCTAATCATTTTAGACGCTGTTTTCCGAAAAACGGGAAAGAAAATTAAAACAGGAATAGGTTGACCAAGAAGCTTGAACTCTTCTTGATCTACCAATATGCGTTTGATTTCATTTTATTGATTATACAGGCAGTTGTACTAGTGAATGTTAATACACTTTTTTTGGCTAAAAAAGCGGTTTTTCGCAATTATCAAAAAATTCCGTTTGATTTTTCAAATTTCATGGGGTTATCGACGTACAAAATTGAATTCTGAATCGAATGAGATATGCCTCATTTCCATATCTTTTGTGGTTTTTGAGTTATGATTGCGATTATTTCTCCCCTAATTAGGGGAGATTGACAGCCTTAAAGCAAGTTGAATTTTCATCCTAAATAATCGCTGGTTAACGAGTTTGTCTACAGAATTTGGTAGAGCAGGCAATTTTAACGCCCTTAATGATTTTTGGGGGTAATTCTCAAGTTTGTTCCACTTTTGATAAAATCACCTAATTGATCCACGTGTAAATTGAACAAAATTAAGCGCGTAAGCTCGAATTTAATCGGGCCAAAAGTCTTGCATTATTCAAATTAGCTCTAATTGGAGTATCTCGTGAAATATCTCATGCATTATTCATTTCAATGACAATAAAACAGACAAGCGAAGAAATTATCGAGATAAGTTACATGATTAAATTACTTAATTAAATTGCCAGTTTCAATTCGCAACTAATCCGTAAGAATTAAACGAAATTAGCGAGTTTATTCGCCTCAGAAATACATTGTTTCCAATATTTTCATCGCACCTGTCTTGTTTATTTAAATTTAGCTATTATTAGACGGCAATGTTAAAAAACCTTGAATATTGAGCATAAGTCGATTTGTCTCGAGAAAAACTTTAAATCTTGTCCTTGATTAAATAAAAAACTCACGGTTACTGACTCAATAGTCGATCTTTATAGCGGACAAGATTGATGTTTTCGTATTTGTAAGTAAAATAGGCAAGACAAGAATGGAATTGATAGCGAAAGTGTTAGTTTATAACCCCGAGTAGACTTCATTTATATTTTCTCGTAAAACAAGTCTGTGTTTTCGCCCCATATTTATTCAATATTTAGAATAGAAGTTAGAGTGGGAAATATAAAAAAGACACAAGAAACAGATGCTCTAACATTTTCCTGTATAATGCAGAATTTTCTCGGACTTTTCCAAAACAAATACGGCTATTTTACACTAGAAGAAATGCCCTTTTCAATAGGATATCCAACTAATAGAGAAATCATCAACTAGAAGAGTACAAGCATAGAAAATGAGTGTAATCAATTTGGTTGTTGATAGAGATATTTCCGATCTACCAACAATATAAATCGCGTATCACGTCCATCTCAGGAGAGCTACACGTAAATCCTCCCTAGAGTAGTTGTTAACACAAGAGTATCGAGTGGAGTTGTAATAAGGGATGAATTGAATTCTCATACACGGTCTGATGGCATAATGGACAAAATCAGGCCAATAGGGGTTGCAAAATCGAATTAAACCGTAAGTATCGCTAAATAATTGTCCGATAGATATTATAGACGAGTTTGTTCGAGTTTATTGATAAGAGAATTTTAACAATGTCCAACCAGATTGGGAGTAAAGTTGATTGTTTGGCGACATTCAGGCGATTGAATAACGTGACATTTGATCAACAGGAAAGGAAATCGCTTTTCATTCGAATTTAGATGGGGCGAAACTGCTTGTCAACTGGTAAAATTGAAATTTCAACAAGAATTAAACGACTTATCGATATGAATTTGTATAGTTCGAAATGAATTCAAAATAGGAAAAGTTTTATTGAAAATATCGATTCAATTGTAATGCTGGCTTTAATTAAAAGATTATATGAAAAGTAAAATATTTCCGGTAATATTTCCATTTAGAATCGTCTGAATTTGTGGAAATCTTACAGAAATTTTAAGGACTTTCTGTAGAATAATAGAATCGGAATTGGAATCACAAATCGTTGATGAAGGCTATTTGGCGTTTTATTGCCACCTTTTACTACTATTTCCGATTATTTCAATTTACGACCCGTAAATATTAAGCCACGGACTTTGAATCATTCAATGGCAGTTAATTTAGGCCCGATTTTAAACAACAGTTAACCGGAACGTTTACAACGATTCTTCTAAAATCCAACAATTTGGAAATATCTTTATGGTTAGCGATCAACGAAAATGACCCATTTCTCTGCTCCGGAGTGTTAAATCGTATTAAATCCGACGATAACAGTTTTGTCTGATGGAGAAATGCTCCAATAAAGGGATCCAATTGTCCATCATCAAAATTGAGGGAAAATTTTGGAAATTGTCGGCGTGTTAGTAAATTACAATTAGATCTTGACACAGATTGATGAGTTTAGTAAATACAGGGCGCTATAGCTGTTATTTATAAATATCTACGTTATAAATTTAATCATTTATAGCATAAATAGAAATAAATAGAGATCAGTCGAAAAAATTGTGAATATAAACGTAAATCGGAGCGAGATAGTTGGGAAGTTAGCGATCAAGAAGCGCAAGATTCTGCCCTAATGCAGCGTAATAGAATAGAAATAGAGCGAGTTTACAGAATTTACAATTTACAAGTAAATAGGAAGAATGTGGTGTATTCGACTAGAACAAGACCCGAAATTGGAGAATTTAATCAACGAACCGTTCAAATTTTCTTCGATAAGTATCGGCATTGTCGGCGGTTAATGTTAAATTTTCCAAATTTAATCGAATCCTCCACCAAGCTGAAGCAACATATGTCCCGTTTCAGGTAGATTGAAGGATTTCTATTCATGAAAGTTTAGTTAATTATCCGGTGATTTGAAGTCGGAGAATTGGGGAATTTTCCAATAACATCAAAATCCAATTTGTCTCTTCCAGCCAGTCGCAAAATTATTTATTAGAAGACATCAAATTTCCACCAGGAATTTTCTTACAACATTTTCCATAACATCAAATAACGTTGCGTTGGGGCTTTACAAAATTACAACCAGCCTGTATTTATCAACCTTGCCATTCACATTGACATTTCCGATTAATATCGAAGATTGGGTTTACCAGATTATGATAATTTACTTGGAGGTTGTGTAGCGGAAAAGTCTAGAAAACGGGAAAACTTGACGAAATTAAGGGTGGAGATCTCTAGGGAAAACCAGATTGAAGAACAATACTCATTTTAAATCAGCAAAGCCTCCGAAAATCGGCGTTTATATCAAATACTAAAATATTTAAAATCCAAAGCCTCATTAAATTTTGCTAGTTTACATTATTTTCTGATAACATAATAATCAAGCTACAATAAAACAATAAACCAATTAAAATTGCATGCTACTATCAACAATAGTACCATTTAAATCCGCTTATATTTGTCTAATTATCATAAACTCAAATACCAACTAGTTTAAATAAAGTTTGTTATTTTGTTGATTGCATTTAATCTTGTTTAGCGAAATCCAAAGCGGGCCATTATTTCCGGTCCCTTTGGCGCTTGATTTGATTGAACTTCGAAAATATTGAAGCGTAAAGGCACTTTTATGCCCGGATCATGGTGATAGAAGAGAGCACGTAGATTACTCAAGATTGAAAATGTCTAGAGAATTTAAAAATTTTTCATCTCTTTAATTTTGGTAAAAATGAAGTGAAAATTATGAATTCCCAGCAAGTGAAGATCGCATCAATTTCGGCTCATTTGTAAAGTTTTATGTTAAAGTAATGCACAAAAATCTATTCTTATTGTTAGTCAATTTGGAGCTTTCCTTCGTTCGGAAATTATGTAATTTAACAAATAAGAAATAAACTTTTCCCATTATAATATTCAGATACATAGTGATTATCGATGAAAAGAGTTCTATAGTTAGATTAGATTAGATAAAATACTGCAAAATCTTTTTTTGGTAGTTTAATCCACCAATTTTCCTCCCCAATGTTATACACATCGTTGAGTTTTCTTTATTAACTTCCGTTATTAATCCAAGAATCAACAGGAACTTTATTTAAACTTTCCCCCTCAATATTACAACACAATTTCCAAGAGTTTTAAAGAAAAATTTGTATTTATAATCAACGCAAAGTTGTGTTGTTAATTCGAAAATCGAGGGTGGTTTTAATTCGTCAATTAACATGTAAAATTGGTTAGATAACGGACGATAATCTAATCCAATAATAATCTAATTTATTAGTCGAATTTCTCACACTAAGAGGGTTTGAATCTTGATTATCAACAGTTTTTATTAACCAACAAAGAAAATTGATAATAGAAGCTGAAAACAAGCTAGTCGCCTAAATTGAAAGCTACAATTACACTAGAAACAACATCAAATAGATTTTGTGGTTGGAGAAAACGGATTGGATGTGATTTTAAGAGTTATTTTTAGGGTGAAATTGAAACAATTGACAATACAGTAATTGTTATTGCTACCCAGAAACTTTAATTTGGAACCTATTTAAAGATAGAAGCGCTATGATAGAATAGATTTTGAAAAAAATGTTATAACCAAAAAAATTAATTAAAATTGATAAGCTTGCATCAGTTTTCCGGAAAACTAACAAGATCATCGGCAAGTTTCTGAAAGATAACATCGACAATATTTGTTAGGTTATGGGGGAAAATATCTTCTTCTGTAACTCAAAGTTTAATCGGAATTTTTCAAAATAAAAAATACTCTTAAATACTTCTTTAAATGCTCTTTCTAATGCTACTATATTCATTGCAATAGCTCATCAAACAAAGGAGATATCGCTTATTCAAGATTGGCACTTTTTAAACATAGAATCGAAGAAAAATACCTAATATATGCCCCTAGTTTCGGCCAATTTTCCGGAAAACTAACATATTTATTGGAAATTTTCTTGAAGTCGCTTAAAGCTATTTTAATTTGCTATATACTGTGAGAAAATCATTGAGAAATCGATAATGTTTGCTAAATTATAAAGGAAATATTGAAAAATGAGAGAGAATCGCATGCTCCAAAATTGACCTTTATAACTCAGAATTCAATCAGATTTTTTTTAACAAAATACGTCTTTGGATTCTCCTTAAAATACTCTATCTAATGGTGTTTGAATCGTTACAATACATCATCAAACAAGGGAGATATCGATAATTAAATTCGCGGACACAATCGAAAAATCAAATGTTGGATAAATTCGTATTTCTCTTATAATTATTAATAATTTCCGTTATATCTCCGTTTGAAAAGGCGCAGAAACGGATCTGGGAAAACAATTTGTTCCGTTTTTCCAGGATTTAGTGGAGAAAAACGAAAGCGATCGTTTTGCACGGATCCTCATATCAATGTAAATCATTTAACGTCGATTTGCGAAGAGGTCAATCGTGTCATTTTCTAATTAAATCGGTTTTCACCAATTTCCCAATGAACTACACAGCCCAAATTTTGGTAAAATGTTCCCTACAAATCCTCAAAGTGATTTTTCAAATCACCCGGCAATTAATAGGGGCTACCATAAGAATTAGGAATTTGGTTGAAAGAGCCTGTATATCCGCTTGAAAAGGTGCAAAAACAGAGCTCTAAACCTTGCGGAAATTCCGCAGTTGCGGAACCCGAAACGGAGATCTATCCCCAGTGATTTTGTTGCAATTTTTAAACTTCAACCGCAGTTAACTCCAGCATTATACTCGAATTTATATCAAAATTTGATAACGATCGCCATTTTAGGTTAGCATTACCATTTTAAATGATCTATGTATATAAATAATTTACCTCTTCTGTATATATTTACAATTTAGTTATGAATAAGTAGGATTTCAGAACCAACCATGTTTATTAATTTGCCGCTGACAAAGCTTTCAATATAAAGCGTCGAATAAACAGAGCCATAACTAATGATTTATGAACAAAATAATTACTTTATTCAGAAATTGAACTGTTAAAGAATAATCAAACTTCTATTCGTTGATAAAGTTATTATTCTTGAGCCTTCCAAAATACGGTCCCCTTATTCAATCAGATTAATTAAAATTTATACATCGTTGGCGATCTGAATTGAAAACATAAGTGATCGATGGTGGAGAATATTTTTAAAATTCAAAAATGCAAATCCAATTGATAGAAATCGAATGCCAGTTTATCAGAAAATATCTGAATCGACAGCGGATTTTGTAATGTTGACCGATTTTTCAGTGTACATGAATATTAAAATTTCTTTTTGATTGAAAAATTGCAGATAACGAGCTGTTTATTCCAAAGAATCGATTAATCGTAAATTTATAGATTAATTCGATACGGACAAATTTAATTGAATCTAATTCTACATTAAGCAATTAATTTTCGAAAACCGTCCAAGGAACCTCTAATTAGCCACCGTAATTACTCTCCCAGGATATCAAATGATTGCAGACTTATTATATTGAAGCTACTTTTCCTTAATAAAGGCGGAGGAAAAACCGATGAAAATTTGTAGGTAATCGGAGAACGACTGGCATTAAAAGACTTGATTTAGCGATTTTGGCATGTTGAAATACGAGACTGAAAACAGAAAATCTCCGATTTATCCCGCATAGTTTATTCTTGTAATTCTCTAATTGATTGAGGCGTCCAAATAGAATCGTTTAAAAATTCGAAAAAACCTACCTGGTTGGCGCAATTGTTGGAAAGCGAGCTTTCTGTTGGCGTTGATCGTCGAAAGTTGGTACAGACAGTCAACAGGTGTGGTGTTGAGGCACAGATTCCTTCTTATATTCGCGTTTCTCTCCGGTTATTGGTGTACTGAATAAACTTGAGCGTCGCGACGCGCTTTTACTTAGGAAAATTGCAAATACAACACGCATGCCTCGCAACTCAGACTACGCTACAAAGATCCAATCAAAACAACAACAATTTAGAAAAACACAGACAATTATTAGTAAACGTTAGTTCTGAACTAGCCGATTTTTGAAATCGAAGCTTGTAGAATAGAAAAACTCCCCCTTTTGTCGATATCAACGATAATTTATTATTTATTGTTGTTAATAAATGCACAGTTTCAAACGCTTATCTTCCATAAATTTCACCTGAAATATTATATTATATTCAATAACAATGAAATATTTCTCTTGTTAATGGGAAAATATTTTGCCATTAGTTCTGTAAGCGAAAAACCACAATTAAACTGGTTAATAAATAAACAATTCACACCCAAATCGAGTCTTTCGAACCGATTCAACTTAGTAAATATTGACTTTAATACAGCTAATTACTTAACAACCGCTATAAATGTATCACAAATTCGGTTATAGAATAAGGCAGGATTTTATTTCGTTGATTTACAGTCAGAAATTCAAGAATTTGGGCCATTTTTTTTAAATACAAAACGGCTAAATATAGAAGAAAACGGTTTTTTCTGTGTCATAAGTACTTATATTTTCACTTTATCAAATCTTCATGTCATCCAGCTTGTCATCCTTTACAATCAATCTTTTTGTTGTAGGTTTTGTTGTCCTCTCATCTTGTCCATCAATAAAACCTACGTCGAATTCTCTATCACAATTGACCCTTATTGTTCATTTCGATATAAAAATATACGCGTCCAATAATGTGCTTTCCAACTACTCGATTGTGCAAAAAAACTAGAATCTAACAGGATAATTATCGTGTAATTTTTTTTGAAAATTAGACCTCGTCTGGGTCTCTAAAGATTTCGTCATCATTACGCACAGTCTCTACAATTCCCACGTTATTTTGACCATGAATCGTTTGATTTTTGCTTGTTTGATCGAACTTATTTCCATTATTATCCACGTTCGATTTTCGTTCGTTACTCAAAATTATTGACAAGTGTTTACCGACGCTGATAACCTACGGGAAAGACATGTAATTATTGTCTGTGACGTTTTTATTCAACCATATAGACACATCGATAATCACGATTTTTTTATGCGAATTGGCGGATGCGCCGGGTATTCTTTGACGCCCCAAATGTCCCATTCGATTTCGCTAATTTGAAATATTTCAATGAATTTTAAACGACACTTGTATTAAACACACTGTAATCTATACAGATTGGCAAATATCCAGATCGGCGGTTTATATTATCAAAAACAAACATAGCTTGGATCCGAGTCAAGTTACGTTCGTATTATTTTCACAATAAACGGTAATATTCAAACTATAATATAAATATATTACCTCTTTAGAAATCGGTATATTTCTCTCTTCCAATTCATGTAAATTATCCAAAATTTCTAATGCCTCTTGCCGCATACTCATTCGTACCAAACAGATTGTTAAATTAATTAATGCCAAAGGATCATCTGAGTTAATTACGATTGCTTGCCGGTATGCACGCAAAGCATTATCATTATCATTCAAATCCATCAAAGCACCTAAATCGTTTGAAATCGGGATAAAATAATACCAATTCTAAACAAATCGTTATCTCTATCGCGATGTTTTTCGTGATAGAGATGAAAATTTACGTACATCCGAGTATTGCGAACAGTTGTGCTAGATCTGAACGTAGATTAACAGCAGCACATAAGAAATTAAAAGCTGAGGCTGGTTGGTAAGTGGCTAAATGGACTAAACCGAGGTTGAAGAGGACTCTCCAGTTCAATGGTGATAACCATAGTGCGCGTTTCAAACAGCTAATAGCCTGTCGATATTGTTACAAAGTTCTGGATTATTCAAATATAGAATGGCAAAATAGAGAATTAATTGGAAATAAATAAAGAGGAGACAACTAAAGAATATTCATTGTGTAAATTGAAGCTTCTATTTTTAGATGAAATAAGCATTGTTTGATAGTTCGTCATCAATTTAATAAAATGAGCAATTATAACGAAAGTTCAGTCGAGTGGAAAATTCTCAACAGGGGTTTTAAAGATTTTCAAATACACTCGTTGGAATATACAAGAAAATTTAATTGTTTTTAAACAAAATATGAAAGTCAATTAACGTTTCATTAAGTTTACATTTTACTACTGTTTTAATAAAATAATCTACTGTGAATAGAAATTCATTTAAATCGATAAAATAGTGGAAACTTGAACAAACGATTTTTTGTTAATTTTTTGATAATAATACAAAATTTTGGGCTTGTTCGAAAGATAATTTCAAGCTCTATAAGAAGAAGTATTCAGTTTTGGAAAATATTGTGGAAATTTTGAGTTCTAGCTCAAAATCTATAGGTATGTGTTTTGTTTAAAAAATTAAAAATTTCTCCCATAACTCAGTTTATATCGATTTATTTGCAATGAATGTAGGATTATTTGACAGAAAATTGCAAATATGCAAAAATTTCCCAATCGGTCCGGTAGTTTCAACAAAATTAAGAAAAATAGAAAAGTTTGTTGTAAATGCCACATTTTTGAAAAATTCAAGTACAGGAAATTTTCGGAAATCATGGGGAAATTCGTTAGTCGTTTCCACCTGTTAAACGTAATTTTTCACCATACGTTATTTAGTAAACGAAAAAGCCTGTGTTCCACACGATTTTTTGAAAATAAGCCAGTTTTCTACATAATATTAGCATAATTTTAAACACCCTCTGCAAACTGGAACTCTTGATTTGAAACGATTATGTTTAATAGATGAAAAAGATTAAAGAATTTTCAAAAAAATTCACCATATTCTTCCAGAAAATGCGACATTAAATTCTTCAAGTTCAGGATCGTACAAGGAAAATGTCCGCAAACTTTTGCCATTTTTCTTAATTCTCTGGAAATTACCGGACCAATTAGAAAATTTCTTGTATATTCTGAAAACTCTTTCAATTCTCTATTATGGAGGAAAATTTAAAAACATTGGCTTCTAAATTGTCATCTATAACTCAAAATTTCCCAAAATTATAAAATTCCTCTTATACAGCTTGAAATGTCGTTTCGAACAAGTCCACTTTTTGTTGATTTTCCGGAAAATTAACAAACCTATTGGATGATTTCTTGAAGATTTGACAAGCTGTTTTAATTCACCAACGAATTTACCAAAATTTCAAAATTTGATATTTAGCCTCGATTACTTGAATTCCCTATTTCGAAAATACAACACTTCATCGAACTTCTGCCGTTTTCCATAATTTTCCGGAAAATTTCTTTCTTATTTTGAAAGCTACTAATATAAACTGAGTTATAGAAGGAAATTTTTAAACGCCACACCTCTAAATGTTCGATAACTCAAAATTTTCACATTTTTCAAAATTCTAAATTGTCTGTTATACAGCTTGAAATGCTCTTTCGAACAAGCCCAAAAGCTTGAATTTTGATTGAAAAATCAACGAGAAATCATTCGTCAAAGTTTGCTTTTTTACCGAATTCTCCAGTCCCTTAAGGTAGATAATTTTGTCTTCTTTGATTAATAAAAAATAAAAGCTTCAATATTTACCAAAAAATTCATTGAAATCTGTTTTAATAATAAATCGATCTAAATTTCAACTTACCGCAATGTATTTTTGTTTTGAATAGAAACATAGACCGATGTTATTCCATAAAGCGACCGAATCTTGATTATATGACACTGCAATTTTGTATTTAGTCAAAGCAACTTCATGTTCATTATATGACTGTTTTAGTAACCAGAACACAACAAACAAATGTATTAATCAAACAAATAGGATTGATGTGTAATTATTACCTGTGTAATACAACCAAGTCCTAATAGAGCTTTCGGTGATGTCGGTTCTAAAGCCAATGCACAACTCAATCGATCAAATGCATTCTGAGTTTGTCCAATTTTCAGATATAAAAGACCCGATTCTGTCAGCATATTAACACTATCCTGACAGGATCCTAGAAAAAGCCCTTTTTTATCAAATGTGGTAATTATAAAGTCTTTTATTATAATGAAAAGTATGCATTTGTGGAGCTTTGTAATGTTAATCAACTTTACATACAAATGTAATTTATTATTTAAATGGAATGATGCTTCAAAAGAGGCGAAAATCAGGCTTTAAATTCCACAATAAAGTTGTAATGTTATCAACTCTAAAAGCTGTAAAAATTGCGAATACCACGAATCGAATTTTTATATATTCTGTAATTTTATTTCATTTCTTTATCAAATTTATTAAAACCGATTTAATTTAGAAAACCCGCAGTCCACATATGGCGTACATATTTTATTAAATATTGCCGTATAAACTGGATTCAACGATAATTTTCGAAAATTCCTTGGCAACCGATTGTCGAAATGCAGTCGCCATAATGCGACCATACTCATTAAATATCCGCAATAAACGGGACAATTTCGCCCGTTTTTAAGCCCCACGTACTGCCAGATTGGAGCCGAATTCCTCACAAATTCAGACATCAATCTGTATCTGTGGCTTTGTAGTTCAGAAGAGATGGAAATAACGTGAGGAATTCCAAAGAATACGCCCAAAATCAATTAGATTTTAAATCTTCAAAACAATAGCCGTTCGTTAACAGAAAAATTTGATTCGACTAACAATAAGAAACAGCTTAATGGAGTTATATAGACTATAAGTCACTTTAATTTATTAAAATAGTCGAATCGATAAAACGACTATTAAATGTTTATTATAAATTTTATAGCGACAAATAAAACTGGTGAATTATTTTATTGTGTACTCTATCAAATTCCACCTTTTTTGACTATTGCTGTATTCATAAAATGTCAACAAAATCGAATCAATTACGAAGAAAAAACATTAAAAATCCAGTGAGATTGCTTCCGTTATGTTGGAAGTGAAGAGAGATTTTGTACATATTTGTTGACTTTGCATTTTATTAAATTTCCATTGTACAAACAGCAAATAGCGAATATCAATAGAGAATAAAATTATTTATTTACTCGTACACTTTTGTTGTAGCTAGAATCGGGGGAAATTTCCGTTTTTTATTTCAACCCACTTTCTAATGTGGTGTTATTGAAAATTTAAAAATAAACATTCTAAAAACGTAACAACAATGATTATGCTAAATACTTTTCTACATACTCAATAGCAGCGTTAGATACAGAAATGGCACCATTTATATCGCCCTCTCCCATGAGGATTCTCATTAAAAGTCTATAAGCTGCTTCCTGTTTACCTAATTGTACAGCCTTCTGGGCATACTCCTTCGCCTTACCAATATCGTGCAATTTCACGAAACATTCACCTAATTAAAACGAGAAAAATCACCAATTCGACTGTTAATTTGTAGTCTCACCGATATTGAAGTCAATTTGCCAGTCTGGATGGCTCAAAGCGACACGTTCAGCCTCCAAATAAGCCTCCAATGCCAGCCGATATCGATGCATATCAAATCTTGAACGAATTCGAGTATAATCAAAATAATAAATAAATATCGACTTACAAACATCGGGCGACTTGTTTTATGTTTTCCGGATTTGATGGATTCAATTTCATACAAGTTTGAAAGGCGTCCAATGCATCTTGAATGCGGCCTTCTTCGCGACATATCAGACCCTATTCGATTATATTTCGAATTAATTTTTGTACAAGTCAACAATAACATCGTTGATACGATCAATTAAATAAACCATTAAAGAGCTTGTATTTATCTTTAGTTTTAAGTTTATTAGTTCTTAAAGATCGAGAAATTGTTGGTTGTTAAAGACAAGATTGTAGATAAAACGCACAAAATATCTTGAGAATAATCGGATAACACAGATAAGATTTCTATTTAACTAGAACAGCTTTTAGAGAGATTCTTGATTCAATTCGTTTATTTTTCTCCACTTTGAAGCTGTTCTGAAAGCGTACAAATTAATATTTTTCCATAATTAACCAAATAATAATCGATTACGTTTCATGTAATTATGATTAAAGTACAACTTCTTACAACAACTTATCCCCATTTCTAATCTACTAAATCAAGGTCCGAAACTAATGCAAGTTACCCCCAATTATCCCTAATGGAAGTTAATCAATCAAACCGCCAATAAAGCAAAATTGGGCAGTTTCCATACAATCGTGTTATTGAGTAAATTTGGTGGATGCGCCGATTTTGGATGAATCCCCCGATTACCTGCGAATAGTAGGCGAACTCATTCCGGCCGCAACTTTTCTTAATTTCGTTCTTTATCAATTCTTTACAAGCCGCAATTTCGCCACGTACCCGCTGCAGATGTATCAGCCAGTTCAATTTTAGTACGGAATTCGGTTCTGTTATTGCCATATTAGTATTCGGCAGTCCTTGGGGACGTTTTATTAAAAAATTGTTGAATAAATTTATTTAAAAAAATTCAAATTATATCGACTTACGTGTGTTTGTATTTTGTACATTTTCGCTACCATTCACCGAATATGAAGCCATTGATATGCGGGTATACACGCCAATATTGCATTGTTGTAATGCTGGTTGCCTGGCTACAAATTGTCGTACAAATTGTCAGTTTATAAATCAATGTTCAAATTGTGTATGATTTAATTATTTAGCACAATTTTCTTTTTATTTTCGTTTTGTTTTTGGAAATAATCAAGTATGATTACGTAATTATTATAATGTTGTTTTAATTAATTAGTTGTTGATGTTAATGGTAATCAAGGTGGCTTTGTTATTCAATTGTTTGTTAATATTATGGTGGTTATGAGCGTTTTGATAAGAATTTTGATAAGAAATGGATACTGGTGGCAATATTGGAATGTTAATGACAAGAACACAACGTTTAATATTGGGATCATTTATTTTAATTTTAGTTGATGTTATTTGGGTGTCATCATCGGAATTAACCAAAGTATAACCTATAATTGTTCATTTGTTTATTTTGTTTTTTCGAAAATTTCAAATTTAATTATAATAATTTGTTTTTAGTTTATCTACAGCGATGAAACGTTCGAGAAGCCGTTCTTCTGTACATATGTAAAGACTTCAATGTTTACAATATATTTGTTGGGTTATTTATTCTGGCCCCCATTGAAAGATAATTGTACAACAATAACAACAGCAAATCCGGCAAATTACACGGTCCTCGATCCGGATCAAGATGATGAGAATTATTATAATAACGCCGAGATTAATAATCATTTGAGTAATCCGATTTTTGTTCCGGTAAAAGCATCATCGTCAACTGCAGCCGAATTGGATCGTAATTCCGGTACGGAAAGTGATGATTCATCGGTACGTTCGGTGCGTTTTAATAAATTAGCCGAAGTACGCCATATGTCTGAGAATGATGCTACTGAAGCATTATTAGCACGTCTATCCTATCAAGCTAGTTTAAGAGCTGGCGAATTGGCCAAACGAGCTGCATCCAAATTGCCGGTATTTCGTATCGCTAAAGTTGCTTTCGTGTTCTGTCTTTTGGTAATATTTCAATTTAATTATAATATCGATAATTATATTTTAGAATTTTAGTGGTTTTTGGCTAATTATACATACCAAGTGGCATTATCACAGACTGAAGCCGGTATCGTTAATGTCCTATCATCAACTTCGAGTTTGTTCACATTGATTTTGGCCGCTTTATTTCCATCAAATCAATCCGATAAGTTTACGTTATCGAAATTTGTTGCTGTAATTTTGAGTATTACTGGAATTGTAAATTTATCGATTTGTTTCGATTTTGTTGTAATTTTTGTTAATTTTCAGGCTTTAGTTAGTTTCTCTGATATATCGTTGGAATCTCAAATACCGTTAGGGGCTGTATTATCGTTACTTAGTGCGTTATTTTATGCAATTTATTTGGTGTTTATACGGAAGAAAGTCGATCATGAGGATAAAATAAGCATTCCATTATTTTTCGGTAATACAATGATGTTTAAGGGGCCGGAAAATGGAATTTTCAATTAAGGATTTCTTTTTTATTTTTCACTCAAAATTCGATCATTTCCAAATTTTCAAAATATTCAAGGAACTTACCGATCGGTAGTTTTCTGAAAACTAACAAAAAATGGACTTTTTATACAATTTTAAAGCTAGAATTGAAGGAATTTTGTTAGGTATTTTTATCTGTTAAACATAATTGTCTTTCACCAGTTTTTTCAGATTGTAGACGATTCTATGACCCTTAAAATTATTCTATTGTTGTCCGAAAACCTTGCTAATTTTCCTGGGAGAGCTGTTCAAATGAAATACGATTGCCAATTGGTTGGCCTATTAGAAGTTCTAATTGATGAAAGATTCTGAAATTTGGTATTCACCCGTTTTTCCACCTGAACTACACCTGGAAAATATTTTCGTTGTTCTATCAACCCCCGGTGTATGGGCTAGTGCACCCTAATTTCTTATTTTAAATGGAATGGTATATTTTTTATTCCATATTTAGATTCTATGATGAAAACGAAATGAACTTTGATAACATGACCTATGGTATAGCGTTAATAGTTTTTCAGGAATTTCGACTTTTTTTGAAAATTTTGATTTTGTAGTGTTTGATTGAAAAATTCATATGTTTGAAGATATCGTTGATAGATAATCCAAATTAGGAACTCGAATAGTCTAAACTATGTACTTTACGCCAGATTTTACAGAAATGAATTATCTTTCAGCGTTTAGTCGAAATGAATTTTTCTTTCAGCCGATTTTCAAAACGCAATATCTTTCTTATTTTAAATGGAATGGTATATTTTTCTTTACACGGTTGGATAGAGAAAAAAATTCTGTATCAAATTGTATTAGCATTCCCTATACTTATCGCTAATAGTTTTTCAGTTATTTAAGATTTTCAATTTTCAATAGTTTTCTCCCCAGTCTGAAACTGACTGTTGTTTAGTTGGCTATGACTTAATAATTGGTCTATAAAGAAATGCATAGGAGGCTTAGCAAAATGACATTAACTGTCACATTTGAGGTTAACTATGATTATTTTCGATGTTTTTTCAGCGATTTCAGCTAATTTTACATGAAAAAAAATCCAATTAATTTTAATTTAATTACTTGTCAACTTCTTCTATGATTTTTCAAATAAAAAATATAAAAATAATTAATTATTTAGATGTTAATTGTAACAGAAGGTTGTTTCTCCAAGCCTACTATGTTTTAGTATTTCGTTTCAGGGGGTAAATGATTAAAAATCGAAAATCTTAAATAACTGAAAAATTATCAAGAATAGGTATAGGGAATGCTAATATCATTCGATGCAAAAATTTTTTCTCTCTATCCAACCGTTGTGAAGAAAAATATACCGTTCCATTTAAAATAAGGAAGATATTGCGTTTTGAAAATTGGCTGAAAGAAAAATAATTTCAGCTAAACACTGAAAAATAATTTAATTCTATAAAATTTAGCGTAAAGTGCATAGTTTGATCTATTTGATTTCCAAATTTGGATTGTCTAGCAATAATACTTTCCGAGATATGAATTTTTTAATAAAACACTACAAAATCAAAATTTCAGAAAAAACTCAAAATTCCTGAAAAACTATTAACGCTAGACCCTAGGTCATGTTATCAAAGTCTATTTTATTTTTACCATAAAATCTAAATATAGAATAAAAAATATACCATTCCGTTTAAAATAAGAAAGTAGGGTGCACTACCCTATACACCGGGGGTTGATAGGATAACGAAAATATTTTCTAGATGTAGTTCAGGTGGAAAAAACGGCGGGTGCATACCAAATTTCAGAATCTTTCATCAATTAGAACTTCTAACACCTATACAGAGTGAGCCAAGTGGTTGGCCTATTAAAAGTGTACGTTCTTTTTCCATTTGAATTAACTAAGAGGGTCCTTGGAGGTCATTTTACCAAAATTTGAGCCCCGTAGCTCATCGGCAAGTTGGTCAAAAAACGTTCGTTTCTTACCTTGTCGGAATTTTAAAGAATGAGTTACACATAAATGACTCAAAATGACCAAAGAATGCTCCCAAAATTGATTTTTTGTCATTTTTCTCCATTTTATTCTTGAATAGGTAGAAATATTTTGCATTTATTCCAGAATACAAGGAGAAAAATTGATAAAAAAATTGTGATGTCTGAGTCATTCTGAGTTGTTTCCAAAAGTAGCATTAGTAACTAGAACGAGCGTTTTTGACCAACTTGCCGATGAGCTACCAGGTTCAAATATTGGTAAAATAATCTACAGATCCTCCTATAAATCCTTGAAATGTTTTTCTAAATTAGTAAGCCCAAGTATTTAAATTTTGTGTGAAATTAAAAGAGAAATTATTAAGATTCCACTTTTTGTCCGAGTTGTGGCCCCTTTATTATACTTTTAACCGTTGTAATTATTATAAATTTTAGGTTTTGTTGGATTATTTAATTTAATTTTATTATGGCCATTATTTTTCTTTTTACATTTTAGTAAATTAGAGATTTTCGAATGGCCAACACGCGAACAACTATTCTATTTATTATTGAATGGTATCTTGGGTACTGTAATTTCTGAAGCTTTATGGCTATGGTTAGTAGTCCAATTTATATAAAATTAAATAATTAATTTATATTTTAATAGGGGTTGTTTTCTAACATCATCACTACTCGCAACAGTAGCAATCAGTTTAACAGTACCAATGACAATGTTTACTGATGTTTTATTGAAAAAAGTTGCATATCCTGTATTATTTTATACAGGTACAATACCAATGTTTGTTGCATTTATAGCTGTCACAGTATTGTCACATTATGAAAATTGGGACCCTATATTCGATATTCTACGTTGTGCCTATTTGAGTGTATGTCGTCGGACACGTTTTATACGGTACGTAAATAAATATCGTAATTCTCACAATAAACTGTGACTGTGTGAACGTAGGTCGGTTTCTTGATTCGACCGGTTGTCGGTAATATAGATTACTATCGTAGTGATGGATGAGTCGATTGAAATAAGAAGCAGACCTACGTTCATAAATCCACAGCTTGCTGCATATCAAAATTATTAAATAATTAAATTACAGCTCGTCGGAGAGACCATCCGAACAGACAGAGGCCCTAATTGGTATTAATAACGGTGAACATGAAGCCTAATTTTTATATTAGACATTATTCTACTCTTATTCACTTATACTACATACAAATAAATCATGGTGCTTCGTATTTAAAATAATAATAAATTAAAAAAATTAAAGTATACTATGTGATGAAATATTTGAAGTTTTTTGAAGATTGTGATCTGGCATTTTAGTGACTTATAGCTCTATTAACCTATACATATATTTTTTTCAATTGTTAGTAAACAAGAAACAAGAGAAAATTAAACGTACGTGTCTAATTGTAACCTGTAAGTGTGGTAGACTTTGTATGGGATACAATAAATAAAATTATAGATCTCAACTATTTATAGAGAACACTCGTTACTCTATTATTCTATTCTTGTAAATAAAACAGTAATGGGTGGTCCTTTAGTTAGTTGAGATATCCCAATTGTATCCTTCAATTCAATATTTTAGACAATATTTATGGAATATTGTTGCGAAAATTGTTTATTTTATGTTTATGATCTCTCAATACATAAATGGTATACATTGTTTGAAATATTATATTAATAGTAAAACATTCCAATATATTTTTAATATTGAAATCAATCTAAATAATTATTGAATATTCATATTTATAAACTGAAAATCATAGATTTGTTGTAGATTAGCCAACATTTATATTAATCACGATCAAATTGTGAAATAAATCGTACTGAATGGAAACAATTTTAAATTTCCCGCCATTAACATCTAGGGACTTTATTTTTTTAACAATTGACATCTATTAGAAAACACGTGAAATATTCAAATAAAAAAATTAAACCAATTTGATAGCGTAATATTATTATTTAAAGTGGAATTTATGAATAAATTAGTTATATTTCGATAATTACGGTTAATTTGGGTAGATTTATGGAATAAAATTGCCGCCATCTATGCGATTTTCGCCGAATTATTTGTGACATTTTGTTATTAGGCTCAACATGGCCGCCACAAGTTTTGTATATTGTTTATTATTAATTTTAATAATTTATAGAAGTACAGGTAAATTACGATTTATTAGCAAAATTCCAATAATTATATCCTTATTCCAATTGAAATTAAAATAATTGTATTTAATTGTTGTAAATTTGATTAAATCACATTTTAATGTTGCTTGTACAGGTGAAGTAAACAATAAACCACATTTATTGAGAGATGATACAAATAATGACGATAATGATGATGATGATGACGATGACGATGATGACGATATTGACGAACCACCTATCCATTCAACAAATAACGAATTCAATCGATATTCGAAAGAGAATCGTTTAAATCACGAATGGGATAATGGTAAACGTTATAAATGCCATTCGTGTGATTCTCCCACATGTTCGAATCCTATCGTATGTACCGGAGCGATACAATGTTGGAAGGCACGTGTCCGGGAGAGTTCTGGCGAGGAACGGGTAACTAGAGGCTGTACAACTGTAGCCGAACAATTACCATTAATCTGTCGTACACCGTCGTTTTCTGGACAATATAAACGACATACTAGCGGCCAATATCAAGTCGATTGTTGTACGGGTGATTTCTGTAACGATGGTGATTTCCCTGAATTACCACCGTTGTATAAAGAGAATCTAAATACGTACAACGATTCAATTGAGTATATAATGAAGATGTTGGCGGCTGTATTCGGACCGGTCTTTGTTATTGGTCTATTAAGCATAATTGTTATCTATTTTATGCGCCGTATTCATCGTAGGAAATTGTGTAATGAAAGCCGTTTAGATCCCGAACAATACTATGCGTCTGATGATCTATTAAGAGCGACAGCAGCCGGTGATAGTACATTAAGAGAGTATTTGGAATATTCATTAACTTCAGGTAGTGGTAGTGGTTTACCTTTATTAATACAGAGGACAATGGCCAAACAGATATCACTAGCTGAATGTATCGGTAAAGGTCGATATGGGGAAGTCTGGCGGGGTGTATGGCATGGTGAGAATGTTGCTGTGAAAATTTTCTTTTCCAGAGATGAGGCTAGTTGGAAACGTGAAACAGAAATCTATAGGTTGATTATTTTTTATTAAAATTAATAATAAATTTAATTTGTATTAATTTTCAGTACAATTCTACTTCGCCATAATAATATACTCGGTTATATTGGTTCAGATATGACATCACGTAATTCCTGTACACAATTATGGTTGATAACACATTATCATCCATTGGGTAGTTTATATGATCATTTAAATCGTACAACTTTAACACATCAACAATTATTAAGATTATGTTTATCGATAACAAATGGTTTAGTTCATCTACATACGGAAATATTTGGAACACAAGTACCATTATTTTATCTATTATTGTAATTTATAATTGAAATTTGTAATTTAAGGGTAAACCAGCTATAGCACATCGTGATATTAAAAGTAAAAATATCTTGGTGAAAAATAATGGAGTTGCATGTATAGCTGATTTTGGTTTGGCTGTAACACATCAACAGGCCACTGATAAATTGGATATTGGTCAGAACCCTAAAGTGGGAACTAAACGATATATGAGTCCTGAAGTTTTAGACGAAACGTTCGTATTTTTTATATTGAAATACGAGGTATATACCGTGAATTAGATCAATTTAAACAGTCACTTAAATTAGCTTGAAAAGACTCCTTTAAAGCTTAAAAATGCTGATAAAGAGAACGTAGGTCGTAGTTTAATACAAAAATCAATTTTCTGAAAACTATTCTGTATCTGTTTTACTCAAATGGGTCAGCTCTTACGATTTGATGACTGATTTGAAAAATATTAATTATTTAGAAGAAACTCCCTAGAGATTTGAGCAAAATTTGACCCACGTAGTCCATCGGAAAATTGGCCAAAAAACACTCATTTCAGCCGATATTGCGGTTTTCTGAAAAACGTTACACATGGAATGATTCAATAATGATTATAGCTTTGATTTTTTCGGTTTTCTCCACTTTATTCTGAAATTAGTTGAAATGTTTCGCCCTAATTCGAAAATAACGAAGAAAAATGAATCACTGAATCATTTGGTGTGTCCAGCTCGGTTTAAGAAATCAAAATGAGTTTTTTAATCAACTTCCCAACGAGCTACAGGGTTTAAATAATCATAAAATAATCTCCAATGGTTCTTTGATTACTTAAAATATTTTCTAAATCGCTCATCAAACTATATTTTCTTCTGGCGGTATATACCTCGATTTAATTGATGAATCAATCTAAGAAATGGATATTTTAGTATACGTACAGATTACTTCGACTCGTACCGCCGTGTTGATATTTACTCATTAGGTTTAGTTTTATGGGAACTATGCCGAAGGACTGTTAGTAATGGCATAGTTGAAGATTATAAACCACCATTTTACGATGTAGTGCCTAATGATCCTAGTTTTGAAGATATGAGAAAAGTTGTTTGTGTTGATCAACAACGACCAAATATACTCAATCGATGGACAAGTGATCCTGTAAGTTTTATTTTTCCAAATTTATTTTTAATGATAATTAAAAATGTATTTGTAGGTATTGAGTGTGATTGCGAAATTGATGCGCGAATGTTGGCATCAAAATCCTAATGTACGATTGCCGGCGTTGCGTATTAAAAAGACATTACTTAAAATGTACAGTGGTGATAATGTTTGTATAGAAGATATGGAGGTTTGTGTGTGACCATTAATGTTTAATAGTAAGAATTTTACTCAATTGTTGAGATTTTTATAATTTTTTGATTTCGTTTCGGATTTTGAAATTTTCTTTTTTTAGTATTAATTAATGTGCCAAATTCTATCACAAAAAACTAACTGAACAAGAACCTCACAACATAAGCCATTATTTACAAGTGCAAATTTTTATTTTATACAAAGACAGTATTATAAGTTTATTTTTTATTTTTTTGTTTATTTTTAGTTTATAGCATGAAAAACTAAAGTGCCATTTTTTATAATAAACCACCAATAATGATGACGATAACACTTACTACAGCGACTAACAAATTAAATTTAATACTTTAGTTTTAAAAGAATAACGGGCAATAATAGGACGCCATTAATTGTTGTGTTCAATTTGATATTGTTTTAATTGTTGTAAGTGTTATTTTAATATAAGAATTGACAAATTATTTTAGTGATTTGTTCGATATTTGTAAATACTTTATGTATTTATATATCTTTAATCATATCTGTTGGGGAAAACTGCCAGAATTTCCTTGTTAGGATTTTTGTGAAATTTGAAGAAAATGTTGGCAGTTTTTCGTTGTTCTCTTTAGGAAACAATATTGATAATAATAAAAGAAAAACATGAAAGAAATGTTTAAATAGTAACAGATTCATATCAAAATTTATTTATCAATTTTATGATCTTATAAAAAATGCTCACCACCATCATAATCAATCAATAATCAAAAAATAAAATTTAATTATTAGTTTCCATTATATTCATTTGTATATATAAAAAACAAATCATTTATGTATGATCTTTTAAGCAATATATTAAGTTTTCATTTGAGTATCCATTTTTCAATTCCAAAACCTGGGTTAATTTCAGGTAAATCAGATAGACGACTGATTGTTTATTAGCTTTATTATTTCGTCAAATTTGACCAAAATTAGTACGTATTTTTCAATTCATTGCATCAATGAAAGTGGTAAATTATGAGATTCGTCTTTTCGTAAATTGAACATTTTACGCCTACATAGGAACTTAATTTCATCTAATGTTGCTTTAGAAAAGATGAATTTTATAATTTTAACTCAAAATATTTACAAATAGCTTCGATAATAGAGTAATTCGCTTATTTTATGTTTGATATAATAGATATTTTTTTAATAGTTTAGGTAATGGTAGTACCGAGACTGCTCTCTTTGGAATTAGTGCCAAAATTGCATCACGACAAGCCGCTTGTAATGTAGGAACTGTAATTGGAAAAAAATCGAATTATTTGTTATAATTTCGGTGGGATTGCCGCAATTACCTCCGTACAATTGAACGATTCGTACTTTTTTTCGTAGTGCCATAAACATCAACAACCACATATAACGGTGAATTCATGTACGGTATATTTTTAACGCAAGCACCCTGATCTTCACCGTTAATAATATAGTGCATATCAGCCTTCTTTTGATCTGTCGGTAAATACATAACGCCGATCCGACTGCCAACATCCGTCGGTAAAATATCGTCTTTATTAGGCCGTGATGGTCTCAATAAACTCGTCGGTATATTCCCGAAACGTGTCCTCAACGAATCACTTTCACATTTCTTTTTTAAATGATCACAATTATTCAGATTTCTAACAGTCTTCGATTCGAACGCTTTATTGTGCGCTTTACTAATACCATAAACCCAAGACGAACCATCATTGAAATTGTTGATCAAATCGGGTAGAGCGTACTGGGGCATACCGCCTTGTTTGTGGATAATTAGCGGGTTCAATTGGGTTAAACCGAGACGCATATGACCGCTCCAGCCGCGTTCGTTCGCTTCAATTTCAACGAGGAATATCTCGCCGGGCGCCAGCGGTTTTTCGCTGAATGTTAAACCGTTGGCGAAGCTCTTTCGACGATAGGCTACAGTGTTGTCTTCAGTTAGAACGATATTGTCGCCGTGATACGGATGAAATCGGGTTATTGTGCTGCGATTTGGGGTTAATACAGGCGATGGAGTAAAATTCGATGAAGCCATTATTCATTTAATTGTATTTTTATTCTAATTAGAATTGTATTTGATGAAAGTTGTTTGACAACTGTCAAATTCAAGTCTGACAGCTGTCAAACCAGCTCTACCAACCTTATATTTAGTTACTAGTATTTCTTATAAAATGCTTTTTGAGTATTATAAATATTAAAAATATTGTTTCTAATCGACGTTAATTCGAAAAATACTGTAAATATACAAACAATGAGCTTCGAAAATAATTATTTTTAATAAATTGAAATTGTTAGTGATTTTCGTGACGTCAAGTTTACTAAAGTGTCAAAATTTGTCAATGACAGCTTGATCTAGTATACTCAATCAAACTCTACGGTGTATTAACCAAATTGATTATAAATACTTAAAAAATATAATCAACAATTATTTCTAATATCACAATTAATAAATATGTAATATTAATATTCTATCACAATTTCTAGTTGATATGATTTAAATTTATCAAATTTTCGTCAATACGGTAGAAATTTTGGCAGACTATATCCAGATTGTTGACATAACCTAACTTTTTATTGTTGCGGTTTACGTTTTAAAGCGTTTTCTTTAAAAACTTTGGAAAAATGATCGATACAGCGGCTAAAATAGTCGCCCCTACTGTCGAACAATTAAATTCGGATCGTATAACTCAAGTATTTATAATTTTATTTATTTCAACCGAATATTATAATTTTACTTTCAGCTCGCGGAGAAATATTGGGGGCCCCATTCTTTGGACAATCATTGCGACTATGAGCCTAGTATTATCGAGGATATCTACCAACAGGACATACGTGGCAGCAAGTAATTTTTATTTCATTTTATTTCAATGATTGTGGTAATTGTTTGTAGTTTTACAATACGAAGAATAATGGTCCTGGAATTTAGTCAATATTTGGAGAATTATCTGTGGCCTAATTATAGACCTGGCGCTTCGAATGCACATATGTTATCAATTGTGATTATGGTGAACGAGAAATTCCGTGAACGCGTCCAAATATGGCACGGTTTCCGGAAGAATTCCCAATATTTCGGCGATTTTTTCCAACAAGTTTTACAAAGTCTACTAGAGGACGAATTGGTTGTTAATCTACAAGAACAAACAGCGTTACTTGTATTTCTAAACCATTGTTTTAATAGTATGGAAGAACAATTGTGTCGCGATCAAGTTAAACGTTTAGTATCGTTATCGATGTGGGTATCGTTACAACCAAATAGACGTGACGAAGAATTCCGGAAACACCCAAAATGGAAGAAATATTGGAAGGCGATACAGAAGAAAGATAAAAGCGAGGAGAATCAAGAGAGGTTGTTGTTTGAACGGACGTTTTTGCATCGTTTAATGTTGAAATTTATGAAAATTCTCGATACAATAACCGAAGATGGAATCTGTCCATCAGATAAAGTTGTAAATATTTCGTTTTATTAACGATTTTGCTGAAAATAATCGATTTCAGGTGCATTATTGCGAGCGATTTTTGGAGTTTATCACCGATTTAGAGGCTCTACTACCGACTAGACGGTTCTTCAATACGGTCCTTGATGATTGCCATTTAGTCGTCCGGTGTCAATTATCGAATTTAGTTAAGAGGAAAGAAGGGCATTTATTTAAACAAGTAAGTAAAAGTAGAAATAATTTATTATTAAGTACGATAAATTTAAGAGCTGCTCGAGTTGCGATAATTAAAAAAAATGAGTATTTCGGATTAATGTATTCCGGTATTCATAGCGGTCATTTCATCGCCCCATTCCGTTTCCGGTTCAGGTTGGCAACATTGACAATAACAATTCTTATAACAACAGGTTTTTTTGATCAAATACGAAACGTGTTTTTGATTGAAAATGCAAATATAGAAAATTAACGGCCCTTGAAACGCATTCACGACAATATAACAATTCGTAAGACCGTCGAATTTAAAGAATGACATCAAAAAGAATATCCATGTTATTGTCATTATTATCAATAATAAAAAGAACATTCGAAAGCTGAAATATTTAACGGTTAATAGAAAATGTAGTTGGCGATATTGGAAAGTACCTGTGTCGTAATTTATGATGAATCCTACCATACGTATGCATTTTATTGATCGTTTTTAAAGTTGTTACAAAGAATAATATGTCGATTAGAATTGTGAAAGCTACTGGTACAAAAAATATGATAATTCCTAGAGAACCTGAAATGGTATTAGTTTATTATTATTATTATTATTTTAAATAGTTACCAATTTCTTCTTGTTCGGGTTTCAATTTCGAATCGGTTTGCGGATAATCCATTGTAAAATGCGCAAAAACCGCCAATATACCCAAAATTAAAGTACAAGACCATGAGTATATTGAATAATAACAATATTTCTTACCATCGGTAATCCGTAAAAAAACATTTCTAGATCTGGAACAATTCGAGAAATAATTGTTTATTTCAATATTGTATTATTACTTGAAAGTTTTCCAAATATAGTAGCCGAGACTGCTGAGCCAGAAGAAAGCACCCAATATGCTTATATAACAGATGGTTTCTAAAATTTATAATTAAATAAAAATCTGTTAAAATCAACGTTTTTACCGGTAATAATCCGGCTGATATGGCTGTTAAAAACGGTCAATAATCGAATTAAATCCGCAATTTGGCCGAGTATTAAACATAAACATAATGTTGTTATAATATTCCCAACGAGATCCCGTAATGTTGGCATAATAAAATAAACAATAGCTGTTATCGATAAGCATATAATTCCCATCAAATGGGTTATAGGGTTGATGATATTTCTCAAAAGGAATTCGGTGGTTGTCCAATATTGTTCGTGATCTGGGGCACAAACCCAAGCAAATTCGCTAATCATATTATCGTCAACTTTCTACAATTTACAAGAATTATTCCAATTTTATCATCCATCAAATTCTACCTTATCTAAACAATATTTTCCACCATTATAATCGTGATAGATTGAACTTTTACCATCGTTACTAATCAATTGGATTTCTAACGAATCTTCTTCACCTGGTATTTTATGGTCGAAATAATGCCTCAATATACCATTGGGTAATAGGCGTAAACGATCAGTTAAGTTTTGATTGTGGTAAATTGGCCATGGTTGTTTTGGACCACAATCCGGTAGACCTGTAGCGATACTATACAAAACATTACAATTATTCTATTATTAAAATTGACTTACGTATAATTGATTTGGATATTAGTATTGCCTTTTTCGGTGGTAAAAATCGGCTTCCATACGGTCTCTTTAGTTTCATCAATATTTGTACAATAATTATCGATATAGATTTGATTGATACCACAACATTTATTAATACGTACGATAGTTTCCGATTTTATTGTCGTTAAAATTATCGCTAATATAAGGACGGATTGTTTATTGTTTATATTGTTATAAATTTTAACAGTCATTTTTGAGGTTATGTTGCGAGATTCTTTAATAAAAGTAAATAACACTTAAATTTCCATAATTTTCAACAAAACAACCTTGAAATTTGATTATTTACGTGTTAATTTGTTATTAATCATCGTATTTTCTTTAAATTTTATTCTTTATCCAATTCTACAAAAATATCACGTATTTAACTAAATCTTACACACAATTTATGTTTTAGTCTTTGTTTTGTGATAAAATTTATTAAATATTTTATTGATTTGTCATCAACAAACATTCATTCACCGTTTTTATCGTCATCATCATCATCATTGTGGTGTAAAAGGGTATTATAAATGTATTTCCGTTGGAGTCTCCCCACTTGGTTTGTTAAAAGTCTGCTCACCTTTCCTTTTATCTATAAAATTATAATACAAGTATACAATCTTATTGGTATATTTCAATAATAATCAACGGAAATACGTAATTTCCTTAGATAAACGAAAAATAAATAATTTAACAATTATTGATTTTATTCGTTTATTTTACTTATAATTACAGTTTGTATAGTGGATCGAATTTTCTAGTAGTTTGACTAATTGTGCCAATTATAAGTTCAAATATAAACAATTATAAAGACTTTCTTAAGAATCTATAAGAATAAATGAAATCCATTGAGTTTACCTAAATACTAATTTCGAATTTATCTAATTTTCCATCAAAAAACCATTTAGTATAATAAAAGTGATAATATCCGATGAACCGATCGTAAACATTCGCATTCCTCTTGTTATTTGGCCATATTCTGTAACTTTGTAGATCCGTTACCATGGCAACAATCTCCTTGAATTACTTAAATTAATCAATGAAATCGAAATTGAATAATTATCAAGGACGTAATTAATCTAATCGATACCGATTGATTACAAATTGAAGACTTAAAAAATCCATATTAACATCGCATTTGTACAAAATTGATACAAATTAATACAAATTATACAGGATGATCCAGAATGACTGAATGTGCCGCTTTCTTTATACCGCTGTAAAACAAATTTTTGCCGCTTTTCATTTATTCTGATACATATTAAGGTCAATGGCGTACTGTAAATCTATACTGTAAACCATCTAAACATAACCTGCGTTTTTCAAATAATTATTTTGAATTTAGTAGGTCTAGGAACATTTTTTTATTTGTAAATAGCTCAAAAATGAATAATATAAAAAAATACAATACGACAATACGATCAGAATACGTTGTACGCCACTGATGATTTGTGAAATGTCATTCAAACGTCAAATGTTATTGAAAAGAAACAAGTGATAAAATGACTACGGATTATGCTGACGTCACCTTCAGTCATTCTGGATCATCCTGTAGAATTGAAGAGATATTGTCGTCTTGGTAATGGATCTATAAAAGTTACAGAATACGACTGATTATTTCTACCATAAACAGAAACAGTCAGTTATATTCTCTCTCTTCTTGGCGATTGTTTACCATAACAGTACTTATACTTGTCTCTTTTCAATTATACATAAGATGGAATTGAAAGGAAAGCCATAGAAACTCTAGCATTGTCATAGTAACGAATTGCCAAAAAGTTAGTGAATACGACTGATTACTAATGTTATAATGCCACGATTGTTTCTATAATTAGAACAATATCAACAAAAACAATGTTAATGACTCATGATTATTCCATAGGATATTATCACTTTATTATACCACAAAAATGGTTTTATTCTCAACCAGGAAGGGTTCTTTATCGGTCAAAAATTGGTTAAATTTCGATTAAATCCCCCCTTTTAGCAATTCATTTGTTGAAATTAGAACCAAGGCTGGTCTTTAGCGATTACAGTCCAAGGTCTCGTACAAATAAAGGGCCCTGTCGCACTCAAAAAAATTAAGATAAAATTTCTTGTTTATAATTTTTGCTATATAATTAAATTTAAAGCATGTTTAGGAGGAAATTTGGGGTAATTAAATAAATCCCCAAACAGTATTAGTTCGTTTCGAAAACATTACGAAATTTACTAAAATTTGAGCTTTAAAACCATCAACATCGTATAGTTTATGCTGGAAAGTCGATTAAAAGTGCCTAAATGGTGCCCATTTTAGATTAAACTGCAAATTTTGAATAGAAATTCAAAAACTGATAATTGGAGTCTGTTTTGTGAAAAATTTATGCAAGTATCATCAATTAAGTGGCTTATTGTGGTCAATTTTAATGATTTATGTACATAATTATAAGTAGCATTCAACGCGTGTCAGAACAAAGGTAATTTAACACGTGAAATATGTTCACAATAAAAAATATAAACCGGTTTTTCTAATTAAATATCCATACTAATTTTCATTGTCCTTTACACTACCACCAAAGTCACCAAATCACAATAATATTTATCGATTTAAGACAATTTATAGGTTTTGTTTGTGGATAATAGAATCAAATCAATGTAGGGACACTTGGGATAATTTTCTCTAAATATCCTGGCCCACTTTGATTTGTTTACTGATAATTAAAATTGGACTCATTGTTTTTAGTAATTTCTCTGATTGTTTTTCGAAGTAATTCGATAATAGAAATACGTAAATTAGATGACTAAAAATAATAAATATTGATTTCTTTCTTGCGTAAATGGAGAATTATCATTCAGAATTCTAGTAACAATAGTAAAACAGTGTGAAAGTTAAAAATTTCTTGCAAGTTAGTGTAGGGGAAAACCTGTGGGACATGGTACATTCCCGGCTATTTTACCCAGTATTTCTTAATTGTTTCGCATATTTTGGCCACAATTTCTTGATAGTTTTTGTTAATTTTACGCCCCCACAAGGTTTAAATTTTTAATTTAATTTGATAAGATTTTAATTGTAATAGATTTATTTACAAAAAGAAAGCTACATTGACATATTTTCTACTATCTTGAAATATTACCATAAATTATTTATAATTCGAGCATTTACAATTAAATCTAATACAGTAATTACGTATTTCGTTGGATTAATTTAAATTTGAATTCTTAGGCTTTTTCCGCTTGTTCAGATAGACGAAATTCTTCAACAATTTCGTCACATTCATCGTCAGCTAAAGTTTTCCATCGATTTGGAAACGATTTACCACAAATTGTCCTATCAGCCAAACTTCGAATGACCCGCTTCCTAAAGACAACCAACACTAAAAATATCAAAATACCCTGCGATGCGTTAATCAAATCGGTAATTATCCTGTAAATTAGAAAGGCAATTATTTTTATATTTTTCTATTTAATCGAAAAATTCACCATAAAATATCCATAATAAAATGGATTCGTTCTAGGATTCCTGATAAAACCTCAAAAATCCACGATACACCCATTATAATGAATAATTTTATACATAATTTCAATCTGTAAATAAACGAGTGAGTCAATTTTTAAAATTCGAAAATACGATCTACCTAAATTTCAAAATTTTCGTCTGTTTCTCCTCACATCTTGTAATATCCCTCCACAATACAGCAATAGTCCAACCGAAATAGATAATATTCAAACAAAATAGTATCGTTATGGGTATATAAAAATAGAAAATCTCCGTTTCTGTAGCTGGAAATTTCCGAAAATTAAATTCGATTTAATTACAATTGAATTATGTTACTTTTAAACCAACAACGATGCTCGCCAATACCGGGATTGATGAAATATGAACTACCCGAATGGTGGCCGATTAGAAGTAGGGTGAAAAGTAGTGATGGCCCGCCTAGACCGATACCATAATAGATCAATTTCCAATTTTGATATGTCCATAATGGTTTACTGTAATCAATAATGTTGGTCTAATTGTAGCTAAATTAGCGTAATAATCTTACACAACAGTGCGCCAAATTTGGAATGATAAGAGATTCAACCAAAAGAACGCATAAAAACTAGAAAAATACATCAAATATGCTGTAAATATACAGATGTAACGATTTATTTGCGGTGATAATTGCACAATTGCCAATATTAAATACGTAAGACTCAATCCAGATATTGAATGCAACGTACAAATTCCCTGGAAAACAAAATTTATTATCAATTGGAATAATTGACAATTGCAATTAATCTTAATCATTTATAGATTTGTCTAATTGCAAATAGTTTGATTAATTTTTGAAAAAAAAATGGAAATTCCGTTAGATTACAAGGCCGTCCGGATACATCGCAAATTCACCTTAGAAATTCCTTTCCAAGACTAATTTCCGGTATTTTACATATTTGGCTAGATCTATTCGAAATAATTATGTTTCTATTACAGTTTGCCAATACTGTATTATTGTTAAATTCCAGAAATATTTCAAAAATTTCGTGATTAAACCAATTCTATAATAATTATCTTATAATTACCTGTAAATCTAACAAATCAGGCAATTGTATGTAGACAATTATCGTTAATATTATAAAAACGAACGATATTAGACCTAAAATCGGGTATACAGAAAATTTCCATTCTGTATTATCTGGATCGACACAAATTAAATACGAATCGCTTGTAGAATTTTCAAATCTGGCCACACAATATCTGGAAATTCACTTTAAATTATAATTGTTGAAATCAAAATTAATACTCACAAATCTGGTGATATTAAAGCTTCATTAATGACTAAATTGTCTTGTTCATCGACCTTTACATCGATTTCAGTTGATTGGTTTAATAAATAGGCAAATTCGCAGGGTTTTTCAGGTCGGGTACCATCGATGCATCGTTTATTTTGTAAAATATTATGGCCTTTACAACAATTTCTATTTGCATCAACATTATTAATAAATAATAATGTTAACACGAATATAACACGTTCTGATTTCATCCTATTATTGGATTAAAATTGATGATTATTGATAAAAATTTAGGGTGTGTTAGAGCAATTGTTAGATGTTTAATGCAAAATTGTAATATTCGTTCGATTATATTTAATTTTTGTTTTAAATTAATGACGCCACTTGTTTTTCAAGTTCTACTTATCGTCTATTATTAATGATTGTAATGAATTATATAAAATTAATTTTGACAATATTATCTAATAATTAAAAATAGGACTCACCTAATTAAATTATCAATTCGACACAAATTGCATTATTTTCGTTCGTTCGTTTTATAATTTTAAAAATAATATTCGCATCATCTACTACAAAGGTTGTTTTATAGATAAACACATAAATGTTGTCCAATAGATATCTATTATCAATATAAATTAAAAACAGTCCTACTGGATGTTGATAAAGTTGTGAATTTTGTAAATTATAAAATAAACGAACTGGTAGTCATACTAGCGTACGTACACACGCGAATTCTACCATGAATGGTAGGAAAATACGTGCAAATCTTCACCGTTCTACAACGATGATGATGTCTAGAAAATTTTGAACAAGTCGTAGAAGTAGCAATTATAACAAACCAAATCCGGTTCTTGTTTTACTCCTTTATTAATTCGAAACATTCGAAAACACACAAGAAAAAAACCGATTAATTTGTCGTAAACAATTTTACACGATTAATTATTTAAATAATGTTGTTTTTTTTTTTCAAATTTCTAGTTATTGGAAATGTTGAAATTCTATTCGAGATTTGAAATAAATGATGAAACCGGCGATCCACTAACCGATCACGATATGACTCAAATTCATTACACTAAAATCACATCATTGCAGGTATTTTGAACGAAAATTGCCCAATCGATTCTATCGGTTTTTATTAATTTTTAGAAAGCCGCATTTGCTAAATTTCCCGATTTGAGAAATTTCGCCCTCGCTAATGTCGCCAGTGTTGACACCAGGAAGGCTCTAATGAAACATTTCGGCTCGTTAAGGTAAAATCCTGCAAGATTAACAAATTTTAACTAATTAATAAAATTCCAGTCAAGATAAATTGAAATTGATCGCTAATTATTTGAATTTAATTCCGCCAGTGGACGATGAGAAGAATTTCGAATGGTGTCGTTTCGATGCGATCTTCCTAAAAGAGCTTCTAGTAATTCAATAATTTAATCGAAATTTTTGATGATTGTAATTTTTTAGATATCACGCCACGAACGTCGCGTCTCTCAATTGGAAGCTTTAAACGAAATGCCCCTTTATCCGACCGAGGAGATTATCTGGGATGAAAATATCGTACCGACAGCGTATTTTTCCGGGGAAGGTTGTTTAGCTTTGCCGAAATTAAATCTACAATTTTTAACACTACACGATTATCTATTGAAGAATTTCAATTTATTTCAATTAGAATCGACATGTAAATTAGTTGAATTTAATTAGCGATGATTTATTGATTATTGTTGATTTTAGATGAAATTCGCCAGGATATTGAAGATGCCGTCAGTCGATTATGTCCTTGGTAATTGTTTTTGTTGTTTTAATTTTAATTAATTGTAAAAATTTAGGAAATCGGAGGATGGCGGCGTGTATTGGGGCGGCTGGGCCCGGATGGCTCTACCGATTCTAAATTTCGCCGTTGTTGAAGTCTCCAAACCGAATATCGGTGAACAACGACCTAGCCGTGTCCGGGCTGATGTTACAGTGAATCTCTCTGTAAAATCCGAAATTAAATCGGAATGGGAGAATCTACGTAAACATGATGTTTGTTTTTTAATTACAGTTAAAACCCCCGAATCCTATTGGTATTTTCGTTCGATAATTTCTATTATAATTTAAATTAAACGTTCAATTTCAGGTACAAAGTACGATTATAAACAACCGTTTATACCACAAGTCGGTTTAGAATGTGTCCGTGGTTGTGAAATTGAAGGTATGTTGGATAGTAATGGACGTGTGATTGAGGATGGACCAGAACCGAGACCAGTTTTGCCCGGTGATCAACGAACTTATCGCGTTTGGTTGGATTGTAATCAATATCGAGATGATATGAATCGAACAAATCAAGGACAATATGATGTTTATGAAAGTTTCAATATTTTAATGCGCCGTAAACCGAAAGAGAACAACTTTAAAGCCGTTCTAGAAACAATAAGGGAGTTAATGAATACTGAATGTGTTGTTCCCGATTGGTTGCACGATATTATTTTAGGATACGGCGATCCTAGTGCGGCTCATTATACGAAAATTGATAATCCTATACGGACTATGGATTTTAACGATACTTTTACCAGTATGGATCATTTACTGGCGTGTTTTCCACAGTCTCAAATCCAAATCAAAACGGATAATCCGAGAAAACTACCACCATTCCGGCTAACTTTCGAAGATTTAGGCAATGAAAACGAAAACAATATTGTAGTAGTTGAACCGTACATCACCCCAAAACGTGGACCGTACGATTTCAACAAACCTAAAAAGTATTTTATTGTAATTCTATAATTACAAATAATTTTATTTATTTAATTTTAGAAATACAATCTCGTTCACCGCCACTCAAGTTGAAGCAATCAAATCCGGAATGCAGCCGGGTTTAACCTTAGTTGTAGGCCCCCCAGGTACCGGAAAAACCGACGTAGCTGTACAGATTATATCGAATCTCTACCATAACTATCCGAATCAACGTACATTAATTGTAACGCATTCGAATCAAGCATTGAATCAATTATTCGAGAAAATTGCATCGTTAGATATCGATGAACGACATCTGTTACGTTTAGGTCACGGTGAGGAAGCTTTAGAAACCGAAAAAGATTTCAGTCGTTACGGTCGTGTCAATTATGTACTAGCGAAACGTTTGGATTTATTAATGGAAGTACAAAAATTACAAGAATCGTTAGATGTGAAAGGTGATGTTGCGTATACGTGCGAAACAGCCGGTCATTTCTATTTATATCAAATTTTATCAAGATGGGAGAATTATCAGAGTATTGTACGTCCGAAAAATGATCAACAATGCAAAATCGAACAGATTGATAGCGAATTTCCTTTCCATCGTTTCTTCAATAATGTCCAACCGTTATTTCGTGGTGAAACAATAGAGGAAGATTTGGAAATAGCCGATAGTTGTTTTCGTTATATTGAACGTATTTTTAAAGAATTGGAGGAGTTCCGCGCGTTTGAACTACTACGTTCCGGTTTAGATCGTTCGAAATATTTATTAGTGAAAGAAGCGAAAATTATAGCAATGACTTGTACGCATGCTGCTTTAAAACGTAAAGAATTAGTTGAGATTGGTTTTAAATACGATAATATTCTAATGGAGGAATCGGCGCAAATTTTGGAAATTGAAACATTCATACCGTTGTTATTACAAAATCCCCAAGATGGTTATAATCGTTTGAAACGTTGGATTATGATCGGCGATCATCACCAATTACCGCCAGTGATTAAAAATATGGCTTTCCAGAAATATTCGAATATGGAACAGAGTTTGTTTACTAGATTGGTACGTTTAGGTGTACCCACGATTGATTTAGATGGACAAGGCCGAGCTAGACCCAGGTAATTTCCGATCAAAAAATATTTAATCCGCGACTCTAAATTCTTATGGTATTTACCAATATTTTAACAATTAATAAAAGGTTTCCTGGAGATTATTTTAGGGAAATTTCAACCTCCTAGCTTATCGTAAAGTTAATTAAAAATGCTCGTTTCTAACAATTTTAGGATTTTTAAAAGTGAGATATGCATGTAAACTGACTCAGAGATATTTAACGTGTGTAACTCGCTTTTGTAAATCACGATATGGTCAGAAATAGGCGATTTTTTGGATTAACTTTCAAACTACAAGGCCCAAATTTCGTTAAAATGATCTCTATAGAGCCCTTCTGTACAAACCCAGATTGGGCAAGGTGGGCAGGCAGGGGGTTTCTGCGCGGACCAATCGCCATTACGTCTTTTTGAATTTTTTAAATATGAAATATAAACACTATTTTTAATAAGCGTTAACTCGCTTATTTTTGCGGATATTGTAAAAATTGGAACACATTTAGAAAGAGCATTTCAAAGTGGGTTTAAGAAGTGTTTTCATTTCAGAAAACTCCAATTGAATTTTGAGTTACAGAGGAAAATTGTGAACCATATTCCTTCGTAAAGTTGTACAATATTTTTAAATTTTCCTCATAACTCAGCCAATGTTGCTTATTTTTCAATGATTTTGACAGAGTTTATAGAGAATAGAAAGCGATTTCCAAATATTGAAGCAATTTTCCAAGCGGTTTGCTAGTTTTCCTGGAAATTGCCAACAAATAGAGCGTTTCTTCGATTTGGTATCTAAATAATACCAATTTTTAAAGATCGATATTTCCCTTGTTTGATGTCATATTGCAATGAATCTGGAAGCATTAGAAACAGCATTTTAAGCAGCATTAGAGAAAGTTTTCTATCTTGGAAAATTACACTTGGATTTGAATTTATAAACAAAAATCTAGAAGCATGCTTTTTCTGTATTTGTATACATTTTTCTATATTTCCACCGATAATTTAATCTGTATTATAAATTTATGAACACTTTTTGTCAAGTACGTAGAAAATGAAAAGCACTTCCCAAATCTCCAAGAAATTTCCTAATCGGTTTACTTGTTTTCTGGAAAATTTTCAAAAACTGAAAAGTCTATGTTACACTTGTTCTTGAATTTAGTGTCGAAACAATGCTTATATTTAATAACCAATAATTTACTTATTACCAAAAATATTGCAATGAATTGAACAGCATTAGAAAGAGCGTTTCAAGGAGTACCAAAGAAAGTTTTTCGTTTTGGAAAATTTCACTTGAGTTTGCATCTGTAGACGAAAATCTAAAGGCATGATTTCTTTATATTTTTTTGCACATTTTCTATATTTTTGCCAATAATTTAGCCAATATTATAAATCTATAAATAATTTTTGCACAGTACATAGAGAATTGAAAACACTTTCCAATTGTCCAAGAAATTTTTCAATCGGTTTGCTAGTTTTCCAAAAAATTGCCAAAAAATTCGATTTAATATCCGAACAATACCAGTTTTTAATGACCGATATTTCGCTTGTTTGATGACATATTGCAATGAATCAGGCAGCATTTTAAGGAGCTTCAGGGAAAGTTTCTTTGTTTTGGAAAATTACACTTGGATTTGAATTTATAAACAAAAATGCTTTTTTTCTATATTTTTATACATTTTTCTATATTGTTGCCAATAATTTAGCCAATATTATAAATTTATAAATGCTTTTTGCCAAGTATGTAGAAAATGAAAAGGACTTTCCAAATTTTTAAGAAATTTTCCAATAAGCAACTAGTTTTCCGGGAAATTGGCTAAAAGTTAAGCGCCTGTGTAACACCTTTCCCCGATTTGTTATCTAAACAATGTCACTTTTTAATAATCGATATTTCCTTTGTTTGATGATATATTGCAATGAATCGGGCATTATTAGAAAGAACCTTTCAAGGAGCATTAGGATAAGTTTCTTTATTTCGGAAATTTTACTTGAATTTGTATTTATAGATGAAAATTTAGGAACATGATTTTCTACTAAATTTTTGCACATTTTTCTATATTTTAGCCGATAATTTCGAGAATATTGTAAATTTATGAATGATTTTTGCACAATGTATAGAAAATAGGAAACACTTTCTAAATCTTCAAGAAATTGTCCAAGCTGCTTGTTAATTTTCCCAGAAATTATCAAAAAATGTAGGGCTTGGATTACAGGTTTTTCTCGATTTGCTGCCGAAACAATACCAATATTTAATAATCGATACCCCCCTTATCTGATGACACGTTTCAGTGAATCAGACAGCATTAGAAACAGCATTTTAAGGCGCATTAGGGAAAATTACACTTGGATTTGCATTTATAAACAAAAATCTAGAAGCATGCTTTTTCTATATTTTTATACATTTTTCTATATTTCCACCGATAATTTAGCCTGTATTATAAATTTATGAACACTTTTTGTCAAGTACATAGAAAATGAAAAGCACTTCCCAAATCTCCAAGAAATTTCCTAATCGGTTTACTTGTTTTCCGGAAAATTTTCAAAAATGAAAAGTCTATGTTACACTTGTTCTTGAATTTAGTGTCGAAACAATGCTTATATTTAATAACCAATAATTTACTTATTACCAAAAATATTGCAACGAATTGAACAGCTTTAGAAAGACCATTTCAAGGAGTACCAGAGAAAGCTTTTCGTTCTGGAAAATTTCACTTGAGTTTGAATCTATAGACGAAAATCTAGAGGCATGATTTCTTTATATTTTTTGCACATTTTTCTATATTTTTGCCAATAATTTAGCCAATATTATAAATTTATGAATAATTTTTACACTGTACATAGAAAATTGAAAACACTTTACCATTGTCCAAGAAATTTTCCAATCAGTTTGATAGTTTTCCGAAAAATTGCCAAAAATTGAAGACCCTGTATTACATACTTTTTGTCGATTTGGTGTCTGGACAATGCCAATATTTAATAATCGATAATTTCATTATTTTTGTAAATATTACAATGAATAAAACAAGATTAGAAATAACATTTGAAGGAGCATTAGAGAAAGTTTTTCGTTTTGGAAAATTTCATTTGAATTTAAATTTATAGAAGAAAATCTAGAAGCATGTATTTTCCATATGTTTGTACATTTTTCTATATTTTCGCCGGTAATTTAGTCAATATTATAAATTTATTAATTATTTTTGTCCAAGCTGGAAAGTGCTTTCCAAATCTCCAAGAAATTTTCCAATCGGCTTGCTTTTTTCAGGAAATTGCCGAAAATTGAAGGGCTTCTTTTCGATTTAGTGCCGAAACAAAGCCAATATTCAATTGATAACTCGCTTGTTTTTGGAAATAAATAAAACAGCATTAAAAAGAGAATTTTAAGGAGTATCTAGGGAATTTTTTTGTTTTGGAAATTAATTCCATTTTGTTAGAATCTGTTGGGAAATAAGCGAGGAACCGTCGATCAAACATTAGCCACATCGATCAGGATCTAGGGTGGATTTTTAAATTTCCACCGGGCCCAAAATGGTCCAGTCCGGCACTGATCGGTGATAACAAGTCATAAAAAAGAGTCGTCTGCATTGTTCTTCTAAAAACGAACAAACCGGTTAGTTTGTCATAATTAGTCTTTAATTTTAATTAAAAATTCAAATTTTAAGCAGGTTCTTTGTGCAAGTTTTTCACGGTTAGATTTCTCATGTTTTTTTTTATCAATAATAGTCCAAAATTTGTGGTTTTTTGTTATTTAAGTAGAGAACAACTTGTTTTTGTTTGAATCGTCTTATTGCTAATAACTCGTTTGTTTCGGAAGATAAAAAAAGTTGCATTGGAATGAGGTTTTTAAGGAACATGCGAGAAGTTTTTGTTTTGGCAAATTGCACCTTGAAATCCTTCTAATTCTGTTTCGAAAACAAGCATGTCTCACACGCAAAATGCGCTAATCTAGCACTACTCTTGTAAATCCTTACAATATTTTTTGAATTGCTCGCCAAATAATAACAGTTACCATAAGGACTTATAGTCTGAGATTGATATTGATATTTTTATCACATATTTATAATTTTCTTATAGTATTTGTAATTTGTATAAGTGGAGGTACAAAAATTTGGGTAATCTACGACATGTTGAAAATTGGCCGGAATATCAAACAGCAAATGCCGGTTTCGTCTACGATTACCAATTAATTAATGTTGAAGATTTTAATGCTGTTGGTGAATCAGAACCCAGTCCATATTTCTATCAAGTAATTATAAAATTTTTGTTAAATTAATTATTAATTTTATTATTTTAGAATTTAGCAGAAGCTGAATATTGTGTCGCTGTCTTTATGTTTATGAGACTTATCGGTTATCCTGCTAACAAAATAACAATTTTAACCACCTACAATGGGCAAAAACACCTAATTAGAGACGTAATTAATACAAGATGTGCCAATAATCCATTAATAGGCCGGCCGTATAAGGTAATTAGAAAAATTATTCTATACAAATTAATTAATTAATTGAAACTAGGTAACTACAGTTGATAAATATCAAGGCCAACAGAATGATTTTATCCTGTTATCGTTAGTGAGGACGAAAGCTGTGGGCCATTTAAGGGACGTACGTCGTTTAGTTGTAGCAATGTCACGTGCCCGTTTAGGTTTATATATTTTTCGCACGTGTCTCTTTATTTGAGAATTGTTTCGAATTACGACCAGCCTTTGAACAGTTAACAAAACGACCAACCGATCTACATTTGTTATTGAATGAATGCCATCCAACAAATCGATCAATTAACGATCAACCATTACAGGAGAGAATTATGATTGTACAAAATATGACACATATGGCCAATTTTGTTTACACGAATTATATGGAACGTGTTAAACAGATGAAGGAGTATTATGAGGTAAGAAAATTGTAAATGGAGCCATTAGAGAGATAGGAAGTTTTACGGTATTCTCTAACTTTTTAACGATTCGTCACCATGACAACGCTTTTTGAACTCTTTACAATTCCATCAAATATACAATTGTTATGGTAATGAATCGCTAATTAAGGGAAGTTTTTCAAATTTGGTGTTCTGTCAATACATGGGGTAGTCCACCCTACTTTCTTATCTCCAATAGAATGCTATTTTTTATTACAAACTTAGATTCTATGGTAAAATTGAAGAGGCTATGGTGATAGTAGTGATAGTTTTTCAGGAATTTAGACTTTCTGATTTTGTAGTGTTCGATTAAAAAATTCGTATTTTTGAAAGTATTGCTACTAGACGATCAAAATTTGATAATCAAATAGCCCAAACTCTTTACTTTAGGTTGAATTTTATGGAATTGAATCATCTTTCAGCACTTACCTAAAATCGCTCTTTCTTTCAGCTATTTTTCAAACCGTTATATCTTCCTTATTTTAAATAGAACGTCCTGTTTTTTTATTCGATTGGACAGAGAAAAAATCGGTACCTAATTATATTAGAGTTCCCTATAATTATATGTAATAATTTTTCAGTTATTGAAAAATTTCAATTGCAACTAATTTCCCCCCTGAAAGCAAATACTAAAACATAGAAGGCTTAGCAAAACAAAACCTAATTCAATTGTCACAATTGACATCGAAATAATTATTTTTAGATATTTTAAATGAAAAAACAATAAAAAATAGATAATGAATTAAATCAAAATTAATTGGATTGTTTTTTTTTATGTAAATTTTATTGAAATTGCTGAAAACCATAAAATATTGAACAATAACCTCAATTTTGACGGCTACTGTCATTTTATGCCTTCTATGCATTTCTTTATAGACGAATTATTAAATCATAGGTGACTAGATAGTTGATATTTTCAGATAGGGAAATTGAAAATTTTGAAATAACTGAAAAATTCTTAGAGTTCTTAGGGAACGCTAATGTAGTTCAATACAGAATTTTATTCTCTATCTAACCGTATAAAAAAAAATATGGTGCTCTATTTAAAATAAGAAATATTACGGTTTGAAAATTGCCTGAAAGAAACGCTAATTTCAAGTAAACGCTGTAATAAATTTGTTGGAAATTCATTATTTAAACTATTAGAATTCCAATTTTCAATTATTTAATAATAGTTTTTGGAATTTGAATTTTTCAAACAAATAGGGCAAAATTTAAAATTTCACTAAAAGTCAGGAGACTATTAATTTTACCATTGTATCTAAAATGTAATAAAATATATTATTTTATTTAAAATGCTCTTTAAATCAATTTAAAAAACTTCCTCAATTAAAACTTATCTCTTTAACGGCCCACCATTGTGACGAAATATTTATTTATTTTGTATCAATGAAATGATTATAGCAAGCGCAGCAACAATGGACTAAACCCGGCGAGGTTGAAATTAAAGAACACGAGCAATTGGTATCTTCACATCCGGGTGAAGATCGCGATACGGATAGTGAAGATGAAGAGTCTAATCAACAGTTACCAATACCAATCGAAGATGAACCGATCGAAAGCACCACCCCGATGGAAACCAGCCAGAATGATGTTCTAATCGATGATAATAACGATGAAGAAATCGATGATAATAGTTGTAATGAAGTCCAAGATACTGGTGAAGTTGACAATGATGAATAGAATTATTATTTAATAGTTAATATCAAATCGCATACAGTCACGTAATAAATGTTGAATTTCGAAATTTGACAAATTTCCATGGTAATAAAAACAATAAAGTGTCGAAATTTCATAATAAATGTCGGTACAATAAAATTTTTGTATACTTCTTTAAAGAAATAACAACAATCGAAACAAAATAGAAAATTCTATCGTATGGCTTCAAAATTAAGTTCACGTACTTCTGAAATAAATGCATTAGAACATCGTGGTTATTTGATTGGTAAGAAAATTGGACAAGGTTCATATGCAACAGTACATTTAGCTGAATATGTTGATAATTCTGTATCGAAGCGTCTACGATTAGCCTGTAAGATTTTCGATAAAGATAAGGCCCCGCAAGATTTCTTAGACAAATTCTTTCCGCGTGAAATCGAAATTTTAACACAAATCGAAAATCCGCATATAATCCAAGTTCATAGTATTTTACAACGCAGCAATCGCGTCTTTATTTTCATGAAGTAATAATCAATTTTAATCGACAATTGCGCAATTTATGTAGTTATAAATTTGTAGATATGCCGATAATGGGGACTTATTGGATTTTATAAAGAAACACAGTTTCGTTACCGAATCCCAAGCGAAAATCTGGTTCCGACAGATGGTCAATGGTATACAGTATTTACACAATCGGAATATCGTCCATCGCGATTTGAAATGTGAAAATATCCTATTATCGCGACGATTCAACGTGAAAATTGCCGATTTCGGTTTCGCCCGTTTCTGTGTCGATGAGGCGAATCGTCGGGTTTTAAGTCGAACTTATTGCGGTTCGGCCGCCTATGCCGCCCCAGAAATCGTCAATGGCCATCCGTATAATCCAAAACTGTCGGACGTTTGGTCTTTGGGTATTATACTGTTTATAATGTTGAACGCTTCGATGCCATTTGATGATACAAATCTCCGTAAATTACTGAAGGATCAAATGACGAAAAATTGGGTGTTTCGATCCAGAGTACGTGACAAACTATCAAATAGTGTTAAATCATTGATACGACATATCTTAGAACCCGATCTAACGCTACGTTATACATTAGAACGTATTTTACAGTATGATTGGTTGAAAAACAAAAAAGAAAAGATCCAAATTGTACATAGTGGAAAAACTGTGGACAGTGACAATAAACAGGAGGTTTCCTCAACTGAAACAACTGACACTAAGAATCAAATCGTTAATAATAATGTTGCTAATACTCCATTGGCGTGTTAGATATTATCATCAAAAATTGTGTATACAAAATACCGAAACGTTATTCAAATTTCGCGCGGTTTTATGTGTGTGACAGTCCTACAAAAACAAAAATCACTAAATTTCAATTGTAAAAAATCAAATTTTCTTGTGTTGGAAATTATGAAGATACTTCAAAGCATGGTCTTCATTCTACTCATTAATCCACAGATTAATCTTAACGGAAATTCTTCAATATCTGTACAATGGTCGCATTTAAATTACGCGGAATTCACAAATGTGTGACAATCCTACAAACCGAAAATCACTAAATTTTTTTATGGAAAATAAATTTTATACAAATACAAATTCTAAAAATATTACCACTCGTTTATTGGGTTACTTACAATATTTTGGAATATTTCTAAACTATTTTATTTTGAAATTATTGAGTATTGGAAAATTCACCAACGTCATAAAATAAAATTCCCCAAATTTATGTTCAAAGTCAAAACGATTAATTATTCACTGATAAAACTCACAAAACTATATAATAAATTTTCCAAATTTAATCATTAATTTATAAATAATTTACGATTTTGTCTGCATTATTAATTATTTTATTTAATTGAGTATTATTTTGAAAATTGTTGGCAGCTCTGTTTCTGACGTCATTTGACAGGTGTTTATTTTAGAAAGTTGTCAAAAAATTGTCAATTTCATTGCAAAATTAGCGGAATTTTATTGAAAATGGATATTTTCTATTATAATAAATTCATATTTAGTTGCACCGATAAAATATCGTCATCAGATTTCAATGGGTTAGTCAAAAATCATTTGGTAAGTTGATTGTTAAAAAATTGAGGTTATGTATCTCATCATCGTTATTTTATAGAATTTATCACCTGAAGATTATTATTTATTACAAAATGGTAAACGTCTCAATTCCATTGACAACAAACCCGGCAAGATGGAGATTGTACCGCGTCTATTGGGCGGTAAAGGCGGTTTCGGATCGATGTTACGCGCCATCGGGGCACAGATCGAGAAGACAACAAATCGTGAAGCCTGTCGCGACTTGAGCGGTAGACGTTTACGCGACATCAACGAGGAGAAACGTCTGAAAACGTGGATTGCCCAACAGACGGACCGTGAGAAGGAGGCAGCCGAACGGAAGCAAAAGAAATTGGAACGATTATGCCAGGAACCGAAGCATGAATTCAAAGATGAAAATTACGATAAAATACGCTCAACATTACCGGAACAGGTGGAAGATGCTGTTTTGCAAGGATTAAAAGCCACGACAACTGTTACTGCTACTACTACAGCGGTTGCGGATCGTAAACGTAAATCTGATGAGATTCAAGGGGTTGTGGCGAAGAAGAAGAAATTGTGGTTTGATGAAGAATTGAGTGCGTCCGATGATGATGGTAGCGATAATGATACAACTGTAGAGGTAAAATCCGAGGTAAATTGTATACAAAATAACAATGCAACTAATCAAAATAAGGTTGTGGTAAAATGAAAATAATTGCATTGTAATTAAGTTTAAAGCTTTTATTTAAAAATTAAAATCGAGTATTTTTCTACACTATTAAATTTTATTTATTTTATTTCCAATTATAAAATTAATTAAACATACAATTACAATTGTTGTCAGTTGTATGAACATTTTTTATTACACAACCCACTAAATGGATCGAAATTTCTGATTGGAATAACGATGTCATAACATTCTTGGGCAATTTTGATAGCAATAAGGAATGCGATTATACTTTTAAACGTTTGCCATTGGAATTTGTCGTTGTAGAGTTGTTTGAGAATCCTCGAAACTTCACCCTCCTCGCTAATATCCTCAATGCTACTCGTATACGATTCGGAAACTAATTCTTCTGGTTCTGCGTCTTCTTCCATAATTTCTATCGATTTTAATCGGCCGAATTGTCAAAAACATCTACCGCATACTTGATTATAATTTTGATTTATTAGTAGGTTCATTAAAATTTGCAGAAAATCGGTTGTTTTATTGAAATTAGTCACGAAAGTGTGGAAATGGTTGAAAATTTGAGAAATCGATTGTGGGGCATGTTATGGAAAATCGCATTCTTGTAAACAATTTATTACAACAAAACTGGGGATTTCACAACAATTTTTTGTATGTTTTCGATAATAAACCCGGTTCAAGATATGTTATGTATACACTAATTAATCATTAAATGGATATTAATGTTTAACAAGTGTATAATTAGTACCTAAATTGATTTATTAGTTGATTGTTGAGAGAGAGGAACGAGGAATGGTCTTTTAATAGATCTATTGTTGACAAAATTATCAATTAATTGAAGAATACACGAATTTCGTTTTTTATTATATGATAAAATAAAATTTAGAAAAATAAAGACTATTTGTCATCCATTTAATTAAATTAAGAATATATGCGATTTCAGAATAAAAAAACAATAAAAACTTTGAACAAATATATTATTTTATTATCCCATAAAATTCATTGTTATTTAGAAAAACACAATCAGCCTCCACTCGTGTCAGTTAATTTTAAGAAATACAATTGACCAGATGGCTTTCCGTTTATTAAAATTCTTCATTAGTTTTATATATTTTTACAATCAGTACATTAATAAAGTGCTTCCTAGTGAGTTTTTTTCTTGAATTTCTTCAATTTATTTGCTTTAATTCCGGTTTAAACTAGGTGACGATGGACTAAATCGCACCGTACCGCAACAAGCATGGCGCTTGTACAATCCGTACCAGTGCGGTATTAGCAACACAGATCGGATAATCGGCGGGCAAATCGCCGCCCTAGGTCAGTTCCCTTGGATAGCCCGTTTGGGGTATGAAAGTTACGAGAATCCGATCTTTCGATGCGGCGGCTCGTTGGTTAGCGAAGACTTAATCCTAACAGCCGCCCATTGTGTGATGTATCTACCAATACATGCACCCTTGTAAGTTGATTATTGACGGATTTTCGGTCAATTGAGAATTTAAAATTGTAGAACCGTGGTGAGATTGGGTGAGAATTACGCCGATAAAGCGATAGATTGCGAGAATGGTGTCTGCGCCCCGCCACCGCAAGATTTCTATCCAGATGAAGTGATCGTCCATGAGGACTACAATCGACTCACGCACCAAAACGATATCGCTCTAGTGCGTTTGGACCGTAAAGCCCACTTTAACGGTAATTAATTTAGTTGATTAATTTCAATAATTGATTGTTTTATTTTCTAAGATTACGTATCGCCGATTTGTTTACCGTACGGATCGTTATTGGACGACAATTCGATTGGTAAGACATTCGAAGTGGCCGGTTGGGGCTTCACCGATGCAGCCATCAGCAAGATGAGTTCACGTTTGAATTTCGTTAAAATCAATTCGGTGCCGTTGACGAAGTGCGTTAAAGTCTACCGTTTCCTGCCGATTATGGGCTCACAAATTTGTGCCGGCGGTGAAATTGGTAAAGATTCGTGTGCCGGCGATAGTGGTGGGCCGTTGATGAAAGTGGAAGCTTTCCAAGGGCCACCACGTTATTTTCTAATAGGGGTTGTATCGTTCGGCGATATCCGTTGCGGTAGTAATATGCCGGCTGTTTATACCGATGTTCGACATTTCTCCGATTGGATCACGAAAAATATATAAATCATCAATTTTAACAAGAGAATGTTGAAATGATTAAATAAACCATCAATAAACTGATAAGGTTTAATTACATTCGATCGTTATAACAATTAATTCCACTTGGTTCAAGGTGCATTTAAGCTTAGTTTAATTCAATTTTCTATGTAATTGTGATAACAATTTGGCAAGAAATTTGCGCTTTTTTCTCGAACAAGGAAACATTCCCAGGTGTCCCCCTCCGATTTTAATGAAATTTATGTTATTCTCCATCGAATTCTAAGAGATGCGGGGTACTTTTTAAGTTTCGCCTACTTCCAGTTAAAATATTCAAACGGGCCAAACGGCATTATTCTCAGGATGAAAAATAATGTACAAGCCCATTCAGGGGGGTTGAGGGGCGGTTACCCTCAAATTTTGCGAAAAATCCAAAAACAGGTTTCTTCTACTTTTTCGTCTTCTTTCGAATAACAAAATCCGATGAACAGTTTTTGACTTATAGCAATTTTCTTACTTCAACCCTTATAACTTCTACCATAATTAACATCTCTATATGCAAACAATGGACTTCTACATTATTTTTCACCCTGAGAATAACGCCGTTTGTTTCGTTTGAATATTTTAACCGAAAGTATGGGAAACTTAAGCCTAAACTTTGAGTGACGATTTCACCCCCTAGATATGTATTTCCGCCAATTAAAAAAAACATGCATCTCTTAGAATTCGATGGAGAATAACATCCAAATTTCGTTAAAATCGGAGGGAGACACCGGGGAAAGTTCCTTGTTAAATCGATAATTTGCGCAAATATTGTCTAAGAATAATGACTGAAATTAGGGATTTTTCGATAGTTTCTTCTAGAATCGCTCAAAATTACCATGTTTTTGTAACAAGAAAAGATCTGGCCACTTCCCGTCGGTTTTACGTACGTACTGATAAGCGTTTCGTCAGAGACTGCATTGATTAGAGTACCTCCGGTCTAGAAGAATCTCAATCAGTTTTTAATTTGATAATAATACGAATATTTCGTGAATTTTACCATTACTGTCATTATTTATGATTCACCTTAATTGTTGATATTTATCGATATTTTTCCTAATTTACAAAGCTTGAATTACTTAATTACAATAATGACGCAAGCTAACAGATTGTGGTCTACACAAAAACCGCAATTTTAACACATTCTAATTTTAATTATTACGATAATTTTGTCTTTTTTAATTTTATATCAACGTAAGTAAGTCAGATCCGGGAAGATTTCGATTCAGAGTCAAGTTTTCGTACCATGAATCCGGTGCTTTCGTATTTCATGTTGGAAATAATTTTCATTATTGGCACAAAAGCTCGATTTTCTCACCTCTCTTTTCGAGAAATAAAACGCAATTATTTCTCCAATAATTAGATTTTTATTAACAGAAAGTTGCTTTCTGAAAATAGTTGAACACCTCGGATATCTACCGGTTTTTCCTTCTTTTTCTCTCAACTTGCCGACATTTACAAAGTTTTCTAATAAATCTTCCATTGATACCGCAGTTGCAATACTATTTCCTTGATAAATTAGGAAAACTAATTTTAACTGGAATTCAAACAAAGACAAGTTGCTCTCGATTTCGATAACAAAAAACCATAAATTTCGGACTATTATTGATAAAAGGAAACGATTAAAAACTTGAACAAAGAACCTGTTTCAAATCAGAATTTTTAATTAGAATTAAAGACAAATTATTTGTCGTTGTTTGTTCGTTTTTGAATTTGTCTCTTTCATGACTTGATCAGTGCCGGACTGGACCATTTTGGGCCCGGTGGAAATTTAAAAATCGCACTAGATTCTCATCTCGTGATCAATGTTTGATCGACGATTTCTCGCTGGTTTTACATATTTATACAAAAATAAGCGAATTATTGCTACGGGCTTTTCAATTTTTGATAATTTCCCGGAAATCTAGGAAACCGTTTGGGAAATTTATTGGAAATTTGGAAAGCGCCTTCCATTTTCCATATACATTGGAAAAATCATTCGTTAATTTGTAATATTGGCGAAAATACAGTCCAATTCAGTAAAGTATGGACAGTAAGCTATAAAGTCTAATAACTCTTCTATTTTTTAATCGATTGAAAAAATTTATACAAGAATTCGAAGGGGAACACCTAGGCTATCTATTTGAATAGGAAAAACCCTCCTACGATATTTGGAAATCGGAAAAATCGATGTTAACTTTTGAGAATTACGCAATGTTCCTAAATTTAAAAACTCGAAGTTAACTAGATACGAAAATAATATCAATAATTCAAATAATATTTTGAAAAATTAATTTCTCTTCGCGAAAAAAGGTTAAAAAATTGTGAATTTTCGAAGGGGTGATTGTTTCAAAAATCTAGGTCGGGAATCTTTGGGCCCACCAGCAATAAATTTGTAAAGCAAGAAAAGACATAAAATTTGAAGGGCAGTACATTTTGGTCAATTCGATACACTAAACATCTTTTCCTTCTCCGTCTTGTGTTTTATTTATTTCTTTTCAACTTGTACATTTCTTCAAAAGTTAAGCATCGACATCTGTACTGCCCTTCAAATTTTGTCTTTTCTTGCTTTACAAATTTATTGCTGGTGGGCTAAGGGATTCCCTGACCTGGATTTTTGAAACAGTTCAATCACCCCTTCGAATATTCACAATATTTTAAACTTTTTTCGCGAAGAGAAATTAATTTTTCAAAATAGTAATATTTTCGAATCTAGTTAACTTCGAGTTTTCAAATTTAGAAATTTTCCACGCAATATTGCGTAATTCTCAAAAGTTAACGTCAATTTTTCCGATTTCCAAATATTGTAGGAGGATTTTTCCAATTCCAATAAATAGCCTAGTTGTTCCCCTTCGAATTCTTGTATAAATTTTTTCATTCGATTAAAAAATAGAAGAGTTATTAGACGCTATAGCTTACTGTCCATACTTTACTGAATCGGACTGTAGAAAAATGTAGAAAAAACATAGTCCTAGATTTTCGCCTATAAATTCAAATGCAACTGGAATTTTCCAAAATTAAAATTTTTCTCTAATGCTCTTTGAAATGCTCTTTCTAACGCTGTTTTATTCGTTACAATCTTTACAAAAACAAACAAGTTATGGATTATTAAATATAGGCATTGTTTGCAGATCGAAAGAAGATGTAATACAAGCCCTTTAGTTTTTAGCAATTTCCTAGAACGCTAGCAAGTCCATTGGAAAATTTCTTATAAACTTAGAAAGCGCTTTCTATTTTCTATCTATTGCAGAAAAATCATTCGTAGATTTATAATATTGGCTAAGTTATTGCCGAAAATATAGAAAAATTCGTGAAAATATAGAGAAAATAATGCTGCTATGTTTTCAGCTATAAATTCAAATGCCAATGAAATTTTCTAAAACAAAAAACTTTCTCTAATCCTCCTTGAAAGGTTCTTTCCAACGCTGCTTTACTGACAGCAATATTTACGAAAATATGCAAGTTATCGATTATTAAAATAGTAGCGTTGTTTGACAAACAAATCGAAAAATAGGTGTACTAGTCTTTGAATTTTTTGCTAATTTTCCGGAAAACTAGCTAGCCGATTGGAGAATCCCATTCAGATTTGGAAAGCGCTTCTCATTTTCTTTATAGTGGACAAAAATCATTCTTGAACCTATAAAATTGGCTAAATTGTTCGTGAAAATATAGAAAAATGTGTAAAAATATAGAAGAAAATTATGTTCCTAGTTCTTCGTCTATAAATTCAAATTCAAGTGAAATTTTCTTAAACGAAACACTTGCTCTAATGCTCCTTAAAATGCTCTTTCTAACGCTGTTTTATTCATTGCAATATTTGCAAAAATAAACGAATTATCGATTATTAAATATTGGCATTATTTGGAGATCAAATCGAAAAAAAGATGTAATACAAGCCCTCCAATTTGACAATTTCCGGAAAACTAGCAAATTGGAAAATTTCTTGAAGATTTAGAAAGCGCTTTCTATTTTCTACGTACTACACAAAAATTATTCGTAAATTTAGAATAGTTAAATTATTGGCAAAAATATAGAAAAATTCGTAAAAATATAGAGAAAATTATGCTGCTAGATTTTTGTCTATAAATTCAAATTCAACTGAAATTTTCCAAAACAAAAAACTTTCTCTAATGCTCCTTCAAATGTTCTTTCTATTTTTGTTTTACTCATTATAAGATTCACGAAAATAAAAAAGTTATTGATTATTAAAATTTGGGAATGTTCGGACACTAAATCGAAAAAAGGTCTAATACTAGTGCTTAACTTTTTGGCAATTTCCCAGAAAAGTGGCAAACCGATTGGGCAATTTCTTGTAGTTTTGGAAAGCGCTTTCCATTTTCTACAAACTCTACTAGAATCATTGAAGAATAAGCAATATCGGTTAAGTTATGAGGAAAAATACAAAAATATCGTGAAATATTACGAAAAAACACGCTTCAATAATTTCCTCTCTAACTCAAAATTCCGTCGAAATTTCATGAAATTAAGAAAACCCTTAAAACCACCTCGAAATGCTCTTCTTAAATCGACTTAATTTCGTGCGATATTTCCAAAAACAAGCGAAATATTGCTTATTAAATATTGATTGAAACTCCCACCTATCCGCTCTGTTCAAACCGGACCTGTCACAAATCAATTGGGAAGCCTCTAACAATTTTTCTGTTATTTTTAACTAAAATGTAAAAATTAGAAAAAGAATGGTTTAAAATATGATCAGGAGCGGATTGTTAACTTTAGGGGCCCTGGACTAATCTTGTTTGGGGAACAGTAGCGCAACTACCGTAAAACAAAAAGTAGCAATGCAAGAGTCCCCCCAACTAGTCTGTCATTTGATTCAATTCAAAGTTGCCAATATTTTGTTAAAAAAAAAAAGTTTAAGCTCTTATCGAATAGCAAAAATTATAGACAAACGAAGAACTTTTATTTTTACGCTTTTGCGCCCGATGAGGCTTTGTAATCAAGAGTGCCACCCATAAAGATCAATCAAGAGTGCCACCGATAAATCCACCACTGTGTATACGGATGACGCGAATATTGAAATATGGCTTGAATTGCCAGCACTGTATATATTTCCAAATTAATTGACGAATACGAATAAATTTGTTCTACTTTGAAGTGCCAGGTATGTATATGTTCTGGTCTGATTGAAATCAATTTAAAAAAAATTATAAAAGCAGTAGTTAACATTTCTGGGAATATCCTATTATAATTGTAAATTAGTACAATTCTAGAGAATTATAGGCGAAACTAATAATAATTTGTGGCTAAAAATATGAATATTATCAACGTTATTTGAACCAGTTTGAACATCATTTAGAAAGTCGATTTATGCAAAATGCTCGTTATTTTGAATTTAGTTCACAGCCAAAAAATGATTACAACTATTCGACTAGTGGATTACTACATAAACGCCTTTCTGCAACGTTAACGATTATTTTTATACAAATAAGTGACGTTAAACTATAATTTGTTTATATACAATCGATATAAACTGGTAAATACCCAAGTGATATTTATTAGACTCTCTGTATTAACCAGAATTGATGGAATTCCCAAGGCAGACAAGATAATCTTCGTTCTTTTCACAGAGAAACGTTTCATTCGAACTTAAACAGTAGCCTGCATCGGGTCATTTTTTATTTTTAATTTAAGTTTATTTGTTATTTTGTTATATTTGATTGTCCATTTTATGTTGACGTTCTGTATTGTTAAAGTTAATGTGTGATTTGAGAGAGCACAATTCGAAAATGCTGTGTAACTTCATAAAATTTCTACCACTTTTGTTTTTAATTGTTGTTATTGGAGCGGTTCTAACGACTACTTATGCTGGTATGTTTCTTTCATTTATCGTTATAGATCGTTAAAATATTTACAACAATCGGATCGATTATTAGAGATTAGAATAAATTGAGGTTTCTATCGACAATAACCTTGCGATTATCGTCTAACCTTGTTGAAACTTATTATTTTGTTTTTTTATATTGTTGTTTTTTTATTATATAAGATTTAAAATTAACTTTTGGACTTATGGTTGTAAACAAATTGTTTGAAATTAATTTGCAAATTTCGAAAAATTTTCAGCCGAAAGTTGTGTAACACCCGACAACAAATTAGGTGATTGTATCCCAATAAATCAATGTGATGTTCTAAATTCGATAATAATCAATAAGCCAACATCAAACGATGTTGATTTCGTACGACGGTCCCAATGTGGTTTCCAGGGCACTTTACCGAAAGTCTGTTGTCCAAACGAGGCAACAACGATAAAAACAACAACTTTAGCTGCAACATCACTACCTCCGATAATAGGCTACTGTAAATTAGGAAACAATATCGATAATAATTCGAATAATTAACAAAAATTGATGATTTTAGCTAATGAAACACTACAAAGCGCCCTATTGCCGCCTAGCAACAAGTGCGGATTGTACATCGAAGATCGGATAGTTGGCGGTGAGGCTACCGATATCGATGAATTTCCATGGATGGCGCTTATCGAATACGAAAAACGTAATAATTCACCCTCTGATTCAATTAACAATTAACATAATGGAATTTTAGCAAACGGCCAACGTAGTCTCTCCTGCGGCGGTGTTCTAATCAACGAGCGTTATGTTCTAACAGCTGCACATTGCATAAAAGGCAAAGATTTACCCCGAAACTGGAAAGTGTAAGTAGCCAAATTCGATTTTTATCCATTAATTCAACCCCAATTTCAGTGCGAGTGTCCGTTTAGGCGAATACAACATCGAAACTGATGTAGATTGTATTAATTACACTTTAACTACCAGACGTTGTTCACCACCCCCTATTAATATCGCTATAACCGAAAAAATCGCCCACGAACAATACAACCCGAACGATATCAGTCAAGTTCACGATATCGCCCTTTTACGACTCGCCAGAAAAGTTACATATTCCGGTAATTCAACAACAAATCCAATAATAATCGATTAATTAAACTTAATTTTAGATTTTATTAAACCGATCTGTTTACCACCGCTACAAGACCCAAATCAAATCGGCGTCAATTTGAACGTGGCCGGTTGGGGCCAAACGGAGACCCGTACGGCTGGTAGCCCCATCAAGTTGAAAGTGCAAGTCAACGAGGTTGGTGTTAATGATTGTAGTCGGGTCTATCGTCCGGCTGGGGTCAGTTTGACCGAACGTCAACTGTGCGCCGGTGGTGAAAAGGGTAAAGATTCGTGTCGGGGCGATAGTGGCGGTCCGTTGATGGAGATACGCGCGAATAAAAACGGACCACAATGGTATGCTGTCGGGGTGGTGTCATTCGGACCATCGCCGTGCGGTATGGAAGGCTGGCCAGGTGTTTATACACGTGTCTCTAAGTATACTGACTGGATTATTAGTAAATTAAAACCATAATTTTACTTTATAATTGTATTTGTATTTGTTTTATACTTTATTAATTTGAAATAAACAGTTTTTAAAAGCATTTTTACGTATAACAAGCCGAATCAATGGGGGACACTTGGGGATTTCCGTTGATTTTAAAAATTTGACACCTAGCGGACAATTCGTTTACTATAATGAAGTTAAAATTCGAGCGCCATCTAGTAGATATTGTTTAATATCACAACTACCAACATTACCACAAAAATATCACTAATATTGTCGATTTGACAGGTGTTATAATTGTGTGGTTATTTTCGTAAAATTTATCAATAATTTCGTTTTTATTACAATAAATTTGTGAATTAGATTATAGAGATGGCTCATTATAAGGGGGCTGCCAGTGAGGCCGGCCGAGCCATGCAGCTGATGAAAAAACGCGAAAAAGAATTGCAAGACCTCGAGTTGCGAAAGAAGAAAATTGAGGAGGATTTGAAATTGAATAACATTGAAAATAAATTCGCTACCCATTATGATGCCGTCGAACAACAATTAAAAGTAATAATTCGGTTTAATTTGTTGATTACTAATGGGATTTAATTTTAGAGTTCGACTATTGGTCTGGTTACGCTCGATGAAATGAAAGCGAAACAGGAGAATATCGTCAAGGAGCGCGAGAAGAAATTGGCCCAGAAACAGGCGGAGAAAGAGCGTGAAACTCAACGGCAATTAGAGGCGAAATTAGCCGAGAAAAATAAACAAATCAAACAGGTAGAGAATCATTGAAAAATCTTCGATAGATTGATGGAAATTATAGAAAAAAAGTTGATTGTAGATACAAGCGTTATCGTTTACTCTCGATGAAGAAGAAGAAGAAGACGAAGACGAGGAGGAGGAAGACGATAGTCAGACGATGAGAAGAAATCGTGGCGTGATCAGAACGATTCGCAAATTCCTAAAAAGAAAATCAAAAAAGATCCAAATGTCGATACGAGTTTCCTGCCGGATCGTGAACGTGAAGAAGAAGAGAATCGTTTACGTGAAGAATTACGCCAACAATGGGCCGAACAACAGAAGAAACTCAAAGAGGAGGATATCAATATTACTTTTAGTTATTGGGATGGATCCGGACATCGGCGTACAGTTAAAGTTAAAAAAGGTTAAATTTCCTATAATTTATCCAATTTTAAATTAAATTCCATAATTTATAGGGAATTCAATCTATCAATTCTTACAGCGAGTTTTAGAATTGTTACGTAAAGAATTTTCCGAATTGAAAACCGTAATGGCCGATCAATTAATGTACGTTAAAGAAGACCTAATTCTACCCCACCATTACACATTCTATGATTTCATCGTAACCAAGGTAAACTAAATTGGAAAATTTTTCGTGTTAATTACAAATTTATAATTTAGGCTCGTGGTAAAAGTGGCCCGTTATTCCAATTTGACGTACACGATGATATCCGATTAGTCAGTGATGCTTCAATCGAAAAAGAAGAATCACATGCCGGCAAAGTTTTATTGAGGAGTTGGTATGAGAGGAATAAACACATATTTCCGGCTAGTCGTTGGGAGCCTTATGATCCTACAAAAACCTACGATAAATACACAATATCGGATAAAACTAAATAAAAATGTTTATTTTAATTAATTTAACGTTTTCTTGCTCAATCTAGCTTTGATTTTCTCGGCTTCTAAATGTAGAGATTGTAGCAATTCTGCATCTTCGGGAAATAGCGGTTCTAATGGTTTTTTCCAAAATTCTGGCTCGTATGGTAGACGTTCGGTAATATCGCTACTCCAATGGTGAATCCGGCATCGGACTTGGACTTTTTCCGTGTTATTAATCTACAATATATTTATTAATATCTAGGCTGTAAGTCTAAACGAATTACCGTAACGGTGATGTAGAATTCTTTATTTTCTTTGTTTAAATCCGGGCCTGTTATCGGTTTCGATGGCATAGTTATAGCGTTTTCCGGCACGACATACCCGCATTTCCGGAACGAGGCTTTAATATGCCACGGCTCCAACACCCACGGTACATCCTTGTTCATAACAATCGACAGACAGATTCGTCCAAGGGTATTAATCATCTAAAAATCGCTTTCAATTGCGCAATTTTAAAATAATTATAAATCGTTACGTGTGAAGCGTTACGCGAACTGTAACGTATCTCGTTCGTGTCTCTCTTGATATCTTTGAATTCTTGCTCGTTTTCCGGTGACGCATACACTGCTAAACCGGGCAATAACAGGTGGTTATAAGCGTAGTGCGGTCTGACCGAAACCCGATCGCCAACATTGCCGAGACCATCAACGAATTTCTTCAATATCACATCGATATTCGTTACTTTCCTCATATTTGTATCTTCTACTACATCGTAAATATAGTGCCGTGAACGTAGTTTTTTCGGCGGATATCCTTTTTTATTTAGAAGAGGCGGAGTACGACGTTTCAATATAAAAGTTGTCTAAAACAGCACGATTAAATGGGATTATATTGACGATAATTGTAAAATACTCGAATTTGTTGCGGGAATGCGTCCTGGAGGTGTAAAAGTGGATTTTCAATCGTTGTTAATTTATTTAACACTCGAAACATGTTGATTTTTTTTCAATCTAACCTACAAAATTTGACAATATTTTATAGGTTAGGTATCCAAAGCGACATCTATTGGAGATTTATAATAACATAATTATTCCGTTTTTACAATTATATGTTTCTATAAAATAAAAAACCTACAAAGTTTATTTTAATTATTCCAAATTAATTCAAAATCATTAAATAGAATCTGATTCGACGTAATTTATTTCAATTTGAGATTAACATTTCCACCACCGTAGCTCTGCTGACATTCTGGGAGCAAATGGCGGTAAATTCAATTAATACGTTAAAATACAGTTGTAATGTCGAGTAATCCTATAATTTTTCTTAATTATCCAACCAGACAACAATTCTATTAATTGAAACTATTTTTATCGATACGACTTATGATAAATTGTTGACAATTAACTGTACGTTTGCTGGAATTTTCCGAAACGATCAATAATTCCGTTGCTATAGGAGTTTATTCCATTACAACGATACTGGTAGTTTTCCATTCGTAGAATTTCAACAATAATGTCTTTAAAACCCGCGAAAGTCTCAATAGATTCGGCGAAACTCTTAATCGAATTCATCGACAGTATTCCAGAATACGACGATATCAATCATCTATCGAATGCTGAATTTTACGAGAAAATCGAAACGCTTAAACAACAACAACGGACCTATTTCAATAGCGTTCAAGATTATAATGAGATTGTAACGGGGAAAGATGAGTTGGTGAATATTAGTCCGAAATCGGAGATGTCTTCGATGAAAGAGACAATCACGCAGCCTCCATCCAGGCGGTCAGTTCGTATAAAAACTTCACCTTCGCCGAAACAATTTGACGATTTCGATCACGAATTTGAGTCTGACCGTTATTCGAAAAGCGCCCCAACCAGTCCGGTGAAACTCCCCAAGAATAATGAGGATATAACGATTCCAGAACCCTTCCAAATGACCGTCAGGTACAGTTGATTTCCTAAATCCACCATAATTTCAACACTACCGTTTTAGGGATGAAGAGAACAAAATTATCGACGATTTATTAGTTGAAACCAAACCGAAATCGAGGAAAGACCAGCAAATGTTCCGAGCTAACCCCGTTCCGATCGAATCGCGAATTCCGCTCTTCGAGAAAATAATGCTCAACCAACAGATCCAAAGTCTCGCCTTGAAGGAGCGCAGAAAGGCCGAATTGCAGGCCCAAATGCGGCCATTTTCATTCACCAAACGCGACGAATTCCTCCAGGATTTGAAGCGACAATTATCGAAATCCACACCGAGTCTGTGCTCGGTGAATCACGACAGGAATAGAAAACGATTCAAAGCGAAACCGGTGCCGAAATATTTGTTTTCGAATTATTTCTACAAAAAGATGTACGATAACGGTTTCTATAGGTGAATCGAGCCGCAATAAGGCGATTTTGGGGGGATAATTGCGGTTTGTTTTAGGGCGTTGCAGAAGAAGATCCGATCTGAAGAGTTGTTGAAAGCGGCTGCGTTGCCACCGTCGATGGCTAAACGCGAACAAAACGAGTTGCGATACGATGTCTGTCCGAAATTGTTCAAAACGCTGCAGAAGGAGGAGAATCGGAAGAGGAATAAACGCGCAATTTGTGCGCATAACAAAAACGAGTCTCCGGTGAGTGATAGCGACTTGAGATTATCTAATTTGGATTTATTATCGGGAAGTCGATCGAATTTAGCTGCAGTTTTACGCATCCAATCGGCTAGGTTTGTAGTTGATTATTTTGTATTGAGACAAATGATTTTTCGCAATTTAGGAAACGCTTAGAGTTGGAGATGTGTAAAAAATTGGAGGAGTTACAGTTGAAAGAAGAGAGCAGATGGCGGGAGAAATTGATGAGGAAGAAGCCGATTTGGCAGACGATCAATTACGATAATGAGGAAGATTTAGATATGCGCTTGCAGATGAGACGGTACGAAGATCGATTGCGTAGAGAGGAACATAAGAAGTACATGAAAAATATGTACGGGCGTGTTAACAGACAGCCGACTTTATTCGAGAGACAGTCGAGGAGTTATCCGAAAAGTTTAGATTTAGATAAAAACGAATCTGGGGCAATAATCGGGGATAAAACTAGATAATTGTGTTATTCTATTAATAAAATTTATTGTAGAAAAATGTAAAAAAGTGAATGTAATTTCCAGTATAAGTTAAGCTTTTCAGTCCGTGGCTTAGCAACAAGATATTGGAAAATCAGTTAAATAAAATATTTCTATACTTGAGTAATAATGCAATTTGATATCAGTCTTCATTTTTTATCATAAAAATCAATGAATTTACGGCTTAATCGTATTCAAAATCCAATCCATATAAAAACTGACTCTCGTATAAACGCCGGGATTCCCTTCCAGGCCGCAAAATCGCGGTCCAAATGACACAATACCGAACTGAATATATCGCGTATCGCGGTTATAACTTTCCAGTTTTTTCAACGGCCCACCGCTATCACCGGCACAGCTATCGCGCCGATTTTTGCCACCAGCACAGATCTGTAGACGGTTGATCGCCACAACATTTCGATAGATCCGTTTACAGTCATCTTCGGGTACCGTTTCGATTTGGACTTTCAACAACGTCGAACTCGGCCGGCCTGTTTCTGTGGCACCCCAACCGGCCACGGTGAAGTTCTTCGAATTCGTGTTGAACGTACGGTATTCGTCCAAAGGTAAGCAAATCGGCTTCACACTATCTACAATTGAATTGATTATTAATTATTAATTTAAATATTAATTGATCTTACCGGTATATCGGATTGGTGATACGCGAATTAAGCCGATATCGTTGGATAAGAGACTGCTGTTGTATAGGGGGTGCGGAATTATTTCTTCTATTGTTAGGTCTTGAACTGGCGGCGCGCACATTTGGCCATAATCGGTCTCTTCGCAATCGTTCAGCGATGAAATATTGTACTCCCCAACTCGGACGTTTATCCTGCAATTTTATTATAAAACACTACTTTGACCTTTGCAAAAAGACCTAATTATTGGGTAAAAATGAGAAACAAGGGAATTGTTCTATAGGCGACTCGATCAAACTTGATCGTCCTTCACAAAACGAGTTATAATTCGCAAATAAAAAATCTGCTTGGTAACAATTTCGCCAAATTTTGGATACTTACAATTTGAATTTGTCGCTGGTTAAACAATGAGCCGCCGTCAGGATGTATCTGTCATTGATAAGAGTACCACCGCATTTGAACTCCTCTCTATTATCACCTGTAATCAATGGTTATTTGATTTGAAAATTAAATTATCGATTATATTACGTAAGCGATAATTCAACAGTGCCATCCAAGGAAATTCAAAAAGCGCCGTCTGTTCGCCGTTAATTATCTTATTGCCGATATCTTGAAAACCGCAATTGTTCGGCAATAATCGTCGATTAGGGTGCTGGGAAACATCAGGGGGTTGTTGTGGTACTGTCGGAGTCGGTGGAGTTTTTTGAATGAAATCGATATTGATTGGAGTTGGGGGACAGCAGACTTTCGGTGCGGAACCATCGAAACCGCACGTGTACAGTTGTAGAAATTCTGTAAGTTTCGGTGATAGCGGCTTTGGGGCACTCGTGAGGACTTGCACGAACGGCCGACAGTCGCGGGCTGGTATACAAGTGCCGACTCCACGATCAGGGGTCCGGCAGCCGTCATCTTCAACCACCCATTCTATAATTAAAAATTAATTAATTGAAACGAAAAGAATATCCTTGACCTAATAGTTATCGACAATTCGGGTTTTGACACAATTACCGATAATTCACGGTTTTTCCACCCTGTATTATCGCAAATAAACCAATTAATAATCGAATTAGTGCAATTGTACTTACGGCCAGTTGCTTGAATAGCGACAACAATCACTAAGAAACATTCCAATAGACGTGGAGATTTCAAACTGGACATCCTCAAACGTCCAATGTTACTACAAGACTGTCAAGACTGTTTCGACTGTTTTGAATACGTATCAACTAAATTTTAATCGCACAAAATTCAACGAGACTCTAAACGTCCTTGTGATTTGTCTGTTTTTCTCTTCGAAGAGTGTGGGAGCTGACGTCAGATTTTCACGAATCATAACATTTACTCGGAAGACATCTCTTTTGCAATAAATTAGCAATGATCGATAGTTTAGATTCTAATTCCTGAAACCAAAAATAAAACAATAAACGAATTAAATCCAAATAACGGCACACAAAGAAACTATCGGTGGTGAAAATTGATTGACAATCGAATAAAACCGTAAATCGAGATGGAAATTGAATCGTAAATAAATCAAAAATATGGAAAATTTGGGTGTGCAGTAGCATAACGTGTAAGTTTGTTTATAATTTCATTTAAAACAACGGGGCTTTACCGTTCTAAAGGAAATTCCAACAAACAGGTGATCGATGTTTTCAAACAAACCACGCAGATTATTCATCAATTATTAATAAAATTTAATCAACGATTAAAACAACAATTTATGTTATTTGATAAACTTTAAACTATCGAAATTTCAACAGTTTTATGAAAATAAACCAGTCGTTTTTCGGAATTGAACATCTAATCAAACCAGTTTCGAGTCGTCTTTATTTTAATGACTCGAAGTGTTTCAAAGAAGAGCTAAGAAGAGTAAAAAGACTGTTGAAGTTGAAATGTTGTTGCTAAATAAAAACATCATTATCGATATACGTCAGTTTATTTTAAGATTTTCTCAGAATACGCACAATTTGAGTATTCATCGGAAATTTTCTTTCAACAGGTGCCAAGATGATCCTTTGGTTTGCCTTAATTACTGCAACGATAAAGTGTAAGTATTTTTGTTGAATAATTTTTCACAATACGATAATGACCTCACTGTGAGTAATCGGTTTATTATGGCTCTGTGGAAAGAAAATCCCCTCAATTAAACCAAATTTTGTGGTGTTGTTGTATGGAAATTAAAATCGATTCCTAATTATTCTAATAGGATTCATTTGAAATTCCGAAAATAAATGTTAATTTCGAACAAAATTGTTTTGTTTATCCGAGGAATCGTTTCCAATTAAATATCGAAATTACTTCGAACATTATCAGTGATCGGCAAACAAATCGGATTTTTGAACAATTTTCTCCAGTTATACCCAATAATCGGCTTTTTTCGTTCGACAATCAATTCACAATACCTAGAAATCCGCCGACTCACGAGAAATTAATTCCGAGAAATTCTACAATAACTCAAATCGATTGACTTCAAACTAGGACAATAAACCGAGCCAAATTCGCCTGATTGTACGAATTTTTCTAGGTGCAGCCGGCCAGTCTGCGTGCACTTCAATCGGCTACAACTGCGTCCGCTTATCGGAATGCCGCGTCCGGAATTTAGATATGAACTTCATCTACCCCTGCAACACGGACAACCGGAACGGCTTCGTCTGCTGTCCATCGGGAACGACTCAAACCGAGATCGAAACCCGGAAAACGTCGCTATTCCCGACGAATTGCGGCGTGTCGTCGAGCAGCGATCGCATAATTACCGGCCGTATGGCGGAAATCGGCCAATTTCCATGGATGGTTCTACTGGGATATCGACGTATGGCGATTTTATTATAATCGATAAGGGCTAAATTTCGTTTTGTAGAAAGAAACGTGGAATTTACGCAATTCCTATGTGGGGGTACTTTGATCAACCAACGGTACGTCCTAACGGCCGCCCATTGCGTCTCGATAAACCCCCGTTTAGAACTGTTCGTAGTTTAAAATCATTCTAATCTTACCCTTGCTTGTAATTGAATGATTTTAGAACTATCGCTCGATTGGGAGAATTGGATATCTTAACCGATATCGATTGTGGAGCCGGCCAATTAGCCAATGTTTGCGCCGATCCCCATATTGATGTCCTTATTGAAGACGTTATCAAACACGATAAATTCAACGGGACAACATTCAAGAACGATATCGCTCTAATTCGATTACGCAGACCGGTCAATTTTACAGGTAATCCCTTGATTTTTCTCTACACGCTTAACAAACGCATTTTCTAGAATTCATTCAACCCATCTGTCTACCGTTCGATGAGGGGTTTATGAATTTAACCCATGAAAAATTGACGGTTAGCGGTTGGGGTAAAACGCAAGCTTCGAACGCTGTCGGCTCGACTACGCTGCAATTCACGACAATCAAAGTATGGAACCAGACGGAATGCAATAAGTACGCACCGCCGACAGTTAAGCCGATTCTAAAGACGCAAATTTGCGCCAATGGCGAGACTACCGAGGACGCTTGTGCCGGCGATAGTGGCGGACCTTTGGCGAATTTGACGCTGAAAAATCGCGAATTGCGCTACATTCAACTGGGTATTGTGTCGTTCGCGTCGACAACAACCTGCGGTAACGCCAAACTACCAACTGTTTACACGAGAGTCGATCAATATTTAAAATGGATCTTAGACAATGTTTCTTAATACGATTAATAATAAGACTGACATTGTTAACTAATAAATTGTAAGAAAATAGGGTGGTTACTCACTTGTTCCCGTTCCCTAGTTTTTAATTATCGCCAGTTAGTTGCGGTAGAAACCGATTTTCTGCTCTATGAATCCAGTTAGAACAAATCTAACTGAATCTGGAATTACAGCCATGAAAATCCTGTCATCTCTCCATTCATAAACCATTAGTAGAACAATGAAAATCGCTACAATTGTCGGTATTTCGATACTCTTCAATTTCGTGAAAAACGAATGGATAGAAGTGCCCCAAATTGGTGCGAAAAAAACCACACAATCGCCACGAATTCCAGGTAATTTGCGCCAATTAGAGTTGTTTGAATTTAATTCGTTTTCGAATAGAGCCGCCCGGATCTATTTCGCAACTGGATGAGGTTTTAGAAAGTCCGCCAATAACGAATTCTTCACGACTGTACGAGCATTCCTATTTAGAATCGAAAATTGACGACGATTTCTTTCAAAATATCCAAACTAATGGGTTTCTACCGGCATTGACGAATATGCAGAGAATTTTAGTCGAAAACGTCCACCAAACGGTGAAGAGTAAAATTAAATTTTTGAAAAACCTGCAGAATACAATATTGGCAAGTATCCATGAGAAAATTGCGAATTTGTGGGATAGAGGACAAGCCGAGGCGCGGGGATATCACGAACAGGAGATGGATTTCCCGTCGAATGAAGGGGCGTTAATGACGATTGGATTTCTAACATTTGCCGTATTTTTAATAAAATTAGTTTTGGTAAGTCGACACTCGATAGAAATTTGTAATATTGTCGTCTTTTTTTAGAAATTAATTCATGCTCTTAAAAGCAAACACGTCACGGCCATGCCTACTGGTAATGGAGATATGCCAGCGATTTTGAGACACAAACGAGAGGATTTCCTGGATATTTTAAAATACATTGAAGAGTATAAATTTACCAACAATTAAAATTATACAAGGTGTACATTATTGAAGCTCGCAGTGAGCGTAGGTCAGCTTCTTATTTCAACTCTGTAATCTGCATTACCGACAATCTGTTGAAACAAGAGGATGTCGGTAATGCAGATTATTACTTGAACAAGAAACCGACATACGTTCGCCAAGTCAGCGAGCTTAAATAATGTTGTACACCCTGTAATTTTCAGAAATTATGCTATTAAAATACTAGTTAGAAAGAATCATTAAGGATGTGATTAATAAAAAACCAAACTTACAGAAAATTCTTTTTTTAATATTTGTATAATCCAAAACTATTCCTTGAAAGATTAACTAGATTATTATTATTATAATGGTTCAAAATTGAAATAATTGTAATAAATACAAACTTCTTAAAAAAACAAATTAAAGAAAAAAGAAACTGAGAAGATTTTGCTCACGTATTATCCAAAAAAAATCTATTTAACTATATAAATCATCTTCAGGATCATCTTGGAAGTTACCCTGGTCGGCACCAGTACCACCAGATGGATTCTGACCTGCACTACTAGATGGGAAACGGAAATTCGTACCAAAACCACGTGATTGTTGTAATGTTTGTGCAAACATCTCATATTTTCTTATATCATTATCCGATACAGATCGACGTGCAAAACGCATAGCTTCTTCGAAATGAGCCCGCGTTATCTCCGGTACTGGATCTTCTTCATCCAACTATAAATTTTATTTCATTAAAAATAAATTTATTATAAATTAATAATTTACCTCCATGGCGTTTTTAGGATTTGCAGCACGTTCGCGTTCTTTTCTAATTTCACTTTCAATACTTTGACGTATAGCTAATTTACAAGCCCTTTGGCAAATTTCTGTTAGATCAGCACCTGAGAAACCATGTGTAACTTTTGCAATATAAGGTAAATCAACATCTTTTGCTACTGGTGATTTACGTAAATTAGCTCTAAAGATTGCTTCACGTGATTTCTCATCAGGTAATGGTATATAAATCAATTGATCCAAACGACCTGGTCTTAAAATTGCCGGATCAATAATATCTGTAAATTTAAACATTAATATTCAATTTAATTGAAATAAATTAATAAATACCAGGTCTATTAGTGGCGCCAATAATGAAAACATTCTTTTTGGCTCCCATACCGTCCATTTCGGTTAAAATTTGGTTGATTACACGATCAGCAGCACCGCCAGCATCACCAACATTACCACCTCGAGATTTTGCGATAGAATCTAATTCATCAAAGAAGAGAACACATGGGGCAGCTGATCTAGCCTAAAATTATCAATTTTGTTAATCAATTGGTAAATTATTGTTTAGTTGTGTACTTTATCGAAAATATCGCGAACATTAGCTTCAGATTCACCAAACCACATCGTTAATAATTCTGGTCCTTTTACCGAAATGAAATTAGCTTGACATTCATTAGCTATAGCTTTAGCTAATAGTGTTTTACCACAACCAGGTGGTCCATAAAATAGTACACCACGTGATGGTTGCATACCGAATTTTAAGAATTTATCAGGATGTTCAACAGGATATTGTACCAATTCTTGTAATTCTTTTTTAACATTTTGTAAACCACCAATATCATCCCATGTAATATTTGGTACTTCAACGACAGTTTCACGTAATGCACTTGGACTACTTTTTGTCATTGCATAACGGAAATTCTCCATACTAACAGCTAACGAATTTAATACTTCAGCATCAATTTGATCATCATCTAAATCAATTAAATCCATTTTTTCACGTATTTGTTGTAATGCAGCTTCTGAACATAATGATGCTAAATCAGCACCAACATGTCCATGTGTTTCAGCAGCAATTTGTTCTAAATCAACATCATCAGCTAATTTCATATTTTTCGTATGGATACGTAAAATTTCTAAACGTCCAGTAGCATCCGGTATACCAATATCAATTTCACGATCAAAACGTCCAAAACGACGTAAAGCTGGATCAATAGAATTTGGACGATTTGTTGCTGCCATAACAATAACATGTGAACTTTTCTTCATACCATCCATTAATGTTAATAATTGTGATACAATACGACGTTCAACTTCACCATGGGTTTTTTCACGTTTCGGTGCTATAGCATCTAATTCATCAATAAATATAATAGCTGGTGAATTTTTATCAGCTTCTTCAAATGCTTTACGTAAATTACTTTCAGATTCACCAGCTAATTTACTCATAATTTCTGGACCGTTAATTAAAAAGAAAAATGCACCAGTTTCATTAGCAACAGCACGTGCTATTAATGTTTTACCAGTACCAGGTGGTCCATATAATAATATACCACGTGGTGGTTTTACACCAATTGCTTTAAATAATGATGGATGTCTTAATGGTAATTCAACCATTTCTTTAATTTGAGCTAATTGTTTACGACAACCACCGATATCATCATAACCAACAGCATTTAATGCCTCTTCTTCTTCTTCACGTTTTATTGGATCACCATCACAATGGATTACTGTATCTGGTGCTACTATACAATATGGTGATGGTTCAGTTTCAACAACTTTAAATTCAACAGCACGCATACCACCGCGTACCACAAAAACATCGCCTTTATGGATTGGACGATAAGCTTCCAAGAAATACGGCTTCAAATACACTTCAAATAGATTACTACAGTTATAACAAAACCGGAAAGAATTAATATAAACATAGATTAGTTTTATTTGATTATAAATACCCGACAAGTCCTTCAACAGTGTCATCTATTGGAAGTACATGGATCCTTTTGCCATACTTAACATCAGGGCACGGTTGTATCCATACAACATCAGATAAACGTACACGTAGATTATTCCGTACAATACGATTCATGCGTATCTTCTCATCGGGACAATTATCATCGGATAATACAATACAGACAGTTTCTTTACGGCGTTTACCTTTCAATAAAACTGTATCGCCTCTAAATAACATCAATTCGTTCATTTTAGCTTGCGATAAAGCCACTACGGAATTGTCGTCATTGGCCGCCTCTTCGACAAGTAAACGGTTGGGGCGTTCTTTTCGCCGGAGGATTGCAGTGGCCAAATCATCAGGACTACAATAGAGAAATTTTTGTAAAATTAAACGCAATTCTTCGCAACTCCACCATGATGACATGTACAAAAAATTTTATATAAAGATGCCGGGATTGGATTACTTCGGGAAAAATTTGAATGAATTATGGAAACTATCGCATACCTTTTTCCTTCAGCCATTCTTCCAGTTGTACAAAAGACAAGAGACTTTATTGAATCGGTAAGTTTATTTAATTGCGGTTTTTTCTAGATGAAAATTTACCACCAACACTACACAAAGATCGTTACAACAATGACGTTGCCTTTCCTCTAATTTGGTACTTGTGGAATTTTGACAGACAACAGACAAGTGAATAAGCAAAAATCAATCGATAATACAGGATTCTACAACAATTTCAACAAAATCGCACAAAATTACAACCATTACATAATTAAATATCACACAATTTCGCCTAAAATAAGCAAATATTTGATTAATTCTAGGTAGATAATCATAAATTTCCATAAAAATATTATAAATAATACCTGAAATAGCGACATCTATTGGGCAATTGTTAAAATAACACAGTAATGAAGATAGGAGTGGAATCCGATTGCAACCTTGATTGATAATTGTGCGATTATGTGTTCTTTCTAGAAAAATCCCGAGTCTTTATCGTGTAGAATTTCGAAATTTATCGTCTAGATTTGCTGTCGTGCTGAATAAACAACTCTAGATAATAATTTTTTCATTATCGATCAAATTGCGGCTAACTTCACGTGTTGTTTGACAGTTGTGGACAGGGATGACAATATTTGTGTATTTTGGGGATTTTATTTTCCAGAATTATTGTCTTTTTTCGACACAATTCCGTCGAATTTAACATGAGAATTTAGAAAAATTGCTCGAAATTCTGTTTAATTTTACAATACGAACAATTCTTTAATTAATTAGAGATTAAATTGGGAAAATGGCTGGAATTAAAGGTAAGCGGGCGAGGTTCTTATTTCGATTGTAGAAAATCAATTTTTACGCTAAAAAAAGCAAACTAACATCGTTCCAATTGTGATTCATACGTTAATTTTGATCAATTCCGTTTCTGTTTCATGTTTGCCACCTACGTTGATTTTACGATGATTGCGGATAGCGTAAGTTTATTGTTGGATTGATTTTCGATTTTTGATCGAATTTTTATTTTCAGTTTAGTTACATTGGCTTTTCTCGGCTCTATTGGTATGACTTTAGTGATTCTGGCCTGTGCACTACCTGATTACGGGTAATTTTCTATAATTTTGGCATAATTGAAGATTCTACTACAGTACATGAATAAGATTTTGTGGGTTAAATTTAAATCCAAATAACGACCCCTCATTTGGGTTTGTAGCGAAAGAAATTTGTTACCATCTTTTTGTAATTAGTCATTGATTTTTGGTCATTTTAATCCTTAGATTTTACAATTATAAACAAATTCTAGCGCTTATTTCTCTATAGTGGGTGTTTTTGTAATGTTTGATTAACAAAATCATATCTTTGAAAATATTATTGTTAGACAATCCAAATTTGGAACCCAAGTAGTTCAAATTATGTACTTTATGTTCAATTTGATAGAATTCAATGATCTTCCAGCGTTTAGCTGAAATTAATGATTAATTTCAGCCAATTTTCAAAGTGTAATATCTTATTTTAAATAGAACAACATATTTTTCTTTATACGTTTGGATAGAGAGAAAAATTCTGAATCGAACTGTATTAACATTCACTATCTATTTCTGATAGTTTTTCAGTTATTTACGATTTTCAATTTCAATACTAATTTTCCAATTGAAAGAAAATAATGTACATAGTAGGCTTAGCGAAACAACTTCCTGTCAGAATGAACATCTATAATTATTTATTTAAAAAAAAAATTAATGAAAAATAGAAGAAATAGATTGATTCAATTAAAATTAATGGGGCTTGCTCTTTCATGAAAAATTGGCTGAAATTGCTGAAAAAAAACATATAAAATATTCATTGTTAACCTCAAAAATGACAGTTAATGTCATTTTGCCAAGCCTTCTATGCATTTTTTATAGGCGAATTATTAAATCATAGGCAACTAGATATAAGATATTTTCAGATAGGGTACTGAAAATTTGAAATAACTGAAAAGCTATCAAAAATAGGTAGAAGGAATGCTAATACAGTTTGATTCAGGATTTTTCTCTATCCAAACGTATAAAGAAAAATATGTTGTTCTATTTAAAATAAGAAAGATATTACATTTTGAAAATTGGCTGAAATTAATCATTAATTTCAGCTAAACGCTGAAAGATAATTCAATTCGATACAATTTATCGTAAGGTACATAGTTTGAACTATTAGTGTTTCAAATTTGGTTTGTCTAGCAATAATATTTGTCGAGATATAAATTTTTTAATAAAACACTACAAAATCAAAATTTTCAGAAAAAGTCAAAATTGCTGAAGAACCATTAACACTAGATCCTCTTTAATTTCAGCATAGCATCTAAATATGCAATAAAAACTATACAATTCCATTTAAAATAAAAAAGTTAGGAGCACTACCCCATATACCGGGGGTTGATAGAACAACGAAAATATTTTCTAGAGATAGTTCAGGTGGAACAACAGCTATAAGTCAAATTTCAAAAACTTCTATTTTAATCGGCGAACCTCTTGGCTCACCCTGTATTTCTCTAATTTTCAATAAATTTCCCTAATGAATCAAAGAAAATTGCAAGATTTACGAATTTAACATAAAAACCCGATTTTTAGCTTCTTTGAGTTGAGTTTTTGAGAAAATTGCTTCTCAATTGGCTGTTTTTATTAAATTTCACTACTAAATTTGCATAGGACAATTCATAGGAATATTATTGAGATTTTGAGCCCTATTTTATCTCGTAATTTTGGAAAAAATTCAATTATCTAGAGAACAATAAGTTAAAACTCCAGACTTTCGAGTTTATAATTCTTAAAATTTCCTGACCCACAAATTTATTGATGTACGACTTGTAGAATTTTATCAACTTGTTCTTATATTTGTATGATTTTAGTTTATGGTGGCCTTTTTTCGTTGTAATCTTCTATATATTAGCACCAGTACCAACATTGATAGCACGTCGTTATTCTGAACATCAAGGCTCGAGTAATTCATGTTTAGAAACATCAATATTTTTAACAGTTGGTATGATTGTTAGTGCATTTGCATTACCAATTGTATTAGCACGTACATCAACAATATTATGGGGTGCTTGTTATTTAACATTAGCCGGTAATGTTGTTGTATTTCTAACATTATTAGGTTTCTTTCTTACATTTGATCAAGATGATTCCGACTATAATATGTGGTAAATTTATTAAAATTAAGGCTATTATTATTATTTATAAATGTAATAAATTTTCAAGCGATATTATCTGTATTTATATTTAAGTTAAATTTTAATAATAAATGTATTTGTGTATAATTTTTGTAAAAAAATTAATAAACTAGGCAACCAATTATACTAAAGTTAATGCGCCCTCTTATTGTTATAGTTGGTACTACTATAGTTGACAGGCTACCCGAATGACAGATGGCAATGTTTGACAATCACGTGAAAATTCAAGTAAAGATCAGCTGTGGTGCTGGGGAGTGGTTTGCTTTTTAGAAGAAAATAATTAAATCACCTCGTCGAAAGGGTAGAGAGCGTTCTCCTCCCTATAATTCCATCAATTTTAATCAACCCAATACTGTAAGTAATTAAAACGAGCGAGGTAAAAAAACAATTATTTTTATTCTGTAAATACAACGAGGGAATTGTTATTAACATCAATAGATTGAAGGCCATTGTGGCTTTTTTTACCAACCACCCCACTGTACATACGTGTTGATCAATAATTCATTATTTTTATGACTGAATGGTATCAAGGGTTTTCATATTCCAGTTGCGGACGAATTATCAGTCCTATCAAGTGGTAGTTTTTTGTAAATTTGTGAATTTTCACGAATCGGGGTTGAATTTCAGGGGGTAATCGACGATAACCATCGTAAATTCACCGGGACATACTCGAATCGAAATGGGAGCAATTTTATGAGTTTTTAGGACAAGTCACATGACTCGCTAATTAACACGATTTTTTCAAATTAATTCAAATTAATCATGCGATTCTGTCCGAGGAGGTTCTTAATCGATAAATTTCCATAAATTCGGGGTAATTAACGTTAATAATTGTGGTTTTACAGAAAGCGTCGAAATTCGCCTCCATTGGATCCATTTGAACAGGATCGAGATAATACAATGACGGAATATTGGTTAATATCGGCACCTGGAGATAAAACATGCCAACAAACATGGGAGACAATGAATAATCTGACGAATAAACAGCACAATTTGTCGGTGAATTACAAATTTCACATTCCAGATTTGAAGGTTTTTATCCTATTTAAAAATCAACTAAATTCGTTGAAATTTGTTATTTTAGGTCGGTACTTTAGATCAATTGGTGGGTTTATCTGATGATTTGGGTAAATTGGATGCTTTCGTCGAACAAGTTACAAGGAAAGTATCGAGTTATTTAGGTGAAGTTTTGGAGGATCAACGAGATAAGTTACAAGAGAATTTGATGGCTAATAACAGTACGTTTTATTCTTTGTTCCAATTTTATTATTTTTAATTTGAATAAGGTTCATTAGTGTTAATTATGTTGATTAGTAATGGGATTTAATTGAAAGGAAATGTATTTACCCCCGAAACAACAATTGTAGTGTTAAAAAACATGTGTCTAGAGGGTGATTTTTCGATTCTAAACTCAAAAAAATAGAGGAAAATTGATACAATACTTCACAGTTCAGAAATTCATGATATGAGATTCTGGATTGATGTAACAGATTAACATTGGCATGTTTAACTAACAATTTTTTATTAAAAAAAAAACCTCAAAATAACCACAGACACACGAGCATGTATTTCATTATTTCTTTGTATCTCCAATACACTTTTAACCAATAGCAACGGGGCATAGAAGACTCAAATTTCTTAAATCGGTTTATTTGAGATATTGTGGATTTTTAAGAGAATTGTGTTGGCTGTGCCTCTGCGGGCGGATATTCTTGTCAGTAGATATTTGGATTTTTTTTGATTGTTTGATTCGATTTTTTTTTTGATTTATTTATTAATTGTTGGGGCAAAATTGGCTTTGTATTTTTTCGCTTGTATGGCTGTGCTTGTTTGACGGTTTTCTCTTCATAAATATTATTGTGGTTGTGGTTTTGGTGGGGAACACGTACTACAGGTGGGCGGCCACCCGAAGGTGATGTCGATGTTGTTGTTGTTGATGATGATGGTGGTGGGTTATGTCAAGACAGAGATTCGGAGAGTTCATCGGGTGTATTTGTGACACCGTTGCAGTCGCCTACGGATAGTCCGAGCTCAACACCTGACCAAACCCCATCTACTGATAATATGTTCCTACTACCTTTAGGGCCAGGTCAGTGGCCGGACCAAACAATTAAAAAAAATATATACCAAAAATTAATAATGAACAAGCTTAAAGCACACAGCTTTTCACGCAAATTCTTCATCTCTATCTCTATTTTTTATTTGGTTTTATTTTTTTCAGTTTATAGAGAGTTAACGGCAACTTTATTGTTTATGGTTTGTTTTATTTTACTAATTATTTTATTTATCAACAAATTAAAATTACACATTACACTTTTATTTTCAAAATGATAAACACACGGTTCACCTTAAACATTGTTTTTCAAAAAGTGGCTTTTCAGTAGAACTGTGTGGTATTGTTTCATCATTTACGCTTCTAGCACACGTTTACGAGGGGTTCTTACAAAATTTCAAAATATTTCATAAACGTTTACAATAAATTGTGAGAGCTTCCTCTAATTAATGTAAAATAATTGTTTTTGTTTTATTTTTCTTTCTATATAACTATTTAAAAAAGCTGTTAGAAAATCCGAATTGGTCCAATATTAAATTTTCTCTTATTGTAGCCGATTTACCAACTTATCTAACCCGTTTCCAATGGGACATTGCTAAATATCCAATCAAACAATCATTACGCAATATTGCTGATATAATCAGCAAACAAGTTGGACAGATTGATGCCGATTTAAAAACAAAATCAACGGCTTATAATAATTTGAAAGGGAATTTACAAAATTTGGAAAAGAAACAAACGTAATTATTTAGAATATTTTTTATAAACCAATTTCTAAAACTACAAATTTTAATATTAAAATACAACATTACAGTGGCAGCTTATTAACACGCAATCTAGCCGATTTGGTGAAGAAAGAACACTTCATTCTTGATTCGGAATATTTAACAACATTATTAGTGATTGTGCCAAAGTAAGATTATTTCGATAATTTTATGTTTATTAATAATGAATTTTAGAGCCCAATTTAATGAATGGAATTCTTGTTATGAAAAAATCACCGATATGATTGTGCCACGTTCAAGTCAATTAATATGTCAAGACCATGAATTCGGTTTATTTACTGTATCGTTATTTAAAAAAGTCGTGGAAGAATTCAAATTGCACGCACGCGAAAAGAAGTTCATCGTACGTGATTTTACTTACAATGAAGAAGAATTGGCAGCTGGTAAAAACGAAATCACCAAACTAGTTACCGATAAGAAGAAACAATTTGTATGTTGTAAATATTGTTGATTTTATGATAATTTATTTAAAAAAAAAAAATTATAATTAGGGGCCTTTGGTGAGATGGTTGAAGGTGAATTTCAGTGAATGTTTCTGTGCCTGGATTCACGTAAAAGCCTTACGTGTTTTTGTTGAATCCGTATTGAGGTTTATTTGATTTATTTTCTAATTGTTATAAATTATTGTAATTTATGGGAAATTGTAGATATGGTTTACCTGTTAATTTCCAAGCAATTCTTATTCATCCCCATAAGAAGACGATGAAGCGTTTACGTGATGTTTTGAATCAATTGTACGGCCATTTAGATAGTAGTGCCGCTCTTTCTGGTTCTAATGTTGATGTAAGTTGATTTAATTTATCGAATTGTAATTTATTGGGAAATTTGTAGAGTGTTGACATTCCTGGATTAGGTTTTGGTCAATCCGAGTATTATCCGTATGTTTATTATAAAATAAATATAGATATGATCGAACAAACTAAAGTTTAAACAAAGAAACTATTCCGCTTTATTGATTAATAATAAAATAGATTTATTGTTAATTTTAGTTGATGAGCAACAGGAAAAATATAGTAACAATAATTATTATTAGAGAAATTTACTCAATTTGAAGAAATCTATTTGTGGAAGTTTTATTGTAAAAAAATATTGTATGAAATTGTAAAAATTGTGCAATAATAGCTTTCATATTTATGGAAATCTGGATAATACAACTCAAAACCAGTATTGTTTAATGTAAATAAATTGTAAATAGTTTTAGGTTTCTAAAAGAAAACACAATTTTTCATGCTCATTAAGTTCTCCGTATTTTTTCTGTATTTTTAATTTCCGTTCTGTTATTGGTAAGAGATAAACGAGGAATTGTCTGTTTGTTTTGATGATTGTTAAATGAAATAAAGCTTAGAATATTTATTTATACCGTTTATTTTCAATATCCAATTATCTTTTTACAATTGTTAATTAATTTAAACGTAACAAAAATATAAGTTTATCCCGAAAATAGTCCTTTATTAAAAATTTCAAAATATCAAAGAAATTTGGCCTCTCGATTACTTTTGGTTCTTAATTTTTAATCTTCTCCTTAATCTCCTCCAAATCCTTTTGCAAATAGTGCAAAACGTAATGCAACACGACATCATAACAGTATTTATATTCGGTCTACAATAAAACAATAAAAATCGGTTAATTAATTAACGAAAATTGTCGGAATCTTACAATATTTTCAATGAGCTGCGGCCGGTGGCGTCTCACAGTCCGCACGGCCTGGAAAACATCGACTTCCCCGTGCTGGATGACCTGCTCGATGCAAGCGTTTGCGGCACAATAAATCCCGCACCGACTGCGACCATCTCTGTAATATTTGCAGTTAAATTTCTAAAAATTTTCAATGAAATGCAATTACGGTGAAACAACGCAGACAGGTCCGTAATCGGTGCGTTGCCGCCACCGCTCCACCATATTCATCAATTCGACCAGCGAATTGGTCGACGTAGGCACTTTATGTCCCATAGGCCAGCAAGTTAATTGAAACAATTGGACGGTTTTCGGTGGCGCTTTGACGCCGGCCATCAGTTCTGTTAGCGATACAATCTACCGACAGAATCGATTTAGCCACACAGAAATCGCCTAATCGACACTTACCTTTTTGTTTATGCGAAACACCCAGGTTTTTATGTTCGGATAATGATTGTGCGAGATGTGGTCAATTGTGAACACAGGGCCGTACTTTTTCGACGACCTGCCTTCCGGCCAAAAGGGCGGAAACTGTTGCTGGGAACATAATTAAAATCTATTGATTTTCGGTCTGTGTGCACGATTCTTTTAATTGGTGTTTGTACAGTTGTGTTGGAAATACAACAAATTAAATCGAATTTACATAAATTTCCTGTTGGAATTGTAACCAGGAACAATAAGAAAACTATAGTCTAGACTATAACCAGGAAAAATCAATGAAGGTGTGTATTTGTGTGTGTAAGTACGTAAAAGCTTTTAGTTTCGTTGAAATTGTAGATAGTGGTCTATTTTTAGAAAAAGAAAAAACAACGGCCATAAATTTTCATAGGGGAAAACAATGTGGAAATTAGTTTATACACAACATCTACCGGATGAAGAATGTGGCAGGAAAGAAAATGAAATAAACTTACCTTAGCGCATAAATAACAAATTTTTTGCTTTTACTCAGTGCCGGACTAGACTATTTCGAGTCCGATGGAGGCTCAACTTACACTAAATCTTCATCGATATAGCGTGCCTAATGTTTGATCAAAGATCTCGCGTGTTTTCCAGATTCTAACGAACCGGATAGAAAACTCGAATGTTCTATTAAATTCTCCTACTCTTTATTTATCTTCAAAAACAATATCGGTATTGTTTCGGAACTAAATCGAAAAAAGGTGATTTTTTGGAAAAACTAGAATTGGGAAATTTCTTGAATATTTGGCAAACGCTTTCCATTTTCTATAAATTCAGCCAGATCATTAAAAATAAACAACGATTGAGTTATGGAGAAACGCCTCAAAAATTTCCAGTATAACTCAAAATTTTGGAATTTTCTACAACAAGAAAACCCCTTAGATCCTCATTGAAGTCCTCTTTTAAAATCTGTTTTAAATTTCGCGGTATTTCCAAAAACACGCGAGATACCGGTGTATTATGATTTAAATTGAAAAGGCAATGGCATGGGCCTCCGGATAGCGATTGGCTCGACTTTGTCCAGTCCGGGCCTGCTTACTGCATCGCTAAATAAAAAACGCAATACAGATCGACTTACCGAATTATGTGGAGGCACGCAGAGTACCACAACAGCCGAACATTCATAATCGTAGACGAGCGACCAGAATTCACCTAGCGTTAATTTTAAAGGCCATTCCGTGACGATATATTCTCGCGGTTTTGTATAACCCTACAATTATAATCCATTATTAATCGAGAATAGGGGATGGAAAATATGATCCTTTTGTAAATGATCGTATTTTTAACGAGTCGCTACCCCCGAGATCCATTTCAAAGGGTTGTTTCTGTATTTTGTACAACTTATCGTGCCTTCAGTTCTGTTAATACAACCGGAATCGATCACAATTTCTACTGAAATACCCAAGGAATTCTCCTAATGGCGTGCGGTATTTCTGTTTCAAGTATAATTTAGACCCAAAACTTTACTCTAAAATACCAAAAGGACGCTCGGATGTATTCCGGATTTATTTTATCATGAAACAGCATTGGTAATAGCATCGTTACAAATGGATCATATCTTCAATAGGAGCTCGAAATTGATACTTACATCGACAAATACGGCGTTAATATAATCCGTGAAATTGTTCCCTTGGAATGAAGTTAAATACGGGCGGAAATTATCCGCTTTTTATGGGATTAATACAAGAATTAATAATTATTTTTGGAAATAACGTTAGACTTACGTGGTACAATAAGGACGTCGCGGTTCTTCTTCCGATTATCGCCACGATGTCCACCGGCACAATCGCCAATCGTAAATCTCGGTGTTTGTTTACAAATCAACATATATTCACGTTGATATTCGTTCAATTTCGTTATCGGATTCTTGGCCGATTTCTGTTTCAATCGTTGCGATAACTCACTGACCGGAAACCAAGAATTACCACAAGTCACATATTCTTCTAATGTATCGTAAATAAACTTGTATTGATCCTATTGATTTCGGCTTTATTTATTTTAAACTTTCGCAATTCGATCGGAAAACTTACCACATTATCAACAAGACCTTTACGTGATTGTCGTAATTTCTTCAAATAACCGAAAACATCGAATTTATCCTCTTCTTCTTGTAATTCGATATTGGCATCGATTGATACGTAAACACCGGAACGGCCGCCGCCATCGCTACAATTTTCGTGTTATTTTTAAATGGTCGTTAATTTGAACCGTGTTAAGATTACTTGCAATGCACGACCATCGGTCCGGCTTCATTGGATTTAATCCGGTGTCCGACAACGGCCCGGACGCGCCTTCGAAATTCCAAAACGGCATTGCTGAACGGACACGTATGGCTGTGCCATTCAGTGAAATGGAATTGTAGTATGAATCGTTCTTCGGTGATTTGCTGGAATTTTTATTAGCAATTTTCTAGATTATTACAATTGGCAATGAGCCAACTTGAAAGAGAAACAAGTAGAAGTCAAGAAACAGATTCAAGATAATAATCAACAATGTACTCGACCCAAATTCTTTTACAAAAATACTTACGTCATCCTCTTTCTTGTACAATTTAAATGTACGTATATGGAAATTTGCGAGTTCCTCTTCCTGTACGATCCCTATATGAATACCACCGTAAGTCTCTTGAATCTCTTTGGATGCCGGCCAATATTGGACGCACATCACCTAATCGAACAGACAGTTCAAAATAAGGGTGGAATTAACCGACGTTTCGAATACCTTGATGAAATCGAAGGTTTTCGTCAACATTACAATACAACTGGCCTTTTCCTGCCAGACCATCCGCCAGAAATCTGTAACGGTCTCTTCGGTAGGACCCTGTGTCACTATGTAAGCGTTCGGCTTCAATAGACTCTAAAATTTTGATTATTCAGTAGAGTAATTAGCGGAAATTCGTCGATCTTACATCAACATAAGAGGCGTTTATGTAATCCGAATCGTGTTCGCCCTCTATAGTCTCTAAAACTACCCTATTATAATCATCTGAAACACGAAATATTTATCAAATTTGTTGGAAAGAATCCGGTAGATTTCGTGTTTATCATTTCCGTCTAGAAACACGATTTTAGACGTTTTATCGATTCGGTGAAGTCGCTCCAATTCAAAATCCACAATCCTTAGAATTTCCATTATTCACGACAATTAACAAAGTTTCAACTATTTCTATTAAATTAAACGAAATCCGCAAGAATTTTGAATAATACTCGAATCGAGCGAGGGTATTTTTCCGTTTCAATGCCCCAATTTGAGTCGATTCTATCGGCAAAAAGTTGGGGAAATATCATTATCGTTGGGGTCGTCTGTTCGGACGGATACCGGAAAATACAAGCTCCGGAAATTCTATAAAGCCGTAACGGGATCGGGGAAATGGCCATCATTACTATCGAAATTATCGCTTCTCTATTTTGATTGCTTTCTTGATTAAAGCGCTAATCTTATATTATTGTTATTACCGTCATCTACGAAACTAATCCGTCAACATTACAATATTTCATTAGATTACAGCGATTGTGCTGTTTTAACCGTAGGAATTGATTTCGTTGAATATTCATGGAGGTTTCGAGCGAATTTGCCGAAGAATCGGCAATACCGCGAATTCATTAAATAAAAACAATCTAATTAGTTGATTAATTCGATAATAACAAAGAAACAATAGCCGAATTAACCGAAAAAAGTGTATCGAATTATAATTTGGCTCCATTGTCGCAGCAACTTCTCGGAATTACTTCCAGTGATAATCAATTTGGCCTTGTCGATACTTACGAGAAATACACGTGTCTAAATGATGGCAACTTCCCCAATTCGTATTGACAGATTTCCGAATCGTTTGCCCCTTCAATTCGTTATCATTATCAACTGATATATTTTGTTATTATCATCTAGCCACACTCCAGGTGGACCGGTTTCTATGGTGACACGAGAGCTGCCCAGATTATCAGAGAAATCAATTTTGTTTTTATTTTATTCCCCTTTTCGTTATTAAGATCGTATTACAACGCTAGAAATTTTATTGTGAATTATTCTCCAATCATTTAATCAAAATCGATTGGATTTGATCGAGTTGGAAAATTATTTTGTATACGATTTTTATTATTATGTCTAGGTCGTTGGTTTTCAATTTGATTTTCCACTTGATTGAAATTGCTTTATGAAATATTTTCTAAACATATTAAATTTTGCGAAATTTTATCATAAAAGCGTGAGAGACAATCGGTATGATTGTAAACAAGCTGTCGGGATTGATTTTATTGGTTTATATCATCATCGGAGATGGAAAAATTGAATGGATGGCCTGATTTTATCAACGAATATCATTACAATAACAACAACAATTCGAAGAGCTAAACAAACAAACAATATCATAAATTACAGCTTGTTTACAATAAATTTGGTATGTTACGGAAGTGCTATAATAGAAGTAGAAAAAACTTGAAATAAAATCGATAAGTTTTCGGTAGTTTTCCGGAAAACTAACAATATCACCGGCTAATTTCCGGAAGATTTGAAAAGCGCTTTAAATTTACTATATATTTTTAAAAAATCAGGGAAAAAATTGGTAATATTTGCTAAATTATAAGTAAAATATGGATAAATTCAAAAAAATAATCAACTCCGAAATTAACTCGTATAACTCAGAATTTAATCGGAAGTTTTGAAAACAAAAAACGCCTTCTGATGCTCTTTAAAATACTCTATCTAACGGTGTTTGAGTCGTTACAATACATCATCAAACAAGGGAGATATCGACGATTTAAGATTAGCACTTTCTAAATAAGAATCGAAGAAAAAGGCCCCCAATTTCAGCCGATTTTCCAGAAAATTAACAAATCTTTTGAAAATTTTCTAGCAGATATTAAAAGTTTTTTCGATTTGCCATAGACTGTGCGAAAATCATTGAAAAATTAATAATATTTGGTAAATTATAAGGGAAATATTGAAAAATTGTAGAAGAAAACTTGCTCCGAAATTAACATCTATAATCGAAAATTCAATCGGAATTTTTTAAAACAAAATATGTCCACGGATACTCCTTAAAATTCTCTATCTAATGGTGTTTGGGTTGTTACAATAGAGCATCAAACAAGGAAGATATCGATTATTAAATTTGCCAACAGTGGATCGAAAAATTCTATTTCTTTCGTATTTCTGTTATAAAGCCGCTTGAAAAGGCGCAGAAATCTTGCGGAAATTCCGCAATTGTGGCACAAAAAATCTAATAACTTTGAATCGAGCGACTTTTTATTTGTAATAATTTTTCGTGTAATACTCACAAGGAATGCACTTTTGATTCTGGTTCTTCTCCAAGTTGGCCTTCTTCGTACCGTGACGACACGAATGACTTTCAACTTTAATAGCAATCTACAACAACAAAAGGGGGAATATTTTAAACTAAAGACGTTACAGTTTACTTAATAGTAAACTAGAGAGGAAACTCTCTATATTCAACTTTGAAGCTGAAAGCTATTGTTGTGATAAAAGCAGATCGATCCAAACAAAGCATCGAACAACAATTCATTAGGAAATGTTAAGCCCGAAACAAAATTCTAATCAGATTCGATCTGTTTGATAAAACGGAATAGTCAAATAATAGACGAAAATTGGTGGATGCGCCGGGCCAATTTCCGAATCTACCAAATTTCTCTTGTATTTCCAACAATTATTGTACTCACCTCGAATTCTAATTTGTATAAAACTGGAAATTTGCGGCGTTGTTCGCAGATCTTGATGAAATCCTTCAATTCAATCGGACTATCAGTGATTGTTGCTACAACAGAACCATTTTCATCTGGAATTTCCATTATTGCAAGTTAAAATAATTCTAATTTAATTTTGGATTAGATTTGTGGATAGATTGAAGTTTCGTTTGTGAAAAATCAATTTTTCAGCGAAATTGGAGCGTTCCAGTCAGCCCCAAATGTAAACATCCTGGGGGCGAAAGTAGTAATTATTCGAGCATAAAGGAAAACTTGTCGCAGTTTCAGCATCCGTAATCTTTATCGAATAGAAGGATAGAAGTTCTAGTTCTACACCAGTGGATCGTTCCGTAACGCCAACACGCAATAATAATAGAAACTCTAGGCCGTGTTAACGGAAGCGTAACGCCAATTCTCGGAAAATCACACCGAAAATGACTGCAATTTCAATTTATATTGGAGTTGTTGATTAATTATCGGACTTGTTGCCGGTTAAATAGCGAATTTCGAGCCGATTTCAGTGGGTGTCGTTTTAATGCGTCTATCGAAAAGTTTTGCTGTTCTATGTCGCCAGTTTCCCGGCGAAAAATCCATAAATCGTGGAAGAATTCGGATCAACACATTTGGTTGGATGTCGGTGGAAAATTAGACATCTACCGAAAATTGTGAATTAAACTCCTATAAATAACTCCGATATTAGACGTAAATTTCGAAGTTTATGCATAGATTCTGACGGAATTTCCGTTGAAATTGATTTGTTTTCGTTACTATCAACAACGTCGAAATTACAATTTTTATACGTTTATAAAATCGAAAATGTAAAGCAATTCTAATCAACTATAAAGTTTGAAATTTATGAATGAATAATTCATAAATATTCGTTGAATATCTCCAATTTTGATACATTTCAATTCGATAGATTTATGGTTGTCTATAATTTCGTTACCCGTTCTTCACTTGGAGGAATGTCGAGTAAAAACAACTTTGACCCCCTCGGTTGACAGTTAAATCGATAGACAATCCGATGCTTTCTCCTCAAGGATTTACGAGACGTATACATCTACGTTAGAGTATCGTTTTGCAGGTAAAACAGGTAAATTCATCATCCATGATCGATTCAAGAACATTAGAAAAATTTGCCAAATTGATGATAATTCAACGCCCGTTCAATCTTCCCAACATCAATTTGAACTTGGTGAAACTCGGCTGTTTAAATTTAGCACGACTAATTAAGAATTTGGCGATTAAAACATTGGAACATTCCATAAAACCACATCAACCTTGTGTACGTATAGTGAATCCGCCAAAATTAGAACCGATTGAAATCTGTGTACTTTGACGAATTGATTCGTTTAAAAATAGGAGAATTTTACGTTTATTTGCAATAAACCTACGTGAACGGGAATAGAAATGGATATAATCGGTTTTGTTTTGATCGCACGATTATATAATTGTCGCTACAAAAATCTAAAAAAAATCCCAATAAATCTCGTTAATAGGGGAATTTTCCTCGTTTTCTCTCTTCTCTCATGCCACAAAAATAGATAGAGAGATCGTTTGAATTTTAAGAATGCACACAAGGAAATTCTATCGAATCATACACGTGCCGTGGCTAATTAACAGAAAATTCATCATTAATTAGTTTATTGAATTTGCGAGCGAAATCGAAAAAATACACGAAATGGAGAGGAATTTAAGTGGATGCATCATCGATAGTGGTTGGTTTTGCATTTCAACCGGTATTTATAGAAAATTTTGTTTGTTTAACAGTAGAGCTCTACCAATTAGTTTTTCAAATAATCGATTTTTCAGCTAGTACAACAAACGGGCAGAAATCTAAATCTATTTGAAATTCATTACCTAATTAGGCGGCTTTCAACTTAAGAATGTCCCTTAAATTTGAAATAATCGCCGTAATTCGAACGACTTACTGTTGTATCGGCTGGTCGGCAATAATCCACTGTTCAACATCGACAATTTGATTGTATTCGGAAGGGTGGCTAAATGGCTAGTTGCACTAATGTGGCGTTTTTTGCGCGGCTTCTCCACATCATTATAGCGCGGCGTTGATCGGCTCCGGTGTTTCCTCCGGACCGTACCCGAAGACGATTTACCCTCAGTTTCCAAACTGGACATGGCTAAAATTGACGGAAAGACGACGACAAACTCTACAATCACCTGAAAACAATCGGAAATTACGTCCATTTGTAAAGGAAATTGGGCTAGAGAGTTTTAAATTCGATTCAATAACTAACAGAAATACACTCGAGTGGAAGCGAATTCTTCAAATTGTTTGTTTCAATGGTTTGAAATTATCGAAATTTCCAATTGATTTTTCCGTATAGAAACCGTTTTGGGCGAAAATCGCAAACAATCGCGAATTCGGTGCTTCTCCATCAAATCAACGGGTTTTATTGAAATTTACGACAACAATCTCAAATTGTGCATTGATTTTTTTAAATCCATCGAATATATTTAAGTTGGCTTATCTCGATTTTATTTTTAAACAAAAGTTAACAATAACAAAACAGAATCTGTACTGTAAAACATCACCTGGCAATAAAAGTAGAGAGAATTCGTGATGTATTCGAAATATTTTGGCAAATAAATACAACTACGTAAATGCGGTTTATTTTCTATTCTCTATTCCTGTTTGGTTTTGTTAAAAAACGAATTTCGGATTGAAACGGCCGTAATTAAATCACGATTTGTAAATATTTCTTTTGTAATAGCAATAGCATTGAATTGGATCCAACTATTTCAAAACACCCACCTTGACTGGAAAAATACTTTGTTTCTTTTAAAAATAGTCCGAATTTCAATGAATGAAACGACCGTCCACGCCGAATTCTTTCAAACGTTCGAAATTCCACGAAACTCCAACTCCAAATTTCACTATAACTAGTTTGATTAAGGGCGGTAGAGATATGCATGAAACACACCCTTGATTAACACGACCCTATTCGCATATGCACACGTATATTTATAGTTTCGTGAATTTTCTTATAAATAGATTTATATGGGACGGTATGCACTTGACCACAAAATAGCAGACTTGACCCAAATGATTAAAATATTTTCCTGGAAGATTTCCATTGTTGTATTTTTTCGGAAATAAACAATTAAATGGGGCGTCCCCAATTTCGAAAAATTAACCAAATAATTCACCCTTAATTTTCCAAATTCCTGCAACTATCGATAGACTCACCGGGATACTTTGAAATTTCTTGCGTTGAACGATCCTCCTAAGAGATCTTGTTCCACATACTCTTGAATATTTTCCGCGATAATTTTAGAAAACACATGGTTTTCCCTTTTATTGTTGTTATTTCGATTTAAATCGTTTCAGTCGATTATTTTTTGTATTTGTACAAGTTTTGAGGAGTTCTCGATGGCACAGAGTAATGTATAAGGACGGTCCCGCTCTTGAAACTGTTACGAAGCGTCGCGACGCACACAACACATTGGATCTCTGTCGCTTGCGCCGTCGGTCGTCGTCTGGTAGGCGTCACTGAAAATCAGCTGTTCACCTACTCCTCTTCTCTCAACTCACCTATCCCTACACAATTGTTAATGCTAATAGTAATGATAATGAAAACAATTGACAATAGAGACAATTGACGATCGTAGATTACCCAGATAAAAGAAAATGCGTTTAAATCATCGACAAGGAATTTGTTTTAATGTTTGAGTAGTTGAGACACAAGTGGATTATCCGGTTTTTCCGGGGACTTAAAGACAATCGAGTAGGATAACAGGATGGGAGATAAGTTGTAATAACAGATTTCTAGAAATTTATCTTAACTGGAACTTAACAGAAACAGAAATGAAAGCGGAAACAGAAATTGAAACAGACAAATCAATACAAAAAAATAGATAACTTTGCTTCAGTTTTCCGCAAAACTAACAAAATAAAAAACATTCTTAGGCGCTCCTTGAAATGCTCTTTCTAATGCTGCTGGATCTATTACAATAGCTCATCAAACAAGGGAGTTATCGATTATTCAACTTTAACCCTCTCTGATCGTAGAATCGAGGAAACAGACCTCCAATTTCGGCCAATTTTCCGGAAAATAACAAATCTATGGAAAAATTTCTTGGAGGTCTTTCCAATTTGCTATATACTGTGAGAAAATCATTGAAAATCGATTATATTTGCTAAATTATGGGGAAATATACAAAACATGTGCTCATATTTATAATTTCCGTTATAGATGCGCCGAAACAGAGCGGAAATTCCGCAATTGCACAACCAGAAACAGAGACCCATAACTACCCTAGAAATGAGGAATTGCTTTATTTCGCCCTGGATCTTCGTTTCCAATACAACTGAAATTCACCCGGGACGCTTCAGGAAGCATCGAGGAATCGATCTAGGACCGTCATAATTGCCCCTTCTGCTGTTCAGAATTATTTCTAGAATGATAAATATTGATGGCCAATGCGTTGTAGCGGCCCTATTTGACCCCTACTGAAAGTTGATCACAGCAGGAGGCGCAATAATTCCGTCAATAAAAACGTACCTTGGTTGTATCCGTTAATTTTTCGCTCTCGTGTTACATTTTTAGCCTATCACATTCTATGGACAATCAAATTTAACCTTGTTTTATTGTTATTGTCATTATAACCGGCTATTATCAGTAGTTGGAGTGTAATCGTTCGACTTACATCTCTCTATAACAACAGAAATGAGTTCATTATTAATTTTATTATTGATAATTGGAATAATTGTAGTATTTCGCTTTTATCGGTATGTAACTAGAACGCTGCAATATTGGCGTAATCGAAATATCGACCAGTTATCAGTAAGGGATGTATTGTGGGAACATTTAAATCTCTTCTTCCATTTCCAACCGTTCTGTTATCAAGTCCAACAGGCATACTCGAAATTCTCCGATAAGAGGTATTATTTTTATTTATTCTAAAATTAAACTAAAATTTCGACGTGCTAGAATTTACGGATCGTACCAATTCACACAGAAAGCTCTATTCGTGCGTGATCCCGAATTAATCAAACTGATCATCGTCAAGGATTTCGATCATTTTTTAAACCACACGGACATACTACCCGACAATATCGATCCGTTATGGAACCAAAATTTGTTTGTACTTAAAGGTATTGTATTTTGTCGATTTAAGCAGGTTTAATTGGGCCAAATTTTAGACAAGAAATGGCGACAAATGCGCTCGGTTTTAAGTCCGGTTTTCACCAGCAGTAAAATCAAACAAATGTTCGTTTTGATCATGAACAACGCCCAACAATTCACGAATTATTTCAAAAAATTCCACAACAACACCGTTACCGTCGACATTAAAGACGTATTCACCCGTTACGCCAACGATGTCATCTACAATATCGCGTTCGGTATCGAATGCGACTCTTTAGATAACAAAAATAACGAATTCTATTTGAACGGTAAAGAGGCAACGAGCATAATGTCGTTGAAAAAAATCGTACAAATAACGATACTAATGACAAGTCCGAGTTTGGCGAAATTCTTGGGCATTCGAATATACCCAAAACAAGCCGGTGAATTCTTCGTGAATCTCATCAGGGAGAATATCCGTAAACGTGAAGAGCTCGATATAAAACGTCCAGATTTGGTTAATATTTTGATGGAGGCGAGGAATCGCCAACAAAATTCCGATAGTGTTGATGACAATAAAATCGAATGGAACGATTTTAATATAACAGCGCAAGCTTTAATATTCTTTTTTGCCGGTTTTGATAGTACGTCGATATTAATGTCGTTTATGGCATACGAATTGGCTGTAAATCCCGATATTCAACACAAATTATATTCGGAAATTATCAAGATCGTTGACGGCGATAATATCGATTACGATCATCTAACGACGATGAAATATATGGAGATGGTTATGATGGAAACGTTGAGAAAATGGCCAATAAACATCGCCACAGATCGAGTTTGTTCAAAACCATACCAACTACAATTAGACGATCAACAATCAGTATTAATTGAGAAAGATACAGTCGTTTATATTCCAATCTACCCCATCCATTACGATCCGAAATATTACCCGGAACCCGAACGATTCGATCCGGAACGTTTTAACGATGAGAATAAGGCCAATTTGACACCGTATACGTTTCTAACATTTGGTGCCGGGCCAAGAAACTGCATCGGCAATCGATTGGCACTGTTGGAAACGAAGATTTTATTCTTTAATCTGCTACAACATTTCGAAATTGTCGCCGTTGATAAAACAGAGGTGCCATTGAAGATGTCTAGGATGAGTTTCAATGTATATGCCCAAAATGGAATTTGGTTGGGCTTTAAAAAACGAGAGAATTCGTAATTTTAGCGGGTCCGAGTAAATTCGCGCCATTTTTTCAAATATGCTTGTTTTTGTTTATTCAACTAACACGAGATCGATTGTTTGATTTGTTGTAGAATAAAAATCTAAATTTACACAATTTCATTTTTTATTTATTTAGTTTTAATCCACCTGTAATAATAATAAAAATAAATTATATTTATTATTTTGAAATTGAGCTACAAATAGTGACAAAATATTTGTAAACACTTGAATTTGTCACCTGTCAAAACTAATCGATGGTTCCTAACTAATTGTAGCCCAATATCGAAATTTACAAATAAATTATGCAGCTATTTAAAAATTAATAAATTCGTTAAATTTATTACAATTTTTGAATATAATTGTTTGATTATTTCTCGAATTTTAAAGTAATTGCAATAATTAAATCGACATTTTGGTCTACAAATAGTCGCTGTCACTACATAACCTTAAAGTTTGAGTTGTCAAAATCGACGCCAGCTGGGCGATTTTCCTGATATTGTTTTCAAATAAATTTCCACGGTTTTCCTTCAGTTACAAAGGTAGACAACTATTTATTCCGATTTTTCACACCTTCAAATATCCGAAAATTTCTCCATTTTAAATTGTTAATTATAAGATTTCATAATAGTTTGCAATTATGTAAACGTCTAGATAAATTTGTTTTAGCCCGAAATTATGGCTAATTTACCGCTACATGAAGACTATCCGGAATGTACAGATCGTTGTAAATCGATAAAACATGGTGACTTAATTACATCGGTAATAACCCGGCGTTGTGTCACCGATAGCGAGTTATGTTCGTACATTAGTTATATTTGTAAAAATTGTGAAAATGTCCGCGATTCAGTGGGCCGTAACGTTATCCACGTTGCCGTATCCTGTGGCCGTTTGAATCTAGTCCGTTGGTTGATCAATAAACGACACATTAACGTAAATTTAAAAGATCCGGAATCTGGTTGGACGCCGCTGCATCGTTGCTTATTCTACGGACAAATCCACATTGGGATAGAATTAATCAAATTAGGCGCCGATATTAATTTTTTAGATAAGGATAATCTAACCGGATTAGAACATTTGATGAAAGACGGCTGTATACCGATTACAACTGATGATGATAATTGCGGTGAAGTCTACTATTGGGGCACTAATGTTAATAACATTCTAGGCCCCAAAGAATCACGTACTGTACCTGAATTGTTGGATATTTTCCATAAAAACTACCCGAACGAGCACGTTCGAGAGATATTGATCGAGAAATTTCATAGCGTCATGTTGACGAGATCGAATCGTTTGTATAGTTGCGGCCATGGACATGGTGGTCGTTTAGGTTTAGGCCACCAAAAACCGATTATAATACCCGAATTAATTAAAATTCCTGATGAGAATTTGAATTGTATTAAAATAGCTATAGCGCAAGATCATTCATTATTTCTATGTCAAGATAATTACGTCTACACATGCGGCTTGAATACATACAAACAATTAGGTTTAAATCAACATCAAGTATTAAAACCGACTTTAATTAAGCAATTTGCAAATTTAAACGGCGCATGTTGTGGCCATTATCATTCATGTGTATGGGGTGGAAATTTCGTATACACATGGGGTTTGAATGGCGGCCAATTGGGGCATAAGAATCGCACCGAGAAATACGTACAACAACCCGAATTAATCAACATCATCAATTTGAATGATATTGAAATTAAACTGGTCAACTGTAGTGATGCTGCCATATCGATCTATACCGGAAAAGGCGATATTTACATCGTACACGAGTATCAATGTCGGAAAATCGCATCGAAATTGTTGAATTTAACCCAAATCGACGTTATCGGAGGCAAATTGAATCAGAAATTGTTCAATAAAGACGACACAACTTTCATTAATATCGAATTAAAAGTGATCGCTTTGACGAATACTGGTAATTTGATGTTGTGGCAAGAGACCGATCAACAATTATTACGCTGTATTTACTCAATAAACCGCACAATTATCGTAAAACAAGTCAAACTCAATCTAAACGGTCTATTATTCGTAACGGTAGACGGTGAAGCTTTCCAGGGTTTTATCAAACCGAGAAAACGTAAAACTAGCACGATTGTCGATGGTAATTTCCATAAATTTTTGGACAAAGACGACTGTATCTCGATAAAAATCCGGAAATTTCCACGCATCCATCGCGCCATATCGATACAAAGCGACCCGAAAGGTCACGATTTTTGTGTAATTCAAACGTTACCGTATAAACGTTTCGAAGCGCCGACAATTCTCAAATCGGAAATGCAACAAAATCTCCGTTTACTATTGGACGAAAGCGAAGAAAACGACGAAATTTCCGACGTAATCTTCGAAATACAAACGGATTTTATAGCCGCCCACCGCTATATTTTAGCCAGTAGATGCGAATATTTCGCCAAATTATTCAACGATAATCACGAGAGAATCGTACGATTGGACAATTCGTATAATCCGTTAATATTTAGACAGTTTCTCCGGTATATTTATACCGGAAATTGTGAATTGTTACACGGTGGCGAATTGGGGGACGATTTTAAAAAATTGTGCGAATCCACCGATATCGGTAATATAGTTGAGGATCATCTCCCGGTTGTGGTTTATAAGAAATTTGATAAAAACCAAAAATCCGGTAGAAATAATCCGGTTCGGATGTTGTACGATATGTCGAAGAAGTTCGGTTGTCGGGAGTTGTGTGATCGTTTAAAAAACCTAGAAATCGATAATTTTACAATAAAGTATCGCAACGATAGAAATTTCGAGGTAAAGCCGTTAAAATTCGATAATAAATCAACATTGAATGATGTTATAATTAAGTGTAATGATGGTAAAGAGATCAAGGCACACAAATGTATTCTATCGGCACGTTCTGATTATTTTAAAAATTTATTTTCAATGAGATGGCACGGTAATGAAACCTCACTTATAACATTGCCGTGTTCAAAACCGATAATTGAGGGGTTATTGGAATTTTTGTACACTGATGATCTACAATTTACCAATAATTCGGGCGATCAGGATTATTTTTTTAACCTTCTAGTATTAGCAGACCAATTATTTATACTACGCTTAAAAGAATTGTGTGAATTAAATTTATATAAATGTTTAACTATAAAGAATGCCGTACAATATTTAAATTTCTCCCACATTTACCACGCTGAAAAATTGAAAGAGTGTTGTTTACAATTTATAATCGATAATCTACCACCATTACTAGAATTGCGCCAATTCGATAATTTAGACGATGATCTATTGGAGCAATTAACACGGTTTTATTGTAATAATAAACCTAAAATTTCCTGCCGTATTATAACCCCATACTCTATAGCCCCAAATGATGAGATCATTCGATCGATTAGTACAACACACCCGATATCGATGGATGTAGAAATCGAATCGACGATAAATAAGGCGCAAACTAAACGCCGTTCTAGACATAAAAATACGACAAATCCAAAAATCGATAATACCGATGAAAATGTGGTAGTAATCGAGGACGATATTGATGAAGATGCGATCATCCAATTCCCCGATTCATCGCCATCATCATCGCAAGTTTTGAATCGTTTAAAAGCGATCAAATCGGCCGAAGAGAAGATCGACGATCACGATTGCCAACAATTCACACTATTGACTAGTAAAAATGATATTTCTAGTTCGTTTGAAGATTTCCCGTTGTTGAATAGTCCGCCACTGAATCAAATAACGCCAAAATCTCAACGGATTAACACGAAAATCGTTCGAATATCGCAAAGACAACGCAAACGGCTGTCTTCAGAAACTAATCAAGAACCGATATCAGGTAATAATTAATTACAATAATTGCGGTTTTTTTCTAATAATTGATTGAAGAGAGTCCGAAGAATCCGTGGAAAATCATCGAGCCGTCTAGTCCAGCATCATTAGAGAACAGTTTCAGCCAGATTGTTTCATTGGAGAGGAAAGAAAAGGAGAATTTAGTGAAGATTACAAGCAAATCGTTGATTCACACGCAGGTGGTGGTTTTTCTTATTTTTTACAATTTCTATCCGAATTTTGATTAAAAAAGTGTGTCAATTTAAAATTCAATCTATCGATTTTTAGATCGAAGACCGAGCCATAGAAGAGCTGCAAAAATTCTACAACGTTCCCAACATCTACGAAGAGGAAATTATCATCGAACGTGTCAGTTTGGGGGCAATTGCTGTGCCCGTTTGGGTACCTGGCGTCAAGAAACTCGAATAATGTTGTTTGTTTTTAAATTATAAATGTTTTTTTTATTATATTTTTAACTGTAAATAAATCAAAATAAACTGTTTTTTCTGGATATAGATGTGCGATTATAAAAATAGGAATCTTCTAGATTGGCGACAATTTATCTAACTGCATATTTGTAAACAATTGAACAATATTGATAAAACAGTAATTATGGGGTTTATCGGAGTTGATCGATCGTAGGTCGTTGATAGGGACAGCGCAACGTGTGCAGCCACCTTAAATAGATTATCTTGAATCAACTGTTTTTAAAATCAAGTTACCTTTGATTTAATCGTGAATCAAGTAGGTATATGTCTAATTTTTGATAAATATAACAAATATCGGAAGAATCAAATTATGTCTCTTTATTTTATAATTATCGACGATTTCATAAAATAATAATAATTTCAGGTATCTAAACTATAATACCTGAATTTTCATAAATTTGATTATACGCCTGCTTGATCCAATAATAAACTACTACTTGTGGTAACTTGATTTATGGTTATTTTAATTTATCCCGTTTTTTTTTCGTGTAATTTCAATTTTTCTACATTTGATTATACGCCTACTTGATCCAATAATAGACAATGCTGTGGTAATTTGATTTATGTTTATTTCAATTTATCCGAATTTTTTCATATAATTTCAATTTTTCTACTTTGAATCTAAAAAATGCTTATGGAAATTATAAAAAATTGCAAAAACATGGAAATTCGTTAATTTTCCTTCGACGGTTCGGTGTGAACCTAGCCTTAAGTCACCCCCTCTGTTAATGACCAACGCACCGCGCATGCGTATTGCTGGAAATTCTCCTATTTAAAAAACAAACTAACCTCTACAGTATTTTTGTTGAGAATAAATCGTTTGTAAAAGTCAATCAATTTTTTTGTTATTGTCGTTGATTAATTATCGGTGACGGTCCATTGATAATAGGCCTTCACGTGTTTGTTGTAATTGAATTGAAACAAAAAAAAAAACGATAATTAACAATCGTTTCGTTTAAGCTTTAATTATGTGAAAATGAGCATATACAGGGGTCATACAAGAAATGAAGTCTATTTAGCCTCACTACTGTACGATGCAATCGAAGATGCCGATTTACGGTAAGTTACCTCTCTAATACGGACATATTACTAAAAATAAAACAAGTATGCTTTGACTTTCATTGTTAATTCATTGGATGATAATCATGATATCTGAGCCTGATTCGTTTGTTGTTTCAATTTCGCCTCCCATTTCCTGTTCGGTTACCCAATTTTTTGGTGAAATTCCAAAAAAAGTCCCTGGCACGTGTCCCAATTCTTATCAGCCTTATAATTTCGAGATATAGTGAATTTCTTGCCTAAAACAGGTAGGTAGATTTGAAATTATTGATTGATATTGAAATTGTTTTATTCGATAACTTGAATCGTTTAGAATTCATTCATAATTCTTATGACTTGATTTAATTTTTTTTAATGTTGCATCATTCATTAAAACATTTAGAAAGTCAATCGATTTCCCGTTGAGACAGGTCAGGATTTCCAAGAATGCAAGATCGCTTATTGTAAAACAAAAGAAGAAACAATTGAAATTTTTGCATTTTTCTACCTTAAACCAAAGTAGGCGAAGTAGGCTTTATAACATTTCAAAACACGTATGTCGTAACTTGTTTGTTTGTATCAATGTTCATTCTTTTTTTAGCTCAAAATTTGTGTAAATTTGACAAATTCAAGTGTTAAAATGTTAAAATAGAAGTCTTCATGTCCAGGTCATTCTGATAATGATAAAAACTACACGAAATTTTGTTTTTCTTGGTTTTTGTATTTAACCAAAATGCTGATCAGCGGGAATTATCAATTTATTGCAAATTCCTTTCGTTTTTCTGGGTAATAATTGAGAATTTCAACGATTTTTCGAAAATAATAATAATAAAGAGAAACTTCGAGATTATTGATTATATGTTTATTAATAAATTCCGATACGCATAAATAGTATCCATACATTATGGTGTATGTATGTATATAAATAAATCACATAATAGGCTATTTGTTACAATAATTGATACGATTTAATTATAAATCTAGAACGATCCGGCTTATCAATCGATTATATGCCTTTTACCAATCTGTTTACTATTATTGTCTTTATAGTAACTTCATTATTCATGTAAACATACAGGGTGTACGAGTTGTCTTTGGTAACGTAACGTAGCTTTGTTCGTACACTTGAAAAATACACAATCGTATTCTCTAACTTTTTGACGTTTCGTTACTATGACAATGTTGGAGAACAACACTATAATTCCATTTTATGTCTAATTGAAAAGAGATAAGTATACAATAAGTTATTCAAAAGAGACGTGGATCTTCAGCGTTGTTATGGTGATGAATCACTAAAAAGTTATAGAATACGACTAACTCGATTCACTCAACACAATCTCACTGGTTCTAATATAAAGGCGCCAACTTTTAAAACAACCAATTAATATAAGATTTTATTTGGAAAAAGTCATTGAAGGCGCAAAATTTGAAAATAACCAATAACAGCAATAAATCATTGAAAACAAAACACTACGTTGTAATATAAAGGCGCCAAGTTTTAAAACAACTAATAATACGTCATTGAAAACAATAATTGAATTGCAATGCCAACTAAAATTACTTAAAATCACTATGGACTAAATTAGTAAATTTAAGGACCTTTATGTTCCCATCAATCTTCCATTAATTGAGTGAATTTAGTATAACAAATGTCAAATAGTAGTGTATGAACCAATCTACGACACCATTGTACACACAAAATTTCAGCATTCAGTGTTCTCTAACTTTTTAGAGATTCGTCACCATGACAATGCTGAAGATTCTTGTCTCTTCAATTCTACATATCATGGAATTGTAAAGAGAGAGATAGAAGACTCTCCAGCATTTCCATGGTAACGAATCTCTTTAAAGTTAGAGAATACGACTGAAAACATTTTAATGTCGATTTACGATCATGAATCTGTGGAAGAATAAAGACTTTGGTGGAAGTTTATAGAATTTTCCCCATTTTTTACTTGAACTAGTTTTATTCCATAATTTTTGAGTTTGATTAGCGTAAATTTTGCTGCTTGTTTTGTCGGTGTTTAATTTAATATTAGGACATCCTTCATGATGAAAAGTTACTTATAAATTTATTTAAAAATAAAAAGTAGTTAATTTTAAAACTAAACTAAAAATAAATATTGTTGTGAATATTTTGTTGGTTATTATTGTTATTGTGGTTTCTGTATAATGTGACCATGAACTTTTTTTTGCAATTATTCGTATCAGTTTCCCCAAATTTTATCTAATTTTGGTATATCTCAAGAAAAATCTAGGAATTTTATAGACAATTCTAGATTTGAAGATTTTCACTAATTATAGAGTAAAAGTGGGTTCGAGTAGACAATTGGCCCTTAAATTGAGCCTTATTAAATTCGAATAGGGTAGATTTTGTTCGTATTCAATTTAATCGGATTAGAAAGTGATCATTTTAAAAGTTTATCATTATTTGAGGCTAATAAAATCAATTTGTGATAGGAAAAATTTGCATAGTAACAAAATTAGATTAAATCTCGATTGAAGAAGAGTAAAAAAAGTGAAATTATGCATTTAATTTATTTAAATTATTTGAATGAATCGAATTTTTATAGATTTCAAATTATCATTATTGTTATTCTTGAGAATTTATGGATTTTTCAAAACAACAAATACGTCATATATTTTTTAAACTTCGGATGTAAATCCAATATTTTTCATTTTAAATAATTGTTGTTATCATTTTTAAGAATTGATATAATTTTATCATGTAACAAGACAGACGCCAGTAGTGTTTGTATTAAAATTTTACGATTTCACACCAATTTATATCGTAGTTTTACAACAATAAATTATAACTAAATTTAACCAGTTCATCAGCAATCTTAATAGACGATAAAATGAGTGTTTGCTGATTTTATTCACCCCTCAATTCTACTAAATCGTCCGGCCAAAGTCCATCTACAACATCCTTATCGTTATTCAAAAGACATTACTCTTTTAAGCAATTTTTCACTAAAAAATATTATTAATAGTAGTAATTTAACAAAAAAAAACCGATAAGATTATCGTTAGAACTCTAATTGACTTTTGTATGGACGAATTTATTGACGCAATGACCTCGATTCTTCCTTTCATTTTTCTCAATCAATCTTCTTTATTATCAACAGCTCTATAAGGACACTATTGATAAATAAAGGTGCAAATCCAAATTTAATATTACCGAAGAAACACATCGCACCATTCCATCTAATCATCGGTAATGATGACGAGAAATTCGCCTTGGATGTTGTCATTTTAATCTTGCAGAACGGTGGGAATCCTAATGTGAAGTAAGTAAAATTCACCCTTATCAATCGATGTTATCGGAAATGTTTTTGTAATATTGGCCTTGACAATATTAGATCTTATTTAAAGGATCATTGCATTTTATTATGATAATAATAACATTGATTGATTAAATTAAAAAAATGCGTTTTTTGATGTTAATTAGTCGCGAAAATATTGCCGATAACAGTTGGATTCGATTCGATGATTTTTAATGACAAATTCTAGGGCTGATGATGGATTGACACCGTTGCATATAGCCGCAGCTTGGGGCCGTTTGGAAATTTTAAGTTTATTGTTATTGAGCGGTGGCGATCCGGAATTGTGTGATAATACGAAGAAGACACCAATTCATTATGCTTTCGAAGAGAATTACGCTGAATGTTTCGATTTGTTACGACGTTTCGCTAACGATAAATATCATTATTTCAATCGTGACAAAGATGACCGATTCAATCTAGTTTTGGGTAAGGAATTGTATTTTTATCGAGTTTATAGATGATAAATTGTTTTGGATTTTATCGAAATTTGCCGTTGCGTTGTAGTAAATTGAGATCAATTCGAACCAATTGGAGGTTTCGAAAATGTAAAACTAGAACTCGCTTTTAAATAAGTCAATGATTTTATTGAATAAAATTATTAATTAAACGGTCAATTGCTTGATAATTTCAAATAAACAATTATTATGTAAAATGAATCGACATTATAGTCTTGTTTTGTTTTTTTAATAAAACGATAATAATTCATTGTTTTTAGATAAAATAATTGTAAATAATGGTACAACTCTGGGCGAATACGAGATTGTTAACGAATACAAAACCGATAACAGTCTACAACGCAGAAACCTCGACGATTTATTACCGAAAACCGACACAAACGAATATGTTTTAAATTGGTGTAATAATCAATTAACGAACAATACCCCAATGAAAATACAACGACAAAATTCATCGGAAACCTCAGGCCATGCCACCGAACTTTTTACAGAAAATTCATCAATCAACGAATCTGACGATAATATCGACGATACTCGTGACGGATCGAGGAAATTCCATAAAATCTACCGGAAGAAAATCAAGAAAACTAAATCACCACAAAAGGGCAATAGTATTAGAAATTTGCCGGAAATTAGCGGAATTACACCGCTAGAATTAACGAAAACTAAACAAGAAACTAGCAATAGTGATTATTTGACTTGTACATCGGGTTGTGGTAGCGATAATAGTGGTGATAATGTACACGAGAGGAATATCTTCGAAATCACCAACGATGATGAAGAAGTTAAAAGTATTGTAACGAAATCGGAAGGTATCGATAGCGATGTAAATTCGACGATTACAATATCGGAAATTTATAAATACACCGATAAAGATGACAATATTGTTCTATATGAGCGTCGATTATTGAAAACTCCTGTCAGGTGATTATTAATTAAATTCTATTATATTCTAATTAAACAATTGCGGGATTTATAGTGATTGTGGTAGTATTAAATCTCTAACTTCCTATAAATCGTCACTACCGGAAACTCTAGATTATGAAAATTACGATTCGGATACAATTAGGAAGGAATTAACGCTACACGGTTATAATCCAGGCCCGATTACTGTGACAACAAAACGGGTGTATTTGAAGAAATTGAAACAAATCCGAAAATCGAATCTAATCGAAATCGGCGATACTCCAAAAAGAGGTAATTAAAATTGACACTGTCATGTTTTTATTGATCCGAACATTTTCCAATTTTTTAATAAAAAAATGTACTATAATCAGTTTGATTTATTTATCGTTAATTGACTTAATTTATAGTATATTCGGCCGAATTGGAGAGGACTTTAAGGAATCCGGATTGGTTGAAAAGTCTAAACGAATACAAACAATTCGATGATTTGATTTGTAAACAGTTCAATACGATCGATTATACGAAAAGATGGCGTGAAGGTACGAACAAATCATCGTTCACGTATCTTCTATTGGATCCGCGTATAACGAACAATCTACCAAATCGGGCCGAACAATTAAAACCGAACGAAATATGGGAATGTTTCTTATCGTCGATATTCTATGTCGGTAAAGGTAAACGTTCACGTCCATATTCACATTTATATGAAGCTATTGCAGTATGGAATCAACACAAACAACAGACAATTAATAATCGAAAAATCGAACGTATTTTGAGTATTTGGAACGATAATTGTGGTGTTGTTTGTTTGCATTTGTTCCAAAATACGATACCGGTTGAAGCGTACACTCGCGAAGCTGCTATCATTTTGGCGATCAAAATCGATAATCTTTGCAATCAAAAGTATGGCGATTTCTACGGTGTTTCGTCGACTTGGTCGAATAAAGAGAAGTCGAAATTCGGGGTGTTTCTGCTGTATAAAGCTATGATGATATTCTTGAATGAAGGCGAACGACAACTTTGTCCGAACGATATCGATTGAAGCGGCTATTCAAGACTGATTCGCCGAACAAATCGGTTCTTCTACCATAAATTGTGCAGTATTAGGGCGAAATTGTGCAGTTTTTATAGTCTCGAATCCCATGACGAATTAAATATAAATTTCAGTTTATATTATATATAAATAAAGCTGTGTATTGTTATACTTTATAAGTATGTATTTTTTTAAATAAATGTCTATACGGTGATATTTGTTTATGTTGATTGATTAAGGATCGAATCAAGCGAAATATAGTTAAAAAACTTATAATTTCAACAATTGTACATCAAGTATTGAATATTAGTTAATAGTGTCGTTTTCAATATCGCAAGGCGAATCGAAATTATTGCCGTCTTCAACATCGTCATTTTGTTGTTGTTGCTGTTGTGGCTGTTGGTTCGGATGGCTATTCTGTATGGGCGATCGGCTCCTGCGCCCCGAGCTCGACCTGCTCCTGCTCCGCTGGCGGCGGCGGGAGCGTCGTCGCCGCCGCCGACGCCGGCCCTTACTTCGACTCCGGCTGCGCTTCCTGCGCGGACGGCGGCCGCGTTGTCTGACACCGGTCCGGTTCGCCGAAATGTCGCTAACCAAATGGTAACGGCCGTTGATCAATTGTAATAAATGCATCCGCACCGCTGTTTGAAGATTGTTCTTAATGCGTTGCTGCAGTACGCACGGTTGGGTTTTATCATCTTTTAAATTTCGACGAATATAATCAATGATCGATTTCAGTGTTGAACCGTTTGGTTCGTTCAATCTGTCTACGGCGATTACAATGTCACCGATGTATTTTTTACTGAAATTTCCCGGAGCCATGGTTGGTGTGAAGATAGCTTCCAAAAGGACAATAAAAATAAGTTCTTCAATAAAATAAAACGTGTAAAAGTCTAAATTAACGAGTAAATAAAACAGTTGTTGTGGTAACTTATCTATGATAAAATGATAATCGTGTTTAATTCACAACCAAAGCATACTTTACGCTTATGTAATTACAAAATTGATAGCTTTGTGTGCTTATTTCCACAGTGGCGGAGAGGTTTATTTTCGTGTAATACAGGGTCTTCAATTTTTTGGCAATTTCCCGGAAAATTAGCAAGTCGGTTGGAAAATTTCTTGAAGATTCAAAAAGCGCTTTCCATTTTCTGTATACAGTGCAAAAACCATTAGTAAATTTATAAAATTGGCTGAATTATTGGCAAAAATTTTGGGAAAATGTGCAAAAGTGTAGAAGAAAATCAAGCTCTTTGATTTTCCTCTATAAATCCAAATTCAAGTGAAATTTTCCAAAACGGCAAACTCTCTCTAATGCTCCTTGAAATGCTCCTTCTAATGCTAAATTATTCATTGCAATATTCATGAAAATAAGCAGATTATCGATTATTAAATATTGGCATTGTTTTCGACATTAAATTCAAATGAGTTGCAATACAAACCCTTCATTTTTTGGCATTTTTCCGGAAATCTATCAAGCTGATTGGAAAATTTCTTGGAGATTTGGAAAGCACTTGCCATTTTCTAAGTATTGTGCAAAAATCATTATAAGACATTAGTTCAGTGGCATTTCAGAAGAATTGTCGAGTTTGAGATTAGATTTTGATGTATTTCCAGATTGGTTCTTTTGACAAGCCTTGCTTTTCGAGAGCGTTGCATTTGACTACATTGCGAGTGCCGGACTGAACCATTTTAGCCTCGGTGGAGACTCAAAAGCTCAACCGTTTAGAATTGGAAAGATTTCAAGGAGCAACTTTCTCGAATGCTCCTTAAAATTCTCTCTTTCTAATGCTATTTTATTTAACTCCAAAAGTAAGCGAATTTTCGGCGTAATACAGGCCCTTCTATTTTTGGCAGTTTTCCGGAAAACTAGCAAGTTTATTGAAGAATTGCTTCGAGATTTAGAAAGCTCTTTCCATTTTCTATAAACTACGCAAAAATCGTTCGTCAACTTATTATATTGGCCATAAATTAGAATTCAAGTGTAATTTTCTAAAACGGAAAACTTTCTCTAATGCTTCTTGAAATGCTCTTTCTAATGCTATTTTATTCGCTGCAATATTTAGGACAATAAGCAAATTATCCATTATTAACTATTGGTATTGTTTTCGACACTAAATTCAAATAAGGTGCAATGCAACCCTTCCAATTTTTGGCAATTTCCCGGAAATTTTGCAAGTCGATTAGAAAATTTCTTGGAGATTTGGAAAAAACTTTCAATTTTCTGTATACAGTGTAAAAAACTATTAGCAAATTTATAAAATTGGCTAAATTACCGATAAAAATTTACAAAAATGTGCAAAAATATAGAAGAAAACCGTGCTCATAGATTTTCGTCTGTAAATTCAAATTCAAGTGAAATTTTCCAAAACGGCAAACTTTCTCTAATGCATCTTGAAATGCTCTTTCTAATGCTTTCTGATTCATTGCAATATTTATGAAAATAAGCAGGTTATCGATTATTAAATGTCGGCATTCTTTTCGACATTAAATTCAAATGAGTTGCAATACAAGCTTTTTAGTTTTTGCCAATTTTCTGGAAATCTAGCAAGCCGATTGGAAAATTTCTTGGAGATTTGGAAAGTACTTTCCATTTTCTATCTACTATGGAAAAATTATGTGTAAATATATAATATTGACTGAATTATTGGCAAAAATTTAGAAAAATGTGCAAAAATATAGAAGAAAATCGTCTTCATAGATTTTCGTCTGTAAATTCAAATTCAAGTGGAATTTTCCACCGGGACAAACTTTCTCGGATGCTTCTTAAATGCTCTTTCTACTGTTATGTTATTGGTTGCAATGTTTAGGAAGATAAGCAAATTATCGATTATTAAAGATTGGCATTGTTTTCGATACTAAATTCAGATGAGGTGCAATACAAGTGCTTCAGTTTTTGGCGATTTTCTGGAAAACTAGCGAATCGATTGAAAAATTTCTTGAAGATTGGGAAAGCGCTTTTCATTTTCTATGAATTAAACAAAAATTATTCGTGAATTTGTAATATTGGCAAAATTATCGGCCAAAAACTTAGAAAAATGTACAAAAATATAGAAAAAAAATCGTGCTTATAGATTTTCGTCTATAAATTCGAGTTTAAGTGAAATTTTCCAAAACAAAAAACTTGTTCCAATGCTCCTTGAAATGCTCTTTCTAATGCTGTTTTGTTCATTGCAATATTTCCGAAATATGCGACTTACTGATTATTAAATATTCGATACTAATTGTAAATTGAAAAAAGGTGTTATACAAACAATTCAGTTTTTGGTAATTTCCCGGAAAACTAGCAAGCAGATTGGAGAATTTCTTGGAGATTCAAAAAGCTCTTTCTATTTTCTATCTACTGTAGAAAAGTCATTCGTAAATTTTTAATCCTGGTTAAACTATCGGAGAAAATATTGAAAAATGTGCAAAATGTAGAAAAAATCATGCTTCCAGATTTTCGTCTATAAATTCAAATTCAAGTAAAATTTTCCAAAAGAAAAAACTTTCTCTAATGCTCCGTAAAATGCTCTTTCTAATGCTGTTTGATTCATTACTATATTTACGAAAATAAGCAACTTATCAGTTATTAAAAATTGGGATTATTTGGACGCCAAAAAGGTGTAATACAGGCCCTTCAGTTTTTGATGATTTTCTGAAAAATAAGCAAGCCGATTGGGAAATGTCTTGGACATTTGGAAAGCGCTTTCAATTTTCTATAAACTCTGCCAGAGTCATTTAAAAATTGATCAAGTTATAAAGAAAAATTTAAAAATATAGTAAAATATTACCAAAATGTAACTCTAATTTCAGTTGGAATTTTTTGAAACGAGGGAATCCCCTAGACCCACTTTGAAATGCTCTTTTTAAATCTGTCGTAATTCTTCCAATATTCTTATTAAAAATTGGTGTTTATTTAAAAAAAATAAGAAATTCAAAAGGCAAAATTGTATGCTTATCCGCCCTGTCCAGTCCGGGTCTGTAGTAAAACTTTTTTTTTAACTAGGTGAGGTTGATTCTATTGCCGAGCAAAAAACAGAAACACGAAACTAAAATACGAACCGGTGAGAATCCACAATATTGAGAGAGTTTTCTATTTCATCGCATTATTAAATATTGGCATTATTTGGCACTAAATCGAAAAAAGGTGTAATAAAGGAGCTTAACTTTCTGACCATTAACTGGAAAACTAGCAAACCGATTGCGAAGTTTCTTGGAGATTTGGAAAACGCTCTCTATTTGCTACAGACTCTGCCAGAATCATGGAAAAATGAGGAAAAATATTAAAAAAATTGTAAGCTATTACGAAAAAACATGCTTCAAGATTTTTCTCTGAAAATCAAAATTCAATGGGAATTTTTTGAACCGTGAAAGACTATTTTGAATACTTGTTTTAAATCAGTTTAAATTTAAATTCAAAAGCCAATGGTATGTCGAGTCCAGGCCTGTCTTTCACCACAGCAGAGCCAGAGCAACAGAAAATGCCTCTTAAAGCAAAAAATTCTGCATATTTGTCATGTTAAATTGCCAATTTCTATCAATTTTGTTATTTATCTATCGAAAACAATTATAATTTCAATAATTTAGGGAAGGTTTTCGAGTATAAATTTTTTTGTATTCCGTAGGGAATTTTCGAGGTTTTGGGTCCCGATTTTGAAACTTCATGAAACATTCTCACGAGTTTTTTAGACGAATTTGCTAGTTAAAAGATAAAATCTAGACTTTTATCCATTTTTGTGCAACATTTTCGAATTTAAAAGTAGATTTTCTAATACTCATCTATTTTTATAAATTTTGCTATTTGAAGTCAATTAGTTTTCAATGTTTATTTAGATTTTAAATTATGGTAGCAATTTTTAACAAATTGTACTATTGATCCATTTAGAAGAGGGAGTTTTGAGGCTTTCAAGACGCTTCGAGTCCAAATTTTAAGCCGGCCCTGGTAACAACAAAACTACCCAAAATTACTACAACTATCGCAATGCAAATAACACTAGAGGATTGTAAATTTATGTTGCTTAAACGATTCCAAAGATATAGGGGTGGTTTTTCGGTTAATTACACAATTCTCGTTCATTTTTACCGAGTGCGAAATTCGCTCAGTCGTCTATTTACAAACATACACCCTTCCTGTTTATTTCTCTTTTTTTCCTTCTACAAAGCAGGGGAGTTATAGAGCCAGATGTCGGCTGGTATAGACGCTAGTGGAAATCTCAGCGAAACGCCGTCGACCTACAATCCGACGACTACGACGACGATAACGACGACGGGAACAAACCAAACCCAACGTAAGCTCAGATGTTGTTCAGCTGTCGGCCGATACAGTAGTGTTTACCTTAAAATAGACACCACCTTTCGTATTTCTCTCAATAGATCAGAGAAAAAGAGTTGCCGTTTAAACAGCACAACGAATAAACTCGGGCGTATTAGGTAGATTTTGAGAGTTGTTGAAATTAATTAATTAAAATGTGACTATAGCTTGTCTTTATTAATTTTGTAAATCAAAAATAATAAACGAACAGTGGGTGGAATAATAGAAATTTAATGTAATGTAAACAAGTGGATATTTGTTAAGCAAATTGTAATTTCACAAGATTTATAAACGAAGTAACAACAAAAATGCATAAAATTTGGTATTTTCTAATTTTAATCTCTATTGTTCTGGATCAAGGTAAGTTGAATCGTTCTTATTGCATTTAGCAAAAACCGTGCACTAAAACAAAGTCTTTTGATCTCGATTGGCTTAAAATTGCTGGAGAATTGTTTGGCGAACAAAAGCGAACAAAAATAAAGTAAGAGAAAAGTTTATGCTACAATAGATACGGAAATCTTTCCCGTACATTTACCATCAATCGAGAAAAACAAATGGTTGGAAAATCTTTCTGGAAGCAAGGCCTTTTACTCGTTTCGTTACACTAGCGATAAATAATCTTCAACTAGCGAATTTTCTGTTGGATTTTTCAATATTTTCCACACAACCGCTAGACAATGAAAAGTTACAAAACTAATTACTCGAAGTTAGTTTCGTAAAGGGTGATGGTGGTTAAATATTGGCGATGTTGAAGGGTGTTCACTTTGTATCGCTCTACATTACGGATCTTTTGAATAAATTTACAATATTACCAATATTATAAATTATTTCAGCTACATAATAAACCGATAATAAAGCCGAAATTGTAATTAGTAGTCGTAATGGCTTTATCCCCCTTTAACGACACTAATAACCATACATGTTATGGAAATTAATATAGTCGGTTTTGAATAATTATTGGATGAGTTCCATCCAAGTCTATTTATAAAATTTACATGCATCTCCTCGGTGAATAAACATATCTTTAAATTTATATCGAGATGAGCAGTACGATGAATTTGTGAGTTGGTAATGATGAATTTTTTATAATTCTCCAAAGACTTGCCGTAGACCTTTCCGGAAATGGCTCGATTTAAAACTCATCTTTATCGTTCAAATAGTAAAATATTCTAGCTATAATTAGGAATTGCATTGAGAATGATTTTGTTCTATTTTATATTGAGTTGAATGGAAATTCGTTTGTATTGTGAATCTCGCATTCTCTACTAGAAAATCCTTGAAACTACCATTAAATATAAAAAGTAGAGATGCTACGGATCTCTGTTTCTGGTTCCGTGATGCGGAATTTCCGCAAGGTTTAGCTCTTTGCACCTTTTCAATCGGATATATACCGGAAATTATTAATATGAGTAAATACGAATTTATTGAACACTTGAAGTTCTAAAGTACATTTCTTCTATCTAATATTTTCAAATTTAATAATCGATATCTCCCTTGTTTGATGATGTATTGTAACGATTCAAACACCATTAGATAGAGCATTTTAAGCAGTATCCGAAAACGTATTTTGTTTTCAAAAATTCTAACTGAATTCCGAGTTATAGAGGTTAATTTATAACATGTTTTCTTCTATAATTTTTCCGTATTTCCCTTATAATTTAGCAAATATCGATTTATAAATAATTTCCTTAAAGAATATAGTAAATTGAAAGGGATTTTCAGATCTGCAAGAAATCCTCCAATTAGTTTGTTAGTTTTCCGAAAAATTTACAAGAACTTGAGGGCCTCATCACATCTTTTTTCTGATATGGTGTCTTAAAAACGCCAAATATTAATAATCGATATTTCCCTTGTTTGTCAAGATGTTATAATGAATATAGTAGCATTAGAAAGAACATTTTAAGCACCATCCATGAGCGTTTTTGTTTTGAAAAATTCGAATTAAATTTTAAGTTACAGAGAAAAATCTTGAAGCACGTGTGTTTTCAAAAAAAAACACATTTTCCTCTATAACTTAGCAAATCGAAGCGATTTTTCAATAATTTTCTTAAAATATGTGGTAAAGTGAAACAGTTTTTCAAATCTGTAAGAAATCCTCCAATAGTTTTGACAATTTTCTGGAAAATTGAGGTCCTGAATCATATCTGTCTTTCGATACGGTTGCTTAAAAATGCCAATTTTTAGTAACCCATATCTCCCTTGTTTGATGAGATATTCTAATGAATATAGTAGCATTAGAAAGAGCATTTTAAGGAGTATCTATGACCGGTTTTATTTTGAAAATTTCCAATTGAATTTTGAGTTATGGAGGAAAATCTTGAAGTACGTGTGTTTTCCAAAAAAAAATCACATTTTCACCTACAACTTAGCAAATTTAAGCGATTTTTTGATAATTTTCTGATAGTTTATGGAAATTTGAAAGAATATTTTAGATCTGCATGAAATCCTCCAATAAGTTTGTTAGTTTTCCGGAAAATTTACAAGAACTTGAGGGCCCCAGCACATCTTTTTTCTGATATGGTGTCTTAAAAATGCCAAATATTAATAATCGATATCTCCCTTGTTTGTCAAGATGTTATAATGAATATAGTAGCATTAGAAAGAACATTTTAAGCACCATCCGTGAGCGTTTTTCTTTTGAAAAATTCCAATTGAATTTTAAGTTACAGTGGGAAATCTTGAAGCACGTGTGTTTTCAAAAAAAAAAACAACACATTTTCCCCTATAACTTAGCAAATCGAAGCGATTTTTCAATAATTTTCTTAAAATATGTGGTAAATTGAAACAGTTTTTCAAATCTGTAAGAAATCCTCCAATAGTTTTGACAATTTTCTGGAAAATTGAGGTCCTGAATCATATCTGTCTTTCGATACGGTTGCTTAAAAATGCCAATTTTTAGTAACCCATATCTCCCTTGTTTGATGAGATATTCTAATGAATATAGTAGCATTAGAAAGAGCATTTTAAGGAGTACCTATGACCGGTTTTATTTTGAAAATTTCCAATTGAATTTTGAGTTATGGAGGAAAATCTTGAAGTACGTGTGTTTAAAAAAAAAAAATTACATTTTCACCTACAACTTAGCAAATTTAAGCAATTTTTTGATAATTTTCTGATAGTTTATGGAAATTTGAAAGAATATTTTAGATCTGCATGAAATCCTCCAATAAGTTTGTTAGTTTTTCGGAAAATTGTCAGAAACTTCAGGTATTGCATCATATCTTTCTTTCGATACAGTGCCTGAAAAATGTTGATTTTTAATAATCTATATCTCCCTTGTTTGATAAGATATTCTAATGAATATAGTAGCATTAGAAAGAACATTTTAAGCAGCATCCATGGGCGTTTTTGTTTAGAAAAATTCCAATTAAATTTTAAGTTACAGGGGGAAATCTTGAAGCACGTGTGTTTTAAAAAAAAATCATATTTTGCTCTATGACTTAGCAAATTAAAGCGATTTTTCAATAATTTTCTTATAATATGTGGTAAATTGAAACAGTTTTCCAAATCTGTAAGAAATCCTCTAATAGTTTTGACAATTTTCTGAAAAATTGAGGTCTTGAATCATTCGATACGGTGGCTTAAAAATGTCAATTTTTAATAATCCATATCTCCCTTCTTTGATGACATATTCTAATGAATATAGTAGCATTAGAAAGGGCATTTTAAGGAGTACCTATGACAGTTTTTGTTTTGAAAATTTCTAATTGAATTTTGAGTTATAGAGGAAAATTTTGAAGCACGCGTGTTTTAAAAAATAAATCACATTTTCACCTACAACTTAGCCAATCTAAGGGATTTTTCAATAATTTTCTGATAGAATAAGGAAAATTGAAAGAATATTTTAGATCTGCATGAAATTCTCCATTAAATTTGTTAGTTTTTCGGATAATTGCCAGAAACGTGAGGTTCTGCATCATATTTCTTTCAATACAGTGCCTGACAAATGCTGATTTTTAATAATCCATATCTCCCTTATTTAATAAAATATTCTAATAAAAATAGCAGCATTAGAAAGAGCATTTTAAGGAGTACTTATGACCGTTTTTATTTTCAAAAATTCCGATTGAATTCTGTGTTATCGACGTTAATTTTGGAGCATGTTTTTTCTAGTTTTTCCATATTTTCCCTATAATTTGACAAATTTTATCAATAATTTTCTTACAGTATAAAATAAACTGAAAAAGCTTTAAAAGCCTCCAAGAAAATTTTCTACAGATGTGTTACTTTTCCGGGAAATTGGACGAAACTGGAGGCGTATATTAGGTGTTTTCTTGATGGAAAGTTGTTAGTTTTATTTCAAGTGTTTTGTATTGATTAATTTTTTCTCGTTTCTATTCCTGTTTCCGCTTTTGTTTCTGTTCTGTTTCCGTTAAAATAAAATTTTGAAAATCTGTTTCTGTTATGGCCTTCCATTAATATTTCTAATAAAAAGATCCATTTGAAGCTGAAATTGTATTTTCTTATTATACTCGTGTAAAATACAACACAATATTGATGTAGGCTGCTTTCCAACCTTGACCTTGCCGTGTGGAATTTTATCAATCCAAATTTTTACTCGCTATTCAATAAAACATCAAAATACCAAATTAGATGATACGATAATTGCATCAAAATAAATTTTTGTAACTATCGATATTTCCCGGCGCATCCACCAAATTTCACCAATCATTCTATACTTACTCGCTGTTCAATAAAACATCAAAATACCAAATTAGATGATACGATAATTGCAACAAAATAAATTTTTGTAACTATCGATATTTCCCGGCGCATCCACCAAATTTCACCAATCATTCTATACTGTTTTTGGCTTTTTTGTTGTATGTGCGATTTGTTTGATCAGCACAACTGGATACTTCAGTCGTCTATTAACGAAATGAAAAATAACTTTTCTGGAACGGTTGACTGTAATAAATAACGTTTTATCAGAAAAACTGTGTGTTACAGACGCCGCCAAATACGTTCCGCCTCCTACTATTCCCCAACATCTATCCCATTCTGTTTTATATGGAATGATCGTTTCGCATTTACACTTTAACAATTTTATTCCCACAGAATTCCCTGCTATACCCTAAAATAGAACGCCGATTTATTTTGTTGTTATTCGATTATGCTCGTCAACAATTTTAATCCGAGTAGAACTCGATTATCTTTGATTAAATTTCACCGAATTATTAATGAATCGTGTGTATTCGCAGTATTGTTAATGCGCTTGGAACGCTCTACTTCACTATCGACAACACCAACGCCGGATGAGGATGAGGACGATGACGATTTAGACGAGGACGATTCATCCGAGATTGACGATGATGGGCGTATTTACAAGAATCCGAGAAATTCACCATCGACTTTATGTCCACGCGACGAGGAACAAGCTACACTTTTGGTAATTTCAATCGATTCGTCCGATTATTCCTACAATTTCGTTTCAAATAGGGCCAGAAATGTTTGAGGAAATGTTCATCGGATGAGGATTGTAAGAGTAAGAAGAAAAAGTGCCTTTGCGACGGAGCTTGCGGTATGTCCTGCATCAAACCTGGTAATTAGACAAAAATTTCGATAATCTAGATTGATAATTAGCGGAATCAACTAGATCGAGAGTGTCCAGAACCGGATCAAATACCATTCGGGAGTGTCACGACTACCGGTAAATTATTCGGAGCCAGGACGACTTATTCCTGTCAACACGGCTATCATGTTGTTGGCTTGCAAAGCCGCACCTGTCAAGCGGACGGACATTGGGCCGGCCAAGCGCCGGCTTGCAAACAAAACAGTAAGAATTGTCGTTTATTTCCCGATTATCATTGTAACGGTTTTTGATTCGAGTCTATTGCCTGTCGCCGCCAACAATCGATCATGCCCGCCACAATGCCCTACCGGAACAGACCACTTTCGATTTAGACTCAACACTCCAATATTACTGTCACACCGGCTATGTTACAAATGGTTTTCCACGAGCCAAATGTCTGGCTATTGACGGGCAAGCTTCCTGGTACGGACCCGATATTTCCTGCGAACGTACGTCAATTCCATTGTGATTTCCACATTTGTATCCAAATAAAATTACAGCCAGATCGTGTGGAGCGCCCACGGATATTTCGCACGGTTGGCATGCCGGCGAATGTTACACTTACGGCTGCCGGATAACCTACCATTGCGCCGAAGGCTACGAATTAGTCGGCAAAAATGAGCGGTTTTGCCAAGCCGATGGGACTTGGACGCCTAAAGAATTACCAACGTGTGTTCGTAAGTTTAAACATTTCGCTTACCATTAACAGCTCTATTTATTGTTAATATTGCTAACAATTGAGCCGTGTCGAGGCTATTTTGTTGGTTCGTTTCGTGTCTGATGTTGTTACAGCCGTACAGTGTGCACCCCCGGAGAACCCCCGCCACGGTAAAGCCATTTACACATCGTGCAGTTACAATTCCGTTGTCAGTTACGAATGCAAATACGGCTACACGCTACAAGGCGAAAGTACCCGCCGTTGTGGCGCTGATCGGAAATGGTCCGGTAGCCAACCGATTTGTAAAGGTACCATTGTAGTATTCGACAATAAAGCATGTTTATGTATTCTTGTCTTATCAATCTTATCATCTTTTCGATTTAATTTGCGCATGAGTAGAGATTAACTGCGGCCATCCGGGACGTCTCTGGAATGGTTGGTTGGAAAATATTGAAGCCGGTACTGGATTAGGTGCTTCAATTATATTCCGTTGCCATGAGGGGATGTTGCTTGTCGGTAATACATCAACAGTATGCCAAATTGATGGGAAATGGCGGTATCCTTTACCGAAATGTTTAGGTAAATACAGCGCTTATTAAGGGATGTTTCGGTTATTTCACCCCCTATCATAACTAGAGTTTTATAATTTTGAAACTTTCAACGAAATTATTGGTTATAGCACCTTGCGTCGTACCGCACGTATCACAAGGCCGTGTTATTCTAATTTCGAAAAACGATACAGCTATAACATCAACTGTCGTCCAACACGGCGAGGCGTTATCGGTCGATTGTGATGCCCAATACGAATTTCTAGCTAGTTTATCGCCGGTTACTTGTAATAATGGTACATGGACGCATATACCGAAATGCGAACCGGCTAGGTAATATTGTAATTTCTTGGATTTTTCTTAGTAATCTCATATCGATTTAAGATGTAAACATCTACCGAGACCGCCGAAAAACGGAATGGTGATAGCTCCGAAAATGGAGCACAGTATGAAGGCACGTTTCAAATGTAAAGACGGTTATCAATTGAAAGGTAATCCATTAATCGAATGTTCATTTGGAAATTGGACTGGTGAAATACCGAAATGCGAAGAAGGTATTCGCGCAATAAGACCAACTCTATTGAATTCGCCCGCATAGAATTCAATGGAGGTGATTTTATTGCGAAACAAACAATACGAATGTTATTTACAGTTTATTGTCCATATCCTGGTAATGTAGAGAATGGTAAAATACTTCTAGTCGGCAATATGGGTCTGTACGATTATCGTCCGTACGTCCGTAAAGTTGTCAACAATAAACAGATAATGTACGATTGTGATAAGGGTTATTATTTAGCTGAAGGCCCGCCTGGGGCTACCTGTATCGGCGGCCGTTGGAGTCCATCTCAACTACCAAAGTAATTCAATTAATTCAAATATTGATGTTTATTTAAACCATTTATTTAGATGTTTATTGGGCCAACACCCCCGATTGCGCTTCAATCGGCGTCGACGTAGCATTCTAGCCGAGGAGTACAAGCGAGCATTCATCCGTCATCATCGATTGATTTGCGAGAAACGCGAAAAACGACACATTCATGATTTTCTCACCAATTCCAATCAATCATCACCATTACAGTTGACGCGCGATGATAAATCTCTCGAGAAACGCCGAAGACGTGCTTTGAAAGGTGGAAGTTCAAGTCGGGCCCTCGGCACGGCTCATCGCGGCTCCGGATCACAATTGAGTCTACGTCGCGGCAACAAAAACAAATACCACGATGAAGAAGACGAGGTGATGTTGCCGTTCGAGAAGAAGAAACAAGATCAACAACAACAACAACAGAAGAAACAACAACAACAATTGGCGACTGGGAAGAAACCGGCGAAATCTCGAGGACCTTGCGAGCCGCTATCCAGCGAGCCTTATGTTAATACCGAAATTGTCAAGTACGGCCGTGATCCGAACATCTCGTTCAGTGCCGGTACTGTTGTTAAAATGGCTTGCGGTAAAGGGTACGGCTTGAATATGCCCGAGAATAAAACAGCGAAATGTGTACGAGGCCGGTGGCGGCCGATGAAACCGACTTGTTCGATCCGTAAGTTGATTTTTCGAATTTTAAACTACTAATAACCCGATAGTTCCGTGTTACATACCGATTACCGAAAATGGAATATTCAAATTATCGAAAATTGATTTGCCGGCTAATTCAACGTGGGATCCGGACGAGCCGTTGAATGAAACGGTGAAAATCGGCAATGGTCAAGTGGTCGAGTTCAGCTGTATTGAAGGATATCAAGTTCAAGGATCAAGCAATTTGAAGTGTTGGCACGGCGATTGGACTGTTACCAGTCTACCGGAATGTACACCTGGTAATTATCCGAATTATCCACTCAATTATAGAAACCGTTAAATGACGATTTTCTAGCCCCATGCCAATTACCACCGATCCCCAATGGGCAATATTTATTGGGATATAGGGCCGGACTCACTATAGCCAACGGTTCTAGTGTGACCTACCAATGCAATAATGACTATAATAAATCAACAATACAACCGATTCAATGTATTTTGGGTGAATTATATCCAAATATACCGGCCTGTAAATCGAATAATAGTGACGAAACTATTGTTAATAAACAGATCGATTCACCACAATTCATCGGCGGTGCTGATATTATTAAAGGCGGTGATATTACCGTACTACAATACGGATCACCATCGAAGCCTTGCGGACCGCCTGCAAAGTAAATTAATTTCTTAATCAAATAAAATCGTTACGAATTATGAATATTCCAGAGTTCGAGGCTCGTTAGTTTACAAGAACGGCGAACCTATAGTTGATGACGAAAATAATTTCCCTGACGGTACTGAAGTTACTTTCAATTGTATCGAGAATATAATGGGCGAGAAAACTACCTGGAAAATAGTTTGTGAAGACGGCAGTTGGATCGGACGATCGTTAAATTGCGGTAAGTTCTACAATCTACAATACTCGTTTTATTTCCGAATTTTTAGACGCAGAAGAGATGGCAAATTCGCACATCCTCAACAATAACAGCACTTGTATCTTCCGCAACCAAGAACCGAACGTTGTTTCGTTCTACAACGACCAACAGATCCACGAGGATGTTGTTGAATTCCCGGCCGGTGCCGTGATCGTTAGCCGTTGTATCGATATTGGGAAATATGCAATGACCGGTTCGAATCGCCGGCGTTGTTTGGGCGGCGGCGAATGGGACGGAATTAAACCGGCATGTTTCGGTTTAAACCAAGAGAACGATTATTCGATGGAGAAACCACCGACGATACTATTCCGCCATCAATTAGGACCGATTGCGCAATCGAACGATGGTAAATTAATCGTCTATCCGGGCACAATCTTGCATATGGAGTGTTTGTGGATACGCCGTTTTGGCAATCCGAAATGGACAATAAGTCACGATTATAGGAAATATCCGGAAGGGTGGACTACGGATCCGGGACGCGATTCGCAATTGGAGTATCGATTGTCGATATTTCATGCATCCAAAGATGATTCCGGATTGTTTACTTGTGTAACACCGGCTCGATATACACACTCCGTTGAGATTATCGTTAAAGGTATTATTGTTGATTATTTAGACAATTAATTGATTTTAGAGTTGTAGCTGTACATTGTCCGATTGTTCCGCAACGGCGCGGTTTAACCATCAGTACGCAAAGTACAAAAATGAATACACGTGTGAAATTCTCTTGTATCAATGGGAACGCTTTAATCGGAGCACCGGAAATCATCTGTCTACCATCTGGTAATTGGAGTGCGCCATTCCCTGTCTGTGAAAGTGAGTAATAATTAATAAAACATAAAATATCCCTCCTATTATGCACCATGATTGGCTACTTACTCTCTGTTTTGTTTTCATTTCTTTAATTCTTTAACAAAAACTATTTAGTAGATTTGTTCAGTTTTTTATTTGCTGCTATCAAAATCGAATGCATGTGTAGGTATCGAATGTGGTGAAGTTGGGGGTGTATTGCCGCCCCATCTTCGTGTACTGGTTGTATCTAGAGAAGTTGGGGGTCGTGCTGTATTTAATTGTGATCCAGGATATGGACTTAAAGGTCCCCAAGAGACTGTATGCCAACCAAACGGTGATTGGGCAACACCATTCCCAACATGCCAAGGTTTGTTTTTGATTATAATAAAAACCAACTGTATTGACGACATTTTTATACAATAATCCAAACAATAACGTTTAATTATCGCCGGAATTTCGCTATTTTGTTTAGAAGTTCAGTGCGACAATCCAGGTGTACCAGAAAACGGCTACATGCAAGGTAGTGGACCGTTTAAAGCCGGCGACGTGGTCCAATTCAACTGTAATCCGGATTTTATGATGGAAGGACAGCCGATAATTGCCTGCCAGGACAACTCCAGATGGTCCGGCAAATTGCCGAAATGTAAGACAATTCTCTAGAAAAATACAAATAATCAAGTTTTTTAATTTAGGCGTACAGGCTTGTTCTTACCCGGGCACGACCATCAGCGGCCGCATGTCTTCGGTCAAATTCTATTACAAAATCGGCGAGAATATCACGTTCACTTGCGATGAAGGCTTATCGTTGAAAGGGGCAGCAATGTTGAAATGCTTAAAGAACGGCAAATGGTCTAATGCTATACCTACTTGCGTTTTAGACAATAACGAGAAATAAATAGTGTGATAAATTATTTGAAGAAATGTACAAAAATTTAATGAATGTCTATCATAAATTGTAGTAATCGACGATCTTGATGTCTGTATGTTGAAATGTAAACATATCTTTCTTTTATTTCCGAAAAATTGCATGATTCGTAGACCGTATTTTAGAGATTTTCCTTTTTCTAATTTTTTATCGATTATCCTGATTTATAAGAAAATGTGTGTAATAATACGAAAATAAACACCAATTTATCCCGAAAATTAGCATCATTTAAATTTCGCGCCATTTTAAATTCATCGGTGTCTAAAGTCACTAACAATAGATGTGTCTTATCGAAATTTTTCTAGAAAATATATTTATCGTGCATTGATATACCGTTTATCGGCAAACAAAATATTTAAATAATTCAACCCGATAAATTTCTTTTGTTGTAAATTCCATATATTTCGAACAAATTGGTCGAAATTGTTCATTTCTTGTAGGTTGGTGGTTCTGGTTTTGACAATTGTGTTTTGTTTTTTTTGAAGTGCGGTTATGTTCAGTGTGTTTTTGTCATTTGTTGTTTTTAAAATGTAATGTTTAAAAATTTTAAATTTTTGCCATTTTTTTCAATCGACAATTCAGGTAAATTTGCCCAATTTATTACGCAGATTTGCCAGAGATATCCGTAAAGTTTTTTGTAGAAATCATGGAAACGTTAGAAACCAGTTTAGATAAACTGATCGACAATAAAATCCAAGATTCTTCGGAATTTTTAAAGATATTGAGCAATTATCAATTTAATCCAAGCGAAGATTATTGTTTTAATCAAATAATTCTACCGAAACTACAATCACTATTCGACAATGATAGTTTGAAACGTAATCATGTTTATTTAGCTTTGATAAGTACAGAGAACTATGAAATTTTAAATCGGATCGTACACAATGATCTACAGCGTTTAAAATTGAACTTAAACGATCCGATATCAATGTCCAATTATTGTTTTTATAATCGACAACATTGGTTTTATGAAATTTTAAAAGATTACAACAACCATAAAAACGATTTCAAAGGAAATGAGTCAATCCGCAATCAATTCCACTTAATCAAATTAATTGAAATGACTAATACACTCAAATATATCGACATAACCGAGATATATTCAATTATTTCGAGTATAGAGACTGCTAATTTAGATAAATTTTGGCGAATTTACACCAATCAAATTCTACGAATCGTCGATATTGTCGAGTTTTATAAAATTATTGATGACACCGTCGATGAGTACGAACTATTCCAATATTCTAGCCAACACACTTTCTTATCAATAATATCAAATTATACGAATTTAAATAATCAAACCTGGCATGATATAATTTTAGATAAAATAACGGAATTTCAAACAAGATATGGTGAATGTACAAAACAATACACGTTGTTTCTCACTTTTATAATTCTATCGACAATCATCAATCTGTTTATTGTTAAAAATAAAGATTTAAGAGCACATCAGAAAGGCCATATCAATAAACTGATGGACGATCTGAAAAATAAGCTATTAAGCATTAAAGATAAGAGTTTACAGATCGAATTATTGGAGGATATATTCTCATTATTGTTCTTTCGTGATACTGAAAATTTCGTGTGTAACGATGAAAAATCCGTACGTATAATTTTGTATTTATTAAAAAATACAATCGACGAAATCGTATTGAAACAATCTTGTAATAAAACAACACACGAATATCAACGTTTAATTAAACTCGATTTATTAATTAAGGATGCTTTCTGGCGTTTAGATTTAATCACAAACGTCCATAATGGTGATCGATTAGTGAATTATATGCTATCACAATCACAATCATTAATACATTTATGTTTAAAACGAGATGATTTTAATCGGGCCCAACAAGTGATCGAGGTAAGTTGGAAATTATACAATCTTCATTATAGCTTTCTCTAAACGTTTCTGTATTGATTCCTCGTAAATTGTCGGTGGATATTCAATTTGATCGTTTTCATTCAATTGATAAACACCAATTGGATTGTTCATAAAGAAATAACGGGCTTCGTCTAGTAATTGATGAGGACGGCAACATTTGAAACACCAACCACAACAACAACAACACCAACCTAAGAATGTTTCTGTAATTTTTATTGTTTTGAAAATTTAAATTACCTCGAATACACCAACAGGGGATGGCTATTATTAGATAGAAACTAAACCAAATTGATAGAATTATAAATAATCGTTTAATTAATTTCAAACGTTCTTCTTTCTGTTTTTCTGTTAGATCGTGGGTTAGACAACGTAAAGCATTGATACCTTTAATTTTATTGTTTTTATTTATTGAAGGGTAATTTTTATAATAAATCACCTATCCCTTTGAGTTCTTCAATTGTGCAATTTTTCGGTTTGAAAATCTCCTCGATTACATTTCCTGGAGTTTCTTCGTCTTTAAATTCGGTCGAATTCTCTTTAAATTCCTTCTTAATTTCATCATTATATTGTTTATTTAAATTATTATAATCGTAATCTTGTTTTTGTTGTTTTTCGGTTATATTTTCCACCTTTAGGATTTGTTCATCGCGTTTTATTTCAGTTTTCTCGTCTTCTTCGAGGAAATTTCCATTACCATCAACATAACCGGCTTGCCAAGGTTCCGGATCATCTAAATCGAAATTCGTTTCGTTTATTATTTTATTAAATTGTTGGTTTTTGTTGGGTTTTTTGTTGTATCGATTGGCAAATTGGTGGATATTGAAGAATCGATCGTTATTCGATTCGCTAATTGGAATCATTTCGGCATCATCGTAATTTGGAAATATATCGGAAATAATGAAATTCTCATTGTCTTGTAATTTAATACGATAACTCGGCGGCCAAATACAAACGATCTTTATCGAAAATTCCAACAAAACTACAATTATTGACAAATTTGTCATGTTTTTTTTTGTTTTAGATTTTCAGTATGAACGATAGTGATATAGTTAAAGAGATTAATGATATTAAAAAAATGGAGAATCTTCGTAAAACTCTTATAAATACCGATTGTAAATCGATCGATAATTGTTTAAACACGATTGAATTGGATGATCTATTCGATTTTACAATAACAACAATAACTAATCGTGATGTTTGTAGTCATATATTCGGTTTATTAGAGAATAAAATCGATGATTCAAGACAGATATTCTATAATAGAATTTCTAAATTAAATAATACAATTGGTGATAATTTCGAGAATCTCTCAATATTTCTAATTTCACCACAATTTCCATTAGATTCAAATCTGTATCAATGCAAAAGCGAATTCTATTCAAATCTAGCCGAATTGTACAATCAATTCTTAGTTGTTGAAGAAGATGATGTGACAGGTGTTTTAAATAAATCGCACCCTTGCCACGGTATTTTCTTCAAAATCAACGAACAATGTAATCAATATTTAAAAGATTTCAATCAAGAATCAATGCAGTATTTAACCAAAGTCTACAATTATTTGCACGCTTTCAGTAGAGTTCTATATTTAGAAAAAGACAATTCAGATCTGATATCGCGCGGTTTTAATGTTAGTTATTTCGAATTATTGAAGTTTAATCGTTCGGAATTAGTCGGTAGATTATTGTTTGAACGTTGTTTAGACCCCCCTGAATTGGAGAAATTTCTACAGAAGTTGAATTTAGATTTTATGTACCACGTTATCGGTAATTGTTTCCCAACAATTAATTTGCACGTTCAAGATGATGTTACAATTGAAGAATTATATCACGATAACACGCTGTATACACCGAGTAAATATATTGTGACTTATATCGAGAAAAGAAATTGGTTGTTATCGTTTTTATTGGATCAGATTTATAGTATTGAAACAGGTCAATTGAAGGACATTGGGGAGAAACGTTTAGGGGTTTTCTTCAATTATTTAAACCTACCGAAGATACAAAAATTGAAAGTTATATTCGATAATAATGAGACTACTACAGCTTTACAAAATTGTATAAGTAAATTCCAAACGAAACTCTATTTTAACGAACAAATTATAAAAAACGAATTAGCTTCGATTAGTTCGGCAAATTATACCGTTGATCAGACGACTGATGGATTTGAAACCGGTGAGGAGATACTTGAAGATTCCCGTATTACCAATTGGCGAGCCTTATTTGAATTTCTTGAATCAATACCGGAACGACAATTGAGAACAAGTTCGGAATTCTCGAAATTACGCAACAATATTTTGATTAATTTAATACAAGATGAATTCGATAATAATTTTTATCAATTCGTTTATCTTATCCCGATACGTGAATTGCGTATCGATACGATTTTGGCTAATTTTAAACGATGGCCCGGTTCGATTTGTTGTAATGTTATTAAATCCGAATTGACTCAATTCGATTGTATTTACGATGGCAAATTGGAGAAGTTGAAGAGGTGGTTGGAAAAAATCAAATTAGGCGAGACGGTGAGTCGAATATTCTTTTTTATTATTAGAGATTGAATTTTAATTGATTTTCAGTTACGATTAATATTCGATCTAAAATCTTGGTACCGATCTCACGATTTTTGTAAAACCCAACAGGATAAAGCCATGAAAGCTATTATATTATCTAAAGATGTAAGAATCAATCGTATTCTGTAATTTTATAGACCCGCTACCATGACAACGTAAATTAACGTAATTAATCTCATTGTACCGATTGATTACAGAATATTGTTGAACTACAATGTTGTCATAGTAACGAATCTAGAAGTTACAGAATACGACCGAATTGTTGTAAAAGTTTCTAAATTAGTTCGTTATAGATTGATAGCCTGTTGAAATTTATCGAATTGTACAAGCCACCGGAAGAGGTCCTCTACAATATCGAATTGAATTATTTGACGAAAATGATCGAATCGGAAGTGCCATTAATTAAAATTAAAGAACTATTAAACCATCTACCGTACGAATATGCGATAAATTTATGCAAAGATCTGTTAAAAATTCTCCATAAACTCGAATATTTACAATTTATTACCGATTATTTAATTAATAACGAAACGAACAATATGTCATTGAAAAGTATACGGATTAGTTTAGAAATTTTGAGAGTTTTCCCAGAAGAAGAACAACAACAATTAGTTTGTTTAATAAATCGACCATTATCTATTTTAGAAGTCTTATTAATGAACGCTAAATTAGATAAATTCGCGATAGTTTTACAATCGTTAGATTTAGAGAAAATCGATCGTTCTATAATAACAGTGAATGAAATCGATAATCTGTTGCGTTATTATGCCGAGAAGAGTTTAGATTTTCGGGTTACAACAACTTTAAAACGGAATAAATTAATAAAAGAGAACGAATTGAAATTGTTACAATCGATGGATTCAATTTCACCGATCAAAACCGATCGTAAACAATTCCAAATACCGGATTCTACACCAAATAAAGACGATTGGATTGGTAACGATGAAGTTCTAGAGTGTATGTGTTGTCAACAAATCCGATTTTCTATGTTCAATCGACGCCACCATTGTCGGCGTTGTGGTAGAGTTGTTTGTTATAATTGTTCAACTAAACGTATGTTGGTAGGTTTCAATATTGGTAATAATTTGGCGAAATTCGAATTTTTGTGGAATTCCAGGTGGAATCGTACGGTGATATTCCAGTTAGAGTTTGTAATGATTGTTATGAACAAACCGATCTAACATCGAGAAAAATAATAACCCAAGAATTTTGGTTATTGAACAACGATCCAGAACACGATAAAATTGTACGAGAGGAATTCTCTTATGAGCATGCACCTAGTGTTTCTTTATGTTTATCGATATTGAAATATCACTCGAAAAATCCGGAATCCACCAAATTTCTATTGGAACAATGCGAATTTATGTTGAAATTATTGCACCCGAGTCAAGAATCTACGCAAGAAATCGATTATTTACTTGTAATTAAAATGTTAAGGTAATTTTAGTTGGTGAAATTGATTCGGTTTAATTCTCGGTTAATTCTAGATCTTTAGCTATAGCTGCAAAGGTGTTATCGTCTGATTATAGCACGATTTCTACAGCTGATCGGCTATTATCACAAGCGGAATTACTCGGATTATTAGCCGATCGTGGTTGTTTAAATTTGATACCAATAATCAGTTCGACAACAATTACAACAACAACAACAGCTTTATTTATTGATGCATCGATTTTACGGCGTTTACGCGATCGTTTAATTCAATCAGAAGAATGGGATTTAGCGTTGGAAATAACAACAAAAGCCGGTTTAGATAGTTTATGTATATTTGCAGCTTGGGGTAAGAGTTGTTTGAAAGCTGGTTGTTTTAATTTAGCCCGTGAGAAATTCCAACGTTGTTTCACCAACGCGCTAGTTACAAAAACTGATATTACCTCGTCTAAAAGCTATGAATTATCATCGATACATTCGAATTCTTCGATTAGTTCGCTATCAATTCCCGATAATAGACAAAATAAATATCCACTATTACTACAAGAAATTATAAAGATTCTAGAGACAATTAACGAGGAATACCCCGAGAATATTATCGAAGATAGTAAACGGATACACCCGAATCCACCGGTGAATATCTTGAATCGAATCAAACGTTTGAACGATATAGCGAAAGGTAAATATCACCTTATCGAGAATCCGACACGATCAATTCTAGATCCTATCGTCTATGCGGAGTGTATTTTTTATTTAAAAAACTACGGTACTCATTTAAATCTATTAGAATTCTATATAAGACACGATGAGATAGCTAAAGCGTTGAATTATATCCTCGACAAACTTGTACCTTCCGATATTTTCATCGAAATCTACATGAAATGCCTTAAATACGATATTATAACCGATCTACAACGGGAGATGAGTTTGATTGATTCATCGTTAGAAAAATGGACTGTAAGTAGATTAAATTTACAATATCATTTATTTATTTTTGTGTATTTAGGAGTATTTAAAGCAAATCTGTCGCCATTTAGAACAACAAAAATTATTCAATTCTCTGTATCAATTACAATTATTCATGAGTGATTATATCCGAGCTGCTATGACTTGTATTCGTTTCTATCGGAATGATGCTAAAACATTCCTCGAATTACAATCGAATGTTGGTTATTTGGTGAAAGCCGAGGAACATTTAAAACAAATTTTAGAACAAGAAGATTGGGTTGAAGTATCGTCAATTAGTCGAACTAGTTTCGATTCAACATCAACTTTAGGCAATTATGAAGCGAAAATTCTACCAATATCATCAATGGTGATGAAACTCGACCAGAGAGATATTAGTAAACATATAAGAACAATAAAGAAACAGATAGAAATCGTCAATTTCTTAGCGAATTTGGAGAATATAGGCGTTAAAATTGTGACAATTCTTGACGATTTAGTCAAATCGAACGGTAATTGATTTAATTATAAAATTCGTTGTTTGATTTTGTTTTGTAGATTTTAAACAAGAAAATTTACCGAATTTATTTGGTTCAAATCATGAGAAATTACTATTAGCGGTATTAGCGATTATTTGTGATGCCCAAATCGAGAAAGGTTTCAATAAAGCTAAAGAATTGATCGACGAATTCAAATTACGCCCAATTAAAGTCTATTGTTTCGCCAGTAAACAATTAGCGAAAGAAGGTAATTTTACCGGAATCACATTATTAGTGAATTGTATAAAATCGACAAATCACAACGATTCGGCTATTGACGATATGCTAGATGAGGTCTTAATGTTAGCTATCAGTACTTTAATTAAAATCAATATCACTGGAACTCGAGTTGAGGATTTAATCAAATTGATCAGCGATCGCGCTATTAAGGTTCAAATTATCTACACAATTCGATTTTTATTAATTGTTATTTTCTAGATTTCGGCTTATATTGAAGCCAAACAGTTGAAAACAGCGTATTTCTTGGCTGTTAAATATAAACGTACAGCGGATGTCCGGCGGATTCAACACGAAGCTGAATTATTGAATTTACCGAATATTAAAACGTTGTGTCAACGATATTTACAGAATTCTACACAAACATCCCCGTCGAAAGAAGCCAATTAAGTGTATTAATAAGCGAAAACGAAGACTAATACAGGCTGTGACCATTGTTAGATATTAAATTCTAATTCAAATTTGGCGCTTTTATTTGACAAGCAGTTCCACCAATTGTTTGCGAATTCGTGAAATTTCCTAGAGTTGTCAGTAATAACAAATTTTAATTATTAATTTTAACCATATTTCGATTATTACAGGTAATTTTCTTGATTATTCCCTATATAATTATCGAAAATAAACGTGTAATTTAAACAGATATTTAAATTGTTGCGGTTTATTGATGACATAACACTTAACCTCACTTTTCCAGTTGCAGTAGGGCTCTTTAGATCGATCAAAACAATGCCGTTGTCGCCGTTTTTCCGTAGTCCGTTAACCGATTTCACTGGCGCTATCACCAGCCACCAATGGGCCAGTCGTTGTGCCGACTTCGAGATGAAAGCGTTGGATTGTTTAGAGGCGTACGGCTTAGACAAGGGTGTCCGAGTTTGCGAAGCTTTGCTCAACGATTTCCACGAGTGTGCTACAAAAACCAAAGAGACTCAGCGTTATCACGCGATGAAATGGGAGCGTGAACGCCAGTATTTCGCTGGTGAGCGTACGAAAGAGAATCGTTACGCTGATCCACCGAAACACGACAGTTATTAGATTTGTTCGATTGTTGATTGTTTAAAATTTGTACAGTTGTACTCTAGTTTAAATTAATAAATAATAGAGGAAATTGGGGTGTTTTCGTTGATAATTTCAAATAGACATGGATAATTTGAGTTTATTTTGTACAAAATATGTAGAATACAATCAATTGTTATAATTGTTAATTATTAAAAAGACACATTAAAAGTAAGTGCGTATTTTTGTTCGTTTTTTATCAGCTGTGCAAATATCAATCATGCAATTGTAATACTGTTAATTTTCTCTTAAAAAATGGAAAGGTACAAAAATTTACATAGTTTTATTATTTTTGTAAAAAAATCTTTTATAAACTGAGTTAAGAAATATCCTGAAGGCAATCTTTTTGTGTGTATTCTCATGAATTCATCGAATTTGTGTAGGGATGGGTATCAATAACGGTAAAATTCGTATTTAAGCCGATCACACAGCTATAATAGATCCATATTATTTACAAATGGTCCTAGTTTTTATCGATCGATTGACAACAATTGCAATTTTTATTAATTCATTTATAAGCATCAATTTTTAAATAGTTGTTTTGTAATCAATTCAACAATATCATAAGATTTTTGTAATTATCAAGCTGAATTTAGGAGGGGCGATTTGAATTTTTGCGTCAACAATCACATAAATCACGGCCAATTTTGGGTTCACATTAATCTCCACCGAATCATTCAATATATAGTTTCAATTATGAACACATTAAATTGACAATTTACAAATAGTATAAAATATTCAATTTGTATTCTGTTATAGAATCATCCAACAAAAATTGACGATTTCGTATAACAGAATACGCAGGATTCTGAGTATTTCGAAAAAGTGCGACGCCTCAAAAATCGCTCCACAAAGTAATAAGACACGCAAATTGGGCCAAATCGTCTTATTATGATCGATTTTTGAGAGGTCCTCCGTCCAAAAAGGTTTAATTCCACACAAGCTCTAGATTTATAAAAGACGATCCCATCCCTACAGGACCTAGTTTCTGTTTATTTTTGTAATTCAAGCTTATAATTAATTTGTGCATTAGTCAATTTTTGTAAACTTGTTGTCTTTGATTTTACGTTTTCCAACTTCTACCGTGCGGTTTTGTTGTCAAAGACTACTGCCAATTTTGATCTTGTTTTCGTCAAATTCGATTCAAGTATCACAATAACAAATTTTAAAAAAATGAACGGTCAACGGAATGTTTCTTTAATCGTAGTTGTTCGATCACGAGCCCTTCAACATCCGTTCCATTCTAATTTCTACACAATTTAATTCAATAATAAGGCATAGGCAAGTTAGCGTATATGTTAGGTACAGTTCGAAAATCAATCAAATTTGTCCAATAATTAAAGATTAATTGAAATCAACTAGAAGAATCACCGGGGCAAAACCAATCTCCAATAATTTACCGGTTCAAAACCAAAATTCTGCCCCGTTATCAATATTACTGATATGTTACTATAACAGTGATGGCTATGATTGGACGAGTATATGCCATCTGCAAATCTGCTGTTGTTGGGCCTCTTTCATATCCATCCAATGCGCTAATTCTTCAGCACCACTCGAATTCAAACCTAAACTAAACCAACCGACCATCTCCTTCTTCTTAGTTACACCTTTACGATTATAAACGGCCACCATTAATGTCACATCGGCTAATTGGAACAAAGCCACCTGTTAATTATTAAAAATTAATCGAAAATCGGGGGATAAAATCGAGTTTTACTTGGAAAACGAAAGTTTCTTTAAAGAGCGGATTGGGTTGTCCCCGACGTACGGTCGTTTTACTCTGCGCTAATTCCTGGCCGGTACTGCTGACCAAATTCAATTTGACGTAAGTATCGGGGGCGCGATTCAGCGCTAAATTTCTACAACAATCCAACAATAATCGCCGGGAATTCGGGGAAATTGTAAATTACCTGAAGTGGGATCCTTTGACGACTTCCACACTGATTCTGCCGGTGGTGGCGTTATAACAAAGTCCTAAAAGTAATTCGGGTACACCGCCGTGTTGCATCGAATGAGTTGAACCGGTACTATCAGATCTAGCTAGACTCGTTAATTCGCCATTACATCCGGTCAACTATCATTGAAGATTAAATTAGTGGAAATATATTTTTTATTGGTGAAAACTTACAGTTGTATCGGCTCTGGGTTCTAAATTCAGCCAAAAATTGTTCTCTAATTCCAGATTGATGTGCGTAAAACCGACCACCGCTTCGCCAATTAAGCGTTCACGTCTCATTCGTTCACAGCCATACAAGCGCAGTCTGATTCCCATAGAATTCACATCCTCTTTAAATCGGCAATAAAACACCGTTAATAGCGAATTTTAATTATTTAGATAGACTTACCGGGATTAACGCGATGAAATAGAAAACTCTCTAGATATTGTGGATTCTCACCGGCTCGCATTTTAGTTTTGTGTTTCTGTTTTTTGCTCGGCAATAGAATCAACCTCACCTAGTTAAACAAAAAATATTTTACTACAAACCCGGACTGGACAGGGATGATAAGCGGGGGTTTCCGCGTACAATTGCCTTTTGAATTTCTTTATTTTTTTCAATAATAAACACCAATTTTTAATAAGAATATTGAAAGAATTACGACAGATTTAAAAAGAGCAGTTCAAGGTGGGTCTAGGGGATTCCCTCCTTTCATTACATTTTGGTAATATTTTACTATATTTTCAAAATTTTTCCTTATTACTCGATCAATTTTTAACTGACTCTGGCAGAGTTTATAGAAAATTGAAAGCGCTTTCCAAATGTCCAAGACATTTCCCAATCGGCTTGCTTTTTTTCCAGAAAATCATCAAAAACTGAAGGGCTTGTACTACACCTTTTTGGCGTCCAAATAATGCCAATTTTTAATAACTGATAAGTTGCTTATTTTCGTAAATATAGTAATGAATCAAACAGCATTAGAAAGAGCATTTCACGGAGCATTAAAAAAAGTTTCTCCTTTTAGAAAATTCCACTTGAATTTGAATTTTTAGACGAAAATCTGGAAGCATGATTTTTTCTACATTTTTGCACATTTTTCAATATTTTCTCCGATAGTTTAAGCAGGACTAAAAATTTACGAATGACTTTTCTACAGTAGATAGAAAATAGAAAGCGCTTTTTGATTTTCCAAGAAATTTTCCAATCTACTTGCTAGTTTTCCGGGAAATTGCCAAAAACTGAATTGTTTGTATAACACCTTTTTTTCAATTTACAATTAGTGTCGAATATTTAATAATCATTAAGTCGCATATTTTCGGAAATATTGCAATGAATGAAACAGCATTAGAAAGAGCATTTCAAGGAGCATTGGAGCAAGTTTTTCGTTTTGGAAAATTTCACTTAAATTCGAATTTATAGACGAAAATCTATAAGCACGATTTTTTTTCTATATTTTTGTACACTTTTTCTATGTTTTTGGCCGATAATTTTGCCAATATTACAAATTCACGAATGATTTTTGTTTAATTCATGGAAAATGAAAAGCGCATTCCAAATCTTCAAGAAATTTTTCAATCGATTTGCTAGTTTTCCGGAAAATCGCCAAAAACTGAAGCACTTGTATTGCACCTCATTTAAATTTAGTGCCAAAAACAATGCAATATTTAACAATCGATAATTTGCTTATCTTCATAAATATTGCAACAAATAAAATAGCAGTAGAAAGAACATTTCAAGAAGCATACGAGGAAGTTTCTCCTTTTGGAAAATTCCACTTGAATTTGAATTTGTAGACGAAAATCTGGAAGCATGATTTTTTCTACATTTTTGCACATTCTTCTATATTTTCTCCGATAGTTTAATCAGGACTAAAAATTTACGAATGAGTTTTCTACAGTAGATAGAAAATAGAAAGCGCTTTTTTATTTTCCAAGAAATTTTCCAATCTACTTGCTAGTTTTCCGGGAAATTGCCAAAAACTGAATTGTTTGTATTACACCTTCTTTCAATTTACAATTAGTATCGAATATTTAATAATCAGGAAGTTGCATATTTTCGAAAATATTGCAATGAATAAACCAGCATTAGAAAGAGCATTTCAAAGAGTATCCGAGAAAGTTTTTCTTTTTGGAAAATTTCACTTGAATTTCAATTTATAAACGAAAATCTGGAAGCATTAGTTTTTCTATATTTTTGTACATTTTTCCATAATTTCTCCGATAATTTAGCCAATATTATAAACTAACGAATGATTTTTGCTTAATTCATAGAAAATGAAAAGCGCTTTCCAAATCTCCAAGAAATTTTCCAATCGGCTTGCTAGGATTTCCGGAAAATTCTTGCAAGATTTCCAGAAAATTTCCAAAAACTAAAGGGCTTGTATTGCAACTCATTTGAATTTAGTGTCGAAAACAATGCCAATATTTAATAATCGATAATCTGCTTATTTTCATAAATATTGCAATGAATCAGAAAGCATTAGATAGAGCATTTCAAGCAGCATTTAAACAAGTTTTTTGTTTTGGAAAATTTCACTTAAATTCGAATTTATACACGAAAATCTATAAGCACGTTTTTTTCTATATTTTTGTACATTTTTCTATATTTTTGGCCGATAATTTTGTCAATATTACAAATTCACGAATGTTTTTTGTTTAATTCATAGAAAATGAAAAGCGCTTTCCAAATTTTCGAGAAATTTGTTAATCGGTTTTCCGGAAAATCGCCAAAAACTAAAGCACTTGTATTGCGTCTCATCTGAATTTAGTATCGAAAACAATGCCAATATTTAATAATCGATAATTTGCTTATCTTCCTAAATATTGTAACAAGTAAAATAGTAGTAGAAAGAGCATTTCAGGAAGGATCCGAGAAAGTTTTTCCCGGTGAAAAATTCCACTTGAATTTGAATTTACAGACGAAAATCTATGAAGACGATTTTCTTCTATATTTTTGCACATTTTTCTAAATTTTTGCCAAGAATTCAGCCAATATTATATATTTACAAATAATTTTTCCACAGTAGATAGAAAATGGAAAGAACTTTCCGAATCTTCAAGAAAATTTCCAATCGGCTTGCAAGATTTCCAGAAAATTTCCAAAAACTAAAAGGCTTGTATTGCAACTCATTTGAATTTAGAGTCGAAAACAATGCCAACATTTAATAATCGATAATCTGCTTATTTTCCTAAATATTGCAATAAATCAGGCGACATTAGAAAGAGCATTTCAAGCAGCATTTAAACAAGTTTTCCGTTTTGGAAAATTTCACTTAAATTCGAATTGATAGACGAAAATCTATGAGCACGGCTTTCTTCTATATTTTTGCACATTTTTCTAAATTTATCGGTAATTTAGCCAATTTTATAAATTTGCTAATAGTTTTTGCACTGTATACAGAAAATGGAAAGTTTTTTCCAAATCTCCAAGAAATTTTCTAATAGAATTGCAAAATTTCCGGGAAATTACCAAAAATTGGAAGGGTTGTATTGCACCTTATTTGAATTTAGTGTCGAAAACAATACCAAGAGTTAATAATCGATAATTGGCTTATTTTTCTGAATATTGCAACGAGTAAAATAGCATAAGAAAGAGCATTTCAAGGAGCATTAGAGAAAGTTTGCCGTTTTGGAATACTACACTAGAATTGGAATTGGAGCATTAGTTTTTCTATATTTTTGCACATTTTTCGATATTTCCTCCTATAATTTAGCCAATATTACAAATTTACGAATAATTTTTCACTAATTCATAGAAAATAGAAAGCGCTTTTCAAATATTCAACAAATTTTCCAATCGGCTTGCTAATTTTCCGATAAATCGCCAAAAACTGAAGGGTCTGTATTTAGTGTTAAAACTGTCGATATTTAATCGATAATTCGCTTGTTTTGGAAATAAAGAAAGCGTTCGTTTTTTTTGTTTTGCGAAATTGCACTTGAAGTCTTTCTAATTCCGATTCGTTCAAACACCGATGAAGAGCTAATGTGAATTTTTGACTCTTCACCAGATCCAGAACTGTTTCACTATAATATTGTTTATTGTTAATTTATACCTGCGTGTGTGTGGGTTGACCACGGTCCCTGCTCGGAATATCCCTAGCTTGTAACACATGTACGGTCATTTTCCGCATTGGTGCATCGTATAAAAGGGCAATTTCCACTTGGCCGCATTTATTAATTAATTGTTGTTGTTCAATTGAATTAGTACGAACACAACATATCAGATCGTTACGGTCCTCACCGTCCGGATTCATTACAACAATACACTTGAAAATTAAACCAATAATTATCGATTATTTCGTCATTTTATAACAAAAAAAAAAACTTACATCTCGATTGCTATTAATATCGGTTTGTACAATTGTTGATTCGTTCTTTTGATAACCGTACCCTTGATTGTCGATTTTAGTTTCACGTAAATCACTAGAAATCCTACAATTATTCGATAAAAACTATAAATAGAAATTGTGGAAATTACCTGTGAGTTCCATCATTGATTTGTGCTTGGATTTTCGTTGACGGAACAACCCCATGGCGCTCCCCAACCGAACTGGTTGTAGAACTACAACATGAACTATTACTGCTAATGCCCATCCGGCCTTTCTCAACCAACGACATCAAATCGTGTCTTGATGGTGGTAACGGCGGCGATGGTGGCCGGTGGTCGTAATAAGAAACGTGAGTACCACTCGGTGGCAATGATAGACGATGTTGTTGTTGTTGCTGTTGTTGTTGATGAAGTTGTTGTATTTTTGTATTCCCCATTTCCGATTCAGAACTCGATTCACCACCACCACCATTAGTATCAAACGAATACGCTTTTACTGAATGGAGAAGTGCAAATAATAAATTGAATCGATCGTGGATATCTATATCGGGAACTCGTGTATTTGAAATGATAGAATTTTGTTGTTAGTCGAGTATTGATCGTATTTATAAAACTAAACCAAGACTCGCTAGTTTTTGATTTTCTTCCACAAATCGATTTTTAACAACAGGGATGATTTGTAATTGTATAAATGTGGAGGGTAGTTCTAGATTTCCCCTCTATTTCAAACAATTGACGTCAATTTGTTGATTTATTAATGGATTATTGACCGGATGTCGCAAGGCCACCGTCTCGAATTATTTATTTCTCTCGAAAAAATCCAATCGAACAACCCCCAAATACCGCAATTAATTTCATTAATTCAATACAATTGCGTGACAAATGACCAACACACCTATGTTCGGAAAAAATCCAATTACTCACCTAATTTATGTTTGAACGGCGGCGGCGGCGGTTCCGGTACCGGTGGCGGTGGTACCGGTCTGGATGAAATCGGCGGACAGGCATCGTCACAACAACTGCTCATACCGCCGACTACAGAAGCACGCCACCAACGCTTATTTCGCACGTACAACAGGAATACGAGGAGGAAGGCGCCGAGACCGGCAACGGCCCCCAATACGGTACCGCCATTTGGACCTGTAAACAAATCTAGTTCAAAACAAAACAAACTAGAATTTAGTATTAAATATTCATAGACAAGATCGTCCATTATGTTGAATTAGACGCAATTAAAACAACGAATCGGATCAGTTTTCAGATTTATTAACGTTGGCAATTCGAAACGATATTTGATCTTTAAACGAATTGATTCTCTCTAGATAATTGATTATACAATGCCAACAAGACAAATTCATTCACATCGTGATTGATTCATTCATTCTTTATTCGTTTTAAATCAGTTGATTATCTCGTTTACTATTTTTTGTGTGTCTGTGTATGTTTATATTCAAGAACTACAGATGATCAAGTACGTGGGCGCGACCACTTGTTGTATTACTACGACTACATCTGTTCCAGTATTTTTCTACTATTATTGTTGGTATTAGTTTTATCACCGATTAAAATTGTACAATTATAATATTGATAATTATAAATTGTTGTTATCATTTATACCAACTACCCCTCAGACGGTCACCAACAGAAAAGTGAGTCTTTCCTTTAACCTTAGCCACGTGATTCGTATCGATCCTGTTTCTATACACGACCATAGCTATATATTTTCCACGATTTACCCACCAAAACAAAATTGAGTAGTTCAATGAACATCTGCAACGCATTTTCTAGACGTTTTTTGTACCAAAAACCAAAACAACCCCTCTGTCAGTTGATTTTTGCGTACAGGTGGAGGATTATTGTGGCACAAATTCAATTCCATTCAAACGTATTTTTGAATGAAACAATTTACTTGAATACAATGATAGAGTCGGCGAGAAATGGTGGATGCGCCGGGAATTTTATCGTTAAATTCACTTAAAATTTATCGCAATTTTCGTATTTTAATCGACGTATTTCTCGTAGATTTATCGATTTTCTTTGTAAATAAACGGGTGAATTTGTTTTGTCCAATGCGGCACATTCTTTTATCTAACACAGGATGTCAATAGAGAAATTCCAACAAATGTAGGTCATGGGATTAATACAAACATTCAACAAACAACAAGACGTTAGGGAATTGAATCGAATTTTAATAAATCTAAATCTAAAAATAACTCACCAGTAATGTAATTATGTTCTGTTATCAACATTGTTATAATTTAAAAATTCCGTAATCGTACTTTTCGCATTTTAATTCAAATCTATTGCGATACAGCCGTCATAATCGTAGAATTCGTCCAAAATTCACCCACTAATTTGCAACAAATTCGACAAAATTCTACAATTCGAATTTCTCGTATTTGTTCAAATTCAAGAGAATATTGCATTGAACGATAACACCATATCTACCCTTCTAGAATCTTTGTTGTGTACTGAAACTACGTGAAAATTGTTAACTAGCGCATGATCTTTGAACGTCAACTGAAACGCCTGCGTCAATACCGCTATAAATTTATTTAAACGCTAATTACAATAATTACAATTAATTTAGTCTCGATTTCTTTTCCGGTGGCGGCTTAATTTTCTCCTGTTTCACCTCATTCTTATCTTTGCTAGTTTCATTGGTGCCGTTCTCAGTTTCAATCTTCACTGTCGTTGATTTTTGTGCGGTTTGTGGCGGCGGTGGCGGCGGCGCCGGCAACGGGAATTTCTTAATCAATTCACCTAATAGCATATCAACACGTTGGCGTTGAAACAACGAACTCGGCTCCTCTCTCGGTTTCTCATCTTTCGTTTTCGTCTTATCGATGGACCGTTGCGATTTGAAGTCCCACGAGTACCCTTTACTGGGGTGATAACGGGCGAAACTGGCGGCCTCCTCGAACGATGATTGTAGATGATGTACGGTTGATAGCAGGCGTGAATTCAATACGCTTGCTAGATCCGGTGCTTGGTACACAATGCCGGCGATTATGTAATAATCGGCTAACGGTGTCACCTGTTGGGGGCTGTGACGGTGCTGTTTTCGGATCACATAAAGTATCGGTTCTTGGACGTGTAACAATACGTATTCTAAACCGGTCATATTTCTAAAAACAATAATCGATAATTTAATTAAATTTATTGTATTAGAGGATAATACTGTAGTTGATCGGGGGCTAGACGTTGCATTTTAACAATCTCATTATTGCATGTACGGTCGAAAAATGGGTTTGATCGTTCTGAGAAATAATCCATAACGTTGTTGGTGTTCAGAATCGGAATCCAAGTCGAATCGTGCCACGATATTCCCAAAGGGTTCTCGTTCATACTCGTATTTAAACCCAAACGGCCTGGCATCATTGCCATAATTTATCCAAACGAGAGGCTCAAATAACCAAATTTGATCGAAAATACTAGTTTGAGGTTATCTATTTTTATTTCAAAATCACAAACTGTAAGTAAGGGGATTTCATTAGAATTATCGGTAATAGGTTTTTGTTTGCGTTAAGAATTAATAAATTAATGGAATTGGGGGATTTCAAAATTGACAATTACAGATTTTTAGGTTATATTCAATATAACCTCTCTTTCAAGTGACGTTTATGTAACTAAGATTAAACACGGTTGCCATGTTACAAATTAAATCTTTGACACTAGAATTATCTTTATTAAAATTCCTGTATTGTAGCGATTTAGAAAATATTAACTGCAAATATAAAATTAAAAAAATTGCGTATTATAATTTTGTTGTAGTTACTTCGGCAATAAATGCATATATTGAAATAATTTTATAATCGTCTAGAGAATTTTTAGGAAAGTTTGGCAACATTGAGTAACAATAAGCGAATTTCTAAACATACCAGGTATGTGTGGTTACAGTTGAACCGCATACTGAACTGAATCGGTTAGTTTAAATAATATCGTTTCTTTTAAAAATGGCTTTGATTTATTGTTAATTTTATTCATTTTTTATAGTTGTACGTTTCCGATGGAATTATGTGTCGTTCCACTACACAAACACAAACACTTTGTTCAAGATTGTTGTCGTTTAATAAACGACGAATGGAAACGTAGCGAAACCGCCCGTCTGCGAAGCTTAGAATCATCGTCCGATAAATTACCGACGAATTTAATTTTATTGAGAGATAATCGAGTTATTGGCCATGTAAAATTGTCACCAATACCCAGTATCGGTGATGGTTGTTTTATCGAATCTGTTGTAATTGAGCGGCAATTACGTGGCCAAGGATATGGTACGATTTTAATGAAACAAACAGAGGATTATTGTAGAAATTTCTTATATTTAAAATCAATTTATTTATCAACAAAAGGCCAAGAGAATTTCTATAATAAACTCGGCTATACCCAATGTCTACCGATATCAATCTATGGGACTTATCGTCAATCGATAACTAATCAATGTAAAGAAATTAATAGAAATTTAGATGTTTGTACCAATAAAACAATACCGAAACCGCCGCCGTTACCAACAGATCTACTGCCAACAAATACGAAAACATTTATGATGAAAAATTTATAAAAAATCCTGCCATAAAGAAAGTTCAAATTTTATAAACTATAATTAATAAAATCTAGTCATGTATTTGTTGCGTGTTTTATCAATCATTCAGCCGTATTCTCTACCTCTTTGGCAATTCGTTACTATAACAACGCTAAATATCAACTTCTATTTGTAGAATTTCATGCGTATAAAGGAAAACAGACAAGAATAAAAGCTTATTTAAGAGACTGTTGTCATGGTAACGACTAATCAAAAAGTTACAGAATACGATATGGTCCCTGTTAACATTGGCTAAAAATTATTGTTTCGAACAAATGCCACAAATTCTTCCGTAATATTCCGGTTGTGTTAACGATTCAACCAAGAATCGGCCTAGATCGTATTTGGGTATTTCACGGCCAGGAGATCCATCAATTTTCACCTGATAATCACCACTCGGCTTATCTATAATTAATACAAATATTATAGTTTATCGAGAAATATTCGTGGATAATTACCAGAAATGTGCGGTGGTAATATTGCGATATATTTCAAACCGGACGCTTTAATCAAATCCAATTGTCGTTGATGGTCGGCGTTTAAATCACGGAATATCGCCGGTACTTTATCCGGTTCGTAGAACAGAAATGCCGATAGACAAATCGAGATAATCTCAACGCCCAATTCTTTCATTGCTTTGATGATGTTGCGGGTGCCATCGCTCAATACAGTCGTCGGTTGTAGTGAGTTACGTGTGCCCAATACGACAACAACGGCTGTAACGTTCTTGCAAGCATTCAAAACGTCGTTGTACTCCAAGACGTCCCCTTTGACCACTTCAACGCTGTTGCGTAGGTCGTCCGGTAATTTAGCCGGATCACGTACAAAAGCGCGTACGTTATATCCTGGAGAATTACGCAAATATTCAGGGAAATTAACGGCTTTACGGGGAGATTTACCTTTCTTAACAGCTGCTTGAACGGCACATATGCCGGTCATACCAGTCGAACCGAATATTACGATTTTCTCCATGTTTTCTCTATGGATTTCCCAAATTGTGCTACATAAATACCGGACTTTCGTCTAATCAGAATGACAAGCAGATTATTTTGATCTTTTTTTAAAGTTTTGTTTTGATTTTTATCACTGCACACGGCTAGTTGCAGCTCTCCGGTAAATTTGGCGGCCCAAATAAATATTTTAACGCGAATTTATGGTACAATAATCATCATACTAACACAATAATACGCGCGGTTGTTTCTCTAACATCAACAATTATTTTTATTTAAGGATTTAACAAAATTTTCTTAGGTAGCGATTTGTGGGACATCATGTATATACAGGTATACCTAACCTCATATTTGACATTTCAAAACTATTTGTAGTTCCGTGCTTAAATAAAATTTTATATAAACTCAAAAATTCGCGATTTTGTTGAATTTCATTAGAATTCTACTGCAATTTATGAATTAATGAAGTTTTAATTGAAACAATTTTGATAAATTATTTTTAAATTAATTATATTATTGGGGCTACATTTAGTTTCGATTGTCAAATTTTTGAGGTTATGTCACCTGTCATGTTCGTTTCAGTTTTCCAAAATTTCCACAAAATCTCTTCATGGATATAGATTCGGAAAGTACAGCCACATCCAATGATGAAAATACCGAGAATTTCTGCGATAATCCAACACGTGACACACTAGCTGAAGGTTTAATGGGCCTTATAAAACCGACCGTTGATCAATTAGACGAACGTGTCCGAGCTACAAGGTAAATTAAATTGTAATCGTATTCTGTATTGATTTCGTTAATTGTAGAATATCGCAGTTGGAATTGAAACAGTGTATAGAATCGTTACAGGAGGAATTGAAGAGAATCTCAGAGACGCAACAAACTACGATCAATTTGGATGTTTATGTGAAGAAATTGATAAATGCGAAACAACGGGTTACTGTATTGTGTAATATTTTGCAAAACGCCCAAGATCGTTTGAATAAAATCCACATGTCTATAGAGAAAGAGGCTGTTAGGAGGAAATTATTGTTGAATAACGCCATAGAAGATACAAGCCCGCCAACAACACAATAATGTCATTAAAAACCCCAAATTATAACTTAAACGATTTCCCCAACGTCTACGAGCCGAGTGAAGACACATTTTTATTCCTGGATGCAATCGAGAAAGAGATCGATTTCATCAAACAACAATCACCGAAATTCGCAGTCGAAATCGGTAGCGGCAGCGGCGTTGTTATCACCGCATTAGCTACAATTCTTCAAAATAATTGCACCTATTTTGCTACCGATATCAATATAGAGGCGTGTTTAGCCACCAAACAAACCGCAAATTTAAACCGAATCAACATCGATTGCTTAAATATGGATTTATTGAGTTGTTTCCACTACAATCGATTCGATATTATTCTGTTTAATCCGCCGTATGTTGTGACAGATAGCCGGGAAATTGTCGGGAATAGTTTGAGTCGCGCCTGGGCTGGCGGTCGAGATGGTCGCGAAATTATCGATAAACTCCTAAATTGTCTGTATCGATTATTGAGTGATCGTGGCGTTTGTTATATGGTTCTATTGCGTCAAAACAATATCGATGACATTATACCGTTAATGAGGCAATTAAAATTCCACAGTGATTGTATATTAGAACGGAAGATACCAGGTGAACATCTATTCGTTTATAAATTCACTAAATTGTAAATTAAAGTTTGTTTATATTGTTCGTATATTGTATAATAAATAAATATTCGGTTGTAATTTGTTGTTTATTAATTTGAATTTGGCGCAAATTTCCAATGTTGCCAACATAGAAACTGGAAAAAGTTCAACGAAATGCACCAATGGTGTCGTTGATGTCAGTCTGAGTCAAAATGGCTGCCAGCGATGATGAACCTATGCATCATTTGTATGAAGTATTTACAACTTGTTTTAATAAAATAGCAAATAAAGCACCGGGTAAGTTGGTTTTTCTTATCAGTAATTTAATTATCTCTAAATAAATATTGTATAATTATATAGTTCGAGTGATTTAAATTCGAATTTTATGATTTTATAAAAGTGTGAATATAGTAACTCAAAACATGACGATGAGATGGGGGGTATATAACAAGCGTGTACAACCTAAAATATTATTTTAAAACAAAACCGATTCGTTTATAATCGAATTTCGATATAAATCCAAACTAAAACAACCCGGAATTTATTAAAATTACAATTTAATCGAAATAATTCGCTTTATTCTCGTTTAGAATTACTCGATTTTACTCCAACAATTCAAAGTTTTCATTTGTTTGATTATTCGATTGTCAATTGTTCGTTTTTTGATTGAATGAAACTACTAGATTATTACAATTAATCGAATTAGGGGAAATTTGAAAATTTCCTTATTTTTCCTAAATAATTCGAAAATTCAACAGAATCATCTCAACAATAGTAGTGTTTTTGTGTCAATCTTGTTTTGTATCTGTCTATATGTGCGTGTGTATCTGTTGGAATATTGATGGAGCCTTTTAAATGCTTATTAACCGGGACACCTCAATTTCTTCGTTATTTTTAAATGGATCTCAACCAAATGAAATCATAAAATTCGGTTGTGTTTCTATTTTAATCAATTTGATTTAATTAAAAATTAATTTGTTTCAATTCGATAAATTTGTTGTTTTCTATTAATTTACAAACAATTTAAATTCTATTATTGTTTATTTTCTACTTTTTCTCTATGAATTTGTACAGTGACCAGAAGTTTATTCCGTTATTGTAATAAAATGTTGATTTTTATCTAAACGTGTAATTAGTGGATGTTTTCTTCAATCAACTGTTGCAATCTGTTTTCATTTGTTCGATAGTTTTTTATAAATTATTCATCCTGTTTCAACTCAAAAAAGCTAATTATTGCTAATTGGTGGTTTTAACGTTAGTTTCGATTAAAAAATATAATCTCTAATTGTTATTTTCTCTTCTACATTGTTTCCAAGTGAATTTATCGAATGAATACAGATAAAAATGTCGATTTGAATGATCGAATTTTGACACAAATATATGTTAATTATCATTTAATATAATTGGTAATAATCGATTTTAAATTGCTTTTGTAAACTGAAAAGAAACAATAGCAAAATGAAAATAGATTTATTACAACTACTACTATAATCTTGAAATAGAATAACTTTTCTCAAGATGAGACTGTTTCTAGTAAAAGTTGAGAGTTAAAATATAAGTTTTCGGGTATCTTAGAGAAAAGTCTTTGGTGGAATAGGTGGAGATTTTTCTCCAATAAGAAGGTAGTCAAACTGGATTTTTAGTGTTTTCACTGAAGTATTAAATTCCGTGAAACTACTATTGAACAGTCTTTTTTGCAGTTCCTACTTATTTTATTTTTTGGTAAATTACCCTATCAAATAACCACAATTGTGGTCATTAATATAATTTACAAAATTTTGATCTTACTGTGTCTATTATCGATTTTTTACGATATATCTTAATTTTGGGCGCAATATAAGAGATATGGTAAGAGTATTTAATGGGAAAGAGAGAAATTCTAGATTATTTTTAACGTAATATCTTTAATAATCACGAATTTCACTAATTATCTCTAGACATTGAAAGTCACACCTGTTGAATTTCTATATAAAAAATTTACCTATAATCGCCGTTAATCTATTACCGTATACGATAGAGATGACAATTTTCTATCTATAATTATATTTTGTGTAATCTTAATTAAATTATAATTTAAATTTCCAGACACTTTATAGTACAATTTACCTTGTGGTTATAGTGTTTACTTTTAGTTTGGAGAATATTTAAAAATTCAAATCGTTTATATTTGTGGTTGTTTTGTGAAAATTTCGTTGGATTTTCTTGGAACGAAAACGTTATAAGTGTAGATTTCAATTTTTAAACAGTTTTTTCTTATTCTTGAAAACAAGAAAAAAACCGTTCCCATCGACAATTTGTAATTGAATATGTATGTAAATTTTATGTAATTTTTTATATTTGTGTAAAATTGTAATTGTAGCGATTTTTTTTAACGTGGAAAGGATTTAGTACTTTAATTTATTATATTTTTCTTCCCCCGGTCATTGTTATAAAAATAGGTGCCACACACAAGTGTATAAACGTATCAATTTTTTTTCTATCGAATTTTAAATTAGAAACATAAAATTGTTTATATTATGTCTTTTTTTATTTCCCTCAATTATTCTAATTTTGATTACATCTAGAATAGTAAACAGAGAAAAAATTTAGTATTTCTCGTCGATTTTATGGGGTTTAACAAAAATGTTACAGTGTTAAGTTAAATGTTTTATTATTCATAATAATAGGTAATTAAAGTTTAGAATATTTTCCAGTTAATAGTTGAAAATCTATTATTCAATCGAATTAATTGTTAATTTTTTGTTTCGGATCAAATATCCAGTCTTTTCGTATTGTTTTAATTTGGAATAAACTCGGAATTGTTTCATGGTTTAAGAATGTTGGTCATTTTTGGTATAAACAATACATTAATTAGACTCTCTATTTTATTCTAGAAAAATTGTAATTGATGTTGAGATATTGTAGTTTTATTGTTTTATCAAATTAGGTGTAATTTTGATTCGTTACTATTTCGTTTTAGATTTATCAGAACATATGGGTCATATTCATATTTAATATAAATTGAATATACATATTGGTCCCTATGCTGTGTACAGTTAGAGTTCATTATCCTTCTGTGAAACGTATTTTTTTCCATCATCATCATCTCCATCTTTTTCTTCTACTTTTCTTCTGATTATTATTATTCTTTTGAATAACGCTTTTATAGAATTTAGTTATTATATAGTAGCAGGTGAAAAGAGATAAATATATGTGTAGTTTGTCTGAACTTGAAGTTTTTTACGTATATTTATTCGTTCTCTCTTTAACTCTCTTGTATATACATAATATGTAGTATACTACACTATAGTAGAGTATACACACACAAAACATCTGCTTTTGGTAGCCAACCGTCTTTCGGTCGAAGCAATTACAAGAGTTTTTACTCTTGGTATTAGGTTGAATGTGTTTTTAGTGTGTTTGTATTTCTCTATACTACATGTATACAGTCGATTTTTTTTTCTACATATAATTCTAATGTTGAATTCTTTTCCATTTTAACGTACACGATGGAATTCTTGATTAGAAGTACACCTCTATCTCCTATACTGTATAGATGTTTGGTTTAAAAATGATTCGAAATTTCTCTGTACCTAATTATTATTATATGGTTGAATCTTGTGCTTGGAAGACCATAAATTATTTCTCTTCCTAATGGTAATGACACTTGAAGATAATACTCACTAACAGATATTGGTGTCAGAGGGTGATAGTAACTTGACCGTAATATTGTTTGAGACGTGTTCGTTGGAGCGAATTGATTTCCACTTTAATATTACAATATGTCTAAATTAGATAAAGTAATAATTAAGACTTATAATATCTACAATTTGATTTGTTTCAGAAAAACAAGGTTTCCAACCTCCTTATGGAGGCATCGACAACGGAATGGTAAGTAAAATTCAATTAATCCAAATTGATTATAATTTAAAATTTATTAACAATTCTACTTTATTTTCTATCTGCTATTTTGAGTCAATTTTATTGGATGAAAATCAACATGATTTAAGTGTATACCATAAAATTATCGTTGCGCTTTTTAGTAGGAGGGTTTTTATTACTCCTGTAAAGAACCCCTCTTTGTTACATTCTACTATTGTCTCTTCGTCCCTAAAAGTTATTTACCGATGAAATTTATTGCAATTCCTGTTGGTATTTCAATATAGCCGCATAAATTTCGTTAAAATAGAAAATTTACAAATTTTCTCGATTGTAAAAGAGGGATGTTGGAAATATTTAATTAAATTTCAAAATTATGCTTATAATCGACAATATTGAAGAGCAGAATCGCTTATCTGTCGGCCTTTTTGGCCAAAACGAATTGAAATAGTCTAAGAACTACCCTTAGAGTGGAATATATTTCACCTATTGACAATAAGTTATTTTGGCTGACACTAGTGAATGATTTTGTAGTTAGTTGGATAAATGTAACATTATTGATTAAATCTATCTATTTACCTTCATAGTTTGGACGGAAACTATTGTAGATTTGAATGCATTCTATCTTATGTATGTATAATAGAAAACCGCAATTTCCTACTAAGGGAAATTAGATATATTTGAAAGAATATGAACGTCATTTCGTGTAGGTTGAAAGCTAATAAATAACAATTTGATTGAGATATTTGTATATAGATATTTGGTACTTTTCCTAAAGTTATAATTCAAATAGATTATTGTTTAAATTGATAATTAATAGCTTGTCAGAATCATTTAAAATTGGATTGAACTGTAAAAAATACGATAAAAAGCGTATCTCACAATTAACTTTTGCCAAAATTTTGATTTATATATAAACAAGAAATTATATTACGAAAACATTTATTATTAGATACACTATTGAATAATACGTTATACAATCGTTCAATAATTTCGATTCTTATTATAGAAACACGTCAGAAAACTCTGATAAGATATCAACTATCTTTCACAATTTATTTAATTCTATATGTAAAATATTTGATTTTCCCTTTTTTCCATATAACAGATCTTTTTATGTCAATAAAAATAACAACAGAGACTACGATCAAAGAGGATGGTGGTCTTAAGAGTTTCCTTTTTTTTTATTATTTGTTCTATGTTAAAGGCTTACGCGTTGAGCCCAACCGGTCCGGTATATACGGGTCCTGGCGCGAGTCCGACACAGGCAACCGGTGAACCCTTCACGGCGGACAGCCCTTATTTTCCTTTTAGTGCGCGTCCCGGAAGTAGATTATCACCCGCGAAAGCTAAAATAGCAACAACAACAACAACGACAATAACACCAGGATTAAGGCCAACTAAAGAAGAACCACCACAAACTGGTGCAACTATAGATCAACAGTGGGTGAGTAAAATACCCACTTTATTTTAATCTCATATACCCTAAATAATAACAAAAATAGTCGGTTTTTCTCTTGTATTCTTTTAATGTATATTAAGGAGAATGTTGTTAGATAGATTGTATATACTGACGTCTTTTCTAAAAGGAATCCTTCTAAGATAATTGGCTTGTCAGTCATGGCAAATCACCCGAAGCGATCTATAGGAACCCGGAGGATTCCGGTGAAATAGCCTAGTTGGTCCTAGTCATTTAGCCGTTCAAATACTACGATCATACAATTTGTTTTTTCGGTAAACTGGACATTGATATGTTGGAATAATTTTCTTTTCTGTTCTATATTTGAATTGGTGTTGTTTTCATCAATTGCAATAAAACTAATAGAATAACGACATCAAATTTAAATAGATAAAGATCGTAATATTATTTACAATTGGAGGGAATAATTAAAATCAACAAAAAATAACAAGTCCTATAAAATATACATAGATTATCGTAGAACATAAGCTAATCGCGCCAAACTAGATATTTAACATTAATTAACCCCATTTAAGTAGTAATATTTGCTTATATTTATGTCTAGTTAAATTAGGTAGAATATAGTTTCGAATTAAACATTGATTATTGATTTTTGTAAAATTTTCATCGTGCATGCAAGATTTGATTTTTTCTCACCCCCATTCCCCAAACCGTATGGTCATAATATGGGAACTAAGCACATGAGATTTGATGATAGAAATCCTAAAACTAATAATCGTAATAATGCGCAAAATTGATTAAAAAAAATACAGTTTTATGATCATTTTAACCAACCCTATATTGGCTAATAATGATGTACTATGACCCCAAGACATAACGAGTATGGGGGGAAAAACAGAGTATTTCAAACTGTTAAGAGCAACAACGTAATGGGCGTGCTGTAATTCGATATCAACCGGATGCGTAATTTTTTTTCTTTCATTCTTCTACCACTGTTACTATTACTATACGACTACTTCTTCAACAAAACTAGATCTTGTTGTATACAATAAATGCGCCCTTTCAACGTTAAAAACTTACCGATAAAGAACGTTACTAGAAATCTTAAATTTTGTTGTTGTAAGAGGCAAAAAAAAGAAGTTTATCAAGGAAAATCTTTCGCTTGTGTTGGTTGGTAAGATGCCGTTTAAATATTTAATGGTTAAAAGATTTGTTAGTCTCATGAGGGAAAAAGGGAGAAAGAGACAAAACTATTGAGTTGAGTAGAGTAGAACGACCGCCACCCCCTTAAAAAACAACTTCTATTATGTGATACGGGTGCTTTTACCCTTAAAGGCGGAAAATATCGAGGTGTATAGTTTAATATATTATCAGAACTGTAACAAGTTACGATACACTTTTCTTTTTTATTTATTTTAGAAATGATTTATCTTTCTTTAATTCACTTCTGTTGTATTTAGACTATAATAAATTTTTGTTATATTTCATAACAGTTTTTATAGTTAGTTTCCTACATTCAGTAATAATTGACAAGTGTTGTAGTGTGTAATATATGAGAAATCATTCAATAATGTTTAAATAAATCTGTTTCTATTGTATATAAACACATATAGATATAGAAATACATGTACATATCTATGAATATGTAGAGTTTTGTAATATATTAACTGTCTCTTTATATTGCGTATAATCTATGTGTAGGTTAACATGTAGACTTTCTAATTAATTTTTTTTCCTTCTATTTAATAATAAACAAAATTCAATAAGGCACATGTGGCCTATTTTTTTTCCTCCAGTAAAAATTCAATCCAAATTTGTAAACAGCTTTTTTCACTTTGGAATATTTCATTGTTCAAATGAGATTGGTCATAGGAAACAATTACATTTCTACCTCTCTACATACATGCCCATATTTATCGGTTTAATCAATGGTAGAAATCCAAAAAGGTAAATTTTTTCACCTTGCATTCTATTATTGTCCAATACTATTGTTCCAAGATCCTTTTTTTTTTATTAAATAGGAAAAGGATAATTTGATTCTTATGATAATTTGGAGTATACAAAAATAGGATAGATTAGAAAGTTTTGGGGATATTTTCTCTGTTTTTATTTGTTATAAAATTGAATGATATTACGCTGGAAGCTGTTTTCTTACATAAAACCAATCACTTAAGTCTATTTTATTGAAGGCCGTTTTCATGACACTTTTCCAAATACTCAGTATTCTCTATTATCTGTTGTCAATTTATTGTTAGACTATTTTATTGTTATTGGTTTAAATATTTGAATAATCTCAAAAACTACATATTTTAAAAAAACCGAATCCTAAACAAATTAGTTTGTTGTTAAAAATAAATTTTCAGTATTTTCAAATTATAACAATAGAATAAAATAGATGCCAAGCAGTCTGAGTAGTGCGTAGTGCTCATAGTTAAAGTGGGGAGAATAAAACCTCCACATATTATGCACATCAGAAACCATACCTAACTAGTAAATGTAAAGTTTTCCAATTTTCCAACAAGGAAGAAAATTGTTCGATTAATCATTGTTTGATAAATATAAAAATAATCGGAAATTATAAATGGTGTTTAATAATTTAATAATAATTGTTTTAAAAAATTTGTGATTATCAAAAGTTGAAGGACAATTTTAATTTTATTATGTGCGGTGGTTTCAAAAGCATTTAATTAGTTTCTTTGTAAACACGATTTTGATTTACTCATATGAATTTTAATATAATAACCATAAACATCAAAAGACTGTACTTAAAACAAATGACTTAATTTATAATAAAGAAAAATTAATTATAATGTAATATTAAAATTGAAAAAAATTCAACAATTTCGATAAACTCCGATTGACCTTAAGCTTTAAACGATATTGTGCCGCTTTTATCGTTTCTTCAAATGTTTATTAGCAATTAATTAAAAATCCATTTTATCATAAATTTTAACGTTCAATTTAAAATAATATACAATAATGTAAATAGTTATGATTGTAATAGTCGGTTTATACATCGTATAAATCTTTTTCTCAATTATTCAAATTTATACAGTGTTACAAATAGTAATTGATTATTATTAATACATTATGAATTATCAAAATATTAGTTATTTGTTGTCGACAAGACAACAAAATTATTGGAAATTGAACACAATAAATCAACCAGAAAGTGGAGTAAGTCTTATAAATTATAGAAATAGAATAGAATCTTTAAAATAAATTTGGAAAAATTCCCATGAAATTAAACATGTTCTTAAAAAATGCAATCTATCTAATTAATGTATTGCCAAAAATTCAAAATTAAACCGCTTGCGAATTAAAAATTTTGTAAACTTATAAGAATAGTAACATCCTCTGTATAATTTTAAGAAAAATTATCATTTAAATCTCTTAAAAGTATAAATATATAGCTATTGCTTCTTTTATAGTTGTTATATGTCTGTTTTATGAAATTGAAATTGAAATTTTGGATCAATTCCAAATATTTTATCGAGACTTTTTTCGTTTCTGTTCTTGTTATGTTGTTGTTGCTGTTGTTGTCAACGTTGTTGTTACTATTGTTAAATATTGCAAGTTTTATATAATTTTTTGTACGGAAATGTAACATTTAAAGAATGTGGATCGTTAAAAAGAATTTATAATCGTCTTCGTTTTCTTATTAACATTACTATTTATTTCAAACATAAGAAATAAATGTATTATTTCCGTTCTCACGCTTCTATTTTAAATTAATTCAAATTGATAAATGGTGTTTTATTATAAATACATATAAATTGTTTTAAGGGTTGATCGTTTACCGTTTAAAACGTATAAAAATGTGGGGAATACTTCCTGTTTGTTTCTAAATATCAACTATTATTTCATTTAAATTTTCAATTTTGTTGATAAAGAAGTATTGTCCTTAATAATGAACAACTCTATTGATATAATTGTTGATTAATAGTTGAATAATAAATAAATTAAAATTCCATTAAGTTAATCATATCTAAGAATGTTTTAAGAGGTGTTTCTTTTGAAATATAAAAAAAATCCTATTAATCTTATTCCATGATATATGATTTTCATTCGTTTTTTTTGTCTTTTGAGAAAAACTATTTTTAGATGACAATAAAGGAAATGCTTGCAACTTTAGAATTTAATCTTGTTATTTTAAAGATGTATTCATCACGTGTTTATTTCTATGTCATCATCTAATAATAATAATAATCATAATTTTAATTATAAAGAATCTGTTTTATTTTCTATAGGAAAAACTATAACATGATTTATAATGTCGATCTTTTACAACATTCCAGTAGCGATTTCCTTGTTCATAATTAATATTGCATTAATTATATCCTGGTTAATTTTAATACTTGACAATAGTTAAAAAAAAAAACAAGTACGTGTAGGATTCTTTGAATTAATTATTTTACTGAATTCCAATCTAGTTTGAAATATTTAAATAATCAACAATGTATTGATTCAATTAAGAAGAGAATACACTTTATTAAAATTTAACAATTTCTTTGCTCATAATATTTGATATACGTATACACGTTTTGAAATATAATAGAATTTAGATTGGAAAATTATAAAAAGTTATTTCGTTTTGTCTAAATACAGATATAAATGATGATATCGACAGAAAAAAGTTATAAAATCTTGATATAGTCATATAAAAATAAGGGGGACATCTTTATATCTCTTGTTAGAAAGATATTCAAGGAAATCTGCTGAATGGTCATTCGAAATAACCCTAGATAATAAATTTCTGAATATAGATTTGAACGTACACATATGTTTCGCTTTTTTTTTGTATGTTCAAATTCAATATGTATGGTTTTTTTTTGTGCGTTAATTTGTTTTTATAAAATTACTCAAAAGTAGAATTTTATCGGTTTGATATTAAAATTTCTCCGGTTTAAAGTTCGATATCGAATTTATGAGATGTCTGTATGAGTAAAGTTATGGCCAATACGTGAAATATATTACTACAGATATTTTAAAGATGTAACACAAAGCTTTTGTACACTATATCCTAGTTATAATATAATAGTAGAAAATTGTAGAAGATAAAATAGGACATTTGTAACATTTTTAAAATATACTCACTAGTAAATTTAAATAATTTGTATTCTTATTGTTAAATATAGTATGGTTCCGATGAATTTTCACATGACTCACCACGTTATACTTCACCAAATACAAGTACCACCGGATATTACTTAGGTTCAGATGGTACATCGGGTACTACAGTTGGTGATTGGCATCCATCATCATATAGTACAGCTTATCAAACATATGAAGCTTATGGATTAATACCAGAAAATGAAGGACAAGGTTTACCACCAATGTCATCATTAAGGCCTAATGGTACACCGGTTACAACAATTTCTGGTACAAATAATACAGCTTTTGGAACCAACCATACTGATGGTGTTAATAAAGCTTTAGGAACTGTAAATATTTGAATCTTAATATGTTTAATTATTTTCTAATTTTGTTTAATTGTAGATTTATCCAATTGCTGAACAAGCTAGTGCTAGTAGTTATAGTTCAGCACCTTCAACTCCAGTTAGTTCACCACCACCATTAGCACCATCAGGATGGTTAGCCGCCAATCATAATACACCACATTCTCCCCATTATACGCAATCTGTTTCTGTGAATAATAGTACAGCCCCTCAGACTTTACATATGGTGAGTTTAAGAAATTGATAATTTTTTATTGCATTTTTGAGATTTTTTTCTTCAATTATATGTCTAGAAGCTTTTTATAAAAAATACGCTTGATTTTTAAAATAAAATCTATTATTTTGTTATAAATAGATTTTATTTTTTGATTGAAACACTTGGTAGTTAGTGATTTTCTTTTTGTTTTTGTTTTTGTGTTTTGCATGGTGTTTTTATTTTGTTTTTTGTGTGAAGCCTCCAGCACCTGAAGCACAACGTTTAGATGATGCTATCGGATTTTTAAGGGACCAAGCTGAAGCCAATGTAAGTTTGTCTTTATTTTTAATTTTATTTATTATTGAATTTATTCCAATATTTTATAATATTATTATAATTAATGATTTTTTTATAATTGATTGTTATTTGTTAATTTTCAGGGAACACGAATGGAAGAAAGACTGGACGATGCTATAAATGTATTAAGAAATCATGCACATGCAGATCCACAAATTACGTTAGGACAGCTTCCACCAAATTTATCACAACACCAAATGACAACGTTAGGTTATGCTGCACCACCAACAGAACCACACATAGGACCTGAAACTGTAAAAGTAGAACGAGCCACATATAATACAAGTGTGTATTTTTTATTTAAAGATAATCACCGACAATTGGGTGTACGAAAATTGCCAATATTTACTCCATAATTTCTCAATTATTTTCCAATAGATTTAAATGATTAAAACGGAATTTGAAAGAGTATTTTAAGGTGTATGCAATGGTGTTTTCTATTTATCAAAATTCGAATGCAATTTTGGGCTATAGAAAGAAATGTTAGAGCATGTTTTTTCGTATTTTTTTTTTATATTTTTCTCCATAACTTGGCTAATGTTGCTTATTTTGTAATAATTTGCATAAAGTATATAACAGATGGAATGCGCTTTCCAAATCTCCACGAAATTTAGCGATTACAGTGTCAGTTTTCTGGAAACTCCTACGAAAACTTGGAAATTTCGCTTCAATTTCGTAGAAACAATCTTAAATTTAGAGAAGTGGACAACATCTCATATATACCGGGTGTTTCACTTAAATTTTGTAGCTGTTATAACAACATCTAGTATTTGACAACTAATTTGGAAAATATTTTACGGATTTATAGGATTAATTGAGCAAAATTTGAAGCATGTAGCTTATCGGGAAGTTAGTCAAAAAATGATAGTTTCTCACAATGTTGCGACTTTATAAAACGAGTTATACTTATAAAATGATTCAGGATGACTCAAAGATGCCCCTGTCATTGATTTTATTAATTTTTCTCCATTTTATTGCGAAACGGGTAGGAGTACTTCACTTCAATAAAATGAACAAAAAAAGAAAAAAATATGTGACGAATATCTTTGAGTCATTGTCATTGATGTATTTATGTCGGTTTCAAAAATCGCAACCTATTCTAAAACGAGCATTTTTGATCAATTTCCTGATAAGCTACGGGGTTGAAATTTTGGTAAAAACATCTCAAAGGACCCTCCTATAAACCTGAAATATTTTTCAAATAGTAGGTGTTTCTATTAGAGCTAACAAGATTGTAAGATTTAAGTGAAAGACGTGGTATAGGAAATTAAAAACGCTTTCCAAAACTTCAAGAAATTTTCTGATTGCAGTGCTAGTTTTATGGAAAAATCTACGAAAACTTGGACATTTCGCTCCAATTTCCTGGAAACAATCTTAAGCTTTCCAAGTGTCGCTTTTCCGGATATGCGAACAAAGTAATCCAAAAAATAATACGTTAAGGAAATTATACATAAGAAAACTAACGTTGGAGATTTCGAAAACGCTTTTAATTATGTGAATATCATTGTAAAATAAGCAATATTGATCAAATTATAGACGAAAATATCAAAAATTGTAAAACTACATAAAAAAACATGCTCTAACATTTCTTTTTGTAACTCAAAATTGCAATCGAATTTGTAAAAACAAAAAATACTGTTGTATACACCTTGAAATGCTCTTTCAAATTTCGTTTCAATCACTTAAATCAATTAAGAAATCACTGGGAATTTTGGAATAAACATTGTCAATTTTCGCATACAGATTCCGGTGATTGTTCTTAATTTAGTTTGATTTGATGATGATTGAATTGAATTAATTTGGTTTTAGAAAAACGCAAAGAACCGCCAGATAGTGATACAAAACCATCATCATCTGTAGAAAGTGTAGTACAACCAAATTCAACTAGTGGGCCTCCACCTAAAACTACAAAAAGATCGAGGAGATAGTAAGTAGTATGATATCCAATATAATCTTTAAAATTTTCTAAATATATTAAAATAAAATAAAATATAAAAATATTACAATCAAATTCTATTCACTATTCGTTAATAGTGTATAGATAAGTTATAGTATATGATTTTTTCAATAATTTAACGAGTAGCTGTTCAAGTAACGCTGACGAAGATGAAACTGATGACCCAAACAACAAGGCCATACGCGAGAAAGAGCGTAGGCAGGCTAACAATGTTCGTGAACGGTACGTAATGACAGACAAAAAAATCTATATATCTCTATCTTGACCTTTTTTTTTATCCTAATATTGTCCTATTTTATAAAAAAATCCTTGAATAGATTTATCAATCTATTTGTGTATGGGCGTCTATTTATACAATTCAATAATTCGATAAATAAGCGCTAGATTCTTTCTATAATCATTTAAATATTATATGCCTATTTTAAAAATCCTCTAACCATTGTTTTACTATTATAAGGCCCTTATTCAGGAAAACAAATGTTACGTTATTGTGGATAGATTTTAAAATTCAATACGTAACATTCGTGATTACGAATTTGGCCATAGCATGTGTAGTTGTTGAATGTTTATTTATAATTTATTGTTAATTTATTTTACAGAAACACTTTGAATATGGGCCTTTATATACCCCTACTTGTTTTATTTATTTACAATTTAGCAAATAGCTGTCATTACGTACTATACTGGATTACCATCTTTTATTAGTTTTTTTATATATTTTTTTTTATAATTTTTATTTATATTTGGATCGCTACTCTCGATTTTCTTGCACATTTGTAAGAATATTGTAGTTGTTCCAGTGCAGATGAAACAGAGGAGGGCGAATTAGATCCAGATATTAAAGCACAAAGGGAGAAAGAAAGGAGACAAGCAAATAATGCCCGTGAAAGGTGTGGATCATTTTTTTTTTCTTTATTTCATTTCTCTGTTATAAAAACCGTGTATTTGGGCCTATATTCATTGCTAATGTTTCTCTTATTTTTCATTAAATCAGAAATTCATATAAATTGATTGAATCGATTTTATTGTTAATATAAAGTTTCATATTATTGTAGGATACGTATTCGGGATATAAATGAAGCATTAAAAGAATTAGGGAGAATGTGTATGGCACATTTGAAAACTGATAAACCACAAACAAAACTTGGTATTTTAAATATGGCTGTTGAAGTAATTATGACGTTAGAACAACAAGTTAGAGGTAGGTATTATTTTATTTGACTTTAACAATCTAATTATATTTTTGTTAGAACGAAATTTAAATCCAAAAGCAGCATGTTTGAAGCGACGAGAAGAAGAGAAAGCTGAAGATGGTCCTAAATTAGGACCTGGACCACATCATATGCTTACAACACCACATTACCCAACGTTACCGGTAATTTATTCATTTATTTTGGTTAAATTTTGTGTAATTTCCATATTTTTAAAGGGTGCTCCTACCAATTTGCCTCATAATCCAGGCCAACCACAATAGCAATGATAGAAGTAACAGATTTTATATTTGTACATAATAATAATTTTCGTACAAACGGCCCTCATCATTTGTTCATCATATTACATCATGCAAACAAACTATATTATATTTTTTTAAAAAAATGTTCGTTAGTGATACAATACGATGTATTTTTATGTTTCAATTCTTTTTAGAAAATAATTTTCAATTGATGATTATGATGGAGAGAAATAATAGGAGATGAGAAAATTGAGATTTAATTATCAATTTTTCCTTTTATCGTTATTTGATTACAAAATGAAAAGAAAACAGATTAATATATGGCTGGAGATTTGATGAATTGTTGAACAATTCCTGTGCCAAATGTACCTTTATTATTATTTATTTATACTTAAAACTACAATGAAATCTATAGTACGTAATTTGATCTCTTTTTGCCATTTTTTTTTTTTTATTTTATTTTCATAGAAATAGTTGCATTTGTTCTTATTCTCTCTAAAATTGTGTGCCATTTGTTTGAATGACGAAAAACCGCGAAGTATTGTTAAATATATAAATCTTTCTTTGTTTTAATCGATAATCTCCAGTCATGCATTAATTTTATTACAATATATGCGCCAGTATTCTGAAAATTTTCAAAATCAATCAAATTTATTATATTCTAAATATAGTAAGTCTGATAAGATTTGTTGATAAGGATCCTTAAATATTTTATCATATTTTTATAGCAAAATAGGTATTATTTTAACAACTAAATGACAATAGCTGCTGCAGGTTCAATTTTTTTGAATTTTATTAAATATTTATGGATTCTAAAATTTTTGTAAAGATGTAAATAAAGTGTTCATTGCCTTCGATAGATTTCCTTTGAAGACATATTTTATTATGCAATATAACTTATATTTTAGAGACAGAACAAAATAACCAATCTTTGAAATTAAATTGATCAATCGAATACTAAACTACATATTTTCGTTTCTATTTAATTATTTTAACATATATTTTATTCGACTAGTAAATTAGTGCAACTCTATTAAAAGAATTAGTTTAGTGTTCAAACAAATCTATAACCGGATATGTTTTATTAAAAACGAAATTTTTGTTCATTATTTTTAATTTTAAGTTAATAATATTGCTATTGTATTTTTAGGTATATTTTATTTTAATATAAGCATTGTTTAGTTTAGCTTTTTAGTGAATTTAATTTATATTGTTTTTTATGGAGAAATTGTTAAAGCTCTGAAGGTAGTTTCAATTTTTTTGGACCAAAAATTGAAACCACCCAGCTTATATTTTGTTGCAATGCAATGAGGATTTTTTTGTATATTTGCAATAATGATGGCATAGTATATTTATCCGGTTTTTGTTGATGAAATTTCCATTCCATCGGCAGCCGATTTACTTAAATTTCTCAAATTCAGGCAGCAGTTTGACGAAGACAATGGCAGCCGATTTTTAGATATTTGTTATGTTCTCATTAATTAAGTTTCCTTTTAATATTTTATAAATCCAGTGCTTCATAGAGAATGTGGCTCAATTTTCAATATTGGTGCAAATATGTACAATATAATTAAAAATTCGTCTTGTTAGTTATTGTTGAACAACTGAAACAAACCAGATTACAAGGCGGTTTTCTTTTTGATTTTTACAAGGATTCTGTTTTGAGTGACTAGACGATTTTCTAAGCTTAAAAGTTTATGTATAAACGTTTAAAGCGAATGTGTTTTTAAGTATATTTAAAAAAATATATATATAAAATAATAAAATACTGCGTGATGAAAATAAAAAATGATAAGTTAGGAATATACAGTTAGACTATGATATAAATGATTATCAATGTAAAATACAATACGTACATAATATACTATGTGCCATTTTTCATAAATTCTTCTATTGATTTATCGTGAATTCCATCTACCTGACCGAATTTCTGTATCCTTTCGTCCACAAATCACTAAAATTAGTAAAATTGATTCATTTCATAGACAATTACTCGAAATAAATACATAATTAATCAAAGGTAGATAGAAAATGATGGCTAATTCAAGGATTTTAATGAATAAAATAAAATGTTTACGATTCACACGATTTACTGTAATATTAAAATGTTGACATTGTATTTCAATCAGTTATTTTCTCTAACCAGCCGTATGAAGACAATGAATATTTCCAATATTACCGAAATTATCGATAATAATACGCAAATACCATGGCTTTACGATATCGATCCTGAAGACACCAACTGGATCATTACAAGCGCCTTTATGATATTCACAATGCAAACCGGTTTCGGCATGCTAGAATCCGGCTGTGTATCAATCAAGAACGAAGTCAACATCATGATGAAGAACGTTGTCGATATTGTCTTAGGCGGTAAGTCCAACTATCCCGAATTTTGTGAATATTAAAAAATCTTTACAGGTGTGACTTATTGGATGTTTGGTTTCGCCTTCTCGTTCGGCCGTGATCCGCTAACAAACCGCTTCATTGCTTTCGGTGATTTCTTCATAGACCCCTCTGTTGATAATCCGCTAAAAGGCGCAATTTACGCCGCTTTTATATTTCAATTATCGTTCGCCACAACGGCTACGACTATTGTAAGCGGCGCTATGGCCGAACGTTGCGATTTTAAAGCCTACTGTCTATTTAGCTTCTTAAATACCGCAATTTATTGCATACCGGCCGGTTGGATCTGGGGCGAACACGGTTTTTTGAATCAATTGGGCGCGGTTGATATCGCCGGCTCTGGGGCCGTCCACCTTATCGGTAATTGATAAATTTCTACAATTTTCGGCATAAAATAGGCGCAATTTCAGGCGGTAGTGCTGCTATGGCGAGTGCTTTGATGTTAGGCCCGCGATTAGGCCGGTACGACAACGGAATTGCCGCTTTACCGTTGGGTAATCCAGTCAATGCTGTTATGGGTTTGTTTGTGTTGTGGTGGGGCTGGTTGGCGTTCAATTCAGGAAGTACCTACGGGGTAAGTTGAAATTTAATCAATTTAAAATAAATTAAGTTGATCCTTGAATTAAGCTAAGTGGAGCCAAGTGGCATTACGCCGCTAAAGCAGCCGTAATGACAATGATGTCGTCTTTCGGTGGTGGTACTACTAGTCTATTTTACACGTTAATAAAATCGAAAGGAAAAATCAATCCACTTGATATTATCAACGGTATTCTTGGTTCTTTGGTGGCTATAACCGCAGGTTGTTTCCTTTACACAGCTTGGGAATCGCTGTTGATAGGCTCTATCGGGGCTTTATTAGTCTGCACAACTACTCCACTCTTTGATATGGTACCCTAGTGTCTTTGGTGAATATTTTTATTTAAATCAAACTTCCAGGTGCATATCGATGATCCTGTAGGAGCTAGTGCTGTGCATGGAGTTGGGGGAATTTGGGGTAATTCCTATTAAATTAAAATTACATAAATTCTGACATAATTTTAAAGGAATTCTAGCGGTTGGATTATTCGCTGATAATCCGTATCCTCTTGATACTACAAGTGGTAGAAGTGGTTTATTTAAAGGTTGGTTTATTTCGGAACTTATATTGATTATTGATTGTTGTTTAATTCAGGAGGTGGTTGGTATTTATTGAGCATTCAAGCTTTAACTTGCGTTTGTCTAACAACATGGGGAATATTTTCATCAATTATTCTGTTATGGTTTATCAATAAAGTGATAAAAATCCGTTTGGACGTGCATGTTGAACTTCTAGGAGCTGATTTAACCGAACATCTAGTCAAACATGGCAATGTAAATAAGTTAATTTGCTTAAGGGGCAGGACTAGAACTCGGTAAAAAGTGGGAACTTTGATGGGCGATTTCTCGTTGATTTTTTAATGGAAATTCAAATGTTTGGGCTTGGTCTAACGAGAATTTCAAGCTCCATAAGAAGGGTTTCATATTCTGCAAAATAGAAGTATGTTTTCTTAAATTTCCCCCATAATTCAGCTTATATCAATTTATTTGCAATGAATATGGAGTTAAATCGATAACAAAAATGACAAGTTTGTTAAAGCCTTTCTTCTATAAACAAATCTTTGTAATGCGACTTGAAAGGCTCTTTCGAACAAGCCTAAAACTTAAATTTTCATTGAAAAATGAGCAAGAACTCGTTCGTCAAAGTTTCCACTTTTGTGAGTTCTAGTCCGCCCCTTAATTAGATAATAAAGATTATTTTGAAAGAATAGGTGGGTGTTTCGAGGGCCTTATCGGCATTGCGCGCCTTCGTTGATACGACCGAAATCGAACGAATGGCGGAGATTGGTAAAAATCCGATGCATGAAAAAAAACTGTATGCAGTCAAACGTTTAGGACGTAAACGTCAGTACTCATTTTCAAGTATTGTGAAACGTATAACGAGCAATCGCAATTTAGGTATCAATTTAACGAAAAATCTATTCCCGAAACGTTTCAAGAGGAAATTGCATGCGAAAACAAAGCGGACGGAAGTGGCGACGATAAATGAGGAAGTGAATGGTATTGAAATGAAACTACCACCATTTCAAATTGAAGATCTACCAAAAACACCACATAAAGCTTGGTTGGATTAAATTAGTGTAAAATAATTTATTATAAAGACACTTAAAACTCTGTATAATATAAGAATACCCTAATTAAATAATGTATAGTTTAATCAAAATCGAGCGGAGGTGGCGATGGTGGCACAGGCGGTTGTGTTCTATTTCTGTCATCATTTCTATTTTTAGGCAATAACGGATCCAATAGACCAGCTTCTAAATCGTCCCGGTTTTTTGAAGCTTTATAATATGCAACCGGAGATCCATCACCAGGGGATCGTTGGAAAGTTAAACAAAGCATTATCAATAATAGTAGTATAATACTTGAAAAAGCAACTGCGGCATATATCTTAAAATGTTCCGAATTTGTGTACTTAAAATAAACAAAATAATAATTAACAATGAGGACCTTCGATTTGTTTAATTAATGACAATATACCAAACCTCGTAGGCATGCTGTATTGTCAAATACTGAAGAGCATGCGATGCAGGAACTCGAACCAGCATCATGTTGGTATTGACCAATCGGGCATATCTTACAATAAGAATCATTACCACTACTGAATGTATTTCTCGGGCAAACCACTAGAAATTATCCAGATTTTTTAACAATAAAAGTGTACATGCATGCTGAACTAAAAGTATACATGCAGTTTGTAAGAAGCCCTATTATTTGACGAGCGGTGTGAAAAATATTTCAAAGATTCATAAAGACATTTTGGTCAAAATTTGAACCTCTTAGCTCATCGGCAAGTTGGTCAAAGAACGAGTTAGGCACGTCAAATGCCTCAAGAATGCTGTCCACATATTTTTTCCATTTTTGTCCAGAATAAAATGAAGAAAAACGAAAAAAATCAATGTTAGGAGCATCCTTAAGGCATTCTGAGTTATTTGAAGTGTGTAACTCATGCTCAGCAAACGAGTATTTTTTGACCGGCTTTCAAATGAGCTTCGAGGTACAAGTTTTGCTAAAATGATTCAAGGGACTCTCCTATAAAATTCTTAACAGATTTTTACAAATACTCGTTAAATAATTGGTCCTCCCATATAAACTGCATGTATATTTTGTATGGGAAATCTTATTATTTGACAAGCGGTGTAAAAAATCTTTCAAAGATTCAGAGGAGGATTAATGGAGATCATTTTACAAAAATTTAATTAATCGCAGATTGGTAAAAAAAAATGCTCGTTTTAGGTAATGTTGAGATTCTTGAAAAGAAGTTAACCATGTCAAATCACTCAAGAATGCTGTCCACATATTTTTTCCATTTTTGTTCAGAAGAAAATGAAGAAAAACGAAAAAAATCGATGTTGAGAGCATCCTTGAGGTATTCTGAGTTATTTGAAATGTGTAACTCATCCTCAGAGACAAGTATTTTTTGACCAGCTTTCAAATGAGGTATAAGTTTTGCTAAAATGTTTCAAGGGGTCCTTTTATAAATTCTTCAAAGATTTTTGCAAATACTCCTGAAATAATAGGCCTTCCAATATAAACTGTATGTATATTTTGTAAGAGAAATCTTATTATTTGATAAGCGGTATGAAAAATATTTCAAAGATTCATAGAGAGCATTTTACCAAAATTTAAACCTCGTAGCTCATCGGCAAGTTGACCAAAGAACGAGTTAAGTACATCAAATGACTCAAGAAAAAAAAATCAATATTAAAAGCATCCTTAAATCATTCTGGGTTATGTGAAGAAACGAGTGTTTTTTGACCAGCTTTCAAATGAGTTACGAGATACAAGTTTTGCGAAAATAACTCAAATTCTTGAAAGGTTTTTCGAAATACTCGCCAAATAATAGGACTTCACATACAAACTATATGGGAAGTCCTATTATTTGACGAAGGGTATGGAAAATATTCCAAGGATTCATAGGAGGATTTCGGGGGATCATTTTGCCAAAATTTTAACCTCTCAGGTCATCAGCAAACTGGCCAAAGAATGCTCGTACGATTTTTGAAAACGAGTTGAGCATGCCAAACGCCAAAATAAAACGAAGAAAAATTTTAAAAAATCAAAATTAAGAGCACCTTTAAAGGATTCTGATTGCAGTTATTAGAAGTGTATAACTTATGGTCAGAAACAAGCGTTTTTGACCAGCTTCTGAATGAGCTACGAGGCCGAAGTTTTGCTGAAAGGATTTATAAATTTTTTGAAGATTATTTGAAATACTCGTCAAATAATAGGACTTCTCATATAAACTGTATGTCTGTTTCGTATGAGAAGTCCTATTATTTAACAAGCGGTATGTAAAATATTTCAAAGATTCATCGGGGAATCCCTAGAGATCAATTTACAAAAATTTAAGTCTCGTAGCTTATCGGCGAATTGATCAAAAAATGCTCCTTTTAGATAATGTTGCGATTCTTGAAAACGAGTTAAGCCTGTCAAATGACTCAAGAATGCTGTCCACATATTTTTTCCATTTTTCTCCAGAATAGAACGAAGAAAAACGAAAATATTAAATCTTTGAGGCATTCTGAGTTATTTGAAGTGTGTAACTTGTTTTTAAAAACTACGACAAACAAAACTTGAGCCTCTTAGCTTAGTTGAACGTTAGTCAAAAAATGGTTTCTGACCAACTTTCAACAGCTAAGAGGCTCCTGTTTTGCTAAAATAATAGAACCTCCCATAAACTTTATACTTTTAATTCAGCACCCCTGTATGTCGGATAATTACCACAAACTCCGGGATGTTTCACTTCAATACCAAATCCAGCCGGACAAGTTATAATTAAAATCGGCCCTTTAGTCGCCAAATGAACATTTTCTGTATCATTCGAGATTTGTCTCGGTACAAATTCCGTTTGTTTTATCTTTAACAATGAATAAATTGTTAATTTCTGTACATTTTTTATATTTTTTATAACAATAGCTGTTAATTTTGTTGTGATATTCATCTGGCAATTGATTTCACATAAATTATTATCAACTGGAACGATTGTTGGTAGATGTAGCATTGTTACAATAAACGTCATATTGACTAAATTATTTGTATCCTTTAAAAGATAATTTTCCAAAATTATTACAAATTGAATTTGATGATAATTTGATGTTTTACATGATTGATACATTGTGGTCGTTTAATATCCACTTGACATATCTTCTGTTCAAATCCACAAATCAATTCATTAAACAATTTCGGTAGATAATTATACAAAATATCACCATCAATTAACGAACATGTTTGATTTAAATCGTAAAGAAGTTGGGTACGCATTTTATAAATTGGTGTTGTTACAACAACTAGCCGATGGTAAGTTTTCTGTATTTTTACATTACCTTCAATTTCCGATAATCGAGAACTAACACTACAGGAATAATTACCACTATCGATCGGTCCAACTGAATCGATCTCTAAACTACCATCATCTGTTATTCCGCCTAATTAAAACAAAATTAATTAATAATCAATAATTAGTGATGGGTTAAGTTGCTATTTCTCAATAATAGTAATCACTGCTACTGCTAAATTTGGTGTAATATAGGCAACCAACTATTAGGTTGTAATGCATACTAATAGTTGGTTGCCTATATTACATCAAATTAGCAGTGGCAGCGATCACTGCTATTGAAAAATCGCAACTTAGCTCATCACTAATAGAATTAGAATACTTTGAATTTCTTTTTCGTTATTGAATATCCATTTATAACGCGCAAATCTGTTGTCAACATCGCTATGATTACTACAAGGGATTATAACTCTTGCTGATGGTAAACTATAAATAGAATTTTCTGTATTTTCGATTTTAAATTCGTTTGGGAAGAAACCAGTACCATGATCGATGACTTTCGCGTTTTTTCCAACGATCATACAAACCAAACAAGAAACTACGTCGACTTCGAATTTCAGGTACTTGACTATTATCGATAATTAAACCTTGATTGATTTGGACATAATTTAAACATTTAACCGGTGGTGGAATTGAGGCTTCTTCAACAATTTGATTATTCACTGATTCTATTAACGTATCGATAACACAAGAACAATGATCGTATCGATCGAAATCACTCTTTCCACAACCATCTAATCGTATATTAGCCGGTAGATTTAATTCACTTGGAAGAAATTCGTGATTTGTTATAACACTCGATGGTGTTGTTATCGGTTCTAGTTCTTCTTCAAGCTTTTTCAAACTCTCAAAATCCTCCCATTTTGAACCGTTCAATTTCTTCGCAAGTTTCTCATCGGCTTCATTTACAAATAAAATAATACATTTCTTATCAACTAACGGATTAAAATAAGACACCGTGTGGTCTTCTACCGGTATAGATGCTGTGGTAATACCAAAAATCGTCGACATTAGAACCATTAATGTTGTAGAAAATCGAAGAGGATTCGATGTTTTTGTAGAAGTTTTACTACTTTTACTTGTTTCTTTCGTCTCTTCTATTTCTTCTTCTGTTGTTGATTCTTCGATTATATTTTGGAAATATTTAGAAAATGATTTTGTTGATGTTTTCGATAAATCATTTAAATTCTTCACAATTTTCGTTGTCGGTATTGATTGAAGTTTTACCGTTGTGTAAGCTTCGGAAACAGATTGTTTTATTGTTTCTTGTTCTTCGATTTCTTCACCTAATGTAGTTGGTGTTTCTTCAATTTTTTCTTCTACGAACGTTGTTGTTTCAATTGATTTGGATTCTGTTCCAGTTGTGGGTTCAATTTCATTACATTTTTCACATAATGTTGAAGTTTCTGAGTTAAATGGCACCGGAATACCTTCTTCTTCGCCTGCTTCTTCAGAAGCAGTTTCTGTGATATTTGAAATTGCGGTACTTCCTTTCAGAATTCCTGAATTTTCTAATTTAGACTGAAGTTTTACCGTTGTGTAAGCTTCGGAAATTGATTGTTTTATTGTTTCTTCTTCTTCGACTTCTTCACTTAATGTAGTTGGTGTTTCTTCACTTTTTTCTTCTACGAACGGTGTAATTGTTGTTTTAATTGGCTTGGATTCTGTTCCAGTTGCATGTTCAATTGTGTAAGGTTCGGAAATTGATTGTTTTATTGTTTCTTCTTCTTCGATTTCTTCACCTAATGTAGTTGGGGTTTCTTCACTTTTTTCTTCTGCGAACGGTGTAATTGTTGTTGTTTCAATTGTCTTGGATTCTGTGCCAGTTACAGGTTCAATTTCATTACATTTTTCACATAAAGTTGAAGTTTCTGTGCCAAATGGTACCAGAATACCTTCTTCTTCATCTGCCTTTTCAGAAGCAGTTTCTTTTATATTTGAAATTGCGGTACTTCCTTCCAGAACTCCTGAAGTTTCTATAGGTTCAAATTGTGTATTAGAAGCCTCCGTTGTGCTTTCAACTTTCACTACTTGTTCTTGTGTTGTTACTGAAATCGCTTTAGTAGTTTCAGTATTGAATTCTTCAGTTTCATAATCTGTTGCTAAGTTTTGAAAGGTTTCTTTCCCAGTTATTTCTGTTTTAGCTGAAATTTTACTGATTTCTTCAATAATTTCAGTAGTTGTCTCCAAAATTGTTACTGAACTTATTTTAGCTTCAACGTTTGTGGTTTCAGTTAGTTTTTCTAATTCTTCTAACTGTTCTTCTTGTTCAGTTACTATTTGTTCTTGTGTCTGTTCTTCGGCTTTTGTTGATAGTGTCTTTATTTCTTCTTCTTCTAGATTTGTAATTTCATTGTTTTCTTCTTGCATTTGTGAAGTATCTACTTCCGATATAGGTTCAGGTTGTGTATTAAAAGCCTCAGTTGTGCTTTGAACTTCTACTATTTGTTCTTCATTTGTTACAGAAATCGTTTCAGTACTTTCAACATTGTATTCTTCAGTTTCAAGGCTTGTTGTTAACGTCTGAAATATTTCTTGTTCAGTGTTCCCTGTCACGTCTATTTCAACTGAAGCGTTACTGACTTCTTCAAGATTTTTAGTAGTAGTTAACTTCAAAATTGTTTTCTTTGTGGTTTCAGTCGTTTCTTCTAATTCTTCTTGTTCTATATTTGAAGTTTCAGTGCTTCCTTCTGGAATTTCTGTGGTTTCAACTTTCGATATAGGTTCTGTTGTACTTTGTAATGTCACCATTTGTTCTTCAGTTCGTATAGAAGTCGTTTCAGTATTTTCATTATTATATTTTTTTGTTTCATAAAATATTTCTTCCTCTTTTTCAGCTAAAGTTCTATTGATTTCTTCAACATTCTCAACAGTTACCTGTGTTGAAAGTCTTTCGAATTCCACGTTTGTTATTTCAGTTATTTCTTCTAATTCTTTCAAACTTACATGTTGGTTCGTTACTTCTGTGTGATCTTCAGCTTTTGTTAATAGGGTCTCCATTTCTTCCTCAATATTTGAAATTTCAGTGTTTTCTTCTTGTATTTGTGGAGTTTCTACTTCCGATATAAGTTCAAATTCTGTATAAAGGGCCTCTGTTGTGCTTTGTAATTCCACTTTTTGTTCTTCACTTTTTATCAAAGTCGTTTCAATACTTTCAACATTGTATTCTTCAGTTTCATGACTTGTTGTTAACTTCTGAAATATTTCTTGCTCACGATTTTCTGTCATTTCTGTTTGAGCTGAAGTTTTACTAATTTCTTCAACAGTTTCAATTGTTATCTCCGATGTGCCCATTTCTACAGTTTCAGTTTTTTCTTCTAATTCTTTCAGGTTCATTTCTTCTTTCGTCACTACCTGCTTTTGTGTTTCTTCTTCAGCATTTGTTGATAATGTCTCTATTTCTTCTTCTGTATTTGAAGTTTCAGGGTTTTCTTCTGGAATTCTTGTAGTTTCTTCTTTCGATATATGTTCAAACTCTGTTGTACTTTGTACTTCTTCTATTTCTTCTTCAGTTATTATTGAAGTCGTTTCAGTATTTTCATTCTGATATTCTTTAGTTTCATGAAATATTTGTTCCTCTACTGTTTCAGTTATTGTTTCTAATTCTTTCATATTTATTCCTTGTTTTGTTACTATTTGCTTTTCTGTTTGTTCTTCAGCTTCTGTTGTCTGTATTTCTATAATTTCTTCTTCTATATTTGAAATTGCGGTGCTTTCTAAAGACTCTAATGTTGATATAGGCTGAAATTGTCCCTCACTTATTAATGAAGGCGTTTCAGTATTTTCATGACTGTATTCTTTAGTTTCTTGACTTGTTGTTGACTTCCGAAATATTTCTTCCTCTGTATTCTCTATCACTTCCGTTTCAGTTGCAATTTTACTAATTTCTTCAACATTTTCAGTGGTTTCTTCTATTTTTTCAAATTCAATATTTGTAGTTGCTTCTTCTAATTCTTTAGTTACTACTTGCTTTTGTGTTTGTTCTTTGAATTTTGTTGATAGTGTCTGCATTTCTTCCTCTGTATTTGAAATTTCAGTAAATTGAGTATTATACTCTGTTGTACTTTGTGCTTCTACTATTTGTTCTTCAGTTATTGCTTCAGTATTTTCTTTGGTTTCGTAACTTATTGTTAAATTCTGAAATTTCTCTTCCTCTGTAGAAGACTCTATTACTTCTGTTTCAGTTGCAGTTTTACTAATTTCTTCAACATTTTTCGTTATCTCCAATTCTACTTCTGTAGTTTCAGTTACTTCTTCAAATTCTTTCAAGCTTACATGTTGCATCGTTACTATTTGCTCTTGTGTTTGTTCTTTAGCTTTTGTTGACAGTGTCTTCATTTCTTCTTCTGTATTTAAAATTTCAGTTTCCTCTTCTGGAATTCTTGTAGATTCTTCTTTCGATATATGTTCAAATAATGCCTCTGTTGTACTGTGTACTTCCTCTATTTGTTCTTTTGTTTCACTACTTTCAGTATTATATTCTTTAGTTTCATAAAATATTTCTTCCTCTTTGTTCTCTGTAAATTCTGTTTCAGCTGCAGTTTTATTGATTTCTTCAACATGTTTAGTAGTTATTTGCGTTGATAGTTTTTCTAATTCCATGTTAGTGATTTCAGTTATTTCTTCCAATTCTTTCAACTTTATTTCTTGTTTCGTTTGTTCTTCAATTTCTGTTGATGGTGTCTGAATTTCTTCTTCTATATTTGAAATTTCAGTTTCTTCTTCTGGAGTTAGTGTAGTTTCTGCTTTCGATATATGTTCAAAAAGTGCCTCTGTTGAACCTTGTACTTCCACTACTTGTTCTTCAGTTACTACTGAAATTGTTTCATGACCTGTTGTTAACTTCTGAAGTATTTCTTGTTCAGTGTTTTCTATCACTTCTGCTTCAGCTGAAGTTTTACTGATTTCTTCAACATTCTTAGTAGTTACCTCAAAAACTGTACTTGTTTTTTCGAATTCTATATTTGTAGTTTCAGTTATTTCTTCTAACTCTTTCAAATTTAGTTCTTGTTTCGTTACCTCTTGTTCTTGTGTTTCTTCTTCAGCATTTGTTGATATTGTCTCTACTTTTTCCTCTATATTTGAAATTGCAGTGTTTTCTTCTTGTATTTGTGGAGTTTCTACTTCCGATATAAGTTCAAATTCTGTATAAAGGGCCTCTGTTGTACTTCGTAATTCCACTTCTTGTTCTTCAGTTTTTATTAAAGTCGTTTCAGTATTTCCATTACTGTATTCTTTAGTTTCATAGACCGTTGATAACTTATGAGATATTTCTTTGTCTGTTTTCTCTGTCACTTCTGTTTTAGCTGAATGTTCAGAAATTTCTTCTAACTCTTTCAAATTTATTTCTTGTTCCGTTACTGTTTGCTTTTGTGTTTGTTCTTTGGTTTTTGTTGATAGAGTCTGAATTTCTTCTTCTGGATTTGTAATTTCAATGTTTTCTTCTTGTATTTGTGAAGTTTCTTCGTTTGATATAGGTTCAGATTGTGTTTCAATTGATTTGGATTCAGTTCCAGTTACAGGTTCAATTTCATTACATTTTTCACATAAAGTTGAAGTTTCTGAGCTAAATGGCACCAGAATACCTTCTTCGCCTGCTTCTTCAGAAGCAGTTTCTTTGATATTTGAAATTGCGGTACTTCCTTTCAGAATTACTGAAGTTTCTAATTCAGACTGAAGTTTTACTGTTGTGTAAGCTTCGGAAATTGATTGTTTTATTGTTTCTTGTTCTTCGATTTCTTCACCTAATGTAGTCGGTGTTTCTTCGCTTTTTTCTTCTACGAACGGTGTAATTGTTGTTGTTTCAATTGATTTGGATTCGGTTCCGGTTACAGGTTCAATTCCATTACATTTTTCACATAAAGTTGAAGTTTCTGTGCCAAATGGTACCAGAATACCTTCTTCTTCATCTGCCTTTTCAGAAGCAGTTTCTTTTATATTTGAAATTGCGGTACTTCCTTCCAGAACTCCTGAAGTTTCTATAGATTCAAATTGCGTATTAGAAGCCTCCGTTGTGCTTTCTACTTTCACTATTTGTTCTTGTGTTGTTACTGAAATCGCCTCAGTAGTTTCAGTATTGAATTCTTCAGTTTCATAACCTGTTGTTAACGTTTGAAAGGTTTCTTTCCCAGTTATTTCTGTTTTAGCTGAAATTTTACTGATTTCTTCAATAATTTCAGTAGTTGTCTCCAAAATTGTTACTGAACTTATTTTAGCTTCAACGTTTGTGGTTTCAGTTAGTTTTTCTAATTCTTCTAACTGTTCTTCTTGTTCAGTTACTATTTGTTCTTGTGTCTGTTCTTCGGCTTTTGTTGATAGTGTCTTTATTTCTTCTTCTTCTAGATTTGTAATTTCATTGTTTTCTTCTTGCATTTGTGAAGTATCTACTTCCGATATAGGTTCAGGTTGTGTATTAAAAGCCTCAGTTGTGCTTTGAACTTCTACTATTTGTTCTTCATTTGTTACTGAAATCGTTTCAGTATTTTCAACATTGTATTCTTCAGTTTCAAGGCTTGTTGTTAACGTCTGAAATATTTCTTGTTCAGTGTTCCCTGTCACTTCTATTTCAACTGAAGCGTTACTGACTTCTTCAAGATTTTTATTAGTAGTTAACTTCAAAATTGTTTTCTTTGTGGTTTCAGTTGTTTCTTCTAATTCTTCTTGTTCTATATTTGAAGTTTCAATGCTTCCTTCTGGAATTTGTGTGGTTTCTACTTTCGATATAGGTTCTGTTGTACTTTGTAATGCCACCATTTGTTCTTCAATTCTTATTGAAGTCGTTTCAGTATTTTCATTATTATATTTTTTTGTTTCATAAAATATTTCTTCCTCTTTTTCAGCTAAAGTTCTATTGATTTCTTCAACATTCTCAACAGTTACCTGTGTTGAAAGTCTTTCGAATTCCACGTTTGTTATTTCAGTTATTTCTTCTAATTCTTTCAAACTTACATGTTGGTTCGTTACTTCTGTGTGATCTTCAGCTTTTGTTAATAGGGTCTCCATTTCTTCCTCAAAATTTGAAATTTCGGTGTTTTCTTCTTGTATTTGTGGAGTTTCTACTTCCGATATAAGTTCAAATTCTGTATAAAGGGCCTCTGTTGTGCTTTGTAATTCCACTTTTTGTTCTTCAGTTTTTATCAAAGTCGTTTCAATACTTTCAACATTGTATTCTTCAGTTTCATGACTTGTTGTTAACTTCTGAAATATTTCTTGTTCAGGGTTCTCTGTCACTTCTGCTTCAACTGAAGCTTTACTGACTTCTTCAACGTTCTTTGTAGTCGCCTTCAAATTTGTTGTTTTAGATTCTGTTACTGTGGTTTCACTCATTTTTTCTAATTCTTCTAAATTTGAAGTTTCAGTGTTTCCTTCTGGAATTTGTGTAGTTTCTACTTCCGATATAGGTTCAAATGAGACCTCTGTTGTACTTTGTGATTCCACCATTTGTTTTTCAGTTCTTATTGAAGTCGTTTCAGTATTTTTATTCTTATATTTCTTAGTTTCATAAAATATTTCTTCCTCTTTTACAGCTAAAGTTCTATTGATTTCTTCAACATTCTCAACAGTTACCTGTGTTGAAAGTCTTTCGAATTCCACATTTGTTATTTCAGTTATTTCTTCTAATTCTTTCAAGCTTACATGTTGTTTCGTTACTATTTGCTCTTGTGTGTGTTCTTCAGCTTTTGTTTCTTCCTCTATATTTGATATTTCAGTATTTTCTTCTTCTGATATAAATTTAAATTCTGTGTAAAGAGCCTCGGTTGTGCTTTGTAATTCCACTTCTGATTCTTCCGTTTTTATTAAAATCGCTTCAGTACTTTCTGTTTCATGACCTGTTGTTAGCTTCTGAAATCTTTCTTGTTCAGTGTTTTCTTCTATTTCAACTGAAATTCTACTCATTTCTTCAAGATTTTTGGTAGTCATCTCAAAAATTGTTCGTGTTTGTTCGAATTCTGCGTTTGTGGTTTCCGTTATTGCTTCTAGTTGCTCTGTATTGGAAATCTTCGTGCTTTCTGAAGACTCTATTTTCGAAGTCATTTCAACATTTTCATTAGTATACTTTTTAGTTTCATGAATCACTTCTTCTTCTGTGCTCTCTATCAATTCTGTTTCAGTCAAACTTTCAGTTATTTCTTTCAATTCTTCGAAACTTATTTCTTGTTTCGTTCCTACCTGCTCTTGTGTTTCAATTTCTGTTGATATTTGTGAAGTCCTTTCAGTACTTTCACGAGACATTTCTTCCTCTGTTTCTTCTTCTGTTTCAGCCGAACTTTCAGTAATTTCTTTTAATTCTTCGAAGCTTATTTCTTGTTTCGTTGCTACTTCTTCTTGTGTTTGTTTTCCAACTTCTGTTGATACTGTTGCCTGTTCTTCTATAATTTTCTCAACTTTAGTTTCATATAGTTCCTCTTTTTCAGTTGTTTTTGTTTGTTCTTCTACCTCTTCTATAGATGTCGATATTCTTTGTTCTTCATTTGTGCTTAAGTTTATTACTGAGGTGTACTTAAATTCTTCAGTATGTTCAGTAATCTCAAAGAGTTCTTCTGTTTCTACTCTTTCAGTTACCTCATGATGTTCAGTTATCTTTTTATTGTGTTCTAGTTCATACGATGATGTTTTCGTCATTTCTTCAATCGCTTGCTCTGTAGTTTTTTCTGTTTCAACAGTTTCTTTCAAAATTGTTGATGTTAATTTTATTTCAGTGGATTGTTCAGTTTCTTCGTTTTCTTCTAAATTTTGCCCAGCTGTGCTAGAATATTCTTCTTCATTTTCAGTTTCTTCTTCATTTATTGTTGAAGTTATTTTTTCTTGTTGTTCAACTTTATTTTCAGTTTCTTGTTCAACAGTGTTTGTATGTTCTGATGAAGAAGTCATTTCTTTTTCGCAAAGTTCACAAAGTGTAGAGGTTTCATGGTATCGAATATCTGGTAATAAATCATTTATCTCAGTTATTTCTGGTATTTCAATTTTACTTTTAGTTTCTTCTTCTACAGTACTTGAATATTCTTCTTCATTTATTGTTGCAGTTATTATTTCCTGTTCTTTATTTTCAGTTGCTTGTTCTACAATGCTTGAATATTCTTCTTCACTTTCGGTTTGTTCTTCATTTATTGTTGGAGTTATTATTTCTTGTTCCTTGAATTTTATTTTCAGTTGTTTGTTCTACAGTGCTCGACAGTTCTTCTTTATTTTCAGTTTCTTCTTCGTTTGTTGTTGAAGTTGTTGTTCGTTGCTGTTCAACTTTAGTTTCAGTTTCTTCTCTATTTGTGTGCTTTGGTAAAGAAGTTACTCCATCTTCACAAAGTTCACAAAGTGTGGAGGTCTCATGTTGAATATCTGGTAGTAAATCCTCGATCTCAATTGTTCCTGGTATTTCAATTTTATTTTCGATTGTTGGTTCTACAGTGCTTGAATATTCTTCTTCAATTTCAGTTTCTTCTTCATTTATTGTTGAAGTTGTTGTTGCTTTCTGTGCAGTTTGATTTTCAATTTCTTTTTCTGCAGTGTTTGTGTATTTTGGTAAAGAAGTTACCCCTTCACCGCAAATTTCACAAAGCGTGGAGGTTTCATGTTGTTGAATATCTGGTACTAAATCATTTATCTCAGTTGTTCTTGGAATTTCAATTTTATTTTCAACTGATCGTCCTACGGTGTTTGAATATTCTTCTTCATTTATTGTTGAAGTTATTGTTACTTGCTGTTCAATTTTAGTTTCAACTTCTTGTTCCACAGTATTTCTATATTTTGGTAAAGAAGTTACTCCTTCTTCGCAAATTTCACAAAGTGTAGAAGTTTCATATTGTTGAATATCTAATAGTAAATCATTAATCTCCGTTGGTGGTTCATTCAAAATTTCGGTATTTTCAGTATTATTAAACAGTTCTGGGATACCTTCATTTAAATTTTCTTGTATTGTCTCTTTAACTTTTGAAATTTCTTCAAACGTTGTAGTTTCTCCTGTTTCACCAAATTTTATTCCACTTATTGTAGGGAATCCTTCAGTTTTTGTTTTTCTCTTGAAACACTTTGTATTCTTCTTCATTTTCTGACATTGCTTTGATAATACTTGGTGTTGTTGAAGATATTCGACTTACTTCTCCAATTTGTGTTGTTTCTTTCAATAGTTTGTAAGCATTTTCATTTTCAGACACTTCTTTGATAAACGGCGTTGTTGGGGCTTCTTTAATCAATTCTTCAGTTGTCATTTTCTGTTGTAATACTTCAAAATATTGCTCTTTTTCTGATATTTCTTTGATAACATTTTGTGTTGTTGAAGTTGTTTTATTTAATTCTTCAGTTGTTGCCTTCTCTTCAAATATTTCAAATTCTTTTTCTTCTTCTGACATTTGTTTAATAATACTTGGTGTTGTTGAAATTGCTTCATTTTCTTCTACTTTAGTAATTTTCGTTCTTTCTATAAGATTCTCCTTTGCAGTATTTGATGTTGTTTCTATTTCATTACTAAAATTGTGTTCTGATTGTGTAAATATTTCAGTAGTTGTAAATAAATCTTCAGTTTCTTCTATTTGTTCTGTATCAGTCTCTTCTTCAGCTGTATTAATTGATGATATTTCAGTATAATAGGAAACTGTACTACTGACTTCATTTTCTTCAATTTCTTCAGTGGCAGTGGTAGCAGAGGTACTAGTAAGTGCAGTTGTCTCATTTTCTTCGATTTCTTCAGTGGAAATAGTAGCAGAAATGCCAGAAAGTGTAGTTATTTCATTATTTTCAGCTGTATTAATTGAAGATATTTCAGTATAATTGTTAATATTTTCAGATGATTTTTGCACATTATTTTTTTCAGTAGAAATTGTACTACTGACTTCATTTTCTTCGATTTCTTCAGTGGAAATAGTAGCAGAAATACCAGTAAGTGTAGTAATCTCTTTATTTTTGATATTCTCAGTTGTTTGCCCTTTTCCACCTTCATTTATTGCTTCAATTTTATTCTCAGTGTTTCCATTTCCTTGTTGTTTTTCAGTTGATGTAAAGACTGAAATTTCAGTAGCATTACTGATTGGATGTTCAGTACCAAATAGAGTAGCTGATTCAAAATCTATCTTTATATTATCTGAACTTTCTGGAATTTCTGTAATTATTTCAAGTTCTGTAAACTTTTGTTGGATTTCAGTATCTACTGCTTCAGAGGAAGAAATATTAGAAGTACTAACAAATAGTACTGTAGTTTCGATATTCTCGATTGTTTGTGTTTCTTTATTTTTCTCTTCTATTTTTTCTGTTGTAAATTCTTCTGTTTTGTTTGTTTCTTTAATAGTTTTTTTTGCAGTTGATAATTCTTTAGATTCTATTTCTTCACTTATTTCCGGAATTGTCACCGAATCAGGAAAACTTACAGTTGTTGTTTCCGTTGTGATAATAAAAGGTGTAGTTTTCTTTTTCTTCTTCTTCTTTCTTCGAGGTTGCCCGATTAAAAGATCATGTGATATTGTCGTTTTTGTAGCCGAATGAATTTCTCTTATAGATACAATAGTAGATAAATTATTATCGTCACTATCAGGATAATCCTTATAATCATCATTTTTATCAACAATTACCTCTACCCCATTTTTTATAGTTAAATTATCGTTAACATCCCTAACATTAAATTTAATAACTGAATTAGAATTCAATGAGAATTTTGTTGGGTTTTGTCTAAAAAATTATCCGGTGAACCGAAGAGTCTTCTCCAGAAACCTTTCTTCTTTTTCTTTTTATTCTTCTTCTTCTTACTAAATAAGAATCGTTTTGAAATCTGTTCGGATTCATTATTATTATCATCGTATACTGAAGATTCTTTTTGATAATTATCACTATGGATTCCGTCTAAAATATTTTGAATTTCATCAATTAATTTCAATTCTTTTTCTAAACTTTCTATAGATTGTAAATCTCGTTTTTCCAGATTTTCCATTGTTGGAGCCTCCTCTATTGAAGGTTCTAACGTTTCAGATTCACCGGACGGTTCTGATGTTAAACTAATCAAAGCATCCAAAATATTGATTTCTTTATCATCTTCATATTCGTAAGGCACAACTGTCGGTGTATGGGGTGATGAAAATATTGGTAAAACCTCAAATTTCGGAGTTAATTCGTGAATTTCATCCAATGTTACAAAATTTTCAGGTGGTGGTGCTAATTTTTCAATTTCTTGATTATTGAACGTTAAAGGGGGCATAGTTGCAAATGGGCATTTTTTAGTCGTTAACAATTCCTGAGCCAAATGTTCTAAATGATTTTCTTCAGTTTTTTCATGGCCTATTTGATTGTCAGAAGTTTCAGCTTTTTTCAGTAAATCGAAATGGTATAGATTTGCAAGATTCTGCAAAAAACACGTTTTTTTTTAAGGGTACTAGAAATTTCGAAAATCTACCTGTCCTTTATTGGTCTTCCTTTTGATTTCACTTGTAGCTTTGTCGTGTTTTTTCTTATCTGCCTTATCAGTATTCATGTTGAATGATTTAACTAAAGGATTGTCATTAGTCAATTTCGATATTGATTTCTTTCTAATAATCTTCAATTTTTGTTGATTTGTATCGTCAATTAGAACCGGACTATTATGTTCTTCTTTATTTTTCTCGTAATTACGCCGATAACGAACTACAGAAAACGGATCATAATCTGAATCTCCGGTATTATTCGAATTGGGAGTTAGATTTAAATTAGAACCCGGAATTTTCGATATATCAGGCGATATAACTCCAATATAGCCGTATTTCATCGGTAAACTGTCAGCCGGATTATCAACTAGATTATCCGGTGATAATTTTAACGTTATATGATTTTGCGGATTTTTCAAAAACTCCCCAATTTCAGGTGAATGTTTATAATATTTTAGAAAAAAATCATTCGTATTTGAATTCGTATCGTCTTTGATTGTTTTTTTCGGACAATATTGACACGGTTCTTGTATTTTTGTAGGTTCTAAATGTTTATTTTGATCCGATGATGTGTACGAATCACCGGATAAACTTTCTAGAAATAATTGGCCCAATCGATCCAAATCGTTTTGGATTTTCCGTAAATTCACCAATCGATTCTCGTTATCTATATTTCGTTTATTCTCATTGAATTTCGAGTCGAGATTTTGGGAATTTTTCGAATTATGTGAAGTTTCAAATATGCGGTCGAAATCAGGATTGTTGTTGAATCGGTGTGGACTCGTTATAGCGCTCATAAAATTGACAGTAAAATAAAGAAAACTGAAAGAAAAATTACAAATTATCGATATTAAACCATTTATATACTTACAGAATTAGAAAATGTAAAAGCATTTGAAAATATTAGACATTAAACTGTTCATTATTATAAAAATATCATGTATAAGAAGCAAATTCAAAAGAAAAATCAAAATGACAAAAATTCTATAAATATCGATAACTCGATTCGAAAAAATCAAATAACCCGCCAATAGTCTCAAACGCCATCTCAGCAGGCTGGAATTTTGTTCATTTAAATTAACTTACCCCTTTCTAGGAATTTAACCACAATTTAATAAATTAAAATAAAACAATTAAATAAATTCTCAAAATTGCTATTTTTACAATTTATTAGGAAAAACCGAATTTTTTGTGTTTTCAAAATAGGGTTACATTTAGTTAACCTAAAAGTTTTGACAGTTGTATTGCGCATGCGTCTTAAAATCATTGACGTTTGCTGGAATATTTGACAGTTGTTGAATGGCATCCACCCCCGAAGTGGTTGTCAATTCGATTGATTCTTTAAACGAATTTAAGTGAGAATAATTAGAATTTTATAATAAAAAGACGTTTTTTAATTCAAATAACTCGCATGAGATGTCCTCAAAGACGGATAAAGATCAGAAAACTAAACAATTACAAGAAAAATGCCAATCTGTATTGAATTCATTATTAAGGGATGAAGATAACAAATATTGCGTTGATTGCGATTCGAAAGGTGAGTCAACACGTTTATAGCTTGTTTAATGTCGGATTTATCTGTGTTTATGTTTTATTGATTGAGATAATCGATAGGTTTAATTAAATTGTGAAGGGTTGTTATTTATTGGTTTTTTGTTGGTGTTTCCCGTATAGGTCCAAGATGGGCATCGTGGAATATCGGCGTATTCTTGTGTATCCGTTGTGCTGGTATACACCGGAATTTGGGGGTACATATATCGAAAGTGAAATCAGTAAATTTAGATTCATGGACACCTGAACAGGTTGTATCGCTACAACAGATGGGTAATTCACGTGCCCGTGCTGTCTACGAGGCGAATCTACCCGATAATTTTCGTCGGCCACAAAATGACTCCAGTTTAGAAACGTTTATTAGAGCCAAATATGAACATAAAAAGTATATAGCACGCGAATGGGTACCACCGACATTACCAAAAGTCAATTGGGAGAAGGAGATCGATGAGGAAATTGAGAAACAGAAACGCAAGAAGAAAACAAATGTTGAAAAGAAACAACCGATTGTTATCAATAATGTTGAAGTACCGCAATTGCCAAAACCGAAAAATCCAAGCCCGAAATTAAATCGTACTACAATTGTAACAACAACAACAAGTACTATAACAACAAATACGGAAGCTACTAAAAAAGATAGCGATTTATTAAGTTTACAAAATGGGGATGATAGTTTTAGCGGATTCTTATCAGCCACCCCGACGACTACAATAACATCAACAAATGATAAGAAAGACGGTAATGATAAGAGTGAAGAGGAGAGTTTCTTCAATCAAACAATACCGATAGAGAAAGAGAAAGTGAAATTAACAAAAGATAGTATTTTGGCATTGTATAGTAATACGCCGAATTTCAATCAATATCCAACAACAAATCCGTTAAATTATCCGGCGAATTTCCAAAATTTCGGCGGTTATCCACAGGCGAATTTTACAAATGGTTTAACACAATTCGGCAATACAAATCTACAATGGGGACAACCAACACAGCCGGTTATTAACAGTCAGTTTATTGGTGTACAACCGCAATTTCAAAATGGACCTAGTGGTTTTGGTAATTTCCAAAATAATCCACAATTTCCGACAGGAAATCAATTTGCACAGTTCCCACAACAACAGCAACAACAACAACCGATTCCTTTCCCTTCTCAACAACAACAAATAGCCCCAAATCCGTTCTTTATGAATCAAAACGGCTTACAACAATTCGCTAATTTAAGTTTGAATAATCAAAGTGGTACAAATAATCCAACACCGCCGACATTGGCCACAAATATATGGCAATGAATTTGACGATTTCCCACAATAGTTCTATTATTTATCTTATAACCGCCCGATTTTCGTTTATTTCGTCTTTATTTCGCTCACTATAATCAAGTGATATTATTGAAATTATATATTTTTTTATTAATTTTCGTTTATCCTGTTTTTAACGATAAATTTGTGATTTAGTTACAATTTAACAAAAAATAAACTATTTATTGGGTGTTGCAATATTTTTACAAAAATCTCTATTATGATTAAATATAAATTAAATTGGAAATTACGAAATTAATTGGATGTAATAAAAATTATAATTACAATTAAATTCTGTGTTCAGTCTAATTGGAAAAAGATTCTTAGAATTCCCGGATGCTTAGATCTCGATTTTCGTTTCTAGTAATAGTTTATTTGTTATAGTAGACCAACGAAATTATGTTAGAAATTGATAAGAAACACCAAATTTCAACCATGACTGTAATTGTTCAGTAATTTTTCAATATCACAAAACAGGGACGTATTTTTATTTCTCTCATACGTATTTTCTACCCTTATCGAGAATTTATGTTATCAAAAATCAGTTTGTCTTTTAAATAAATAAAGAAATTCAAAACAATTGGTTTTTACTTTATCACTTTAACATTTTAAATTTGAACACTTAATGTCACGATTTTCTATTGGTTGTCGTCTTTTGTTCAAATCGATTGACCAATAGGAATGTTCAAATAGAATCACCATTTAAACAAAAATTCTTTAAAATTTAGCCTTATATTGACTTACGCTTCTTATATTTACCGATTGGGGTTTAATTTTTGTTATCAATATTTTTTAATTCATCCCTTAATTTTTGTTTGAGATTTCCTGGTATCTTTAGCGGAGTCACCGTAACCACAACTTACGTTAACCGAATTACACTGTTGCCACTTGGTATTTTCAAATCGTAAATCAATATTTATATCGCTTTTATTAAATAAATAAATCAATATTTACCTTATTATAAAACTATTAGTATTTTTTTATAATTACAGCACATTTTCTAATCAATTATAATTTATTGGAAATTGAGTTAATTGGGTCGTTATGTGGCAACTCTGGTTGATTGTGCGCGATGAACATAACCGCACTTTTTCAAATTGCAATTGTAGGTTATGTTTGGAAACGTTAAAAATGTCGAATCAGAACAAATTCAAAAATAAATGGTTTAAACGAAAAACCCCCCAAGAGAATCCTGCTTTAATCGAGAAAGCTCACAGTTGTGACGATTTTAGTAAATTCGGTTATGCGGGTTATCACCTGTACTTCCCCGAAGATTGTAAGTATATTTGGATAAATTGTATGGATTTGGATGGATTTTATCGATAATCGTTATGGTTTTTAGCGAATTTAGATCCGGAAGAAACGTCTAAAAGAGTATCGAATTTTGAGGTATTTATCGGGAATAATCAAGCGAATTATTCATTCGCAACAATAGAGACTGAGAAATTCTTTACAGTTGATTATAAAATTTTGTTGAGTGATACGATTTTAACCGGAAAATGGCCAAATTTACAAGATGATTTGATTAACAATACCGAGTATTTTTTAAATTGTTTCGGATTAGCCATGCATCAATTCTTAATCAAACAATTCAATACGAACGATACAAAGAAAGATTTGAGTATAATCCGAGCCCGATTGATCAATTACGAACCAATTCTACAGATAAAAGACCTCAAAGTCAACCATTATGGTACCACTATATTGATTACAAAAATCCAATTTAAATAAATTACTTTTTAGGGAAATTAATCTCGGTTCGCGGCACGGTAATCCGGGCTAGCAATTCGAAAATCTTGTGCCAATACATGGTGTTCTCTTGTAGTATTTGTACGGGTACCCAATTATTGAAACAACCAGACGGTATATTTACAGTACCGATAAAATGTCCAACGAAAGGCTGTCGGGCTCAATCCAGATTTAACGCGTCATATTCGTCCCGAAATACACGAACTGTGGGTTGGCAGACGATTAAAATTCAAGAATTGATAGGTCTTGAGGTGTTTTTTGTGGAAATTTAATTGGAAATTGGTTAATTTTATGTTTTTCAGTCGGAAAATGGTCGAGTTCCGCGCTCTATTGAATGTGAATTAACTGAAGATTTAATTAATTCGTGTGTACCGGGTGATGATGTTACGATCACTGCAGTATTAAAAGTGCGAAATAATCAAGAAACAAACAAGCAAAATTCGGTATTTTTGTTGTATTTGGATGTAATTTCGATTGTTAACAATAAGGACCAAAGTCATGGTAGTTATGGGGCTTGTGAGAGGATTACGTTCAATTTGAGGGACTATTACGCGATTCAAGTCGGTTAAAATTATAATTTTGGATTCGAGTTTATTTTGTGTTTTATAGAAAATCCATGCCGAGCCGCAATTATTCCGTTTTCTTATCCAATCGCTATGTCCAAACATTTACGGCCATGAAATCGTCAAAGCTGGTCTATTATTGGGTCTATTTGGTGGTACAAAATCGGATCGTGTACGGTCTGAATCGCATATTTTGATCGTTGGTGATCCTGGTTTAGGTAAATCGCAAATGTTGCAAGCTTGCAGTAATGTCGCCCCAAGGGGTGAGTTTTTATTTCGAAAATTCGTTAATTTATACAAATAACGGCTAATTTAGGTGTTTATGTGTGTGGTAATACCAGTACTGGTTCGGGTTTAACTGTAACGATGACTAGAGAAAGTGGCGGTGAATTCGGTCTGGAGGCTGGTGCTTTAATGTTGGCCGATCAGGGTTGTTGTTGTATTGATGAATTCGATAAAATGCCCAATCAACATGCTGTAAATTTAATTAATGTAGAATTGATTCGATTGTATTTGTTTTAAGTGTCTTTTAGAAGCAATGGAACAACAGAGTATTAGTATAGCGAAAGCTGGTACGGTTTGTACATTACCGACAAGGACGACGATATTAGCTGCAGCAAATCCGGCCGGTGGTCATTATAATAAAGCTAAAACGGTGGCTGAAAATTTGAAAATTAGTTCGCCGATGTTGTCAAGATTCGATTTAATTTTTATATTGTTGGATCAAGCAAATGAGGAGACTGATATGTTATTATCGGAACATGTTTTGGCTTTACATTCCGGTAGGAAATTTGATCATACTACGATTAATACAACGATGAACAAAACCGGAAGTAACGATATCAGGTGGGTTTTTTTAATTGCTCGGACTAGAAGTTGTTAAAAAAGTGGAAACTTTTTCTTTATTTTATACTTAAAATTCAAGTTTTTGGGCGTTTTAGAGAGAATATTTCAAGTTAAATAAGAAAGATTTTATCGTTTTGGAGAAGTTTGTGGAAATTTGGAATTATGGAAAATTTAGAAGTAGATTTTTTTATTTTTCCCCATAACTCAATTTACATCAATTTAGGGTTTAATCGAAGGTAAGAAATTTCCCAATCAGCCTAGTATTTTTCTGGAAAATTAGTTTTCTTGCACAATTTCAAAAATAAAAAATTAAATATCACATTTTCTGAAAGCTAATATATCGGAAAAGATTTCGCAAAAGTGAAATACGAATTTTTGGAAATATGAGGAAAATCGTGGAGAAATTCACTTATTAAATGTAAACTAGAGGAAAATTTTGTGGCATTTTTGAGTTATAGATGAAAATTTGGAAATAAAAAAAAATTTCCTCCACAACTCGGCCTATATAGACTTGTTTGCAATGAAAATAGAGTTTAATCGATAGCAAATTGAAAGAGTTATCTAAATATGAAAGAATTTTCCGAATCAGTAGTAGTTTTCCGGAAAATTAAGAAAAATAGTAAGTTTGTTAGAAATCTTGCACAATCTCAAAAATACAGAATTAAATCTCAAATTTTCTGAAAGATAATAATAGTTGGGAAAAGGTTCTAATTTTTTGAAAATTTAGGGAAAATCGAATTTACTTATAAAACAGGCATAAGAGGTCAATTTTGTGGAAATTTTTAGTTACAAATGAAAATTTAGAAACTTGACTTCTTTTTTTTCAAATTTCTTAAATATATCAATTTGTTTTCGATGAATATGGAGTTTTATCGATAGAAAATTGAAAGAGCTTTCCAAATATGCCAGAAATTTCCCAGTCAGCCTGATAGTTTTCCACAAAATCAATAAAAATGGTAAAAATTTGTTAAAAATCTTGCAGAATCCAAAAATTGAGAATTAAATCTCACATTTTATGAAAGCTAATAGTTGGGAACAGGGTCCAGAGGAGAAAATTCAATTTTTTGAAAAGTTAAGGAAAATCGTAGAGAAATTTATTTATGAAAAATGCATACTTGGAAAATTTTGGGGAAAGTTGAATTATTGAGGGAAATGTGGAAGCTTGAGTTCTTTTTTTTAAATTTCTTCCATATATCAATTTGTTTTCGATCAACATGGAGTTTAATCGATCGAAAATTAAAAGAACTTTCTAAATATGCGAGAAATTTCCCAATCAGTCTGATAATTTCCTGGAAAATCAATAAAAATGGCAAGTTTCGTAAAAATCTTGCATAATTTTAAAAATAGAGAATTAAATCACATTTTCCGAAGGTAAATACGCGATAAAAGGTTGTTCTAAAAGCGAAATATTAATTTTTTGAAAATTTGGCGAAAATCATAGAAAAATTCCCTTTTTTAAAAATGCATAAGAGAAAAATATTGTCGAAATTTGGAACTGTAGATGAAAATTTAGAAGCATGTAATTTTCCTCGATAACTCAGTTTATGTAAATCTGTTTGCGGATTTAATCGATAGAAAATTTAAGAAGCTTTTTAAATATGTGAGAAATTTTCCTGTCAGTCTAATAATAGTTTTCCGGAAAATTAAGAAAACTTGGCAAACATTTGTTAAAAATCTTGCATAATCTCAAAAATTGCGAATTAAATCACATTTTCTGAAAGCTAATAGCATAAATTCACTTTTTTTTTTATAAAGGGTAAATTATAAAGAAATTCACCTATTACAATGCAAAAGAGGAAAATTTTATGGAAATTTTGACTTGTAGATGAAAATTTGGAAACTTGGAAAAATTGTATTCCATAACTTCGCCTACATCAATTTGTTTGCAATAAATATGAGGTTTGATCTACAGAAAATTCAGAGCTTTCCAAATATACGAAAAATTTCGCAAATAGTTTGGTAGTTTTCCGGAAAATTAAAACAGGTTTTCTTGTTCGATATTGAGCATAGAAAATTGAATGTCACCTTTTCTGGAAGTTTGTTTCAAAGGCGAAAAATCAAATTTTCGAAAATTTGGGGAAATCATAGAGCAATTCGTTCATTTCCACAAATGATTATTTTCGCCAGTTTTGCCAATTTTCATAGAAAATATCGTGCAAACGAACTTTTAAAAAACATTTTTAGATTTGCTTCTATAACTCAGAATTTCCCCAAAATTTTCCAAAACACCACAATTGTTGTTATAAAGCTTGAAATGCTCTTTCTAACAGGCCCAAAAACTTGAATTTTGAGTGAAAAATAAACGAGAAATCATTCATTAAATTTCCATTTTTTAACGAATTCTAGTCGCGTATTTAAATCGAAATTTTAACTAATTGAGTGATATTATTTAGGGGACGATTGAAATTACAAATGGGTGAAACTATCGATCATCTGCCCCATAGTCTCCTCCGTAAGTACATCGCATACGCTCAGAAATACGTAAATCCCCAATTATCCGACGATGCTAAACGAATAATCAAAGAATTTTATATGAAATTACGAAAACAATTCCAAACCGGCGATTGTACACCGATAACAACACGCCAATTAAACTCATTGATACGTTTATCACAAGCACGGGCGAAAATTGAATTACGAGAACTAGTAACTGAATCGGATGCTAACGATATTGTCGATATAATGAAATACAGTTTGGACGATATTTTTACCAATAATTACGGAGTAATGGACACGACAAGATCACAAAATGGTACCGGTATGAGTACAAGGAATCAGGTAATGAAATTGTTGAAAATTCTACAACAAAAATCGGAAATTGAATCGAAATCGATATTTACAACAAACGAGATACGCCAAATTTCCGAAACTATCGGTATTTGTAAAATTAAATTCTACACTATTCTACAAACGTTAAATATTCAAGGGTTTTTATTGAACAAAGGTAACAACAAATATCAATTAGTAATAGCGGATATGTAATTGCAATAAAAACAATCATGTTTGTTTGGAATTTATTTACAATTACCTGATTAGAAAAAGCAAATGACTACAACTGTAAATACTGCCGGTGGATCTGCGGGTTTTATTCGGGACCACCTCGGTTGATATAAGCGATCTCGTCCTCGCTCAACGGACGTCGTCGCCAACGTTCCGGCAATTGGAAATCGTAAATTACGCCAGGCTTGAGCGATTCTGTCTGACTTTGACTACTAGTGGCCGATTTCGAAACTGGATCAGATGTCGGTTTCTGTTCCCGTGCTGGCCCATAACGGAACCTTATAGCCGGAGTACGGTTTTTCAAATAGGAGCTTATCGAAATTGTCCGGGTGCGGATATTCGAGAACATCTCGATTTTATTTTCGTCGATTGGGTAAAGATAACCTAACCTACAAATTTTTTACGTAATGAATTAACCGAAATTATCAAATTTATAATTAATTGAAGCGAATTTTAATCAATATCGCTACTTACTGGCAAATTTAGAGGAATTATCAAGTAATTAGATTAATTAATGTTATTTTGGTTAGAATTCATATTATGTAAATTGCGCATGCGTGACAGCTATTTTAGAAAAACTCATATACGGGGTGTTTCGGAAAAGTCGTAATTGTGGGTGCGGAAAATCGTTTTCCAACACTCTATTCGAATAAATTCGATTCTAACTACAATAATTTTCAAAATAACTGTTTTTATTATTTGTCTCAACTAGAATCGGTTGAAAACGCTCTAAGAGAAAGCGTAAACATTCGGCTAAATATAGAAAGTAATAATAAAACATCTTTCCGATCGATTTAAAAGTCGAAATTGTCCTCTATTCTCCACCATGCGTCAATGCCGATTAAATTTCTGGGTAAACATCCGGAGAAAATCAAAATCAAGCCGTATATTCCACTTAGATTGCCATTAAGTCGCTAATGTAGACGAATTTAGAACTACGACGTGGAAAAATCCGGATTTATAAACAGACAATAATAATTTGTGTCAATAAACCAAGGTACTGTTGTTTAAGAAACGTTAACCGGTGTTAATTGAACGTGAAAAAAAACGGATGAAACTATCTTCGGATCCTAACATGAACGTATTAATTTGTAATTTCAACAGGACATAAACTATTTAGTACCGCGTTTATTATAAAAACCAACGTTAGTCTCCCAAATAATAATAGTTCGAAGTTTAAAGTGTCTACAAGTACATTAAATGGAATCTAAGTTGGTTCCGTTGATAATAACAACGATTTTAATTAAAATAATCCATGGGCAAGATTCGTTTTATCACCAACTCCACCATCACGGCGATTATTTAATCAGAGACCACGGTAGAGTTGCTGAAGTTGACCCGGTATTCTATCAACGCTACAACAATATCAACCGGGTCTACCACCACAACCCATGGGCGAGGAGTTTCTTCAAATATTTCCTGAGGAATCGCGCCCAGCGCCGGGATAGACGCCAAATTGACTCGTACAGCAACCCATATTTGTACCGAAACCAACAGGTAAACGCCGCCTTCAATCCGGCCCAACAACCGGTCAGTTATGATTACAATAACTACCAACAACTCTACCCGATTGGCTACAATAATCCGTATGTTAGACAAAATGGCTTTAATTATCAGCAAATTGAGACGAGGCAAGGCAATCGATTTGGAGCAACCACAGCGAGGCCGCGAAGACCTGGCAATAATCGGCGCAGAAAACGGCCGGTCAAACCGACTCTATTTTAAATTTATTCTAATTTATTGTATTTATTTTAACGAATAAACTATTTACTAGTATCGGAAATGGCGGAAATTCGTGTACGCGCTACCTTAGCTCCGAGAGGTGACGTCACAAATATGTCAAAACAACCAATCAATAGCGCGTATTTAGCGTTGTGTATTGCTGGTTGCCTATATGGCGCCGCTTGTTGGTCAAATAACGGGTGGTCTAAATTATTTCACTATTTTAAATACGAAATTTATTAAATAATTAAATAAATATAAGTTAAATGATTAGTAGTAGTAGTAATTTCCATAGATTTGATCCCGATATAGTAAACCATACGGCCTGTAATAATTCCGCCTATGGAACGATTGTGGTCTGGTAATTCGTCTTCTGAATGGTGGTAGAAATACCTGTTCTGCTGCAACTAAATCCTCACTATCATCGCTTCCAGTTGGGGTATTTACCGGGTTATCCATTTGTTTATGAATATTCTTAGCCAATAAATTTTGAACACACAACAATAAGAATATCAACTGTAAAAATATAATTGTATTAAATTTTTTAATATAAAGGAGATCTTACAGAAATCGGTTTCATTTCGTTGATTTTTCGGTTTAATACCCACCGGAATCGTTGGTGGTCGAAATTTATATCAATTAGAATCTAAGGAAGGGAAATTGATTGATATCCCCAATCGAGTTCATATTTTTATTTGAATAATAAATTTTACAGTTGCTTTTGCGTCAATACCCGAAATTTGGTCATTTGGAGAAAGTACGAAATCAAAGTATTGAATTAAAATAAATTAATAATAAAATAAATAAACATCGCTCTATTTAACGAATCGTTGGGAAACCGTCCGGCGAGTTGTAACCGAACGCCGGCACGTAAACTCCGTAAGGATATCGGTACGAGTTATCGTAATTAATGGATTGTCGCCGGTATTTGTTGGAATATCGCCGGTTGTGTAAGCGTTTCCGTTTTGCGGATAATCGGCGATAAGCGAATAGCGGCCGGAAGACGACCGCCTCAGCCGTTTCTAGATCAACAGGTGCAATTTGATCGGCCTCATAATCTCGATACGAGTACGGTATGGTTTGATAATTGGAGTTATCAATTTGAGTGGTTAATTCAATTAATTCGACCACAATACAGGCAATTAATAGCGGTTTAAGCTGAAAATTTAGCGCTATAAAACGGTTTTAATTTAGAAAATTTACTTACAATGAATTTGGCCATAATTTCGTTATTTTATTAAACGAACTCGTTCATTAACTGTGGTTTATTTGTAGAATTTTCGTTTATATACGGGTGGAAAATATAAAGGATGTACAGTCAATTTATTCTTTGAATGTCGAAAAAAACCAAGAAGAAAGATTTACGTAGGCTTTTAGAGTAGTCATTAAATGTTAGTCATACTCATCAACGTCTCAAAAAACGTCAATATTGTGCGGTTTATGGTGTTTAATCTGCAGTTATTTGACCCTAAACTTGTCGATTATCGAAAAACAAAGAAACTTGTTGGTTGAAATTCCAAAAAGATGCAATACTAACCAAACACCTTTAATTCTTTTTTTATCCTCTGTTTGAACATTTTTTTTATATAAAAGAGAAAAATTAGAAAAATATTCATCACATTAGTAAAATTAATAATAATAATAATAGCTATATAAATAAAATAACGACTATTTAGTCGGCGACTCTTGCCGGAGTCGTTCCACATCGTTAAAAACAACTTGAGCACCGCCGCTACAAGTCGGTAGAATATCACCTTTATACAATTTCGTTTCCAATTCGCCGTCAGTATCCTGTTCTTGGGCAATTAAACAATATTTACTTTGTTTCGAATCGATAACATCGCTGGCTTTTTCTAGTTTCGTCACCGATTTGCGTTTATTCATAGTCGGTTGGAAAACTGTCCCCAACGGTACCGGTTTAACAGCATTGTGCTCCAACCATTTCTACAATACTAGAATTAATCGATTATTATCAATAAAAACGATAATTACCTCAGCTCCGGCTGATTTAGATCGTCGCCTTCTGGTAGTTGTAGTCGGGGCGATTTTTCTCGGTACGTGTTGCGGGGTTTGTTGTGGATTATAATCGAAAACTTCATCTTTCTTTACAGTTTCATTAACCGCCTCTTGGTCGAGAAATTCGCGAATTTTCTGTATTTTCAAATCTTTCGCCTTCATATTGGCTTGCAGATGGTCACGTTGTCGGCGCAATTTCGCATCCAATTCATGTGTCATCTTCTCATTCGATAAAGTCAATTGTTGTTTGGTTTTCTCTTTATCGAAAATTAATTTTTTAATTTTCCAATCTTTCTCATGGACTAATTTCTCTAAATTGTTGATTTTCTCAACGGATTCGCATTGTTTAGCCCTCAATTCGGCTACTGTTGATTCTAAATCCATCATTTTCGTTGATAAATTCGACGATTTTTGGCGTTCTTTTTGCAATAAAACATTGGTGTTCTTCAATTTTTGTTGTACGATTAGATTTGTTTGATCGACATCAACTAAACGTTTCCGGAAATGATCTTCTTTCTTGTTTAAATCGCCGAAAAATTCAACGGTTTTCTTCTGGCGCATACTCACTAAATTACTCAATTTTTCCAAAGACGATAATATCTCAGAGTAATTACGACTACACAAATTCGTTATTGTTAATTTTGGTCCTAGATTAAGTACAGCTTTGGTTTTCGTTCTTTTTTTATGGATAGTTTTCTTTAATGGTGTAATAACCGGTGTAAATTTACCATCATTTCGTTCAATTCGAATATCTTGAGTTGCTTCAGCGAATTTCATCACTTGTAAATTCTCTTCGTAATCTTCAACAGATGGATTAATGCAAACAATCATCGAAATATTCCCTTCGCCTTCGAAATAATTCTTGAATAATAAAGTCAATCGACTATCCCGATATGGCACTAGTTTATTCGAGCCGGTTAATTGATTCTCTCGTAAAATATCAAGACAATTCCTCAACGATAATAACGAATTATTAATCTGACTAGCTTCTTTCAATAATTTCCCAGTATTTTGTGTACGATTCGTACGTTCACTACCAGCCAAATCAACTAAACTAAATTGGGCAATTTTCAATTGATTCGATTCCGGTATAATTTCTTGGCCATTTTCATTGTAGACTTTCTGTTGGAATTGTACGATACGGATATTAAAAATTGAATGGCTACGACTCGATACAGAATTCAATAGAGTACTAGCCATTTTCTTCCGTTTCTGGCCGATATTGAACATTTCGAAAGCTTCATCGGATGATTTCACCTCAACTTCAACCACCCCATTCACGTACATATTCTTCTGGGGGTCCTCCCTTAAAATCTTACCCTGGATGGTTTTGACCAGTATTCTCATCTAACAAATCATAGACTGTATTATTATAAATCTCGATATAACTGACAAATACTGAATAGAGATTGTTTTGATTGATTGATAAGATTTTAGTGCCGTCATTAATATACGATTTGTCTTTACGTTGACTTTTCGGTGTCCGTGAACTGCGCAATTCATCCATTTTATCTTGCAAAGCATCACTCTCGGATTGTACCTCGAAGCCGTTCATGCGATCCGATTTAATCACGAATTTCGGCGCTTGATAATCACCAATCGAATTAAAAATCGTATGAATCGTCTTCGGTATAATTCCAGGATTTTTATGGTCACCATTCAACGTATAAGTCTTACCAGATCCTGTAATACCATACGTGAACAATAGAGCATTTTTACCATTGATTAAATCCTCCAATAACGGATAGGCGATATGTTGGAATACTTCATTTTGATCGGAAAACGATGTGAATATATGCCGGAATTTACATTGTAGTTCTTTTGTGTAGGATTTCGATTCTGGTGGTGTTCGTAATAATAAAGTTGTTGGTGTTAATAGTTTAATACACGTTGGTTCTTCGTCGTTTTTTAATGGACGCAATCGACAAAAAACTTTTACTGTATCTTTATTTTTACTATCCCCCATCATCACTGATATTATTTGAGATAAATTTCTATCAATTCTACACAAACGACATCAACTGAAACGCAAAAACGGTTAAATTTCAAATTGAAACCAGAACTGTCAAAATGCAGTAGTGCCACCACACCATCACAGCGACATCTATCACGCTGAATTTTGCAATAATTATAATATTTAATAAAAATTGTCAAGATTATAGTAAATATAGACGCGATTTGTACTTATTTAAAATATTTCAAGAATATTGTAATTATTTTACAACTATTTATTTCCTTATTAGTCAACTTAATAACTTGAAAATTACTAAATGTCAACTAGAGAAAACAGTGACGTTCGCTGATTAGAAAAAAAGTACAATTAAAATTCAGATATAGTCAAAATTTAAATAAACTAAACATTGTGTATTATCTAAGATGATAAAAATTTGAGTTTATTTACCGTAAAATGTTGAAAAATTCCATATTTACTCATTTATTAATTTTGTGCTATTTGTACCCGTTGGATTAATGTTACGACAGTGAATTGTTGAGAAACGTCAATTACGAGTACAGCACCTCTACTGTTAGATATTCAAACTATAATTTGGCGCAAATTTTAGAAAATCAAATGTTTACAATTTTTATTTTTCCTAAAATCTATTTTTCTATTATTCAAATTCCGGTAATTTTTGTATAAATATTTCGAAATAATTGTAGAACATACGAGAAATTAATTATTAGATAATTCTTCAACAAATACATAGCGATAAACAGATAAAACTTGAAATTTTGGAACATTAGATCAATTAAATTTTAAATAATTATTTTTCGTCAAGTAAACAGAGTGAGAATTGTCTTTAGATTGATTAAATTCGATGATGATGATATGGAATCAAATATTAGTTGATTTATGGTAATTCTAATACAATTTCTATAAAATTTACTTTCAATGTTCCAGTTTTATGTTTTAATCTAATCGAAAGATCAAATATGGGAAAATTTTTATCTTATAGAGATTTTAGGCTTTAATGAAGAACAATACCATAGCGAAATACAAATAATTTTTTTTTTCTTAACAATGATCCTGCAGATATAAAATTGGTATAAATTCAAGGGGAATAAATGAGTCTTCTTATTTCTGTTATTGTTACCTATAGTTGTAATTAATAGAGTAGAATTAGTGTTCTTTAGATTCAATATTTACAATGAGAGTTATTTTAATAAATTTCTTGGTTTTATTTCTGTCTGTTATCGGTGACAAGACACAAATCGATGGTGGTTGTAATCAATTGACAATTTCAGATGAAGAACTCGTATGTGTCTGTAATTCAACATATTGCGATACAGTACCGAAATTAGACCCACCATTCGGCCAGTCGTACCAATTATATTCAACATCAAAGACGAAATTGGGCTTCACGAAGACGACCGGTGCTTTCCAACAAACCACAACAGACAAAGACCCACAAATCCGTTTAGAAATCAATCGAAGTATCAAGCACCAGAAAATCGTCGGCTTCGGGGGTTCCTTCACTGATTCAACCGGCTACAATATTTTATCATTACCGGAAGACGCCCGACAACATCTACTTGAATCCTACTTCGGCCCGAACGGTGTCGAGTACAGTTTGGGCCGTTTACCGATCGGGGGTGCCGATTTTTCACTGAGACAATACAGCTACGATGACGACCATTGTAACGATACAAATCTTGAATATTTCTCATTACAAAAGGAAGATTATTTGTATAAAATTCCGATGATTAAGAAGGCACGAGATCTTCTAGGTAGTAAAACGTTACGTTTAGTATCTTCAGCTTGGTCGGCGCCAGCTTGGATGAAAACCAACAATAAACTCTACGGTACCGGTCGTTTGAAACGGGAGAACTACCAAACTTGGGCTGATTATCATTTGAAATTCTTCCGTGCGTACCGTGAGAATGGTGTCGATTTTTGGGGTACTACAACACAAAACGAACCGACAAACGGTCTATATCCCAACGATTTATTTCCAGTCAATTGTATGGGGTGGACTCCATCCGAAATGGTAATTATAACCACATTATTATAATTTTCCTAAATTTCGGATTTTAGAACCAATGGATCGGTTATAATCTAGGTCCGACGTTGAGGAATTCCGAATTTAAAGACATCAAAATTATGGTTTTTGACGATAGTAGTTATATGTTACCGTCATTACCACAGGTAAATCGTCCAGTTATCAATTTTGAATCAATACAAAATTTATTTTAGTTGTTGGAAAATGATTTGACTTTAAAATATGTGGACGGAGTGGCCATTCATTGGTACAGTGATAATTTCACCCCGAAAGAATTCCTCAACTTCACGAAATCTGATCGAAAAGATCTGTTTTTAATAAATACAGAAGCCTGCAATGGTGATTATTCTTATCTTATCTACAATAATTCTAACATAAAACGTGATCTTTTAGGCTACTTGAGCTACTTCGGATTAGACCAGGTGATAATTTTAGGCAGTTGGAAACGTGGCGCAGCTTACATCGACAGCATTTTGAATGTAACAATTCTATTTCTCTACAATCAATTGACTAATTCCCCAACTTTCAGTATTTAGAATTTGGAGCTGTCGGTTGGATTGATTGGAATATGGTGTTGGATAGAAACGGAGGTCCGTCCTATAGCGTCAATGCGGTAGATGCTCCCGTTCTCGTTGATGATGATCGATTTTTCAAACAGCCAATGTTCTATGCAATCGGACATTTCTCAAAATTCATCGTACCGGATTCGATACGTGTCGATTTAAAGATTACCGGTAGCGTTTCCGGTGTACGGAGCCTAGCGTTTTTGCGGCCTGATAATTCAACAGTCGTCACGATTTATAACGAGTAAGTATCGATTTTTTCCCGGTTGTGATCCGCCCCTTAATTCGAATTTTAACAGGAATGCGGATGCTGTTGATACTGAAATTCAAGACGGTCCAACTACCATCAGAGTGAATATTTCGCCGAATTCTATCAATACTTTAATTTATTGATAAAAAGCCGAGATTTCAGTCGGTTAGGTTGGATTGTGCCCGGCGCCTCCACCATTTTTGCCGCTCATCTAGAGATTATTCCATAGATTTAGACGATTTTGAATTATTGCAACTATTCCAAATTTCAAAAAAACTGTTAAATGATCAAATAGATAACAACAAATAAAGGTAGAGATAGAAATCCAAAAAACCTGTCTTAATATCCACCTAATCATTGTAAAAGAACGGAAATTGTAGGTTTTCCCTTAGAATTTGCTTTCGCTTTAAGGAGCCATTTCCATATAAAATATGAGAGAAAAATTACTGCAAATGAAACTGCGAGTTTGTCAACAAATACAAGCTATCAAATCAATTTCTACGACACCTGAAATCGATATAATTTAGAAGAAATTGAACGTGAGGACCAATAAACCACAAGAAAATCAAGTGAAAACAGAAGAAATCGTTAATTGTAAGAGATGCGTAAGGATCACTCTATAAATAATTGCCCCGCTTACGGAAAAACTTGTTACGTATGTGAAAATTGAATCGTTTTTCACCTGAAAAAAGTATTTGAAATAGCAAAACTAAATATTAAATTTAACTTCAAAAAATGTAAATTTGGTATGATAGAAATTAAATATTTGGCTTATAAATTTTCACAACAAGACATACAAATTGATAAAGAGAAAATTGAAGCTATAATGCCACGTCCACAAAATAAACAAGATGTGCAAAAATTTTGGGTTTAATCACTTATTTTGGTAGATTTATAAAAAAATTATCGGATAAAACACATTCTTTGAGACAACTGATAAAAGAACAAAACTCTTTTTATTGGCATGATGAACTTGAAAAAGTATTAAATCAATTAAAACAATTATGTCAAATTTACAATATATGCCTACTGGATCCTCTAGTAAATCAATGTTTGTAATGCTTATTCAGAGGTGTTGTGTTTTCCACTCACAATGCTGATGCAAGGATATTGCGATGACAGAAAATCTTGGAAATTTCAACAATTTTTTTCTTAAAAATTTTCTTATGTAACCTCTACAATTTTTACATGCCTGAACACAGAAAAAGATGCTCTTCCAGAAGAAAAATCAAAAATAGGAGTTCTAAGTAAAAAGAGTTGATGATGACGCTATTTCTTCGCGATGGTAACTGGTAGAGTCGTTTCAACCCAGTCACAAAAAATAATTAAAAAATGAAAAGTTAGTCTCGGCGTTTCCGAAATTTTGATAAATAAAGAAGTTATTTGCATTATGAGCTTCTTTTGAATCACAGTTAAAATCCAGGCATGGACTTCCTAAAGAGATAATTTGTGATAGTGGAACTCAATTTATAAGTCAAGAGATGAAATTATTTTCTAATGAATGAAATTTTAAATTGACGTCTGCATCTCCTAAACATCAACAATCTAATGGAATGGTAGAGAGAACTATCCAGACATATAAAACAGTCGAAAATAAATGAACTATTAATTTGGCATTATTGGCTTATAGGAATACATCGGTATATAATTCATTCGCACCATCACAACTTTTATTGTCTAGACATTTGCGTGATAAGTTTGTTTTTTCAGACAAACAATTAAAACCAAAACCAATACTAAACAATTTAATCAGCAAATTGAAAAACATGTTAAATTAGGTAAAAAATATTATGATAAGAAAGGTGTAAATTATTAAAAGAATTAAAAATTAACACTTTTAATTTCACAAAATACAAGCATCGACTTATAATTAACATTGTAAACTTTTATTATACTATTATCACCTTGTATACATAGATACAAATTGTAACATAAATAACACTTTTGTGAAATATCAAGATAAACCAAACAGTTCTTAGAAATTTGGTAAACTTGTTAACAAAATGTGAGATAGAAATTATGAAATACAAAAAGAGGATGGGGGATTTATATAGTTTAATACACGTTGATTCTTCGTCGTTTTTTAATGGAGGCAATCGACAAAAAACTTTTACTGTTAATTTTTATTATCCCCCATCATCACTGGTATTATTGGAGATAAATTTCTATCAATTTTACACAAACGAGATCAACTGAAACGTGAAAACCGGCTAAATTTCAAATTGAAACCAGAACTGTCAAAATGCAGTAGTGCCACAACACCATCACAGCGACATCTATCACGCTGAATTTTGCAATAATTATAATATTTTATAAAAAATTGTCAAGATTATAGTAAATATAGACGCGATTTGTATTTATTTAAAATATTTCAAGAATATTGTAATTATTTTACAACTATTTATTTCCTTATTAGTCAACTTAATAACGTGAAAATCACTAAATGTCAACTAGAGAAAACAGTGACGTTCGCTGATTAGCAAAAGAGTACAATTAAAATTAAGATATGGTCGAAATTTAAATAAATTAAACATTGTAAACAATCTAAAATAATAAAAATTTGAGACTATTTACCGTAAAATTTCGAAAAGTTCCATATTTACTAATTTATTAATTTTGTAATATTTAAACCTGTTGGTTAATGTTACGACAGCGAATTGTTGAGAAACGTCACTTACGACTATAGCGCCTCTAGTGTTAGATGTTCAAACTATAATTTGGCTCAAATTTTAAAAAATCAAATGATTACAATTTACAATAACAATTTACAATCACAACAATGTCTATTTTTTTATTATCCGAATTGTGGTGTTTTGTATAAATATTTCGAAATAATTGTAGAACATACGAGAAATTAATTATTAGATAATTCCTCAACAAATAAATAACAATAAACAGCTAAAACTTCAAATTTGGGAACATAAGATCAATTAAATTTTAAATAACAATTTTTCGTCAAGTTAATAGAGTGAGAATTGCGAAATTGTCTTTAGATTGATCAAATTCGATGATGATGATATGAAATCTAATATTAGTTGATTTATCGTAATTCTAATCTGATTTCTATAAACTTTATTTTCATTGTTCCATTTCTAAGTTTTGATCTAGTAGAAAGATCAAATATAGGAAATTTTTTATCTTATCAGAATTTCAGACTTTAATGAAGAACAATAACATAGCAAAATACAAATAGTAAATTGTTTTTTTCCTAACAATGATCCGTGTAGATATAAATTGGATATAAATTTAAGTGGGACAAGTGAGTGTCTTTATTCCTGTTGTTGTTACCTACAGTTGTAATTAATAAAAACAATTAGCAGAATTCATTAATTAGTGTTCTTTAAATTCAATATTTACAATGAGAGTTATTTTAATAAATTTCTTGGTTTTATTTCTGTCTATTATCGGTGGCAAGACACAAATCGATGGTGGTTGTAATCAATTGACAATTTCAGATGAAGAACTCGTATGTGTCTGTAATTCAACATATTGTGATACAGTACCGAAATTAGACCCACCATCGGGCCAGTCGTACCAATTATATTCAACATCAAAGACGAAATTGGGCTTCACGAAGACGGCCGGTGCTTTCCAACAAACCATAACAGACAAAGACCCACAAATCCGTTTAGAAATCAATCGAAGTATCAAGCACCAGAAAATCGCCGGCTTTGGGGGTTCCTTCACTGATTCAACCGGCTACAATATTTTATCATTACCGGAAGACGCCCGACAACATCTACTAGAATCCTACTTCGGCCCGAACGGTATCGAGTACAGTTTGGGTCGGGTACCGATCGGAGGTACCGACTTTTCGTTAAGAAAATACACCTACGATGACGATCATTATAACGATACAAATCTTGAATATTTCTCTTTACAAAAGGAAGATTATTTGTATAAAATTCCGATGATTAAGAAGGCACGAGATCTTCTAGGTAGTAAAACGTTACGTTTAGTATCTTCGGCTTGGTCGGCGCCAGCTTGGATGAAAACCAACAATAAACTCTCCGGTACTGGCCGTTTGAAACGGGAGAACTACCAAATTTGGGCTGATTATCATTTGAAATTCTTCCGTGCGTACCGTGAGAATGGTGTCGATTTTTGGGGTACTACAACACAAAACGAACCGACAGACGGTCTACTTCCCTTCGATTTATCTCCACTCATTTGTATGGGGTGGGATTCCACCGAAATGGTAATTATAACCACATTATTATAATTTTCCTAAATTTCGGATTTTAGAACCAATGGATCGGTTATAATCTAGGCCCGACGTTGAGGAATTCCGAATTTAAAGACATCAAAATTATGGTTTTTGACGATAGTAGTTATATGTTACCGTCATTACCACAGGTAAATCGTCCGGTTATCAATTTTGAATCAATACAAAATTTATTTTAGTTGTTGGAAAATGATTTGACTTTAAAATATGTGGACGGAGTGGCCATTCATTGGTACAGTGACAATATCATCCCGGAAGACTTCCTCATTTACACGAAATCTGATCGAAAAAATCTGTTTTTAATAAATACAGAAGCCTGCAATGGTGATTATTCTTATCTTATCTACAATAATTCTAAAATAAAACGTGATCTTTTAGGCTACTTGAGCTACTTCGGATTTGGCCCGTCAGTAGATTTAGGCAGTTGGAAACGTGGCGTAGCTTACATCGACAGCATCTTGAATGTAACAATTCTATTTCTCTACAATCAATTGACTAATTCCCCAACTTTCAGTACTTAGAATATGGATCTGTCGGTTGGATTGATTGGAATATGGTGTTGGATAAAAACGGCGGGCCGGTCAATATCGACAATGAGGTTGATGCCCCCGTTATCGTTGATGATGATCGATTTTTCAAACAGCCAATGTTCTATGCAATCGGACATTTCTCAAAATTCATCGTACCGGATTCGATACGTGTCGATTTAAAGATTACCGGTAGCGTTTCCGGTGTACGAAGCCTAGCGTTTTTGCGGCCTGATAATTCAACAGTCGTCACGATTTATAACGAGTAAGTATCGATTTTTTCCCAGTTATGATCCGGCCCTTAATTCGAATTTTAACAGGAATGCGGATGCTGTTGATACTGAAATTCAAGACGGTCCAACTACCATCAGAGTGAAAATTTCGCCGAATTCTATCAATACTTTATTTTATTGATAAAAAGCCGAGATTTCAGTCGGTTAGATTGGATTATTTCCTGCGCATCCACCATTTTTGCCGCTCATCTAGAGATGATTCCATAGTTTTAGACGATTTTGAATTATTACAACTATTTCAAAATTTCAAAAAAACTGTTAAATGATCAAATAGATAACAACAAATAAAAGTAGAGATAGAGATCTAAAAAACCTGTTTTTAAATCCACCTAATCGTTGTAAAATGAACGGAAATTATAGGTTTTCCCAACTGTTTAGACCCTTTATTAATCATCCCTCAGAAATTTGCTTTCACTTTAACGAGCCATTTCCATATAAACCGACGAAAATTGCCCAAAATATTTAGTTTATTGCCAATAATCTTAGCAATAGTTACAAAATGTGTTTAAAATTGCTGTTATTTTGCGTAAGTGCATCACAATTTTTTCATAATCGAGTTAATCCAATCAAATTTTAGAGTTTATTGGCGATTTCTGTGTCGTCAATGGGTCGAGTTAGGCCGAATTATTTGGTTGAAACAATTCGAAATTACCGTCAAACTCAAAATCAAATCCAACAACAGCAACAAAATGTCCAAGATCTATTAGTACCGCATATAGAAGTCTTGCAATTGGCTGAAATTTTATTGAAATTTAAAGGTGAAGTTGCATCACGGACACAAATGTTAATTAATGATAATTACGATCTAATACGTAGTGTTTATTATACATTGATGAGTAGAGCTAGTACTTTACATAATTTTACATTGACTGGTATACGAATTTTGCGAGGAATCTTAGAATATGCTCTTCATTCGTTGCAACAATGGCCGAATGTTCCGGCGCCGTCGCAAGAAGAAGCGACGAACCAACCGACTGAGGGGCTTAATTTTTTCTAAAATTGTAGACAATTTCCGGTGTATTGAATTGTTGCCAATTATTGCCCATATTGTTCGTTTGTTGGTTAACAGTTTTGAAATTATCGTAGCCTAATATTTGTCGGGCCCGGTGCGAACTGGATGGCACCAATCTGGGGGCGTAGTATTTGGGCTCTTCTATATATTGCGTCCAGCTTTTATTTATTGTTATTAATAATAAAATTGTAAAGTAGTGCTAAAATTTGTTTAGTTTTAATAGAGATTTAAGGGCGTTTTGATACGTACTAGGATTTTCATGATGATTGTTGATTATGTGGAAATTCAGTACACCTTCACTTCTGTTAACACACTAATGATTCTTTCAATTATTGCTTTTTTATTATTTTCGCATATATTAACATTCAAAACTGTACGGAACGAGTTTTTTCTACTCGCGTACAATTCTTACATGTTTTAGCTTATGATTAACTCAAAAAATGATGGATTATTATTTGATTTATAATAAAAAAAACATTTTAATATTCAGTAATTATTAAAATACACAAGAAATACAGTGTTATTGAAAGAAATCTACATTTCTAATAACCGTGGGTTTGGTAACCGCCTTGATGTCCGCCCTGATGAGGACCACCCTGTCCGCCTTGATGGCCACCACCAAAACCACCCTGTCCGCCGCCGCCAACCAACGGTTGTCCCTGGTGGCCGCCTTGTCCACCCTGTCCACCGCAGCCATGTAACGTACCGGCACAGCCACCAATTAGATGCTGGCCGTGTTGGCCTTGTTGGCCATGGTGTTGGGGCTTGGCGGCGACTAAAGCCACCAAAACTAAACAGGCAATCTATCCAAGAAATTAATTTCTATTCCCAAGAAATCAAGCAATACTCACGATAACTTTCATGTTGATAATTGAGAACGTTTGTCGATCGAGATGAACAACAACTGAATAATCGAATCGACTGTTACCCTTTTATAGCTAAAAATCAGCAACGTTGAATAATTACCAATGATGATAACGGGATTATTATAAACAAACAATTAATAAAGAATATTTGAATATTATAATGGGCCATCAGATAAGATGGTGATATGGAACAAGTGGGACGTGAACGTATGAGAGAGAGCAAATAAAAAAATCCTGAGCTTATGTAATCGAAATCCGAAATTTTGGTAATCAAAAAAAAACGAAAATAAAAAATTTAAATAAATAAACAACGAACCACCAATAAGATATGACATAAAAGGTCAACAGTGATGTTATAATATTTTTCTAAATATAAACGATATGTACACAAAAAAAAAATAGGATTTTCCATTCGAACAATTAATCCTTCTACAAACTAATTAGAGACGATCAAAGCACAATAGTTCTTTATGTCAATCTCCATCTGGCTTACCGAGAATTTGATTGATCGATTATTGTTTGCGATTCATACAAAAAAACAGCATTGCAATCTCGATTTTGATCTGCAATTTTATTTAGATTGAAATTCGAATTTGTTGAGAATCGCACGAATTCTTTTCCGATAATCTACATTTCGACTCGGTATTTGTTTATAATCAACAATAATGTGACCTAGTTCTTATCAAAAATTGATAAGCACAATAATAATTATAACAATAACAAATAAAAGATTCCATTGCTGTTTGCAGAGACGCAACAAGAGTTCAACGGGCCCAGGAGTGATTATTTCTTTGGTAGTAGTACGGATCTCTGCGGAATTTCCGCAGAAGAACTTCTATTTCTGTTTCTGTTTTCTCATCTTTTAAAACGGATATGTAATAAAAAATTGAATATGAGGAGTAGAGATGTTATGTGCTATAACAGAAACAGAATCGGAAACAGATTTTTTTAATTTATTTTAACGTACAGAAACAGAAACAAATTTTCCTACTTATCGAAGGATTTTTAGAAAATTCGAAAATCTCAATTTGTCACATTCTTTGAAAAAATCATTGTAAAATCAACAATATTTGTTAAATTATAAGCGGAAATATGAAAAACATATGCTCCAAGATTTTCTTCTGTAACTCCAAAATTAATGGGAGTTTTCCAAATTGAAAGACGTTTTTAGATAGCTCTTAAAATTTTCTTTCTAATGCTGCTATATTTATTACAATAGCTCATCAAACAAGGGAGATATCGATTGTTCAAAGTTAGCACTTTTTAAACAAAGAATCGATAAAAAAGACCCAATATACGCCCCCAGTTTCGGCCAATTTCCCGTAAAATTAACAAATCTATTAAAAAATTTCTTGAAGGTCTTTAAAGCTTTTTCAATTTGTTATATTTTGTGATAAAATCATTGAAAAATTGGTAATATTTGGTAAATTATAAGGGAAATATGGAAAAATTAGAAAAACCTCGATAACTCAGAATTCAATCCGAATTTTTAAACACGAGATACGTCTTTGGTGCTCCTTTAAATGCTGTTTCTAATGGTGTTTAGGTCGTTACGATATATCATCAAACAAGGGAGATATCGCTGATTAAATTTGTGGACACTGAATCGAAAAACTTGTTAGACCTTCAAGAGTTTATTAAGTTCGTATTTCTCCCATTTCCGTTATATTATCCGTTTGAAAAGGCGCAGAAATAGACGCAGAAGCCGAAACAGAGCTCCCAAACCTTGCGGAAATTCTCTAATGAGGAGTATTTACGCTATTTTCCATTAAAGTTTGGGTTATCTGAGTTATTTGAGTTATCTCTGAGAAACTCTTAGAGCACGTGTTTTCTTAAAAAATTTCTCCTATAACTTAGCAAATATCGATTTTTCAATGATTTTCTCTCAATATACATAGAACAAATTCAAAGCCCTTTCCAAATTTCCCAGAAATTAGCCAGCTAGTTTTCCGGAAAATTAATGAAAAGTTAACAATTTTACTCCAAGTTCTTTTACTAATTTGTTCGTTTCTGTTCCTGATTCCGCTTTTATTTCTGTTTTGTTTCCGTTGAAATAAATTTCATAAAATCTATTTCCGATTCGGCTTTTATTTTGGCACTTCTGAAACATTTCTAGCTCGTAAAATTTTCTTCTATAACCTTTAAATCAACAAATCAACAAACGAAAATTAATTCTGAAAATAAGGAGTCTTGGTTCCTTCCCATGATTAAAATTTGGTAATAACGTCTTAAAACTAAACTATTGAGCTAAAGTTGGCTTATTGGCCTTTTCTATGATTTCTTATCAGTATTTTTGTTATAATTTGGAGCTTCGTCGATGCGTCAAGCCGGCCCTGCTTATCAAAAATCGAGTACTAAGAATCAAATCTGCTAAATTAATAAATTCTAAGTAAATTTGTGCATTTGACCCTAATATTCACAATAATAAAAACTATAATTATCGTTAACTAATTATCAATTTGACATGAAATACGAAGAAATTCGATAATTCGTAGAAATTTCTACAAGTGCGTTTTAATGGCGTGATTATTAAGATGAGAATGCAGGTGGGGCTATAGAATATTACAAAAATAGATAATTAGCAAACTATTGTTAAAACAAACAATTAGAGTAAATAAACAGATTAATTAGCAATAAATTGAATTAGTCAATTATGCCAACAATATGGATTTTCCATTATTAGTCTGTTTGTAAAACGTTGAAAACTTCCAATTAGTCTAGAAATGTTGGGAAATCGACAAATTCTGGTAAGATTCCACCCTTATTTTCAACATTTACTAATTTACAATTAAAGTTAATCGTGTTATCAATCTTGATGATGGTGCAATTGGCTATCAGTGGTCATGGTGGAGGCGGCGGTGGCCATGGGGGAGGCGGTGGCCATGGTGGTCACGGTTTCGGCGGCGGACACGGCCATGGTTTCGGAGGTGGTCACGGTCGCGGTTTCGGCGGCCGTGGCTTTATTGGTTTCGGTGGTGGTGGATTTGTTCCGATTTTTTTCAGACATAGACGACGTTATTAGTTCTAATTACGAATTTATTAAGTAATTAATTACAAGATTGTTAGAGGAATCGGTTTGATTTTTCGACGGATTTAGCATTACCAATATTTTGTTTATTTTTGTTCGTATTATTGTTATTATTGTCGGTAATTTGTACGATCATCGAAACCATAATTGAACATAAGCCGAATATTAAACAGACTGTAATTTCTATAATAACGACCACAATCGTATATAAGATTGATTGGATTCTATTATCTGTTATTAAATAGAAAGTTATGTCGAGAGTTCTGAAAAATATCTAAAAAGATTAAAATGTTATCGTAATTAACACACTTAATTATTATTATTATTAAAAATATAAGACAAAATATAAATATTTACCAGTTCTATTATTTGTAGGAAGGAAAAAAACATTGTGTTTAAATTTTTATATTTAATCATTTTAACGAAATTAATTTCAATCCAAAAAAATGCGAATATTTTATTCAATGACAATGTCAATTGAACCGTAGGGACCTCGAATTTTACAACAAACCTTGAATCATCCCTTAAAATGTATATTTTAAATAATTTTCAACTCTAAGCAGAATTAACAGAAATTATTAGATTTAGTTTCTAATTTCTTGTAGATTTTAGACATTATCAGCCTTATCAATTCTGATGTTCTAATTCTAAATAAATTGCAGAGTGATGTAATTTGAAGAATACGTAAATATTTTGGTGTAAATGATGACGATAATAATAATATTGATAGTAGATAATTTAAGTCGTTTTTGAACGAGATTTACGACTTCAAATATAGGATTTAAGACGTTTTTTCACTCAATTTTCTGGCTAAATTCTTGATTTTTAGTCGGTATTCTAGAATATCGCTAATTCACAACCTCAGCTAATTAATCAATCAATAATTAATCGTGCAAGTGTGACGAGTACAGGCCCGGCTGGATAGGCGAGGACCAACAACTATTAGGAGGCCCACGTTATTGATTTTTTTATTTAAAGTTAAATATGAAAGATAATCAATTTTTGATATCGCTTGTTTTTGGAAATATCGCCAAATTTAAAACAGAGTTAGGAGCGTTTCAAGGGAGATCTAAGGAGTTTTCTTGTTTTAGAAAATTTCAATTGAATTTTCTGTTATAGAGGAAAATTTTAAAGCATGTTTCTTCGTAATGTTTTACAATATTTTTATATTTTTCCTCATAACTTAAGCAATATTGATTACTTTTCAATGATTCTGGTAGAGTTTGTAGAAATTCGAAAGCGCTTTCTAAATATGCAAGAAATTCCCCAATCGATTTGCTAGTTTTCCAGGAAATTGCCAAAAAGTTGAGCACCTTTTCGATTTAGTGTTCAAACAAAGTCAATACTTTAATAATCGATAACTTGCTTATTTTCGTAAATATTGCAGTAATTCCGGCAGCCTTAGAAAGAGCATTTCCAGCAGCACTAGAGAGAGTTTTTCTATTTTGGAAAATTTTATTTGAATTTGAATTTATAAACGAAAATCTGGGAGCATGATTTTTTGCACATTTCTCGATATTTTCGCCGATAATTTAGCCAATTTTATAAATTTACGAATGATTTTCACAAAGTTTATAGAAAATGAAAGTCGCTTTCCAAATCTTAAAGAAATTTTCCAATCGGCTTGCTATTTTCCCGGGAAATTGTAAAAACCGAAGTGGATCTAATTTTAGAAAGTAATTGAGTAAAAATGGTGGATGCGCCGGGATATTTTAAAAACCTTGCATATTCTTTATTGGTGTTAATTAAATTAAAACCCCAAAAATTCTATTGTCTTTTATTAAAAAAAGGATATCTAATTACGATAATTGGCAAGTAATTAATTGAAATAAAATTTAATTAATTGAGAAATAAAAAATTTTTTTGAATTATCCAGAATATTTTGTGATTTTTTTTAAATAAAACTAACCACTTTTTGATTTTTCTTCTTACAATTTTATCTTAATTCAATTCCATAATTTTATTCAATAACAATAAGTAAAAAGAGTTAAATCTATAGCGATAAAGAATTATTTTTTATTTAAAGTATAAGAAGTTGCCGGCTTCATTATAGTTGTTGAGTTTCAAACTTATTTATTCGTAGGAATAATTTACGTATTATTAATCGAAATGTTAACAAATCAACACAGATTCAGATTTTGAGGCGCTTTAATGATTAATTATCGAGTTCTAGTGAATTATCGAAGGGAAAATTCCGTTTTAAATCAACTTTATAACCAAGTTCTCGGCTATCAATCCTAAATTATTAGCTTTCTTTAGATTTATCTAATTTATTATAAAAATTAAACAATCAAGATTAATTTGGGGTATTTATTCTAGATCATCGATTTTTTGAGCTCTCGATACGTCCCTGTTCCTGTTTTTTGCTACTACATCGACACAATGATTGAAAATAACTAATTAGATTAATTCCGGTTTCTAGGCCGCTGCATTTGCTCAATAACGATTTTTCTAGATCGTCAATGTATGATTGAATTAATTAGAAAAACCGTAAATTTTGCAAAATCACCACAATGAAACCAACATATAAAATACACAGTTTTACGTCTAATCAAACCAAAAATATCCCAACAAGTATCCAAAAATCATAAAAAAATCCACAATGATCCGATTTACGGTAAGTAAGAGATTTATATTTTCGATTTTATTCAATTTTAATCAATTTTAGTTGTTGCTTGCTCTATTGGTGGGGATGATTGCGGCCCTACCGGCTGAAAATTCCAAACGTAATAATAATAACGAATCGAGCAATAATGCCAAAGCGACAACAGAACAACCGGAAGATTATTTTAACGATGAAGAACAATACATTCCATTGAGTCGTTTGAACGAATGTGGATTTCTACGAGATTTATTCGCTTTCAATTCAAATCAAGCCGATAATGACGACCAAAACGGTGATCCCAATATTAACAATAACGGCCGGAACGATCGGGCAAAACAACAAAGAAACTAATCAACAATTTTAATTATTAACATTCACTTTAATGTATAGCTTTAGGAAATGCATCAATAATAAATAATTCATTATACAAGCGATTAATTTAGATTTAAGCAATAAATAGTTGATTATTTGCCCCATTTGTGGCCGCCCCTTCGGCCACCGTTACCGTATTTGGAGCCACCATATCGGTTGTAATTGTAGTTCGGTCTGGGGTGGCCGCCACTGTAGTATTTACGGTGGCCCGGATCGGCTTCAATGAAACTTATAAAACTCGCTACTATTAACAGAAATATTGACAATACCTGGAATTTATTGATTTTAATTGTTTGAATTATAAAATTGAAATAATAGACTTACAATTAAGATTTTCATTGTTATTGTGGATTAAAATTAATTAAACGTCTTTGATAGTTGTGTGGAAACTGTAAATTAGCAGCGAGTTGGAGGCTTTTATAGGTTTTTCGCCTGAAATGATGTTGGAAAAAAGGCAAATTCATTATTTTTATGGAGGTATTTGGCACAAAAGTCTTCAGTAATTGTATTCTATACAAATCGCGATCTGTAAATCGATTTCCATTCGATTTTATTAACGTTGAAATTAGAATAAACTACAATTTGTTCTGGCGTTATAAATTCGATTCGTGTAGAAGATTTCGTTTTTATTTTGTAATATAAGTCGTGATGTTGTTAAACGGGAACAATTATTGAAGATGAGGATTTAGATAGGCTTCAATTTGAAAGATACCGGAGTGATTTAACCAGTTTTTCAGTTCGTTCAACTTTCAACACGAATATTTGTCGATATACACAAAAGTCGAAGAACGTTCTGTAAAACTTGACTCGCCAGCATCCGTAATCGAATTCTTTTTAAACTTGTTCAAAATAAAATAAAACACTATCACTCGTATTAAAAAATTTATTGTCTTGTTATCAAAAATTCCATTTATTTCCCCCAACCGCGGCCGTAACCGCCGCCGAACCCGCCGCCATATCCGCCACCGAATCCACCACCGAATCCACCGCCGAATCCGCCACCGTAACCGCCGCCATATCCACCACCGAAGCCGCCGCCATAACCGCCGCCATACCGCCTGTGGCCGCCGCCGTAATAACGGGGATAATAATAAGGAGCCGGATCTGGCACTGCTACCGGAACGGCTTTAATTAATCCCAGAGACACCAAAATTGCGGCTAATAACTGAAATTTTGCGGTAAATTTGATAAATTTATAGAAATTCGATTTGTTTTCTTACGATAAATAGTTTCATTCTGTTCAGAGATGTGAGTAATTTCGATTCTGAAAACGAATACTGCGAAATTCCCAGGATGAAGTGCTTCTTTTATAGTTTCCATTTGCAAATATGTTGGGTAAAAAATGAAGGCCGAAGGCTAATTTCATCTTCAAATTTGAAGTCATCAACTTGATGGTCATTATGGTGTTGAGGATGACGAAATTCATAGAAATCCCCGATTAAAAAACCCGATTTGCCGAATTAATTCCGATTTTCGTTCATTTTAATTTGTTGAGATTTTCATAAACAAAGCGAAAACAAATTTTGTTGATTTTTATGTAAATCATTAAATTTCTTTGTTGTTTGTCGATTTGTTGATTCATTTTTGTTGTTGTAGCAACCTTCATTAATATGGAATAGTTAATAAATTTTCAGCTTGATCGATATTTAAACAATAGCACCTGATAGGGCTTATCTGAAGGGCGAAATTCGCATAAAATAGTAGGGTCTAGACTTATAAATACGCACAAAATCCCCTATTCTACAGTAGAAACAATTTGCAAGATGTTTTCGAAAATCGCTTTGGTCTTATTTCTAATCACTTTACAATCGTGCTCATCGATATTCAAAAATGGATTAGGTAAGTTGTTATTTAAAGTTATTTTGATTTTGAATTGGATTTAATGCAGAATTGGGGCCTGGCATCGAAAAACCTGTTGAGAAGAACGTAGAAAAAATCAAAATCGAAACTAAAGAACAAGATGAATATTTTGTACCACAACAATTCTATTGGCCTGTAAATTATAAAAATAATCTACCACAATATGTGGGCGATAGAAAAATTCCACCGGTAGTTTATCCAAAACCACCAATATTCTACACCGATTACAACAATTATTACGATAAATTATTCCAGAAAAAACGCAATTTCTAGAAAAACTAACCAATAACTAAATAATACTTTATTATAAATATTTGTACAATTTTTTAATAGAAAAATAAACTGCTATAAGTAATGCGATTATTTTCCATAACCGCCGCCATATCCACCGCCATAACCGACCCCATAACCGCCGCCATATCCACTACCATAACCGCCACCGAATCCACCACCAAAACCACCGCCATATCCGCCACCGTATCCTTTACCGTAGCCGGTTCCGTAACCACCACCGTATCCTTTACCGTAACCGCCACCATAACCACCACCGTATCCTCTACCGTAGCCGGTTCCATAACCGCCACCGTGACCACCGCCATATCCACCACCGTAGCCCTTATTCCAGCCGCCACCACCGTGTCCGCGACTGTAGACCACATAAGTTTTGGGATAATAACCCGGATTAGCAACAGGAACAGCTTTGATCAAAGCTATTAAAGCTGTCAAGCAGACGATAAATACCTGGAATATTTAGTAATTAAAATCGCGTAATTATTAATTAATCAATCAGTTGATTAATTGATTAGCTAATTAATCAATTAATTAATAGTCGATTTACTTACAAATAGTTTCATTGTAGTTGTTTGAATTGTAGTAATCGTAATAGTTGAGTAAACAATACTGAAATTTGCACAAATTATTCTGCTTTATATAGCCGAGTTAGTTTTTTTTCTAGTTTTCAATCCAAAAATAATTTGTATTGTAAGCTGAATAGGAAGGCCAAGGATATGATGGGCATACCTTTGTCTATTGTGATTATAGAGATGACGAGATTCATTACGAAAACAGTAATTATTTGCAGAAATTTGCAAAATTATAATTCTGTTCACATTACACGTGGTGATTAATTCTTTGTTGTTATAATAAAGTAAAAAAAACCCCAATGTTCCAAACAGGATTTTCCAAATTTGCGAAATTTCTACCATAATTCAAGATAATTAACGACAATTTTATGAATCTATTGTCAATATTGCCACAATCCCATTTAACGATCGATCTAAATCGCGTTTTTCAACCACAAGCTGAACATTTTTCCCATTAATTTTCCTACGATTGATGAACCCGTAAAAGCTGCCGAGTTGTTGTTTCCGATTTAAATCAATGATTTGATGCAATATTTGTTAATTTAATCATTAGCGTGTTAATTGGAATGATCAACAAGAAATTTCCCTGTACATTTCGGCCAAATATGCTCAAATTTGATCAGTATTGGTCGGGATATATAAAGAAATCTAGCTTAAAATTTGTGTTAGAAAATCAATCGATGTACGGGATAAAATCAAACCCCCCAATCATGATTAAAGTAAGGCAATTTTAATTTAATTGTACAGTTGGTTAATTAATTCTTCCAGGTTCTATTGGTGTTTATTTGTTTCGGTCTAGTGGTGTGCAGTCCGGTACCCAAGCCCCATTGGGGACCTTGGGGCTACGGTTTTAGACGACCATGGTACCCACCACCGCCGCCGCCGTTTTACCCACCGTATTACGCCCCCTACCACGGCGGTTTCGCTGGGGGTGGTTTTATAATCGGTGCCGGATTTGGCGGTTTTCGGCGCTATTGAACCGCTTAATTTACTGCTCCCGTTGTGTTAATTTTGCAAATAATAGTGATGAATATTTATTGAAATAACAATAAAGTCGAGAATGAGAAATTGAGATTAATTCTTTTGCCTTTACTACAAATAACATACAATTATGGAAAACGATTCGAAATTGTGTGAAATTCTCAAACGCGCACAGGAAACCTTGAAGAGTTCAGTGTTAATTATCAACAGACGTTTCTAAATCGGGTCTATTGTCTAACAAGTTTGGTTTTTAGTTATTAAGACACTTTTTATATTGCTAACGTATTTCAGAGGCGCAACAAGAGATACGCTTCAATTTTGACTGATAAAACTACAAAATGGTAAACTTTTTGGTCAAAATTTTAGATTCTCCTTCTAAATTAGCAACGAATTTTAGAAAACAATTCACTTTTAATCAATTTTCGAGCTAGATTCTCGTCTTTTGATGAACATTTCGTTATTGGATCATCAAAACGAAGGACCGCCGATTTTGATCGATTTGCAAGCTGATCTTGCGAATTTTTCGACACAAAACGCTACTTCTGGGCTACGAAAGTACGACACTGATCCATTCTATTTGCATTCGTATTTATTTTCAATTAATATAAACGTTAATTATTTGTCTTTTTCCACTCATTAAGAATTTCACGAAATTCTAATTGATTTTCGATACTTATCAATTTTAAGAAAACCATGAGCTCTACTATAAAAAGTAGCAACTCTAGTTTTCTTCTATTTTAAATAAAAAACACACCATCGAGTGATAATTAAAATCTAAACATGTTTACTAAGGTAAAATTACACAATTATTTCCAATTTAATTCACAATAGTTTAATTATTTAATTTTATTTTTAGTTATTTGTCGTTATTTGTGCTGTTGTCACAATAACAATGGGTAGTGCTGTGAATTATTATAACGGGTATGGATATGGGGGCGGTTATGGTTATAACCGCTATGGAGGCTATGGCCGTTATGGCAATTATGGCTATGGTGGTTATTTAGGATATATCGGGAATTATGGCGGTTATTACGGCGGTAATAGACACCATTATGACCATTCATATTATTATTAGTATGATCACCATTCATCATCATTATTAGTATGATTTGTATGATTTTTGGCATTGAAAACGGCTACTAACTCTTTTTGTTTTGTTCTTTTCCCCATACAATCACCTCTATTTAATTGCGCTTCAAAGGTAAAACCAATTTAAAAAAATAACTTAAGGCAAATGTCAAGGCTACAATTAATAATAAGACACTATTAATTTCATATTTCTATATTCAATTTAGTAAACAGATGATCCAAAAAAAATGCGATTTTTTTATAATTTCTCTAACGTCCATATTTGCCATGACCGCCACCGCCACCGAATCCACCGCCGCCGCCGAATCCACCACCGCCTCCTTTACCGAATCCGCCGCCTCCACCAAATCCGCCACCGCCGCCTTTACCAAATCCGCCACCTCCGCCAATTCCGCCGCCGCCGCCTTTACCGAATCCACCGCCGCCGCCGAAGCCGCCACCACCACCGCCACCGGGACCGTACGGGGCTGGCAGAGCGCTAACTAATACGATTATCGTTAACGCTACGAAAATTATCTGGAAAATTCGATTTCCTTAGTGGTAATTTGGGAAATTTTGTTAATTTTGAAAATTATACCTGTAGGATTTTGATGGTTGAAGCCATTGCTGTTTTAGCACTAGTTCTGCAATGATTTGCGCACAATGAATTGGCTTTTTATATGGTGCCATTTGAATGCAAAAAATCTTTGAAGTGATGGTAAAATTCAATTAAATTTGAGTTCATTATCAATTCTATTAATTATTATTAGCAAGAATTCTTTCACACCTTTGGTTAAAAAGGTCGACCCATTTAAGTTGCACTCAAATAACGTAATTTTCTCACCAATAAACCTATAAATTTCTACTTTTTATCAATCTAAATTAACCCTAACGCACTTTTGGACCATGAATTATATTCTTATCATTTGTAATAATCAAAAGAGATAATATTGGGGCTATTCTAAATGGGCTATCTTGTATATTTGCTGCTTTAAATAACACTTAAAAGCTGCTCAAGTAGAAAATACCTGAAATCGATGATGTCATTTTGATATAAAATAACAACAATCTTTTATATGAAGCTTTTTTTATTGTTTATCAATCATAATGGTGAGAAAAAACAGCGTCTATTTTAGAAGAGCACATGAACTCATATCAACAAAAAAAAATGGAAATTACCTTCTCTCCCATCTGTATTTGCCAGAAACACGATCGAAATAAAGGATGGTCCGAAATATGATTGCCAAAATTTGGTGCAAGCCTCGAATCCGAAACTAAGCTCAAAATTGAGGCGCAGAATTATGAAAATTTGAGCTTCTTTCTTTTGATTTCAATTCAATTGATTTTACTTTCGAGTCGTTCAGGTAATTTCGGGTAATCAAACTAGTAGCGAATTTCGATCGCCCGCTACTTGGCCTTAGAGAGACAATTACAAATTTGTTCATTTTTATCGAAAATACACGTGTTGAATCTATAATCAACCACGAATTAATTAATTCATTATTGTTTATAGATTATTTTTGGTAGGAAATTGCGACTTTATTTTTAATTTGCGATTTTAATGGAACAATTCTATTTCAATTCTATTCCTAATAAATCAATATCACACGTAATTAACTAGTATTAATAATAATAAGTCGATTTATTTGAAATAAGCATAAAAAATTAGAAATATTAGGAATTAAGTCACTGATAATTACTTTCACCTTGCCGATTTTTTCTTAATCAATCGATAAAATTGAAAGAAAAAACGCTGACTTCATCTACAATAATGTAAAATCCTGTCAATATTTATTTATCGTAATTGCAATTATAATTGAATAAATATACAATAATAAAAGCAAAATTATATCCTTGAATATTGGAAATTCCAACAGTTATTTCCTAAAGTGAGTCCAATTAATCGTTTACAAAATTATTATAAATGACGTCTAATTTTTTTCTCATCGTCTTCCCATTAACCGTGCTTCCAACCGTAACTGCCGGTATTCCCCCCGAAATTACCACCATAACGACCACTATTCGAGGTACTAACACGCCAACCGGGACCATATTGGTGATTTCCTGTTGGTTTCCAGCCGGGTCCCCTATTCCCGTACGGATGCGCACCTGGGTGGTAACTACCATGCGTTTGGGCCTGTTGTAACAATTCTAATTGTTGGGGGTTTCTTTCAGATATTTCAGGATACATTACAAAAACCGACGATAGACTTTGTGTTGGTAATAGGAAACTCTTCGCCAATACGAATAGTACAATAATTGTAAATACCTGCAAAATTGCGCCCGTTTAACACAATTACAACTGTTATTAAAACCAAATAATTACACCTTCAACATGTTGTATTTTCGAAGAATCCGGCTTAATCTGACTAGTTTTCCATTAGATTGGACTGCTTTTATAAGGGCCCTTTAACGGGCTTTCTTGTTGGTCTATTTTCTGTTAACTGTAAGGCCGAAAGTCAATGGCCCCTCTAGAATTAGGTAAACGAAACTAGATTCGACTTAGAAGATCTCAATAAACGTTCTAGAATTTAAAAGATAAAATGAGGAAAACTACCCTTTCCTAACGTTAAGACAATATTTTTGCAAATTCTAAATTCCGCTAATATCGATTAAAGAAAAAAAATTTTCTAATTAGTTCATTGATAAGGCTAATAAAGAGAAATAAACCTCTATTCTCACGGTTATATCAAATAACACGTTTACGTGCATTTGAATATACCGCTCGATTTCGTTCATTTCTATTGGTTATTGGATCTTTACAATATTGCCAAATATCGACCTAATTTAACGTTCAAAACTCAAAATTTGCACCTTTAAGATGTTTAAAAAGAGGCTTAATTTGACTAGTTTTCCATTAATTTGACTGTTCTTAAAGGGCCTTTCGATAGGCTTTCTTGTTAGCCTATTTTCGGTTAATTTTTGAAAAATCAATAGCCCTTGTAGAATTAGGTAAACAAAACTAGATTCGACTTAGAAGATTCCAATAAAAGTTCTAGAATTTAAAAGATAAAATAAGGAAAAACTACCCTTTCCTAACTGTAAGACAATAATTTTGCAAATTAATACTAAATTTCATTAATATCAATTAAAGAAAATATAATTTTCACTTTAATTAGTTCATTAATAACGCCAATAAAGAAATATAAACCTCTATTCACACGGTTATATAAAATGACGCGTTTACGTGCATTTAAATATACCGCTCGATTCGCTCATTTCTATTGGTTATTGGGTCCTTACAGTATTGCCAAATATCGACCTAATTCAACGTCCAAAACTCAAAATTTGCCCCTTCAACACGTTTAAAAAGAGGCTATACTTTCGAAAAATCCAGCTTAATCTGACTGGTTTTATAAAGGCCTTTTGATAGGCTTTATTGTTAGTTTATTTTCTGTTAATTGTTATGCCGAGAAGGCACTGGCCTCTCTAAAATTAGCTAAACGGAACTAAATTTTCATTAGATAATTTCATCAAAGGAAAACTACCCTCTCGTAACCATAAAACAATAATTTTGCAAATTAATACTAAATTTCAGGGCTGACTGATATCGATTAGTATAATTTGCACTTTAATGAATTCATTAATAATGATAATTAAGGGAAATAAACCTCTATTCTCACGGTTATATCAAATAACACGTTTACGTACATTTGAATAGACCGCTCGATTTCGCCCGTTTCTATTGGTTATTGGGTGTTTACAGGATTGCCAAATATCGACATAATTTAACGTTAATTTCAAATAAAATAAAATATAATAACAATAGAGTTATTATACACAAAATTAATGTCTATTCTAATCTATACAGTAATATTATAGAGTAATTTTAAATTTTAATTTAATATTTTTAAAAATAGAGCTGCATTTAGTAGTTTGTCAGCGCTGTTGGTGTTCTAACCTAAAATTCTGACAGCTGTCCAGTTTCATAGTCGGTGTGGCAATTGCATCAGCATTTAATAAAATCGCAAAACTAAATAAAAATGGTACTCGATTTGGATTTATTCCGTACAGATAAAGGTGGCGATCCCGAGAAATTACGCGAAAATCAACGGAAACGCTTCAAAGACGTTACACTAGTGGATAAAGTGATCGAAGCCGATACCACATGGAGACAATTACGGCACAAAGCCGACAATTTGAACAAATTGAAGAATGTCTGCAGTAAAGAAATCGGCGAGAAGATGAAGAAGAAAGAGCCCCAAGGTAGTCCTGACGAGGAGATTCCACAACAAATCCGTGAAACTCTAGAAATTCTAACTGGTGATGTTTTGAAACCGTTGACTGTGAACCAAATCAAAAAGGTAATCGTTGAATTAATAAAATAGTTGTAATTAATGGTTAATTTATAGGTTCGTGTTTTGATCGATGAGGCGATGGATAAAAACGATGCCGCTTTGATTAATGTTGAAAAATTACGAAATCATTCGTTGAAAGAAATCGGAAATATTCTTCACGATTCGGTTGTTATCAGCGATGATGAAGATGAGAATAAAGTTGAGCGTACATTTGGTGATTGCCAGATTAGAAAGAAATACTCACATGTCGATTTAATCCACATGATTGACGGTAATTTAGCGATTTTTATTTAATTTTTGTGTTAATTTGAGAATTATAGGAGTCGATATAGAAAGAGGCGCAACAGTTTCTGGGGGACGTGGCTATTATCTTAGCGGCCCTGCTGTATTTCTACAACACGCTATTGTTCAATTAGCGTTAAGGAAGTTGTATAAGAAGGGATATAAGCCGTTGTATACGCCGTTTTTTATGAAAAAAGAGGTTACTTCCAGTTAATTTCCCAATTATTTTGTGTATTTATAAATGATCGTAGGTAATGCAACAAGTCGCCCAATTATCCCAATTCGATGAAGAATTATATAAAGTGATCGGTAAAGGTAGCGAGAAGGGTGACGATAACGAAATCGACGAGAAATATTTGATTGCAACTTCCGAACAACCAATAGCAGCCTTCCATCGTGACGAATGGTTATCGGAAAATTCGCTACCAATACGCTATGCCGGCCTATCCACCTGTTTCCGACAAGAAGTCGGTTCGCATGGTCGCGATACACGCGGTATTTTCCGCGTACATCAATTCGAAAAAGTCGAACAATTCTGCATAACATCCCCATTTGATAATCAATCTTGGCTGATGATGGACGAAATGATCGCCAATGCCGAGGAATTCTGTCAGGATTTAAATATTCCATATCGTATTGTTAATATTGTTTCGGGTGCTTTGAATAATGCGGCCGCAAAGAAACTGGATTTAGAGGCTTGGTTCCCGGCTTCGGGGGCATTCCGCGAGTTAGTCTCGTGTAGTAATTGTTTAGATTATCAATCTAGACGATTGTTAATCCGTTATGGACAAACGAAAAAAATGAATACAAGTACCGATTATGTTCATATGTTGAATGCAACAATGTGTGCAGCAACTCGGGTGATTTGTGCTTTATTAGAAGTCCACCAAACTGAGGATGGAATTAACGTACCGAAAGTGTTGCGCGATTTTATGCCGGAAGAGTACCAAGATGTTCTACCGTTCGTTAAACCGGCGCCTATTGATTTAGAAAAGGAATCGAAGAAGAATAAGAAACAGAAAGATGGCAATAAGAAATAAGGTCTGCTTTAAATTAAGTGTAATTTAATTTAAATAAATTATTTAATGATCATTCCGTGATAATAAAATGCTTGATTAACGTAAGTTTAGTTAGAAAAGGAATGTTTTAAATTTCTAGATTCAAATCAAATTCTATGTTGGTTAATTCTTTGGTTCGATTCTCTTTTTTAAATCTGTTAAATTTCTCCTGTACTTCAATAAAATGCTTCAATAATCGATCGAAATCGATATTTTTCTGACATTCAGGTACTGTCCTAGCTGGAGTATTCCTGTAATCACAACTAATCAATAAATTGTTCGATTTTTAAAATTTATAATCACCGATCGTTGCAGTGTAGATGTAGACTTGGCACACAATTCAGGCGCGTTTTCAGCGTATGAAACGCTTCAGTTTGCGGTAACAACATTAATAATCCATATAATGCTTGCAATAGATTCTTATCACATGGTACTTGTAATAATTCTAAACGTAAGTACGCAAATATTGGCGACTCAATTAATTGCACCAATTTATCGGTTTCTACCAGGAAATCAACCGTTACTTCTAAATTACCACTAAAACAAATCGCCTATTAGTATAAGTAATTTGAGTATTCAGTCGTATTCTCTAACTTCTTAGCGGTTCGTTACTATGACAACAAAGAATTGTCGTAACAGAAACTGATTTCTAAAGGGAAACAGAACAGACTAAAAAATTGATTGGTAAAAAAACTTGAAGGCGTCAATTCTCTGGAAAATAACAAATTTACTAGAAAATTTCTGCGAGATTTGGAAAGCGCTTCCAATTTGCTGTATTCTTTGAGGAGATCATTGAAAATTTGAAAATCTTGGCTTAATTATGGGGGAAAACACGAAAAAAATTAGACAAAACACGCTCCATGATTGTCCTCTGTGACTTAGAATTCAACAGGAATTTTCCAAAATAAAAAACACCCTTAGATACTCATTGAAAAGTTCTTTCTAATGCTACTATACTCATTGCAATATCTCATCAAATAAGCAAGAAATCGACTATAAAAAATTGGAAATTTTTAGGCAGCTTTTCAGAAAAAAATATGTGATACAGGCCCTCAAGTTTTTGTCAATTTTCCGCAAAACAAACAAATTTATTGAAGGATTTTTTGGAGATCTGAAAAGCTCTTTCAATTTGCTGTAAGCTTCGAAAAAATCACTAAAAAATACAAAATAGTTGCTGAATTATAGGAGAAAATATGAAAAAAATTAAACAAAAACATGCTCCACGTTTGTCCTCTGTGACTTAGAATTCAACAGGAGTTTTTTTAAATAAAGAACGCTCTTAAATACTCTTTGAAAAGCTCTGTCTAATGCTACTATACTCATTGCATTATCTCATCAAATAAGCAAGAAATCGGCTATTAAAAATTGGAATTTTTCAGGCTCCTTCTCAGAAAAAAACTGTGATAGAGGCCTTCAAGTTTCTGTTAATTTTCTAGAAAATTAACAGTATTATTGGAAGATTTCTTGCAGATCTGAAAAGCTCTTTTAATTTGTGAGAAAATCATTAAAAAATCGATAATATTTGATAGGTTATAAGAAAAACAGGAAAATTGTTTGGAAAAACAGGTGCTTCAAGATTTTCGCCTGTAACTCAAAATTTAATTGGAATTTTTCAAAAAAAAAACATTCTCAGATACTCATTAAAATGTTCTTTCTAATGCTACTATATTCATTAACAAATTTTATCAAACACGGGAGATATCGATCATTAAAAATTGATATTTTTCACATATCATATCGACAGAAACTTGAGGCTCTATGATATAGTTTCTGTCAATTTTCCGGAAAATTAACAAACTTACTGAAGGATTTTCTGAAGATCTGGAAAGCTCTTTCAATTTGCTGTAAGCTTTGAGAAAATCACTAAAAAATCCAAAATATTTGCTGAATTATAGGAGAAAATATGAAAAAAATTAAACAAAACATGCTCGACGATTGTCCTTTGTAACTTAGAATTCAACAGGAATTTTTTAAAATAAAACACGATCTTAGATACTCATTGAAATGCCCTTTCTAATGCCGCTAGACTCATTGCAATATATCTTCAAATAAGCAAGAAATCGACCATTAAAAATTGGAATTTTTCAGGCACCGTTTCAGAAAAAAATCTGTAATACAGGCCCTCAAGTTTCTGACAATTTTCCGAAAAACTAATAAACTTATTGAAGGAGTTTTTAGAGATCAGAAAAGCGCTTTAGATTTGCTGTAAGCTGTGAGAAAATCACCGAAAAATCAAAAATAATTGTCGAGTTATAGGAGAAAATATGAAAAAAATTAAACAAAACAAGCTCCACAATTGTCCTCTGTGACTGAGAATTCAACAGGAATTTTCCAAAATAAAAAACGCTCTTAGATACTCAATGAAACGCTCTTTCTAATGCTACTGTACTCATTACAATATCTCTTCAAATAAACAAGAAAACCACAATCAAAAATTGGAATTTTTCAGAAAAAAATATATGATACAAGCCCTCCAGTTTCTGTCAATTTTCCGGAAAACTAACAAATTTATTGAAGGATTTTTTGGAGATCTAAAAAGCTCTTTCGATTTGCTGTAAGCTGTGAGAAAATGACTGAAAAATTGAAAATCCTGGCTAAATTATAGCGAAAAATACGAAACAAATTAGATAAAACATGCTCCACGATTGTCCTCTGTGACTCAGAATTCAATAGGAATGTTTGCAAAATAAAAAAACCGTCTTCGGTACTCATTGAAAAACTTTTTCTAATGGTGCTATATTCATTGCAATATCTCATCAAATAAGCGAAAAGTCGACTATTAAAAATTGGCACTTTTAGGCGCCGTTTGAGAAAAAAATATGTGATACAGGCCCTCAAGTTTTTGTCAATTTTCCGCAAAACAAACAAACTTATTGAAGGATTTCTTTTGAGATCTGAAAAGCTCTTTTAATTTGCTGGAAGCTTTGAGAAAATCAAAAATATTTGCAGAGTTATAGGAGAAAATATGAAAAAAATTAAACAAAACATGCTCCACAATTATCCTCTGTACCTAAGAATTCACCAGGAATTTTCCAAAATAAAAAACGCTTTTAGATACTCATTAAAAAGCTCTTTCTAATGCCGCTAGACTCATTGCAATATATCTTCAAATAAGCAAGAAATCGACTATTAAAAATTGATATTTTTCGGCCACTCAAAAAACAAGATAATATAGGCCCTCAAATTTCTGTTAATTTATTGGAAAATTAAGAAATTTATCGGAAAATTTCTTAGAGATTTCAAAGCTCTTTCAATTGGCTTAGTATTGCAAGAAAATCATTAAAAAATTGAGAAAATTGGCCCAGTAAGAGAAAAACAAGATTTTCAGATATCGGAAAATGTGCGGAAACAAACTCCTAAACCTTGCGAAACCGGAAGCAGAGATTGATAACATCTCTAATTTGTTACTTATCTCTTTTCAATTATTCACTGATATTCTGTAACTTTTGATGATTCGTTGCCATAACAACGCTGAAGAAGTTACCTGTTCTATTCTTGCATCTTTTCAATTATAAATAGAATAGACTGGTAGAGTTCTAAAAAACTGTAAATCTCCACCGTTGCCATAGTAACGAATCACTAAAAAGTTAGAGAATACAACTGATACGTAACGAATCGCTTAAAGTTAGAGAATACGACTAATTCTTCAAATCGTACAAATGTCGAATCAAATCACAAACATGCGAATAGTTTTGCGTCAATAGGCACAAACCAACAGTGGCGATCGGATTATACGACCACGTTTCGTATAAACAACAAAACAATAAACAATTCTCTTCTGTATTAAGATTTTTCAAACGATTCCTCAAATCGAATAACTCCGATGATGTTAACAATATCATATTTAAATGCTCTACCATTAAACGTACAAATTTCAAATTAGTTTCACTCAATAGAATATGAGCCAATGTACGGTAAATATTTTCAGCATTCAACAATAGGCACAATTGTTGGATAATAAACGAGCCTCTTTCATCCAATAATTTCTTATCGACATTGAATGATTGTAGTAAACTTATAAGGAATTTATTATAGAACGGATTCGTATTGTCACCCAGATGTTTAACTGAAATTTTATATCAAGAAATTGTGTAGAAAATTGGGCAAATTTACCTTCATTTGGGGGGATATTTTTGGCACCCGGCGACGATATAACTTCAGCTATCACAACTAGACACTGTTGGACAACTTGATCGGATTGATCGGATAGTGTTTTTTGTAATGCTGGGAATATCACTTCGATATAATTACTCATCTAAAATGGGTGTAAATTAATAAAAATCGTGGAATTTTTGTAATTTACCTCATCTGGTAGTTTCATGTACAGATCATGGATCCACTTCAATACCGCCACTTTAGTTTGTATCGAATTATTCGTCAAATATTGCGTTAAAACATCAACAACACTACCTAAATCCAGTTGGGTATTCTCGTGGGTTGTTCTAATAATTTGTCGATCATTATCGGTAACCGTAATCAGTTTCATTAGCGTAAAATTGACGGCAGTTGCGGTTTCTTTGATGTCTATTTCTGTATTAAGGTTGGAAAATTCTAATTAGTTTTTAAATTAAATCAAATTTCAAATAAAAATTAAAAATAAAGAAAATTAAGGATACTTTTTCGACTTTCTGTATCGTAGGCTAGACACGGTAAAACTGCTGTGAATATATTCGACATGTAAGGCAACATTACTGGGCCGGATAATTGGACAAATTCTTTAATCCAAGTAATTGCAACAAACTAAAAACAATCCAATTATCATCAGTATTAACAAAATTATAGCAAATTACTTGAACTAGTTCGTCGTTTTTTGTCTTGGCATGTTCAATCAATATGTTAATCATCGCCGGGAAGTCAACTTTAGACGGATCGCTTTTAATATTGCGCAAAAATTCCAACAGCGTAGTCTCGCACATTTTCTTAATTTCTAAATTCGTATCGGCTAATATAATAAATAAACCATCCAATATTTCCGGTAAATAATAAATTAGATTAATATCAGGCACCATATCCAACGCTGATATCCACGATATGATAAACTGACGGCCGAACGTCGATTTCGTCGCGATACGTTCCCTCAACATCGGCATAAAACCTTGCAAATCGAACGAACTACTCTCAGTTACAATATCCTACAATTAAAATTTCAAACTTGTACTAGTTAATTAATTCAATTTTACTTTCAATAAACGATCTAGAGTCTCGGAGGCGGTTTTGATATACTGATCGGGATCGGTAGCGATCTTACTTAAAGCACTAAAAATCTTGGAGAAATGCGGCAAAACCGCCCCTCTTGCAACTTTAGCAACATTATACATCGATTCTGTCGCATAATAACGTACGCGTAAATCTTGATCTGAGAAACAACCCAAAATTGGCGTAATCAACTCTTCCGTATACAATGCCGTATCCTAAAAACAACAATAGAAGCGATTCTAAAACAAATTAAAGTTTTACTTTTCCTAAACCGACAGCAACGGCAGCTAAACCAATAAGGCCACCTTTACGCGCGTGCGGATTCTGTGATAGTGTAAAATCGTGTCCTAATACTTTCAATAAACGCTTGATTTGGCCTGTATTCTTGACCGCAGCGAACTCCTTTACCATCCTGGAAAAACAATATTTTAATTTATTGATAAATTCGATTTGGCAATAGACTTTTCGACTTCAAGAGCGGCCGCTTTACGTTTGTCGTACAATTTATCGTGCAGGGCACGGACACAAGCGGCACTAAGTGGGGCATAGTCTTTCTCGGACATTGAAGAGAACATGAAAATTAAAAGTTGATTTGGAATTTTATAAATGTAACTAACGGATATTTAAAAATAACGGTAAATTAACACAATTTAATTATCCTATGGAATAAAATTACGTTTTAAAACAACTATCGGATTACTTAACCTCAAAACACGAATCTAACCTAATTTAGTTGACATCTGTCAAATTGACAGATTTGATAAATATAGCTTGGTGGATGATTTTAACGAATATTTCCCTTTTCGGAGGTAAATTGATCATTAATTAATTAATAATCAATTAATTAATTACCAATTAGAAAGTTTGAGTTTAAATGTGGCGCGTGATTCGCGCCAATCAAATCGAACTTCCAGCCCAGATTTTACTGTTACGTGCATTCAATAATCGGAATTAAATTAATTAATTAATGTTTCGTCGTAATTGCAATTAAATTAAATTTATTGTTTATTATTTTGTATTCTAGTTATTTTGTCTTGTTTCGTGTTGAGATAGTTGGCAGTTCTGTTGCGCATAAAAATTGTTAAATTGGTGTGATTGTCACTGTTCTAGATTTGATAAATTTGTTGTAATTAGGAAAAACCGTAAAAACGAACAACGTAATTGATAAATAATTCGGAACAAATTTGCAGATTGTTTTTATTGTAACGCAATATATGAAAATTCTAAATAATGTCGTGTAATCATTGCAATACGAAATTCAACTTCTTCCACAAAGAGGTAAAAAAATTGATTATATAAAATGTAAACAAATAAATTTCGTTGTTGAATTATCGTAGATGGGTTGCTCAAATTGTGGTCTATCATTTTGTAACAAATGTTTGAAACAAAAATGTAAACTCCCATCGAAAGGCAATGGTGATTTCACTGTATGCAAATTGTGTTATTCCAAATTGGCCTCGGGAAGTAGCACAACAAATCAACCGACAACGATTATACCACCCGACACATTTATCAAGTAATCCAACATAATAACGCATAATTGCCTCAAATTAATTGTTTAAATTGAAGACGTTTAGAGAACTTGGAGAATCCGGCCGCTCGTCCGATAACGATGTACAAACACGACCCGAAAATTCAAGCTTTACGCACCGGCCTATCGCCGGCCGATCAGAAATTGGTCGATCGTTTGGAGAAATTGAAAGATGAGAAGGGCCAACCGCCGCCGACCGAATGGGAGTTGCGACAACGGCTGGCGAATTTAAAGGGCGAGAACAACTACGTCGAAGGGCCAAGTAAACCTGTAAGTTATTCAACTAAAAGAACAATTCGTACGACCATTATTTGATGAGTAATTCCAGTAATTCCAGGGATTTACAGGAAGGTTTTTGGAGAGCATTGTAGCAAAATTGGGCCTTGTAGCTCATTACACAAGTCAAATGACTCGAATGTTAGTTTTGTCCACTTTATTCTCGAATGGGTAGAAATATTTTGCGTTTATTCGAGAATATAATTGGGGAAAGATAATGAGCGTTTTTGACCAACTTGTCGATGAGCTACAAGGTTCAAATTTTGCTAAATAACTCCAGGATCCTCCTTAAATCTCGTCAAATAATATTCACTATCTAGTGAGTAATACTCGTTTTATTGTAGGTTTATACAATCGATACACGAACCGATCAACAGAAATCCGACTCATTATTGGAGCAATTCATCAACGAACGCAACATAGAATTGGTGCACAATCCACAGGATGAAATCGAAGTACGTTTAGCGACCTTACGGGAACAGGGCGTTCGACCGAACGAGGGACCATACATCAGTAATCTGCACGATGAATCCAGTAATTCAGAGGATGAAGAAATCGATAAAATCACCAGAAAGATCATGGATGAAGTGGCTCTAGACGATCGTTGTTCTGTTGATTTAATGAAAACGAAAAAATCGAATTCATCTAATGATGACGATGATGATTTGAAATCATCACCGGAATTACCCTGGTGTGTGTTATGTAATAATGATGCTGTATATCGTTGTTGTGATTGTGGTGGTGATTTGTATTGTGCCGATTGTAATACTGAGGTGCATAAAAATTGGGGCGATAACGACCATCGGGTTGTTCCATATAAGAGTAAATAAGGGGCTATTTTTAATTCCATTACAAATAAATGACCACAATTTTGTTGGGTATATATTTTTTTTGCAATAATTAACACATATTTTTATAACACAAATCATTTCCAGAAAGCTATAATTTACACTGTGATTTCTTTAAACACTGTTACAATATTAACGATTAATTTTTGTACAACTGAATTAACGAACAATACAAATACGCTTTAGAATTATCAAAAATACATTATAGGTTTTGATTTAAACGTAGCATGTATAAATGTATAGTAATATTATTAAGTAAACTAGAAATTTAAGTAATAATAAGGCGGAAAAAATGATTTAAACCAAGTAAGTTTCCTTTAAGGGCACTAATAAAAGCACGAATAAATGTGGTTTTTTTCGATACTTTGCAGTTTTTTCTACCCTTAATTTTTACTTAAGTACATTTACAATTGTCAAATTACCTATTTTTAATCATTACAAAGTACACTCGACCAATGATTGAAATGATGAAAGCAACCTGAGTTCGGAAGCTGCAACGGAAACAATTTGATTACAATTTAACGGAAATCAAACTAAACGCTTACGGTATTCGTTAAGTCGTCTATCTAATCCGCAATCATTCAACGTTTCTATTCTAAATTTCTGTAATTATAGTAAAATATCAGAAAAACAAACTTTTAAAAACTCACTATTGGACTTACGGGTTGTTAATCGAAGCCACATTTATTGTCTTGACGTTGATTTGGCACCAATTTCAGCTGATAAATTGATAGATTTGGTGTACAATCGTGGAAACTTAGAAGCAAAACAAAGTCTCACCTTGATCTTGTTTCGGTTTTGGCATCTGCGATACAATCACCAAATCACCTAGACATACACAAAAGTATTACTAAATCTATTAAAATTAGATAATTAATTAATCAATGGGTAAAATCGACATATTTCTCATTCAACGCAACAACGATTATATAACGGCGACGCTAATTATTGTTTCAGTTGCAGAATCTCTTCTGTTTTAAATGTTTTATTTTTATCAAATATCAACAATGTGTATGTGTATAGGTATATTATTAAAACAGTTGTACAAGTACCTCACCTGATACATAGAAGAGTGTTAAAACGGACAAAATTCTTGAATTTTTGATTCTCGTATAAATGTAAAGTCGCTGATTATAGTTTGCTTGAAACAAGAAACCATTTGGATGCGCATTGAAGACGTAGGATGATGTCTCCGCAAGCGATCAACAAGCTTTATATCTTCTTTTCGATTTTTATAATATCGCTATACAAATGTGACCTAATTGTGTCTAATTTATAATTTCGATTGAATCGCCAAATTTGACAGGGTAATAATCGAATGTATAAGCCGCAAATACGTTAGTGTATTGAAAACAGACTTTAAGCGTATAAATATAGAAACGAATACTTATTCCTCATTTTTCGAATCGTTCGAGATTTAATTAGAATTTTCTTATTAAACCACATTCTCTCTTGATAAATATCGCACCATTTCACCTCCTTATTCATAATAAAATAACACGAATATGACAATCACGAATACGCTCAATAATAGGCTTTTCTTTAAATAAAATATGGGGAAATCTTGACAGTAAAAACCTGTAAGTCTAAAAAACATCAAATTACGAATAATCTCAAGAAAACGCATAATTAAGAGGTAAATTCTCAAATAAACTTCCACAGGAAATTATTTTGTCGCTCCTACTTATCGAGTTAGATTGTATTACTATCCAATATCGATAGGCTAACGTTTAACTTTAGATTAAATTTGTCTAAATGATAAATAGCGTAGGTCCACTTTGGTGTGTCAAATAAACGTTTAGCTTAAATTTCATCAAATTAACACACTAAAAATCACCCGCTTCGAGGCATAATTATAGTAGAAAGTTATAAAGAATATCGATTATTACGAATTATAAAGTACAAAAGTGAACGCAATCCCTATCAGTATTATAAAGATCCCTATTTGTAATTATTTTAAAAGGTTGATACAAACATAAAATTGTGTTAAATACACATTTTATTATCGACTGAATTCATATATACATTCACAAAATCCGTTGACTATTGTTAAAAATTAAACATTAAAATGTACTCTATCAATTGACGTTAAACTAGATCTTCAAGAATAAAGAAATGTCTATTTAAAAAAGAACAAATTACGCAAATATATCGCATATTATTTTGGAGAAATCGCAATTTATTGAAATCGATAATATTATTGAACGTATCGCACTAGAAAGGGCGTACGCAAATCTTATTTCTATAAAATAACCGATCGATTTTATGTCACTAAATTATTGTTGTATGGAATATTATTATTGTTATTATTATTTAAGCGGCGCTGAACTCTTAGAATCTGCGTCCGGGAGCCATATCTCTACGTGGACCTGGGCCGCCACCGCTCGCAAAGCTACAAATAAGAATGGAAGAAAAATAAACATAAATATAATAAACGTGACGCACAATTTTTCTAATCGTTCATGTGTTTCAATATTTTTTTTCTATATAAGGATAAGCGACGAAAAAAACCGAATATAATTTACCCTAATTTCAATTAACGCTCAATTAACACTTTGATGGTCGCGTAATTAGATCGTTTCGTTTTTTGTCGTAGTGTCGCTTATATATTCGAATTTTACGTTGAATCACCTAGTTATTTAATAATGTTTCAATTCATAGTTCAATCATTTCAGCAATTTCATTAACGATTATCGATTAGGCAGGATTATTACGTAAATTTAACAACGATACCTAATTAATCCTCAACAGGCGTCATATTTAGTCGCATAAAGAGACGCTATAAATTAAGAAATTCCCCCCATCAATCCTCCAGTTCTTTTAAATGTCTGTATAAAGAATAAAAACGCTATAGTTGAAAATATCAAAAAACGGGATACAATTTAAAAATCATCAATAACACCCTAGCATCAACATGGTTAACGATGGATAACGATTTTAAAGTTCCTAACAGTAGTTTTCTATATTCTTGTAATAAAGCTAACAAATTGTATGCGTTACTTATTCATTATTCGATTGAAGATACAATTTGGAGTTGTATTTCGTTATTAAATCTGTGATCTAACTGAGAATATATCGCAAAGACGAATTAAAGTAAGATATTATTTTTAAATTCACTGTACGTAAAGATAAACGTAATTGTGGCCGTCAAAGTGTTAATTAGAAAGTAAAGAATTTATAATTTGAAACTGTCGATTTTTCCAAAATAAACTTTATATCGCCTGTTTCGCTTAAATGCTCCTAATTCTTAACGATAGACTTGAAAAATGTTTTAAGGATTTATAGGAAGTACCCTGGAGATTATTCAAGCAAAATTTGAAGCATGTAACTCAGAAGTTGGTAAAAAAACCATCGTTTATGATGTTGTCGCGGTTTTCATGAGTCATAAAATGACTCAGGATTACTCAAAGATGGTCCTAACATTGTTTTTTTTTTCATTCTTCCTCATTTTATTCTGAAACGGATGGAAATATTTGGCGTTTACCCTGAAATTCAATGGAGAAAAAAAGAAAAAAAGTGGAGAACACCCTTGAATCATTGTGAGTCATTTGAGGCGTTTAGTTCAAAAATAGCAACATTTCCTAAAACAACTTCCTGATGAGCTACAAGGTTCAAATTTTGATAAAATCATCTCCAAAGGCCCTCCTATAAATCCTCGAAATATTTTTCAAATCGCTCACCATAAGAACTGGCCATTTAAATGAAACACTGTATAAAATAATTGTGAAATAAAGGTAAATTATGACCTTATATAGAATAGAAACACCTTCAAATAAAGAAAAAAGTGAAAAATAACGTCGTGGACCAATACTTTATGAGGCCGTCGATAAAACCGTTCAATCAACATGAAATTTTGCTTAGAAGAAACCGATAATTTTAGAGTTTACAATAAAGTTTCGCTGATATTTCTCGTTTTCTGCCTCTATAAACAAAATTACGACAATAAACAAAATTTCATGTTATCTATTACTGTATTTCCGTTAATTCTTCCAAATCGATTCCAAAAACCCGTCGAATTCCATGTCCGTTTTAGTCTATTGAAAATATTAAAAAACCTACCCGCCTCGTTGTTGTGGAAGTGGAGGATATGCAGCATCATAAGATCCCCGTCCTCCTGGTGTTCCGTATCCGTCACCATAACTAGTATTTGAATAACCTCCAGTACCAGTAGCATATCCTCTATTGTCATTATAACCACTAGTTGGTGGTGCATTCGGATTATTAAAATTACCACCTGGAGTACCATAATTTGCAGCTGGTGGTGGTACTGTTGTTGTATTATAATTAGCAACACCGCCAGCTGGAGGAGCACCATAACCAGGACCATAACCATTAGCACCACCTGTAGCATAACCAGGTCGATCTGGATAACCTCCTGTACCACCCCTAATAAAAATGTAAATTAGAACTTCGTTAGTTTTAAATTTTTAATTAAATTTACATTGGTTTTGGTCCTTGGTCTCGACGGCTGTATAATTCACCACTACCACCACCTCCACCTCCACCGCCTCCGCCACCACCACCACCACTGGCGGCGTTTCTATCGAAATTACCCGGACCTCTACCGGGTGGTGGTCCTTGTTGGTCTAATAGCGGTCGTCTATCATTCAATAACGGCCGTCTATCATCAAAATCTGAACCTGGTGGCGGTCTTCGATCATCAAATCCCCCACGAGGACCATCAGGGAAGCCCCCATCTCTTGTATCGTCATAAGGCCGACGTCCTAGACCACAACAAATTTGTAAATTTAACAAAGCGTTTAAACCAACCCATACCATATTCATTTGGATATGGCCGTCTATCAAAACCACCCGGTCCTCTTCTATCATCATACGGCCCCCGTCTATCGCCATATCCACCCCCATCAAAACCGCCTCTAGGTGGCCGATCATAACCGAAACGATCACCACCGCCATATGGGGGGAAATCACGTCCACCACCGAAACCGCCACGTGGTCCACGAAAATCTTGATTTCTCGAATACGGCCCGCCTCGATCTTTACCACCACGCATCGGTCCACCGCCGCCGCCACCACCACCACTACGGCGCTGTTTTACACGACCCTTTTCGACCGATATTCGGCCACCCATAAAATTTGTACCGTTTAATTCAGTTATGGCTTTCATAGCTAGATCGTGGTCCTCTAAATGGAGGAAACCACAACGATTTGAAATATCACATTCGGCGATAGCGCCGTACGGTGCGAATAATTGGCGCAGATCGTCTGTTGTTACGCCAGGTGGTAAACTGCCAACAAATACTTTTGTTGTTGTCGCTGAACGACGACTCTACAAATTTTGAATGGAATCAATACTGGAATCTTAAAATTTCTAAAATCTTACCATTATTTGTGTGTTTTAATTATTTAAAAACAAAATGACACCGGTACACCTGTACGTGCAACAAACTCCAATAAAAATGGAGTTGGCGTTGATATTTAATTGCAAATGACCAACTGTTTAAACGAAAATCCCTAAACATAACCCCATCTTCGTCCGACTTGTAACAATATTAAGTAAACAGAGATAGAAATTTGGAGAAATTTGTACTACCAACATAAAAATTATAACCGATAAAGTTACTAAATACTTACAATTTAACAAATTTCAATAAAATTGAAATAAATAAAACGTTGTTTTATTCGATTTAATTAATTTATTGTTATTTTAATCGATTCGAGTGAATTTTTGTATAATTTGAGAAGTTTTCGCAACATAACCTCAATGTATCATTACAAATTTTATAGGTTAGAATGTCGCAAAAGATCACCGCAGAAACATTCCGGAGTGTTTACAAAGTTGTCGATAAAGACGCGCTACGATGGTTTCCAGGGCATATGGGGCGCGGTCTTAAACAGATGCAACACAAATTGCGACAAATCGACTGCATTATTGAGGTACACGACGCACGAATCCCCATGTCCGGTAGAAACAACGATTTTAAATACACAATAAGCGGCATAAAACCGCATATATTAGTCTTGAATAAAGTCGATTTAATTGACGGACGTTATTGTGGTAGAATTGCAGATAAATTGGGGAATGATTACGAGCATATTGTTTTTACAAATTCGAAGAGTCAATCGTGTAAAGGCGTAAAGCAATTGTTACCGTTGGCGCAGAAGATTATCGCAAAATCGGACCGTTTCAATCGCAGCGGCAGCGAAGATTTCAACTTGATGATAATCGGGGTGCCCAACGTTGGAAAATCGTCGATTATTAACGCTTTACGCGTACGGCATTTACGTAAAGGTAACGCAACTCCAGTTGGCGCTGCGCCGGGTATTACGCGTAGTGTCCTCAATAAAATCAAAATCAGCGAACAACCACCGTTTTATTTGCTGGATACACCGGGAATTTTAACGCCGAATATAACGAACGCTGAAATTGGTTTAAAATTGGCTTTATGTGCGACAATTCAAGACCATCTAGTTGGTGAAACTGTAATTGCCGATTATTTGTTATTCTGGTTGAATAAGCATCGATATTTCAATTATGTGGATTATTTTAATTTAAATGAAGCGTGTGATGATATTTTGACTGTTTTAACGCAAATTAGTATGAAATTAGGGAAGAAATTGAAAGTTAAAGATACGAACAACAATTATGTTCTTCGGCCGGATTTCGATAGTGCCGCTAAGTTTATGTTGCAAGCTTTCCGAGTTGGTGATTTAGGGAAAATTGTTTTAGACGAGGATCTGTTGTAGTTTATTTAAAAAAAACACTATTGTAATTGAAAAAAATTAGCAAATATTTAAGCGTAATAATTCAAATTGGCTTTCTTTTTAGCTTGAACCTCCATTATAGCATCCATATAGTCCTCGTGTGTTACCGCCGTAGCGTTACGTCTCAACGCTATCATACCGGCTTCAACACAAACAGCTTTACATTGTGCCCCGTTAAAATCATCGGTAGATCTCGCTAATTCTTCAAAATTAACATCCGGATTGACCGTCATTTTCCTCGAATGAATCTGCATGATTCTAGCACGCGCCTCTTCATTTGGATGGGGAAATTCGATTTTACGATCCAAACGACCCGAACGCAACAATGCCGGATCCAAAATATCAACACGATTCGTTGCTGCTATCACTTTAATATCAGACGTTGAACTGAATCCATCTAATTGATTCAATAATTCCAACATTGTACGTTGTACCTCACGATCGCCAGCTTTTTCCGAATCGAATCGTTTCGTACCGATGGCATCCAATTCGTCGATAAAAATAATCGCCGGTGCTTTCTCTTTAGCTAAAGCGAAAGCATCGCGTACTAATTTAGCACCATCACCGATAAACATTTGTACCAATTGTGGACCGGCTAGTTTTAAAAACGTTGATTTTGTTTGAGCCGCACAAGCTCGAGCTAATAGAGTTTTACCGGTGCCTGGTGGGCCGTATAATAGGACACCTTTCGGTGGATGGATACCCAAATTAACGAATTTATCCTTATGGGTCATTGGTAAAACAACAGCTTCGATTAATTCTTGTATCTGTTTATCAAGACCGCCGATATCGGAATACTGTTCAGTTGGACGTTCATCGACTTCCATTGCTTTAACGCGAGCATCGTATTCTGCAGGTAAAGTTTCTAAAATCAAATAAGAATCTTTATTCACACCGACTAAATCGCCGGGTTTTAATTTCTCTTCATCCACTAAACCGATGACTGGTAGGAAATAAGTTTGTCTCGTTGATGTTTTAACAACGGCACATTTGCCTTTCCGTTGCGAATCCAAATCAACAACAGCCCCGTCTTCTTCCTCTTCTTGCGGATCAACATCCAACAATTCGATAACATTCGATACTAGATAGGGTAGTGTTTTATTCACTTTAATCTTCTCTGTATTCTCTTTAATCTTCTCGTTTTGTGCTTGTAATTCGTGATTGATACGCATCACTTCGCTCTTCATTATTTTGATTTCATTGTCCAATAAACGGGTACGACTTATTATTTCATCAGTCGACATACGGAGCACTTGTTCAACAAGCGATTCTTCACCATCCTCCCAAATCGATTTATCTTCCAATGTTGACATAATTATTACAAATTTTATTTAATTATTTTCACTAAAAACAACAGTGAGTTTACAAAAATCACAATCTATACTTTCGAGGTTAGAATTCTGACAGTTGCAAAGTCATCGACACTATTACCAATACACTATTATAAAAAACCCCAACAACTGAGGGATAAAATTATATTATTTCGCTGAAGAAACTTGAATTTTATTCATACAGCACTACTCCAACTTATAGATAGAATTAAAATTAACCATGTGGTGGGAAATTATTTCTAAATTACCAAATTTAATTCTCCAAAAACAATCAACAGTTGGCCACACTGCTTAAATGTCAATCTTGACAGTCTGAATTAAAATTTGAAAATTAATTACCCGTATTAATTAATAACCATGGGTTTTCTTACAGTATTGAAGAAAATGAAACAAAAAGAGAAAGAAATGCGCATATTAATGCTGTATCCTTGCTAATTTCAACAATAATTCAAACCAAAAAAAACTAACCTAAAAATTGCCTAATTTCGACAAATTTCTAATATTTTCCTTATAAACCACCTAGCGGCTTGGATAATGCCGGTAAAACAACAATCCTGAAACGTTTCAATGGGGAACCGATCGATACAATATCGCCAACATTAGGCTTCAATATCAAAACTTTCGAACATAAATCGTACGTTTATCGTTGATAAAACGATAAGAAATTGTAATGATAGAAAATTTTAGGTTTAAATTGAATATCTGGGATGTTGGTGGCCAGAAATCGTTGCGTTCTTATTGGCGAAATTATTTCGAATGTACAGATGGTTTGATTTGGGTTGTCGATAGTGCCGATAAACGGCGTTTAGATGATTGTAAACGGGAATTGTATCAATTATTGAAAGAGGAGCGTTTAGCCGGTGCTACTCTATTGATATTTGCCAATAAACAAGATTTACCCGGTGCTTGTACGCCGGAAGAAATACGACAAGTAGATTTGACAAAATTTAAGGCGATTTTAATGATTTTTTTAGATTTTAGAATTGGATACAATTAAAACTCATCATTGGTTTATTACTAGATGTAGCGCTGTTACTGGTGAATGTCTCCTTCAAGGTATCGATTGGATTGTTAATGATATCGCTGCGAGAATCTTCACAATGGATTAATTTCTGTCTTGTTTAATTGATTGAATTTTTTGATATGAAATCGTATTTGTTTTAATCTTTCTTCTTCTTCTTCTTTTTACCCTTTTTCTTCTTCTTTGGTTTAGGTTCCGGTATGATTGTATCGGGATAAATACGTAAGTATTCAGCTTTCATTTTAATACAATCGACTTTATCCTTTTTTTTAGTACCGAATTGGTTTACTAATTCGTCTACAAGGTCTTTATCAACTTTAGCTTTAGATTTCTTGATTATAGTAAGGAAATCTTTATTTAAAACCAAATCATCGGGTAATAACATAACGATCTGTCTACAAATTAAAATTAGTAATTTTCGAGATTTTGCAAATTATAAATACCCAAAATCTCGTTTCTTTTTCTTCTTTTTCGGTTTCTGTGACATAAAATTACAACGAGCAAACAATACTTTACTAATATCAGGGCCGTAGATTTTATAATTGCCTAAAATGTAGCCGTAGATGACTTTCTTTCCGGTTTGCCCGAGTTGTTGCAGCAACTATAACAGAGATGCTTCAATAAAAATTTTAACTGAAAAAAAAACTAACCATCAAAGCGTTTTTGTTCAAAAGCATATTCTCCATGTTTAATGTTTTCATATTGAATTTATTATTGAGTAGATTCTTGACTAAAATTTGCGCCGCTTCCGGTTTATAGAGATTATTACCGACTTTAATTTCAGCTAACGTTTCGCTCTTAGCTATCGCCTCTCTTATTCCTCTTATAGCATCGTTGGCAATTCTATTATAGCTAAGATCGACATATTCAATTACACCATTCGTTTTGGCAGCTAGTAGAATTTTAGACAAACCAGCTCTCGAATTGGTTCCATTAAACGAGAAATGTAATCGTTTGATGTGTTCGTTTTCAACTAATTTTTGGAACATTATTTTAACGCTAGGATTATGATAGAAATAGTTCCAAGATAAATCCAAATCGACTATACATTTATTATTTGCGATAATCTCCCGGATGGTTTTAGCGGAATTTTCCGTGAATCCATTGTGGCTTAAATTCAGTTTTTTTATTGAAGCATTCGTAATTAGGGCGTCTTTCAATACTTGTAAACCTTCATCTTTTAATTCGTTAAAACTCAGATTTAATTCTTCCAAAAATTGGGTCCCACTGATGCCGTCGAATAATTTCTCAGCACCTTGCACACCAATCCGACATTCTTGCAAATCTAAACACTTAATTCGAGCGTTTTCAATCAATATCTCGCTAATTATCTCCACTTGTTCCGGTTGTAGCCAATTGTCTTGAAATACCAATTTCTCGATGAAACCGTTGTATTTTAGAGTGTCTTTTAGGGCTTTAAATTCATCTAATGATAGTTTGAAATATTTTAAATTCAACTCTTTAGTTTGTAAAGAATTGATAATGTGTCTATACGGTATAATTTTCAATTCTTTACAACGCTTTAGATAATTCTCAATGCCGATATTGTCGATTGTATCTTCCGGCGCTGTAATTTTTCAATTAGTCGTTGTAATTTCCGAAACTAAATGAAATTACGTTCATAATTGAAGGCTTTATCGATGCCCGGATCGGGGAGTGGTGGGAAAAAGTTTCGAAAATCCTTAAAAAAACTACTGTGCGACGATTCGACTTGATGTAAACAAATAAACGATGGCGACTGATAAGTGAGGAAGAATTCACTAGTCAATTCAATTTCCTCCGGAATTTCTTCGTATTCCGTTAATTCTTCGATTGTTGACAGTGATTCTTCTTCGGATAGGGATTCTTCTTCTTCGATTTCTTCATCCATTTCGAATTTGGTTCAACTCGTTTAAATTTTGATTTCGAAACGACAGGAAATGTCAAAAAACTACTACAATTTTTAGAAAAATTCGATTTATTGTCTCAATGACTGTCCATAAATTGTAACTCTGATAGTAAAAGTATATTGTTGGGTAGTGGTTTCGGTTGTGGTGATAATACTGTAATTGTCTGTCGGTCGCTATCGACGTTGGTCCTGAAATCAAATCAATTCACAAAAATTTGGTTAGTAAGAGAAACTAAATTAAATTAAAATCTCCAGAAATAGAGATTAAAATCTAACAATCGTATTCTGTAACTGTTTGTAGATTCGTTACCATGACAACGTTATAGATCAACACTCAATTAATCTCATCCGTATCGGTTATTTATAAATTTCTTCGAAAACTAGAACTCGGCAAAAAGTGGAAACTTTAACGAAAGGTTTCTCGTTCATTTTTTAATGGAAATTCAAATTTTTGGGTTTGTTCGAGAGACCATTTCAAGCTGCATAAAAGGGTTTCTATAGTTTTATTGCAATAAATATGGGGTTTAATTCATAGAAAATTAAAAGAGCTTCCCAAAAATATTTCTCAAAAATTAGCAATTTAAAAAGTAGATAAAATTGTCTATAAACCGGTACCAATTTTATTAAAAAACCATTCTAATTGGTGAGAATAACAGGTGCGTTTTCTACTATGAATTTCCAATAAATTTTCAAAATTTTAAAGTTTATTGTCGGCCCAATATGCCCCTTTGAATGAGCTTTAGAATAAGATTTTGTTCGTTTGTCTAAGTTGAAAATTATACGTGTAATATTGTATCAAGTTTTTATCAATTTTCCGGAAAACTAACAGTACTATCGGAAAATTTCTTGAACATTTAGAAAGAGCTTCTAATTTTCTATATTCTGCGTAAAAATTATTGCAAAACAAGCAATATTGGCAAAGTTAAGAAGAAAAATATAAATAAATAAATAATAAATAAATAAATTCTATAACTCAGGAGTGTATAAGAATTTTCAAAAATGAAAACCACCCTACGATGCATCTTGAAATACCCTTTTTATCGCCGTTTAAATCATCCAAATCTGATATGAAACAACTGAGTAATTGCGTTTCAAATATTAGCATTTTTTTCACGCACTGAATCGAAAAGTAGTGAACCGGGTTTTAAGATTGTCATGGTAACGAATCTAAAAAAGCTACAGAATACAACTGCAATAATACTTACACACAAACAAATCCAGCAACATGCGATAATATAATTTCATCATCCTCAGCCTCGGAAAAACTAACAGCCAACAAATGATGTAAAATACCCGGATTCGGTGTAATTGGTACTAATTTCGTTAGATGATCGTCCGCTTTCATACCTAACGGTAGACAAGAATCGGGTAATGCAGGCGCTCCGATTTTAAAAATCTTCAATTCCGACCATTTTACATCGAACGAATGCGGATACAACGAATTCTTCGGTGTACCGTAGAAGTATTCTCGAATACGTTGATCTCTAGCCTCTGAACGGACACCCTTTGAACGTTCTACAACCTAAATATTGAAAAATATAAATTATTGGTTTGTAATTAGTGGAATTTTGTGTGGAATTACACCACCACTCTTTTGTAAGAAGACAACTTTAACGAATTTTGGTAGATCTCGTACTAGTTCGTTGTAGAGTCGTTCTTGGTCTAATACCAGACAAATATCGGCTTCGAAGGCTTTAATTGAGTGTAGAATAGATTTGTAGCCCTCGCCTTTGATCCATCCGCATGTATTGATAACAACACCAGACGCTCTAGCTGTAATTACAATTTTATTTGATAAATCTACACGAAAATTAACGAATTTTATTACTCTTCTTATTGACTTCTAATCGTTCTTTAACTGTATTGGCTAATTGCGTTATCAACATGTTATAAAGAGCAACGTTCGGTTGTGGCGATTTATGTCCATGATGGTAGACTAGCGGTGCTTCCTGTGAGAAACCCTCATCGATTGCTGCCGGTCGTTCAACTAACAACGCCCCAATTGTGCCAGGTATCGAAATTTGACCCTGTCCGATATCTAGATCCACATAAATCGGCCGTCTGCCCATCCGTACGGCATAATTCAACAATATCCGACATACGGTCGATTTACCAACATCACTAGGCCCAACTATAATGCACGTTGGTCCTTTCTTATTCTCCGTTTCAGCTTCGACGCGCATCAATTCCAATGCGGCATGGCAATTCGAATAGGCCACCATTGGGGTCTCTTTGGCGATGTAACTAACGTCGGTTTTACCTTTCAGTTCGATTGTACAGCCGTGCCAGGTGTAGACGGCGATTTTAGCACCGGCACCGAATTCGTAGGTTTTACCTTTAACTAATTCGGTACCAAAGACTTCAGCTTTGCCGCTTTTGAGAATTAGGTAGACTTTTTCGTTTTTGGTTTCCACTTCGAAACGTAACTCATTATCGGTGTCTAATTTGAATTCTTGAACTGGGAGCTTCTTATCATCAACCGTCGTCATTTTTACTTTGATTTGTGGAATTTGTAAAACGAAAAGATAACAAACAAAAATGTTAGGTTATGTTTTATTTTGACAGAAATCGCCCATTTTGACACAAATAATTGATCTCTAATTGTAGCTCCTTTATCATTTTTTTTAATTTCTAAATAATTGAGTAAATTTAATAAAATAGACTCAAATTCAATTAGTTTTTGATAATAAAGTCGTAAATTTATACTTCAATATGTTTAAATAAATTCAATTAAATTTCCTAAATTTATTAGACTAACTGTAGTTCCAAATTTTAAATTTTTTCTCAACTAGAAAAGAAATAAACGTAAATTAATGTTTATTTAGTTAATTAGAAATACAAAAGCATAAGAATTCGATAATATAACAACTTTATAATTCAAAACAGGTATAAAGAGAATTATTATTTTTATACAGGCTGTCCCAATTGAATACAATCACCATATCAAAGTTTATACTCCTGTGTAAGACAGGCTTTTTGGTATCCACCCTCTCCTCATGCCAAGTTTTGACCACTTCAACATTGTTACAGCCCTCAAAAGCCTGTTTTACACAGGAGTGTAAACTTTGTTCTGGCCGTCAGTGGTACCTATTGAAGCTTTCTATTATTTATCGCTGAAAATATTTCTCACAAATATCTGTACGGATTTCGGTGTAATTTTACATTGGTGGTACTCTCGCGAACAATGCTGTTGATTCAAACCGTTCTGTACAGCCGAATAGATCCCGGTACCATCAATCAAATCCAACAGCCATTTATTTGTAGCTAACCCATCAATAATTTTATCCATACTAGAACTGTGACCATTCCGGACATTCTTCGACGAATTTTTAACGGCCCAACACACCATTCTATGCATACATAAAGTGGCATCTATCCGATGTTCGTTTAGATTCTGATCGAATTTATGGAGGATTTTCCAAAAATCCTGTCCGTAGTGATCTATGCCTGCGAAAAATATTGACGTGACGAAAATTTAATGAACAAACATTGGTGAAATTCGCTTAAATTCGTGTAAAATTCAACGAAATTATTGTAAAAAATGACGAAATTATGCAATGGATTAATCGATTATAAAGATATTCATGAGTCGTTCTATGGTGTTAAAAGTTTAGTTGTACAACTGGATGAGATTGTGCATCGTTATAAAATGACCTGCGAAAAGACTAAATTTCCATTTAATGCAAGCGATTCGATAATGAATCGTCCAAGAATATTTACATCGTCTGCAATTAATGGAGATTCGCCGCAATGTTGTGCCAATTTCGGCAATTTATCGTCAATAAACCAAGGTAGTGATAGAACTAGACCAGAAAAACCCAAAACTGTTGCATCTACACCAAGAAAATGCCAGCTGGATTTGCCGAATTTATCGCCAATAAAAAAAATCGATGATAGATTGTGTCGCAATCCAGCATGTCCGAACGTTCCACCGCCGCCCAAATCGTGTGAGAATCCTGTATGTCCGTACGCCCCACCGCCACCATGTCCATCCCCAAATTGTCCTTTTCGTAAACAAGAATCTCAACAAAAATCGGCAAGTTCAGGTGATGATTCGAATGATTGTGCCAATCCCAAGTGTCCTAGCAAGACTCCAAAAATGGCTTCACAAGAGCAGACTTGCTCAAATCCCGGTTGTCCTAGCAAGACTGTAAAAATGGCCCCACAAGAGAAGACTTGCTCAAATCCCGGTTGTCCTAGCAAAACTGCAAAAAAGGCCCCACAAGAGCAGACTTGTTCAAATCCCGGTTGTCCTAGCAAAACTGCAAGAAAGGCCCCACAAGAGCAGAGTTGCTCAAATCCCGGTTGTCCTAGCAAAACTGCAAGAAAGGCCCCACAAGAGCAGACTTGCTCAAATCCCGGTTGTCCTAGCAAGACTGTAAAAATCGCGCCACAAGAACAGACATGTTTAAATCCTAATTGTCCTTCGAAATCGGGTAAATCTAAATCTAAAACTCCGAAAGCTGGTGCCAAAGAGTCAGGTATTCGTTGATTTTTTTGAATTTCTACAGTTTATCAATTAATTTTTTGAACATTTAGAAGAAGATGAGGACAAAGAACATGAAACTGTTTATGTATCTGAGGATAGAGTTGAAGTTGACACAAGACCTTGCCGACCTAAGACTTGTATAAAAGACAAAGGTAGTTTAGACTGTGATAGGTGTTTAGCCTCAGTAGAAAAACTGAAGAAACCCGAACCAAGCCAAAAGGAGGCCTGTACAAATCCCAAATGTCCTTCGAAATTGAATAAATGTCGATGTAAATCTAGGAAAGTTTGTGGTAAAGAATCAAAGGAACCAGGTAATTATGGACTAGTTGTAATTACTGTAATTTATTGAACATTTTGTTTAGAAGAAGAAGAAGTACATGAGACTGTTTATGTGTCTGAGGATCGAGTTGAAGTTGATACAAGACCATGCCGGCCTGGGACTTGTTCGAAAGACAAAGGTACTTTAGAATGTGAGGTTTGTGGAGGCACAAAAGACCAAGAAGACGCCGAAGATAAGGAACATGAGACTATTTATGTGTCTGAGGATCGAGTTGAAGTTGATACAAGACCATGTCGACCTGGAATTTGTTCCAAAGACAAAGGTACTTTAGAATGTGAGGTTTGTGGAGGCTTAAAAGACCAAGAAGACGATGAAGATAAGGAACATGAGACTATTTACGTATCTGAGGATAGAGTTGAAGTTGATACAAGACCGTGTCGGCGTGGTACTTGTCGAGGACACGGTGGTAAATTAGTATGCGATACTTGTGGGCGAAAAGGTAAAAAGACCAAAGGCCAAAAAATGAAATTTACTAGAAAACCGTACATATGGTCGGCGAAAGATCGCTATCCTGGCTACCATATCGGCCACGAACATTGTTGTGCGCCGGTATTTCGAGTACCGGCCAAACAAGGATGGTTATGGAATATAACTCTACCATGTATGGGCCTGAAGGTAGTTCAACTCGTTAAAGGTGCTAGTCAGACAAGAAAAAAATGTCAATCTTTGAAACAAGAATTCTCCTTTATTTTTTAACGGATTTTTATGGTCTAAACGGAATTTGAAAGAGTATTTCAAAGCGTATCTGGGTTACTGTTTCAATTTTGGAAATTAGGTTGCATTCTAGAGTTACAGAAGGAAAACTAAAGCATGCTTTTTTTTAGTATCTTTTGCATTATTTTTATATAACTTTTTTATAACTTTACTAATATTGCTTATTTTTTAATGATTTTCACAAGACAAATAGCAAATTAAAAGCGCTTTCCAAATCTGTAAGAAATTTTCCGATCGCGTTGTTAGTTTTCCGGAAAATCAATGAAAAGTTTAGAAATTCTAATTATTCTTTTAAGTACAGTTTTAACCTTAGACAATTGAGCGAGGACTCATTTGAAAGCTTACAAATAGGAGATTATTTTGTCGTTTTTTTTTGTCTGACTAGCGCGGCCCTTAATTAATTTTAATAAAGTTGAATTGCTTGTATTGTAGCCGAGAATAGGCTGGCGTCCGGGTGCTGTTAGCCGGTCGTTAGCTGCCCGTATACGCAAACATCGCAAACTTTTCGATTTGATGATGATGGACGAACAACAAAGGGAAGAAGCTCGCAGAAATGTTGATAGAAAACCGAATCTTTATGTTGTCAAACAACAAGGTGATTATATGGTGACGATGAATTGTGTTAAAGATCCGAAAGGTAAACCGGTCCAATTTAAAATTGAGAAAAACGAACTAGAAAAACGTTCTTGTTATTGTAATGATGATGATGATGGTAGTGATTCATCATCGGATGGACTTGAATTTGAATTTAAATCACCGGCTAATATAAAACCGCCGGTAAGTCAAAAGAAACGCCGAAAACGTGTCACAAAAGAAACGCAGTACAATCCAGCCGATTTCGCGGTAGCGAAAGATAAGAAAAAAGGTAAAGGCAAAGGTAAGGGTAAAGGTAAAGGTAAAGGCAAGAAAGGTAAGAAGAAGTGAAATTATTGTTTGTATCGAATATTGTGCCAGTTGAAAATTGTTGTTTTTGTCTCGGTAATGAAACCTGTCAATGAATTGAAAATAAAATGTCCCTTGATTTCATTTTTTCTTTTCAAAGAGTCGGGCTATAATTAAAAAAAAAATTCTCCCTTAAGGGGTCACAAGTCAGCAAAAATTGGAAAGTTTGATAAGCGACTTCTCTTTCATTTTCTATTGAAAACTCAAGTTTTTGGACTTGCTGAAAAGAGTATTTCAAGATGTATCAAAGAAGTTTACCGTTTTGGAAAATTTTGAGTTATAGGTGGAAATTTAGGAGCATGTTTTCCGTATTTTCCTACATAACTCAGCCAATATAATGTCTATCGGTAGTTTTCCAAATATCCGAGAAATTTTCCGATGGGTTCAGTAGTTTTCCGGGAAAATTAAGAAAAAATATTGTATTTAAAGGTATGGAGAAATTCAAATTTTGAAAATTCGGGAAATTTCCCTATAATTATAGGGAATTTATCCCCCTATAATTATAAGGAAATTTCACTATAATTATAGGGAAATTCGTTAGCCATTTTCATGTGTAAAATATAATTGTTTTGCACTAGGTTTTTTCAAATTGTAGACAATGTAGACCTTAAAGTTATACTATTATTGTCCGAAAATCTTGTTTATTTTCCTAGGAAAATTGCTTGGAAAACAAGCTTATTAGTTCAAATAACTGAAGAGAGATGGCGTCACTGTTGAATTGAGGGCTAGCCACAAAATTTTCCAAAGCAAGAAAACTCTTGCGAGCCCAAAAACTTGAGTTTTGAATAAAAAAATGAAAGAGAAATCGCTTTTTCCGAGTTGTGACCAGACTTCTTAATTTAATCGCTACAACAACACGGAAAATTTCCTTCAAGAGTGCTCTTCTTGGTCTGCAACATGGACGCATTTGTTTCGAAAAAAATTGAGGAAATTCTAAATTTTAGAAGAAAATTAGTATGTTTTTTAATATTTCCTTCTATAACTTAGCCAATAATAATTATTTTTAAATAACTCAAACTGCTCTATTGTAAATTAAAAGCGCTTTCTGTTTAAGCAAATTTTTGATAGGTTTTCCGGAAAATCGGAAAATAAGAATGTTTCGGGCACAATTTTAACGATATAATTCTACACAATATTTTCTGAAGGCATTGAGAGACTTGCATTTTTGAAAATTTGGGGAAATCATGGGGAAATTCGTTAGCAAAATAAACCAAAATACTATTAAAAGTACGATTAATCTGATTTTGTAAAATCATCGCTATCAATTTTCAAATAAAGTCCTATCGATAGACATTATTTGGCACCAACAGAATTTTGGTTGGGCCTACAATTAGACCTAATTGATAAAATTTGTAAATATAACTCACTTCTGTACCCATTACCATTGGACACCTCTCCATTCGTATTGCAATAAAATCGTTTACTCATCAAACTGATAATTGTCGGTATCAAAAATGAAACACCGAATGCGATAACTCCGGTCAATATCAACGCTGAAACATTCACATTAATCAAAGCGCTATTTAAAGAATCCATTGATTTTTTAATCGGGATTCTAATAAACGGCGCATTGAACGATAACTCCACCTGAATCCAAACAAACAACCAAAAAATTATTCAAATTTTAGTCTAATTAGAAAAATTGTTTGACACTTACATCAATATCACCACTATCAGAATTGAACGATAAGAATCGATGCTGTTTCGTTTGGAAATTCTTCTCGTCCATGTAAAATTGATAATTTGTAGAATTATCACAAACAATAAACTTTACAACAATTGATAATAATATTACAACCGATTTTCGGCAATCGTTCCCCATATTACTATAATTTACCAGTTTTGTTGCAACTTTAAAACTGACAGAAATTTCCTCGGGGGAATTATCGTCAAATTCAATTACATAAAAGATGAATATTTTGAACGTAGTTGAATTGCTCTACAATGGAACAATAGGGAAAGTCGTTTTGAACCTTAAATCGTAACGATTGTAGTTTTCCAATGATTTTAAAAAATATGAAATTTGAAGAGAAACAACACGATTTTTGTAATTTTTGTCATCTAATTGCATTACATCATTGTTATTATTGTTCAAGTTTAGCTTTTCCGAAAGCATCAACTGAAACATTACAAGAAAGTGAAGATTATTGTTGAAATCTTCATTGTTTATTGTTTCAAGTTAACTAACTGTAGCCGAATTTCTGTATATAAATCATGCCATCTTCCTTATCATTACAGTCGTTATTTTGATATTATCAGTGATAACAACCATCAAAAAACATGCAAACTATATTGTGTTCGGTTATATTCCTTTTGAGTGTATCTGGAATTTCAGGATCACCCAAAAAATACCAATCTAACGATAAGTAAGCTGCCACAAATCCGCTGAAAAATCCCAAAAATTAACTAAAATTTCAGCGATTTCCGGGCCAGCACTCGCTATTACGAATCAAATCTACCGGAAACGAACAAGAATAGCGATCAATCGAAAATCTCCAAAGATAGTAACGATCGATTACGTTTCGGTCTACCGATCACTTACGGCAATACGGGCAGTGGGGCCCAATACGGCGGCAATAACGGTGTTGGATACAGCATGAAAATCGACATCGGGGGCATAGCGCTGGGGGCTTTAATCGGACTCGGCGCTATTTTGATTATACCGAAATTGGCGGGAGTATTCGCCGGCGCTCACGGTTATAGAAGTTTGTAAGTTCAGATTATTTTGATTAAAATATTACACAAATTTCAATTACAGGCCTCGAAAACGATATGTCTTCACTTACTGAAGCTCTAGCCCGGATTGATAACTCTCTAGAACAACACGATATCGATAGTAGCTCTTGTGTGCAACGGATTATTTGTACGTACGTTAATGAGGCTCGAAAGAATATCGATAATAACGAATCGAATGCAACAGATGAATTCATCGTGTCTTTAACAAGGTACAATCGTTTAACTGATAAGAAGATCGAAATTTAAATATTATGTTACAGTAATCCGCTTATTAGTTATATGATCGATGGGACTGCTATTAAAGAAGCTATAGAAATGGGCAAGAAGGGCGATATCGAGAAATGTTCGTCGTTATCGCAAAAATGCACGTTAACTAGAGAGAATTTGGTAAAAGTGATCGCTAGTTTACTTCCCGCTTAAATTCAAATATTTTAGTGATATTTATTGTATTCAAGTTGGTAATGATTGTTGAATTTCAACAAATTTAGTTGTAGTATTTGTTAGGAAATAAATCAATTATCAATTATTTTCAAATAATTTTCGAAATTCTCCAAAAATTCAATATTTACAACAAATTTTTATTTAAATTAATATTTTAGTTGTATTAATCGAGTTTAAGTTGGCAGTAATGGTTGTCAAATTTTGACAAGTAGTAACTGTCAAATACGTGGCCCGGATTTTTTTATTTAAAATTAAAATAAATAAATTTATTTCAACTTGTTGTAAATTCGCCCAAAATGGGGCTTTGTAAATGCCCGAAAAGACGCGTTACGAATCAATTTTGTTTCGAGCACCGAGTTTGTGTCTGTGAGAATTGTATGGTTACCAATCACCCGATTGTAAGTTGTTTTCCGCATTAATTCTAAAATTCTATCCAATTTAAAATTTCCAGTGTATAGTCCAGTCTTATCTCCAATGGTTACAAGACAGCGATTACAATTCAATCTGTGAATTGTGCGGCAAAGACCTAAATATCGAAGACAGTATCAGGTTGACTTGCTATCGTTAGTATCGCGGAAGAATTCTAATTCGATGGTAGTAATCTTCTGTTTTTAGACGTTTTCCATTGGTCGTGTTTGGACCATTATTCGCGACAATTACCACCAACCACCGCCCCCGGTGGTTATACATGCCCGTCGTGTCGTAGCCCCCTATTCCCACCCTCAAATCTAATCAGCCCCGTTGCGGATGTTCTAAAAGAGAAATTAGCTGGTGTCAATTGGGCACGTGCCGGACTTGGTCTGCCTCTTGTAAATCTCCAAATCGGCGCAAACAAATCGATTAAATCCAATTTGATTTCAGTTATCCGAAGAGAGAGAAATCAAGGCTGTTGTGAATCATCACACTTCGACGATCGATTCAACAAAAATTTCAAATCCTACGCATTCTGTTGTAAATGTCGACGATCAAATTGCATTTAATCGAAACGATGGGTATCAAACCAACTCATCGAATCGGCGTGTCTTTCAAGACGTACACGATGTGAAACCGGTGATTTTCGATCACGATGAGGATAAATATAAACGAAGACCGGCATCTGAATTGGTCCGTACTTGGTGGAAGTATGTCGTAGTTTAATTCAACTAGCCATATTTTATTAAATTGTTGATTTCCAGAATCACATTCGGCGCTTCAAATAAGATACGAGGTGGCGGTAGATCGATTTACCGGAAATATTGTATGTTGGGTATAATTCTAGTTTTTGGTGTTATCGTATTGTTATTGATAATGTCACGATTAGGCCGATATTCTACCGATAATGATCCGAGTTTTAATTTGATCAATAATCCCAATGTTCACGTTCAACGAATGGATTAAATTTATAGTTTTTTTAAGTAATAAGCAAGCTATTTGTGTATATAAAGGATACTGTATATTCCCAATTATTAGTGTTATTCGGTTTTTAATGTTAAGTGATTTTTCAATAAAAAATTTTCGTTCAATTTGGACCAAATTTACCCTCAAAATTGCAGTAATTTGGGTAATTATTGAATGAAATTCGGTATTTCTAAAATAATAAAACATTGAGCTTTATTTGATAAATTTAACGAGTTAAAATTGCAACTAAAATCTGTATAATAAATAAGTTAAAAGCTATATTTTAACAGTCTTTTACAACAAGTTCACAATTATCTTTATCTGAATACGATCGATTATGTTTTAGATGACTTTTAACTAAATCGCCGGTCGTTAACGCTGCCATCAACGATAATTCCCCGACTAAAACAGTACCGCAAACAATCCTAGCGAATTGTCTTGCATTTTCCCCGGGCATTTTCTCATTTGGTCCTTTAATTCCTAACATTTCTAAACAGGCCGATTGTGGTGGCAATATTGTACCACCCCCAACGGTACCCAATTCAATCGATGGCATCGTACAGGAGACACGCAAATCCTGTCCATTCTCACCGCATTGTTCGAACATCGTTAAACAATTACTACTAGTGATATTTTGTGCTGGATCTTGACCGGTCGCTATGAAAATCGCTGTGATTATATTAGCGGCATGGGCGTTAAAACCACCGATACTACCAGCCATAGCCGAACCGATCAAATTTTTGGCTATATGCAAATCAACAAGAGCCTTCGAATTCGTTTTCAATACACTTGTTATAATATTTTTCGTGACAATTGTTTCGCAAACAACCGATTTACCACGGCCTTCAATCCAATTAATAGCCGCCGGTTTTTTGTCTGTACAATAATTACCACTAAGACTTAGAATTTCCATCGATGGGAAATACTTTTGTAAACAAATCAGTGCCTTTTCGGTACCTTTCGATAGCATATTCATACCCATAGCATCACCGGTTTCGGCAACAAAACGTAAATATAAATAACGTCCAGCTACACAAGTTTGTATTTTTGTTAAACGTGCAAAACGGCTAGTTGAATCGAATTCGGTTTTGATTAAATCGAAATTTATCGATTTTTTTATCCAGTAAGCAACACGACCGGCGTCTAGGGCCGAATGGAAACGGACAACCGGGCCACGGGTCATACCGTCGCCTAAAATTTGGCTTTTAACGCCGGCAAATTCAACAGCCCGACAACCGCGATTAGTGCTAGCTACAAGACAGCCTTCTGTTGTTGACATCGGTACATAATACAATTTATCGTCCAGATTTAACGGGCCAACTATACCTAAAGGTATGGGGATATAGCCGATTACATTCTCGCAACAAACACCCATTACTCGACTGTAATCGTAATTTTTGTAGGGGATGTTGAGGAAAGCTGTCTCACAATCGGCGGCGGTTTTGATGATTTGTCGCCGAATCTTCACACCGCGCTCTTCGTCATTTAGGATTTTTTCCAAATTATACGCCGGTATATGTTTCGTATCGACTAAAAGAATAATTTCACAATCAGTCAAATAGGAGGCGCCTTTCGAACGGTAGATTTCCAAACATTCCTCTAAAGACCGCCGTGAATCAATCTCGTAAATCAAATTCGTATCTTCATTATTCAAAGTTTGCACTTGTTTCTCATTGATACTAGTAGATTGACTAGAATCGTCGTGTTTGATTGTTACAGTTTTCAAATGGACATCATTTTCGAAAAATACAAATTTCATTATTAACGTCACCACAAGTACCAAGATGACAATATGGTCGGCATTCAAAGCGAATTGTTTCATTAAAAAACCAAAATTTGTATTGTCGCTAATTAAAATCGATGAATTCTCGCTAGTTTCATCATCTTTAAAATACCAACGACTATGAATATGGACAACTGTTAAACCGATCGACATGATAATTTTAACCCGTTGTACAGCAGCATTAACTTTCTCGTTCTCCAATAATTTTTTAGTTAATTGTTGTTGTTTCTCTTCAGAACCATTCCACAATCTCATCAATTCCAACATTAGCGATAAACACGCCGGATAGAAAGTCATGAAGATGATGTAATTAACTAAAACGGCCAAACAAGCGAAATATGATAGCATTTCTAGGCGTTGTACACCGCTTAAAGTACCGACACCAATCACTAAAGTTTCGACGATTGTATCTAAAGTTATAGTCGGTCCTAGAATCGACATACCGATCGCTATATTCGTACTGATCTCTTCTTGAGTGGAAGCTGTCGTTGCGAATTGTGCCAAAGTTGCAGCTTTCGTCAAATCGCTGGTCAATAGAAAGAAGAATATCGCGTCTTTTAAGTCGACTAGCGTTATTTTCAAGAAATTTAACGCCGTCGATGTGTAGACAAAGCTCGAAATTACTGGAAATATACCAGCTATACCTAGAATATATTTCGATTCGAATGTTTGTAAATTTCTCAATTGATGCAAACTATATAGGATTGCACAACATCGAATTATCGTCATTACAACAACATCGACAGCTTTGAATTGCTCCTCCAAACAACCGGTACATTGTTGATGATGGGACGATTTCAACGAATCATTCGATTGGGTTTGTTCGATTGTAAATAAATATACAGTTGATGCTACCACTAATAGGATGACTTCCCACGGGTGGGTTGCGCAAATTTTGCCATAATGGTGAAACCATCGGGACATTATTAAATCGGATGATTTGCCACTGATCGATGGTTAACCTAAAATTGGGAATGTTGAAAAAATATTTGGGTTTGAATTAGAGGTTACCTTTAAGTGATCAAATTTAAATTGTTGGAGAAACTAACATTCTTATTGATAAATAATTGGACACATCACCGCGGAAAATCAAAGTCATAAGTGATGGAATGATACCAAAAAATCATTTGATTGATGACATAATCACTACCGGTTAATTGTAGCGCACAAATTTATTTATAAATAATTATAATTCAATTGTATTTCAAGATTGAATTAACAAATATTATTTTATTATTTGTAACTTTTATAAAATATTAAAATAGAAACGATAATTATTATCTATTAATCGAGATTAATCTCGAGTAAGCTTCAATTAGCCATTTCGAAAATGGGGCGCAAATTGAGGTTGCCATATCACCTCTTTATATATAAGAATTTACTTTAAGTAAATATATTGATTTAAAGTAAATTCTTGGAATTTAAAAATTCACAAGGGTAATATTTGCAAATTTTTATACTACACAAGTATTTAATACTTAAATTGATAATCAATTGGTTACCGATAATATTTTTCGGAATTTTTTGAATTGCGTGTGGGCAATATGGCAACACTGATTGAACCTAACCTCTTTTTACCATAAAAATAAATTTACTTACAGTGGTAAAATGTAAAGGTAATTTTTCTAATTTAAAATAAACGAAACGACGAATTCTGTCGATATTGCAATAATTTGTAATTTAATCGCACATTCATGAATAATTGACAAGTGATCATTTACAAATTGATGTTTTATTCAAAGTCAAAATTTAAATGTCTTGAACTTGGGAATCGTATAAATAGAAGATCTATGAATAAAAACTCAACAAAACCGAAAAATCGCTGGTAACAACGCTTGAATTTCGTTACAAATCGTTAAAATCAACCGTACCGAAATGAATCTGCTATCGAGATTTAGTTTAACCACATTTGAAATAATGAACGAGATCCATATAACTCTTGGAACCGGCGTGCTCGGATTAGCGTTTTTGATACACAATAGTTTCCGTACAAATCAACTATTACGCTCGTTATCGATATTCGGTTTAACTGTGGCTAGTTTAATTTACGTTTTCCATAATATCGAATTTTGTAACATGGTAATTTTCGAAGAATCTCGACCAATTAGGAAACAAATCGTTGTTATCAGCGGTTGTGATTCCGGTCTTGGCTATTCATTAGCCCGCCACACCTGCGAATTGGGCTTTACTGTATTTGGTGGTTTTTTAAATTTACAATCACCGGGTTGTTTGGACCTTCAAAACAAATTTAAAGGCGTCTGTCTGCCGGTTCAATTAGATTTAATGAATGTGGCTACTATTAAAGCGGCCGTGGATAAGTTAAAAGAATTACTCGACGACGATCACGGTAATTTCCAATAATTTCGATATTAATTAATTAATTGCGCTAATTTCAGAATTATACGCCCTAATTAATAATGCCGGAGTTATGGTGTTTGGTGAATTCGAATGGTTGACCGATAATCAAATAATGAGCCAAATCGAAGTGAATCTAATCGGTACTGTACGTTTATCAAGTGCATTGATGCCATTATTGCGGAAATCAAACGGCCGATTGATCAACATAACGAGCCATTGCGCCCATGCTTGTCTACCAGGATTATCAATTTACGGCGCCACAAAAGCGGGAATTTCCGCCTTTAGTGATGGTTTACGTGTGGAATTTGCCAAATACGGTGTTAAAGTTATTCAAATGATACCCGGTTCGTTTCTATTGCATTCGAATATTTTAGCGAAACATTTCGATAACGTTCAAGAGATGTTTAGCAATTTTTCGCATGAACAACACGAATTCTACGATGATTATTTCCATCGTTACCATGAGTATTTGTTGAAGATACCGATACAGGCCGATTTACAGAAATTGATCAATGATGAATTGTATAGAAATTACGAACACGCTCTATTGAGCGAATCGCCGAAATCGTTATACGTAACGGAACCTTTACGGTATCGTTTATACCATATTTTATTCAAATTGGCGCCGGTTAGTTTGCGTGATTATTTCGTTGAGCGATTTGTACAAATGCCGTCGTATAATGTCGAAATAAAATCGTAAATTTTGTCAAAAAAATGTCACCAATTCTATTAATTCTAATTGTAAATAGTTTTACAACCGGTTTCGAACCGAATCTCGATCAAATACCCAATCTAGCTTGTTATCAGTGTACCGGAAATAGTTCTGATTCTCAATTGTGTAATCAGCGGCTATTCAAACTAGCCCGCCCCGAGGAGAGACTGAAATTCGCTTTTATCTGCCCGCCTTATCAACGTGATTTCTTTATAATTAACACTTCTATTTTATTAACAAATCCAATTTTAGAAACTTATTGTTTTAAACAATCAAAATATTACACAAACTACTCGGAAACTTCGCGTGGTTGTTGTAGTCGGTACGATTTAAACGGCGCCGAAATGAAACCCGGCTGTGCTTGGAAATTCTCAAAAACCTCAAACAAACCCCAACAAACCGATTTCTGTCTTTGCGATACGAATTTTTGTAACCAAACCACTACGTTAAAACGAACCAAATTCGAAACTATTTTAATACAAATTCTATTATTTACATTGATACTAAATAAAGTCTAACCAGTTCGCAACATTTTCGCCTCTTTCTTCTCCTGCAATTCCTTCTTTTGTTGCTCTTCTATTGCTTTACGTTCAATCAAAAATTGTTCATATTCGGCCGCATCAAGATCACGTACAACTTCAATTCCGCACGATTTAGCAATGCCGACAATCATCTCGCAGATTTCTTTCAACGGTCGCGTCTCCAACGTGGGGTCGACTCGTTTAATTTGCGCGATCTCGTAGACGTGCTTCAATGTAACTTTACCGGAAATCTCCCGTCCTGTATGAGCGTAAATTAGATTTTTTTACAATAAAGATTTTAGATTAAACCTGGCTCCATTGCGGCCCGTTGGATACCTGCGGCTTGCTTTAAAAAGAACACAATCGGTGGCTTATTGATGACTAGTTGGTAGCTACGGTCGGGATTGATTGTGGCTCGAGTCGGTAACGGTATTCCCGGTTTGATGTCTTTCGTGCGTTCGTTGAAATCTTTACAGAATGCCGCAATATTTATACCACGCTAAAATTTATAATTATTGTAACAATCAAAAATTATATGATTGAGAACCTGTCCCAACATTGGGCCTAATGGGGGGCCCGCGGCTGCTAGTCCGGCCGGTATATTCGTACGTAATTTACCATGTTTGACTTTTTCGACGGTTTTTTTGAGGGTTTTCAATCGAGCCGCCGCTTTCGACATGGTTTTTAATATAAATTTGTATGAATTTGTTAATTTTAAAATTTGAGGTTATATGACATAACCACACTTTTATGGATGTGTCTCAATGAGGTACCTAGAGTGCGCATCCCATATACTTGTACAAGACCAATTTGGTCATCATATGGGGAAATTTTGACAGTTATTCCTCACTCTTTCTAACTTATGAGTGTGTCGTTCAATAGGAACCTCTTTTTCTCAAGCTTTGGTCGATCAAAGTTTGAGAAAAGGAAGGCGATATGTTGGTGTCGTTCCTGTTGAAACGACACCAACATATCGACATATGCAAGATGTCTGCCACAATACGTGGACACGTTTTTTGACCAGATGCGCACTCTAGGTACCTCATTGATGTGTCTACGGTGACATAAATTTGAATTTATTGGCAAGTTTGCTAAAAGATGGCGGTGGCGCAATTTTTAAAAATAACAAATTTGAAAAAATACTTTATTACAAATAATGTGTTAAATATTTAAATTAAACGAATCTTGCACAGAACTTCTATCAACTAATCAGTCTAACGATAATACGTCAACTATAAATATTCGAGAAAATATCACAAAAATCATATTCTGTTTATACACAAGTCTTTACTTTTGATTCTGTTTATTTACACCATTTTGTGTCGGTTTCGGTATATACCGAATTGGTCCTAACGTTAGCATAGTAGTTGCACCTAATCCACTAGCACTACCGCTACGACTGTGTATAATCGGAAACGCGAAAGTACCATCCGGCCCCGACGACGGTAACGGAATATAATTATAAATACCCAACGCGGCTAATTTCTGAAATACACCCGGTTGTTTCAAATTGATCAACGGTATACCAATTTCACCCTGATTATTATTAACTTTATGATAATTCTGACGGTGTTTCGTTAAACCGATACAATTCGGATATTGTGCCGGACATAGATCGCATTTGAACGGTAAACTACTCGTTTTCGAATTGTTCTTCTGTTGTTGTTGATTTGACGATTTCGATTGTAGTGGCGGCGGTGGCGGTGGTGGTGGCGGCGGTGATAACGGAGACGATACCACCGGACTATCATCAGTTAGATCAACTGTCGGTAATTGCGAATCAGGCTAAAATTGATTCATTAATTAATAAATAAACGTATAAAATAATCACGAATTTACTTTTGTTGGATTTTTAATTGAGGGGATAATACTGACGGCTCCATTCAAATTCAACGAACTCGGTAATGGTGGATTCTTCGGATCGGTTTTCTCTTTAGGTTTCGGTGTTGCCGTAACGGTAATACCTCGAGTTGCTAAAATATTCGCAACAGCTTTAGCATCGGATCTTTTCGGACTTTGCGATCGTGGCTGTGGATTACGAACCGATAACGTTATAGAATCCGATAAATGCATCACATTACTCTCTTGTGGTTCCGGTGTACCACCCTGAAATAAACTTTTATTAAAAAATACCACACAATTTACAACAATAACTAACTTGAACACTTTGTATTTGCGGTAAACCCCCATCTTTATTATTGGGTTGCATACAAATCACTTGACAATCATCATCATCTTTATCCGGGGTTAAAACATCGAATTTTTTCCGTTTTATTAAAACAGGCAATTGTTCTGAAGCCCTTTTAGTCGGTTGTTGTTGTTGTTGGTTTCGATTGGCTCCATTTTGTTGTACCGGAATTTTCAATTTAACACCCCGTATTGCTGGAGCAGTACCGCGAGGTCGTACGCCAGTCGGGCCTCTAGCTCTTGTCGCCGTACCCGGTTGCCGTGGATTCGGACCCGGTTGTCGAGGTGGTCCTTGCATCCTTTGACCATGCGGTAATAACTGTCTGGGTGCTTGTGGTCTTTGTTGTACTAAAGAGCGGTGGTACTGTTGGGATTGGTTTTGACTAACACTAATAGGAGGCGCTGTTGGTTGACTCATTGGTGGCATTTGTGGTTGAGGTGGTGGTGGTGGTGGCGGCATATGTTGCGGATATCCCGGTGGTGGTGGTGGTGCCGGTGGGTAATACATCGGATTCGGTGGTCTATATTTAGAAATAATTGTTTTAATTTAAAAATTTAATAAAAAATTAACTTACTGGTATTGGTACGGTTGGTGATACATTGGTGGTTGTGCTGGATGGGGATGGTGGTACATTGGCGGTGGTGGTGGTTGATAAGGCGGTGGAGGTGGTGGAGCTTGTGGAAATTGTTGAATATTTATCAAAACATTCTGTTGGTGCATTCCATTACTCGATTGTGGTTGGAGACGGGAAACCTGTTGGGCTAAAGCCTCCATCGGTAGACCAGTTAAATTATTTAAAGCATTCTGATTTGTTGATGATGGAGGATTATATAATTGCTAAAAAATATCGTTTAATTTTAGCGGTTACAAGAAGAAAATCAACTCACTAAAGCATTTCGATTTCGTTCTTCCAACCGATCGAGTGATATAAATTCACTATCACTAGTTGTAAAACCCAAATCTTTAGCCCTTTCGTTATTATTAAACAATGAAATTAAATTATCATTTGAACTTGGTAGTTTTAAAGGATCTTCAATTGAATTATTCCACGAATTTTGTTGTTCTAATAAAATGATTCAATAAAACAATAATATTAAAAAAATATATCAACTTACTAGCTGTATCAGCATTAGTTTCAATTTCTTTTGAATGGTCATCACGAATTTCTGTTATACCGATCGCATCTTTAAGTAATCCAGTTGTTTTAATCCGTATCTTCGGATATCCAGATTCTGATTGTTTCGGTGATTCAATTCGTTGAATATCACCATAATCAGTTGATTCAACATCTTCGATATCATCAACAATTTTTCGATTCGTTCCATCGCTATTTGTTGGCGATAAATTCGTTTCATTATCAATAAAATCCGCCGTTTCAACATCATTATGAATCGTTGTTTCATCTTCATCATTAATTTGTTGTTGGTTTTCTTCTTCTTCATTTTGTTCAATCTGTTCTTCATCACCAACATCAAATTCTTGATGTTCATCCGTTTCATTTGTTGGTGTTTCAACAATTTCACCTTCTTGATTCCCATCTTTTTGTTCTTCATAATAATCAATTGTTGTTTCATCAATCCGAATTTCTTCAATATTCTTCGTTAATTGATTTTGTGTTTCACTAACAGTAATAACTGTAGTTGTATTATCACTATCCTCAGCCGCCAGATTGGATTTTATTAATGGAATATTATCAGTTGGTGATTTTAATATTTCGAAATTTTTACCGGTACGATTTATTGTAATCTTCAATGGTGGTAATTGATAACGTTGTAAAACAACACGGGGTTGTTTTATATGATTAAATAGATGATTATAGAGGGAATATTGATTTGAAAAACTAATACGACATTCGCAACATTCTAAATTGTCGCAATCTTCATTATTTGGATGATTCTCTGTTGAATTTTTTTAAATTTTTATTACACGGATAAATAATTAGAGAAAATAGTCACCTTTATTGGAGGTGGTAGCCTCTAAGCGTTCTGCAAGAGTTACCATTCTTCGTCTGTGAATTAAAAAAAAAAGAGTTATATCAATTATATAAACAATTTAAGTGCCAATAATTGTATAAATTAAGCAACAAATAAGCTTAATGCGCGTCAGATTAGATTAATTCAAAATACTCACAAGCATTGTTGGTAAAACGGAACTAGCGTTGTAGAGGTAGTACATTGGCTGATTAAAAAATTATCAACAGTAGCAAAATGTTTATCATCATTTGATAAACAATTAATTAAACAAAAAAAACTCTCAAAATGTGAACTTTTATGCAATTTTGACTCAATTGAAATTAAACAAATAAACAAATTAAACTAGCGCGCTCAGCGATACCGTAACTAATCGGAAAATTCAACTCGGCAAGTGTTTGGCCGTACAAAGTTGAGTGAAATACCGAAATACCACCACAAAACACAAAGATAGACCGGCACACTAAAAGAGAAAAAGAGAGAGAAGATCGAACGCAGTAGGGCACTCAACTTCGGTGGAATATGCCAAAGGGGGGAGCTGACGCCAACATCGAAGGAAAGGAAAAAATGTATGCCTCCTATAATAGGTTCTAATATAAGTGGGGGTAAGAGAGCGCAAGCGGAGAACCATTCAGCAATCATCTGTAATAACAGTAGTGGGATGAGGTACAATGATATTCAGAGTGTTTCATTAAGGCATGAAGCACTCTATTGTTCTCTTTTACAGCTACTCTGTCTGCTTCCCTAGCTGTGTTTGTTGGTGGTGGGGGTATTGAAACACTGACTCACTGTGACACCATCTATACTACCATTTCAACAGAAATCGTGCTCTCTCTCGCCGGATATTTGACGAGACAAGGATAAATATATTCGAGGTTATCGTGTGTTTCAATCGAGAAAAAGATGGAATATAAGAAGACGCATAAAAAATCAGAGTGAGAGGAAAAAATAGAATGAAGAACTGTTTTCTATACAACTGGATGTGTATAACAATGAACATCAAAAGCTGTAATAAATTATTCCTCCATTTCGAAGGCCCGTTTTAAAATTCTACGTTTTGTAACATGTTGAAACACATTTTGATCTCTGTTTGTAAACAAATTCGAATCAAAAATGTAATTATTAACGATTGAAGAACGAAAAATGTCAACTTATTGATTACTTTCTAATCGAACATTTGGGTACGCAATCATGTTTATTCAATAATACTCACAGCTCGTGTACTTCATTGGATCAATAAAGAGCCTTTTCACATTCACACTAATAACATTGGATGTTTCTTTGCTATTATCAAATTAGATGAGTCATCCACGAAATTGGCGACACTTATTTTTATTAGAATTTGGATAGTTTTCAAAAAAAATTCAAGCGTTTAATTTTGAATTTAAATCCATAGTTACACTGATATCGATTCTTTATTATGCACAATATAGCGAAATATGCATAATTACGCAATAGAAGCGCTAACTTTTATCAAAATAGAATAAGCATGCGTACGAGGAATGGCAAAAAACGAGCTAAATTGTGACATAAATAGTAGTGTAGAAATGGATATTTCCCAACTGCTTTTGAGTGGGGAAAATTTGGGATCATTTATTTTTTCAAAGTTGGTAGTCAAATATTTGTTACTTAAATTCAAATGACAGCTGTCAAAGAAATTAATAATTTCTTATTTAAATTATTTGGGATTTTATTATTAGCTAAATAAGGAGTCAAGAGTTATAAATATGAGCAAGTGACAGGGGAAGAATAATTGAAATTTTAATTGGTACCAATTGTGATAAAACTCCCTAAATTTTTCTATTTTTATCAAAAAGGGTGCAAAGGGGTGAAAATTAAGAGAAAAAAAGTAAACTCGTTTCAGCAGATTATTACCGCACTCGAGCACCAAAAAACTCGTTTTAGGGTACTTTTGAAACTTGTTTTTCAAAACTGCATGTTTCACTCAAATGGTGAAAATGCTTATTATTTGATGAGTTATTTGAAAAATATTTTAAAGTTCATTTTACCAAAATTTTAATACTATAGCTTGTTGGAAAATCAGCCAAAACGTTCTTTTTAGAAAATGACTCAATGACTCTTTTTAGAAAATGACTCAGGATACACGCGTGTTTCACGTTTATCCTTGAGTCATTGAGTCATCATGGGTAGAAGTGTTCTTCTACCCGTGCCAGAATAAAATAGAGAAAAATTCAAAAAACAAGGAGTCATTCTGAGTCATATTTGAGAACTGCGACATTGTCGGAAATTATCGGGTTTTTGATCAGCTACTCAATGAGCTACATAGTTCAAATTTTACACAAATTCCATAAAAGCTAAGACGATTTCAGTGAAATAGACAGTATAAGTCCTTTTTCTAATCAAAAACTGCACATTTGAAAGTCTAAATTTGCACAATTTCAAAGAAAAAATTCCTCTTAGATGAAAAATAAATTCCCTAAATCATCAAAATTTCGCATTAATAACGCTTTAAAAAGTAGCTAAATTTTTATTAAATTGTAAATAATTGTCAACAAATTTATCAAAAACTACCAATTTGATAACAATTATCATAAATTTGAATTTATCAATGGTAATACCATTTTAGATCAGCGAATGGGAACCGATATTGATAACCTTTTCGAAAATAACAATAAAAAAAGGACAGAAAATGCTGACACATTTGTGATAATTGTGCAAAACATGCGGGAAAGGCGTTATAGAAAAATCCAGAGGAGGCCACCATTGGTTCCAGGCGAGTATTGATCAAAATTTCAGTCCAATCCCAACATGGACATTACAAGTATGTGTATTAGTGAACAGTATGGATATTATCAAATCAAAATCTCGATAATCTCCAATAAAAGAAGCATTAATTTTGAAATTATGAAAACATAATTATCTTCCTTAGTTTCTACAGTTCTCTCAAAAAAAACAGGAAAAAACGAAGAATTTGCTGTTTCATCTCATTTCCTCTACAAAGTATGCCCTCATATAACCTTCTAAGCTGTTTGTTCTAGTCTTTTTGCCCCCCTCTATTCCCCGCAACTATCAACATACCTCCCATGAGACAAGACAAAAATAAACAGCAGCTGTGTTTGGGTTTAGCAGCGAGTGAAACATGACATACGTCCTACCCTTAGACATTCCACTATAGGAAAATGAACCGTTCCAAACGAATTTGTTCTATGGTAGTCGTTGTATATGTGTGAGTGTCTTCTGTTTATTTGTATATGTCTGTATTATAATTCGGTCATATTTCCCCCCGTTCTCCTCTACCTCTTCTAGCTCACTCTACTGTTTCAATCCGGTCATACCAAGGTCATATTTAATTATATACAACAAGACATTCCATCCTTTTCCAATACGATTATCTATTATTTTGCATCTCGTTTTATTTTGCTTTATATAAATTTGATGGTAATTTGATATTTCCCCCACCTTCTCTTTACGATTGGAATATTAATGCTTCTTATAAAAAAAGTAGGTCGTGAAACACGTTGCTATAGTAACAATAAATCCACGTCATCATTTTTTTTTAAATTTTGATAATAAATTCGAATTATCGAAAACTTTCGGTTTTCTGAACTAAATAGTAAATATCGCTATTGATTTTCTCATGAGGGCGATAAACTAGTGGGAAAAAGAAGCACGGAAAATAACGGTAATTTGATACAAAGATGTATTTTGGGAAGTAGAAAATAGTTACTTCCGCTCAATTTACAAGTAACGGAAATGGCTTATAAAGTTAATTAAATAATTAAACATACCCTATATTTCATTAAAGTGCATCGATATTCTGTTTTGAGTATGCAATTCTGCAGTTTTCTGTCGTTATTTCTGCAATGAAATTTAACGTCAGTTTCATTGAAATTATAAGTCAGTTTGATATACATTGAAGCCAACTTGATTGTGAATTTTAGTAGAATTTTAAAACGGAAGTCGGTGCTTAGATCGATAATACATTATTATTAATTCATATTCTGTTACATTGATTTTTGCGTCCGATATTAATTAATCGTTTGTTGAACTCAAACAATTCTAACCTTGATACATTTTTAAATTCTCAACAAGCTAAGCCCTACGTTGCTCACTCATTGCCTCGGATGCGAAATTCGGCTCACAAAGGAATTTTTTACAAAAAATTACAAAACAATAGAAATTTAGGCTATTAGTTTTGTTTTTAATTACTATTTAGCCCAAATTCTATCGAGATAAGTGGTGGATCAAAATAATTGCGTCATAATGACTCAATTTTAACCTTGCTCAAAGTCATTCTGATATCGCAATAATCTAAAAATATCCTCGTGTGACCATGGTTTAAATAAGTCCGGCCCTGTGGGCGTTCAATTTGGCCAACAAAAAAGTGGCAGGTGTAATTTTTAGTTACCACCAAACTTAGGGCCGTAAATTCGGCCACTATTGAACCGTTTCGAACGACCATAAATTTGATTTTATTGCTTTATTAGACATAATTTTTGCCTCTACAAGTTTTCTATCGATCCGATAGTGTTTGGTGGTTAATAAGATTTCCCAGAGAGATTTGCCGCATCGATCGTACCGTGAAGAATTTCCCGAGAAAGCTGATAAGATAAGAGATTCTTGTTCCGGTCACAGACTTGATTTCTCTTATTCCACATCCTGCCGATACTAGAAAGGAGATTAGTTGGCGACTCGTTTATTTTAGCTGAATTAGTAGAGTTTCGGTTGGATAGACGAGTGGTGGAGGATGAGAGCAACGGAAACTGCAATGATAACGCCTTATCAGTGCGTGTGCAGATTATGGACAACCAAATCAACTGCAGATGGCACAATTCGATTTGTTAAAAGCAAATTTATCTTTTTCTAAATGATAATCCATCGATTCGATAAAGATTGAGAGGTGTTTTCTTCTCTATCGGCTCAACTTTCAACTCCCCGAGTTCTTCGGGACATAAATATTGATATTGTGACCTTTATCGGTGTTGGAAATAAATTTTGAGGATATTTTCTTTTAATAAAATCGAAATTTTTATTTTTCTAGTTTTTATAAAGAAAATCGACAATTTTTTGGTAAAATTTGTAAATTCGTCAAGTATTTGACGGAATATTATCATTAGAGCCTTGGTATTGTTCCAACGCTTGAATTTCTAATTCTTCCGAATCTGTGGCTGTTAATTGGTGATAATGTGGGATTTTTCCAGGTGTATCTAAAAAGAATTAATTCCTATTAATTTCCAGTTATACCCTTAAATTATCTACTAATTAATAAATCATAATCCACTTTATTGGTATTTAGAAGGATTAACTTTTATTGATCTAAAAGTTTTCTTTGATGTTGACACAAAGGCTTTTATAATTACAGATCACCTGTTTTCTATAATTTCTTCAACGTAAAGTTGTCCATACACTACACGATTCGTGTTAGAATCAAATATACAAGTGTAGGGTCTGCTTAATTTGTTTGAGAGGAAAATTACCTTTATCGCTCGAGAAATCTCTGTAATTTTGTTCGAATAATTGGTTCGTCCAGTTGGAAAGATACGTTGATGGCCAATATAATGGTCTTCGATAAAAATAGAGCGATTGTTGTAATAATAATAGCGATGTTGATGAATTCGGGGAATTTTCGCAATCTGTATTGTTTTGATAAGGATTTGTACGTTTCAGAATTGTGTTACTTTGTTTACAGATCGATTGGATTAACTTCTAAAATGATAAATTTAAAATTTTTGGGATTACGAAAACCGATAACACCTCTAAATCTTTATAAGTCGGTTCGTAATTGGTTTTATTCTTTAAAGACGTCGAACATACTTGAATTGGTAAATTGTTGGTTTGTTGCGTTTCGTTCGGTTGGAAGTCGTCTTTCTTCCAAATTTCTTTGATCTTATCTGGAATTTAACCACAATCTAATTAGAGTAATCGAGAAAGCAGGTCTTTTTTGATTTAAAACTTTGGCTGATCCGCTCTTTCAGGATTCGCTCCTCCAAGCCCTTCACCTCCAAAAACGGCGATTCAAACTGCACATTCGATTTACTAAAATTCGGAATATCATTGACTGAAATTGTTGGATTTTTTAAAATTCTACAACGATAATAACAACAACAAAATTACAAGCAAACCAGTGAAATAAATACTCAACTTCTGGCAATTCCCAAGGTTCGGTGGGTGTTAAAGTGTTGTAGAAGAATATAGGACTTGAATTACTCGGCGTGTAGGACATTTCACGGGATTCATTGTATTCATAATTCGAATATTGGGCTAATCGGCTGTTCGGTATACAATCTTTTACAGTTCGCGGACGTTTACTCTTCAAAAGATTCTGATCTAAATTCTTCTTCATTAAATATAATTGCTGTCAATATGACAGTGAATTAATTAGTCCGATTTCATAGGCAAAATTTAATCAGACTCACTAAATTCGTTTTTTGATAAAGATCCGAGGAATCGGACCATGCAGAATCGGCATTGTACGACAGATTATTACAAGATTCTTTCAGGCGTTCTCTTTGGCTCATTGTTAAAATAAAATAAAAACAAAATTATATTAAAGCTTCTTTTATCGGTAGAATTGTAGTTAATTAAATCTAAAATTGAATCGATTGGGATAATTTCAAATTTTCCGCCGATGATGGTTTTCGGGTATTTCACAGATGTCGCCTAGTTACTAGTACAACGCCACCTTTATTCAAATCATCCAACGAGAAGACTGCGTTCATAAATTCATCTACAATTTTTTGGGGGATAATTCCGAAAATTTCCCACAATTTAATTGATAATCAAGCTAATTAAAATAAAAATACCAATATATGGACGAATTTACAAAAAAAAAACCGCGAATAATTGTGTTGAAAATTCTTAAAATTTCTGAACGTAGTCGTTAGTTAACTGTCATGTGTCAGCTGACAGCTGTCAAAATCAGTTGTTATTGCGAATTGAGGTAATATTGAAAATTATTTTCTACTCCATAATTTTATTAAAATCGCTTATAGGAGACATGCCCGTCTTTAAAAATGTACAATGTTTTCGACACTGAAAGACAAATTGTTAACGGTCAAGAAAAATGTGGGCATTTTCACCAACAACAGTGATAAGAACAATGTGCAATGTAACGAGATTAATTTGAATGCAGGCAGTCAAATATTAACCCATTTCCAAAATCAATGGTCAATAATTCACGAAACAAGCGAACAGAATGCCGAACAGTTGAATGAAATCTCGCAAATAATCACGGAAATCTGCCAAAGAATCAAACACGACAAAGAGAATTTTACGATAATTATAAATCTGTTAACTAATTCGAATTTGTGCAATCAAATAACGAATTGTACACAAAAACTGAATCAATTGTACATAGATTTCGGGAGTGTTGAAGATGAGTTGGTACAACTGGAAGATTTGATTGAAACCGTTGAATTTGAGAATATGAAACGACAACATAGATTCCATTTGAATCAATATAAACTTAGAAAAAATGGTATAATCGTTGTTAAATGATTATAGTGGGATAATTTTGATTATATTGCAGAATCGTTGGAGGATTTCGAGACATCTTTGAAGGGTAAATACGAGAAAACTGCGATAGATGTTGAATTGCGCAAGAAACAGGAATTGGAGGAGCGTCAACAAGTTTTCCAGGAAGCTTTCAAAAACGATCTGGAGATGTTTAAAAATTTCGGAACTATCCCCAGTGAGTTAACATTTTATAATTGAGCGGTTAAAATTACGTAATTTTCGAGAAAAAGTATTCTACGGGTTATTTTCACTTGTTAAAAATAGTTATTTTGTAACCAAAATTGTACAGTAGGTTGAAAATTGCAATTTGATAAGAATTTCCTAGTTGAGGAAACGTGTTTATGTCCTTTGAAGAAGTTAAGGAAAATTCGAATTTTAAGCTCTCAAAATGGCGTAGAGATGGCGCGACTATATTAAGATTGGTAGCGCCATCTCTTCGCTGTTTTATGAACTTAAAACTCGAATTTTCCTCAGCTTCTTCAAAGTGCAAAAGCAAATTCATCTAAACTAAAACTGTTAGGAAATTGTAATAAAATCACGATAAAATTCTCTATTTATTTTGTGATTTTCCTGGTAAAATAATGATTTTTAATGGGCGAAAATAATCACTAAATTCAAAGGGTTTTTTTGCGAAAACTCGAATTTTCAAAAATAAGTTTTCTACAATCCCACAAGTTGTAGCCCTTTAGACGTGTTTCTCTAAGTTTAAAATTCTAGTAAACGGAATTTCATGTTTTAATTAATTGCCTAGAAAACTAGTGAGTCTCGGAAAATTTCTTGGAGTTTTGGAAAGGGCTTTCAATTTGCTTGTTTTACTTAAATTTTCCTAGCTCTTATAGCAACACCTATTTAATAACTGATTTGGCAAATATTTTGAGGATTTATAGGGAACCCTGGAGATCATTTAAGCAAAATTTGAACTGTGTAGCTCGTCGGGAAATTGGTCAAAAATGATCGTTTTTGGCGAAATTGAGTTACACACAAAATAATTCAGAATCAATGATACTAACATTGATTTGATTCGTTTTCTCCATTTTTATTCTGGAACGAGTTCGAGTATTTCTCGTTTCTTTTAAAATTTGGAATAGAGAAAAATGAAAATAGGGAGCGAATATCGAGTCATTTGACGACTTTACTTCGGTTTCGAAAACGACCGCTTTTTGACCAACTTGTCGATAAGCTACACGGTTCAAATTTTGCTCAAATGATCTCAAGGACTCTCCTGGTAAACCTATATTTTTTCAAATTGCTCATCAAATAGGTGTTTTTATTAGACCTCGTCCAGACACTGACACATTTTGGTGGCGACAGCAAATTTCTGACAAAAGCTAGGACGTACGTCATCGCTTAAGAGAAATACGCTGTATATTAATAAAAGAATTACGGCAAAATAAACATTGCCCATGTTATAAGGGAGAATTTAAAGAAATATCCAAAAAACTAGGTCCAAGATTTTGTAACACAGAATCTTATTGAAATTTTCCACAACGAAAAGTATCAGAAGCTTGAAGAAATGCTTTTTCAAACCTTTAAAAACGAGCGAGCCCTTAAATATTAATGTTGCTAATTATAGAATTGGATCTTCCAAAACAACCAAGTGCCTTATTAGAAGAAATCCAAGTCGATTACGATGAAAAGGAATTGGACCAATTTTTCGATGAAAATCTGCCAACAAATCAACAACAACAACAATAATAGTTTTGAAAAGTTTGTTTTTATTTGTTATAAAATGAAATGAATCACATTCGTTTCCTGTTTTATGGTTTTCATTACCTCCATTTATAATTTAATTTTATTTACAACTAATGCCTGGTATGAGATCTGATGATTACTTAAAAATATAAAAATATATACTGCCTACATTTTTTTTTTTGTAGAAATCACAAAAGCTTCAACAAAACAAAATTCGATTAACAATCTCTTCAAGCAGTATCATCAATTAAACTATTACTGTTTTATGTATGGATGATTAGAAAACACCACAGCAGAAATGCTAAATTATGTTTAGATCATTACACCGAGAACCATCCACAAATAGTGCCACTGCACAACCACGATTAGATCACAGTTGTGGCGCCCCAATTTTTGTCCGATTATAGTAACAGTAATACACGATATTTGATTTTTAAACATCTATCAACAAAAGTCATATAGTAATGAACTAAACTATAATGAACTTAAATCCTAGGTTTTTTCAATTTTTTTCTTTGGTTAACAACCATTTTTTCTCTTAAATTCGCTATCATTGATTGACAAAAATTACTAAATTGAACACAATACCTAAGCGGCTTCAGTAATTTTCAAATTTTCCAATACGCAAAATAAATACTATTATTGTTTAGTTAACTAATAACTGAGCCATAGGAAATGTTCATTATTATTATTATTATTACTATTATTAATTAGAAATTAATTAAAACCTCATTGAATATTGAAATTATCTTGTTAAAAGCTGTACATATTGAAAATTGAAATTATAAGGGTTGCCAGTACCTGTTCGCTAAAATAAGGTAAGTGGCGGATAGCCGCTGTCACGCGTGCTCCGATTCGTTTTTATACGGTTTACCATCACCATAAATACTCAAAGAAGCTATCAAATTATTTGGCATTACCTAAAATAACCAAATTTAATAAATTTAATTAAAATATAGATTAAATCAACCTCAAAGATAATATCTTGATAACCGTAACATAACGTACTCCCAAATGGGTTCGTTGTATTAGTCGAACTGGCTCTGTTTAAAACAACAGGCCTTTCGCTGGGTGTTAATTGTTTACAAATATTATCCCAATGGCAGTATGCATCGATATTTGTTCCATTTAATTGCAATTTAAATTCGCATCTCATATAAATATTGAAATTGTAATGTCCCGGATAATTCGTGTGCAATATCAATTTCTTCACTAGATGTGTACGGGCATCGAACAGTACGTCCTACAAATAATAAAATTGAATTTAATCAGATATACCTGTGATAAACTGTGATTGTGGACGTAGGTCTGTTCTTGCTTCACTCATTTATTGGTAATACAGATTCGAGTACCGATGAATTGTTTTTAAAGGAAATTTTATCGAATTTCCTTTTGATATTTCAACTAAATATAATAAATTTTCGAAATTTATCGAAAAATTGTAGAAAATTTCGATTATTACTCAATTTTTTGAGGAAATTCTAGGTTAGTTATTGATAGTAATCTGCATTACCGACAGGCGGTTGACACAAAATCACAGCTTACTACGATAATTATTGATAGGTAAAAATTACCAAACCAAGGGTGAAATAATTGAAGAAATAATCACTGCGTTTATCGGAATCACGCCGTAAAGCATTCGGTGTATGTATACGCATCTTATCTTCACTTTTATAGAAAATTTCATTGGGCGCCCCCAAAGCCGTGGCAACATCTTCGGCGGAATGTCCTAATAAAATTTCACGTTCGAATGAGATTTTTGTTGAATCAATTCGGCGACCACTAGTACCTGAAATTAAAATAAACTATTAAACGATAATAATAACAATTAAAACATTAAATTAGTAATAAAGCGTTATTTGTCCAAATATAAACACAATTCAAAATCAACTCACAAAATAACATACTTTTTAAATCAGGACGTTTAATTAGCTTGTTCTTATTACCAATAAGAGTATGTTTGACTAGAAACGATCACCAATTTCAAGTAAATTTTCATTAGAAATCAATAAAAATTACCTACCTGCCAATAAATTCAATTTAATGCCTTTCGTGTAACATTCACCGCGTAAAATTTCGGCTTTTTGCAGGTAAATCTGGCCGTAATAGCACGATAATGGTAATTCTGGGGCGGTTGCTTGTTCGATTGATGGACCAGAATAGATAGCCATTCGGGTGACTAATGGCGAATTCCCTGGTGGAAATTGGAGAGAACCTATCGATAAATAAATACATTAATAAATTTATTAACAAATTCAATTCGGTATACCTAAATTGTGATTGTTGCCCGATTGGAATTTTGATTCGACTGGAAAATAGAAAGTTAAACCACGAAAATTCAATACGAATAATTCTTTTTCAGGATCGTAGATGCCCGGACGTGTTGCACCAAATGAATGTTCGATTTGTTCAATCGATGGTAATACTTCAGGTGAATTAAATGGAAGTTTACTTGAAAATTTATAGAAAATTTGCAATAATACTCAATTAACAACAATAAAACTTACAAATAATTTAATTTAACCAATTTCATGTTGTAGATTTCTATGATTTTTAAACGTTGGGAAATTGGATCGAAGAATAATCTAATACCGTCCTGAGGTAAATTAAGAACTAAATCTATCTCTAAAGGATTCTTTAATAAAATTAGAAAAATTAATTAAACATCAATTTATAATTATAAAAATACTTACCGTATCATTGTAAAGAACTTGAACATTTTTAATTAAACCTACTTGTGATTGGATAATTGCAATGGCTTGAGAGAAATGCATACCTGTAGAACAAAAAAATCGAATTTACCGCTTTTTTCGTTAGTGACAATTGGGCGGAGTTACCACCACAATCAACCAAACAAATATTCGATATTGTATCCGACAATAATTACAGTATAATTATCTGGATAATTGTAACAATTGAAAAAATTCGTTTGTTTACATTCACTATTTCTAAACAGTCTTGATAATGCCAAAATTTTGGAGTTTATTTGATCTGCGCTAAATACCAGCCAAAACGGTTTTTTTTCGTTAGTTTGCTAATTTCTTAAAATAATGCAAATGACTATCAGTTATGGTAATAAATTTTGTAATTAAATAATGGAAAAAATTATTTAATGGAATTCATTTCAAATAATTTATTGGTTTATTTATTATTTATAATAAAATGGTTTTATTTATTGGGAATTTACGAAATGTCAATATCGTAAATGCGATTTATTTACGCAACAAATTCAAAATTAATCAAAAAAATTTATACCCACCTATAATAAATTCCCATTGTTCACATCCTAACGACAATTCAGGAACAACTTCTAATGTTAACATGTTGTTAATGTAATATTTAAAAATTCACACTATTACACAATAATCTAGGCGTTTATGATTGAATTTTGTTGTTTTGTTCAAAAACAGACGAAGAACGATCCTTTGTCTACAATATCAAAGACGCCATTTTGATTCAAAAACTCACTGACGTTTATCTGTTGTGTTATTGGAAAACAGCTGATTGTCGTTACCAACTTTGACACAATTAAAATCACTAAACACATTTAACATAAAGACGAAAATCGTATCAAACGCACAATAATCGTTATCACTAGGAAAATTACAAAAATCGCATACAATAATAGTGAATTTTACAATAATATTTTTTTATAAATTAATGATTTGTATCGGGTGGCGGTGGTGGTGGTGGTGCCATACAATTTCCAGTAGGATAACGTTTACGGAAATTCTCGATTAAAACTTGATCCACTAATTTTATACCATCCACTTGATTGCCTAATGTTATCCAATTCGGTTGTATATTGTGCGGCCGTCCGAATAATTCAATCTTCCTTGTACCGGGCGATAGACGTTCAATCATACCGTAAATTTCATCGGGTTTATGACTAGTTGCCCGTACTTCAGCCACAATAACATCCGAATCTAAGCCGCGATTCAAATTCTTCGGATTACCCTTCATACCGACTAAACAATGTTCTTTACCATGATTCAACCAATGTCCGGTACGGCCAGTACGTATGATTCGTTGTAATTGATTTGTTTTCACCCAGATGATTTCATCGACACGTTCATAGCCCCATAATTTTAAACATTCCCGTCCTAATTCCATCGCCCGACCGGTGACCCATAGAAATATCAAACCCTCATCTTGTAATTGTGGTATGCCTAATTGACGCATCTCATCATCGGACATTGTACCGTATGGCAATTCCATATGGATATCCCACGGCGGATCGGCCATAATAACCGCGAATTTTCCTAAATTTCGATTATTCGAATTATTTCAATAATTAGCGAATTTCTTGTATTAAACAAACAAACTTACTAAATATCTACCTAATACAGTCATATCAAGATAGCGTAAATCGCATTGTACCCATTGTGGTGGGTATAGAGTGGTACTTTCGTTACGAACAACGGAAACCGCCATGGATGTCGGATTGGTACCTTCTGGTTGTCCGCAACGATCTACTTCGTAATGGACGTATTTACACGTGTCCATATGGAAACACGTGTTTAAAAACGAACAATCGCCTAACGCCTCATCGGTGTGTTTTTGGATGATTTTTTTAAAATGTAATTTTTTACAATCAACAATCCCGTTACGTTCACAGTCAACTCGAGTGCCATACGGGCAGAATTCCATCAATTGTTTGCCACCTTGCGACCGGAAACGTTCGGCTAATGATCGTTCTTTTGCTGTCGGTTTACTCAACAATTCCAGAATTTCCTCGCCCAATTTCTTGCTTTCTTTCTCCTTTGTTGACGGCATTGATAATAACGACTGGAAATAATCAAAATTATTGTCAATTGAATTGAAATCGATAGAATCGCTACCATAATATCGGCTTTCGGTTCTTTTTTATCTTTCTTCCGTTTCTCCTCATCTTCGTTTCGTTCTAAAGAAGCGTCACGTTTACGTTTTAAATTCTCGTTCTCAACTTCATTATTATCGCTAACAAATTCGATGATCATCGCATTTACTTTGGTTACGTCGATGAAATTAACTTCAACCACATTAGCCCCATCTTTTACTAAATCTCTAATTGTTATCAATTTTTGCGTTGCGAATTTCTGTAATAGACTACAAATTTCTTTATGTGAAACCGGTCGATGCAAGACTGTTTTTAACAAATCCAACAATTCGTTGGAACAAATCGGCATTTGTAGCGTGACTTTATTGAGAGTTTTCAACAATTCTTTCTCAACTTCCGGATCAATTTTCACCAGATCATTGTCCACATCGTCCGACTTTAGTTTGGGTTCTTCAATCGCTGTACTTATCGGTAATTGATGTGTTGTATCGGCGAGATTCTGCGGTGATAACGACGACGAATTCAAACTGGAACCGAGGATGTCCTGGCGCTCCTTCTTACGTTTCTCCAAACGCTCACGGAGACTGTTGCGTTTGCTCTTAATCGCCTGGATCTCCTCCCAAGCGTCCGACATAGCCGGTTATCCCGTTGGAAATTTCGATTTTTGCGGATTTATAAACACAACGCCAACACACACGAAAACTGAGGTTAGACCGGAATATGGCGGCTAACAGTTGGCGGCACTGTCATAACCTAATTGTAGCTATTTTGAAATAATTACAATTATCTCTATTTGAACAAGTTTAAATATTGGAATAATTGGTTTCACGAATAATTTAACTAACTTTGGGTTATTGTCGGTAAATATTGGTAATTCGTGGGAAATTTTATTAATTTCGCTTGATTTAAACAACAGGTGGCGCTATTGGTTTTAAGCGCGGTAGATTCAAATCAATAGTGGGCGTTGTTATTATGCAAATTGGGTCACAGTAAAATTAGCCGGTAATTTAAACTTGTTTTATTTCTTATTATAAATTTACATTAATAAGTACAAGGATAACAATATCAAGAATAATACTCGTGTGCTATAATGAACTTTGTGCAAAAATATTTCATATTTCAGCTAAGTGTTCAAGGCGGATTCTCTCCTAATTATCAACTATTTCCATCATCAGTAGAAATTTTTGTATGAATCGATAGAAGGCAATGTATTGCTTTGAACGGCAGGATTTTTGTACAATTTTCATATTCTAATTCAATTAATCTACCATTGGTGGATTAATTTTACAATTTTTTTTTGTTATAGAACTAAGAATACATGTCCTGTTCGATAAGCACCAGTTTCTCTTAAAGGAATCACGTTTATTAACAAATCTCGTTTTCTTCGTGTCCCTCTATCAAATAAATGCGACAAAGTTGCCAAATTTTAACTAAAAATAGAATATCCTATATATAATTAAGGAAGTCGTTTCACGTTCAAAAAGAAGATTACACTTTATATATACATACAAAAAAATACAACATCAAAAGAGAAAACAAATAAATACATCTCTAATTCACCACATATCGTCACTATGTTTACAAATAAGTTAAAATTGGCACCATGGCGGTCTTTGTGCGTTATCAATTACAAAGGAATAAAAATAAGAAAAACAAAACTTTGGCACTAAATAAAAATTACAATAGAGAATCAAGAAGACAACGTATTTCAACAATTCATATGGATGTCCTGGGCACCGTTCATTGCTTTATAAGTCATTTCGTAGCCACCTTTACTTTTCATTTGATTCTGTAAGGCGATTAATTGATCACCGGGCATCTCAACATCTCTACCAATATGTGCTGTGTGCTGGAAATTCGTAGGGGCGCCTATCATTGTTCTACAACAAATACGTTTGAATTGACACAATTTAGGTTATTTTAGTGGTGTACCTGTCGATCCGATGACGTCTCTTTTGGGGTTGTGCAACACAACAACTGAACCAGGATACCCATAATTCACCAACTGCAGCCATCTAATAATGCAATAAAATTAATAAAACTATTTGATTATAATCGATTGATAACAATTTGCATTTCTGCAACACCACAACAATAATTTATTGACAATAACAGTGATAAACATTCACAAATTGTTCAATTAAGAAAAATGTTGACAAGATAAGGATCAGATTGATAGTCTGTGGATGTAAACAGGAAATCAATCGTTTAAATCTAACAAATTGGGGGTTAATTTCCCGTTTGTTAATAGTTGAATTTGTTACCTTTTCGTCCGAAAATGGGGTTGAAGATTCCGGTGATATCCTGTTGGAAAAATACAAAGGAAATTTTCAAAGATAAAAGAAAAGAAATCAACTCATGACAGAATTCACAATCTTGGACTGTTCAAGGTCGGCGACGTCAAGCTGCACTGTCGCCAATCTAACAACAAATTAATCCCCCATGAGCAGGCGCGAAATTCAAAATTCACCACACAAATTAATGAGCCAATTAAATTAAATTAAGATTCCTTTTTCATGTAAAATTGGTTGAAATTACCGAAAAAATTCAATATTAACCTCAAATGTGAGTTGTAATTTTACTAAGCCTTCTATGTATTTCTTTAGGCGTATTATCAAATCATAGGCAACTATATATTTTCAAATAATGTTTGAAAATTGGAAAAACAGGCAAATTTCTTGGCTCACCCTGTATAATTTGCGTTATTTTAATTATTGGGAAAAATGAACGATCTTACCGACACGGTCTACCTTTATTATTTAAATAAGAAACAAAATGTATCACAAAATGAAACAATAAACTTTTATTATATTGTTTACTAATCATTGATTAAATTCTAATCGAAAGAATCTAATCAATTATTTACAAAATACGAAGATTTTGGAAACAAAAAACAATTACTTCTTCCAATCATCCTTTTCGTAGTCCCATTTAGATGAAATACCTTGAACAGGATTCATTTGTAAATCAAGAATACGTCTCAATTGAGCCTTTCTATTCTCTTCTTTAAAACTATCTGGTACTGGTGCATATACTGTAAATAAATTGAATTATTCCAATAGTTCAATTATTAATATAGTAAATTTTTGTCACAACGGCAAGGTATTCTAAAACAAATAATTGAATGTAACACAGTTTTTTGGAATTACATGCCGTCGTGACAAAGTTTATTGTGCGTGCCACGCTATTCTTCTTCGCAGTAGCCTATGACTTTGTGAACGTATGTCAGTTTCTTGTTTCAACTAAATAATCTGCATTACCGACAATCTGTTGAAATAAGAGGATGTCGGTAATGTAGATTATTTAGTTGAAATAAGAAACTGACATACGTTTGCAAAGTCATAGGCTACTGCGACGAGGAATAGCGTGGCACACATGATTTATTTAAGATATTACCGAATACTTTAGCTCCATAGTATAGCCAAATGCCTAACGAAACAAAAATTAAAGTGGCACCTACGACCGATTTCCATTCACCAGTCGGTGCCTTAAATTCGGCAAACGTTTGACGGAATGAAGCCCGATACAAGGCCTTCTTTTCTTCCAACGACAACTTCTTCCAATCACCCTTTTCTTTCTCACGTAACGCCTATAATTAACAACTAATTAGAATTCTCCCACAATTTTTGGATGAATTACCAAAATATCGGGTGTGGGTTCTTTCCATCGAATAGCCGGCATTGGGAAATCAGCACGGTCGGCATAAGAGGGTTGGCCATTGAAACCGAACCCAACAACTTCCCGTTTACCGATTACTTGATGGTAGTAATCGGTGCTGGCAACAACTGGAGTTGTGCTAAAATTCATTTTTGGTGCCTTGACGGCATTTCGGACACTCGCTGCTAATAAACGGCCTGCCATTATCTGGAAATTCAACCAAAAGAAAATTTTGACGTTTTCGATTATCTAACACTTCTACAATTGAGACATGATTATCTCAGTTATGTAATATCTCTAAAATTTCAAAACAATGAGAATAAAACGATGTAAAGTAATTAATTTCGCTATATAAACGACTCTTTTTTGAAAATTGAGGAAAATTATGAAGAAAAACTTACCTCGCTGAAAGTCTCGAAAATGGCCACCCAAAACTACTGTCCTTGACAGTCGTGAAGTTCGCTCTTATTAGCTAATCGAAGGACATAATCTCTTACATAAAATCAAAATTGCGCTATTATTACAAAAAAATTACAAATATCAAATAATAATAGAAACAAAGAGAAGAAACTACAAATATTTATAAAAAAAAAAATAAATTTTATCGCTAGAAGTTATTAAATTATTAATTTTCAAACTTAAATTTATTAGGTTGGTGCAAGTGTAGACAACTGCTAATAAACGGCGGATTTTTTGAATTTACCGACTGATAATAGTAAAAAATTCAAACATATTTTGATAATTTTACAATTTTCGGTAAGTTTCAACAATTTCTCACAGTAATTATTGGAATATTCGCTACAAATATTCAATAATCTATAATTCCAACAAATCGAAATTCGTGCAAAGTGAGGTTAAATCCGTTGCACAAGACACCTCGAGTCGCCAGTTAATTATTAAATTAATTATTTTTAAACAGAATAATGGCTTGTAATATATTAAAATCGTCAACGGATGTTCTTAGAATATTGAGGAATAGAGTTCAAAATGTATTAACAGTGTCTTCGATAAACGGTGAGAATTTCCTTAAGATAACCTAGAAATTTGTCCGAAAACGTTTTATTTTCAGTACGACGCGATTTATACGCTAAAGCCAGTATAGGTGTGGACACATTCGCATTACAAAAAGATTATATTCGAAAACAGATGGGAAATATTGTGGAGAAATTCCGTGAGAAGATGATATCGTTTTGCAACGAGGATTCCACGAGTATGATTTTCACTGAGGATTTAAAGAATATGATACATCTAGCCGAGAATGATAATGATATTGATTTAGTGATCAAAATGGCGAAAAAGTTTGTATTAAAACGGTTATATTGTAAATTCTATAATTTGATTTTTAGATTCAATTCACAGAATAAACAGATGAGATTTGGTACTTATGTTTTTGGGCCGGTGATCATGCGTTTATTGCATATTTATAACAAACCAGATCTAGCTTTTGAGTGCTTTAAATCGCCGGATTTTGCAGGAATGTTCGATCAATTGATTAGTTATCAGATTCTAATGGATTTGCAGTATGAAAATGGTAAATACGACGAAATGTTGGAGGCTTTCAAGGTGATTAAAGAACGACAAATCGAAGGGGCGCGATATCCGAAAAATATCATCGTTCTAACAATGGCTGCTTGCTATAAATTGGTAAATATTCACAATTATCTGGGATTAAAATTAATTCAATTGGTTAGAATTCAGATGAAAGTCTACAATTCGCGTTGAAATTGTGGAAGGAATTGGGCGATGTTGGCCATATGCCGATGAGACGCGCCACAACTTTCTGCGCCGGTTTAGCCATAAATCAAGGCGCACCGGAAGCAGCCCTCGAAATTATATCGACAACCAAGAATCAAAACTACACGACAGTTCGAAATATTAAAGTAAAATCCAACAATATTTCTAAATTTTGGTTGTAATTTCGGTTGATTTTAGGCGCTCGCTTTGGCGGAAGTCGGCCGTATTGAGGATGTAATTCCGATTTTAAAATCGGTAATACTCGACGATCGTCCCGCTAATATTCCGCACACTTTCAATCGTGACGTTTTGGATCGAATCAAAGCGGTTGTTGCGAAATCGGATAATCTCGATATACGGACTGAATTCGAACATTTAGAGAAATTATTCGAGAAACAGGGGCATATAGTCGATACAAGTCTAGATCAACAATTGTGTGCGGAAATCCAGAGACCACCAATGACGGATAAACGTGATTTTGGCCGATCATCGGGAAATAACCCATTGATGCCGCCTAGACGGCGTCCGGAGCCTAAAACGTTCAAAATACGGCCGGGTTTGAACGATATTGCTTAAAATTATAATAATAATTAGAATTTTATAAAGTTTAGATGAGTTTTTTGTACGGAAATCCTCTATCCTAGATCAATCTAAAAATATGTTGTCTATTTAAAATAATAACCGGCCTTGGTGGTTGTAGAGTTCAAGGATTCCGGTTTCCCACCACAGGTATTTTTTGCCTTCTTCCAGTTAATCATCTGCACATGTTCCAACGTAGCTAACAACTAGACAAGTGTGTTCAAAAGAAATGAAGACGCGCCTGTGAAAGGTCACGTTTTCCTCTACATTGTGTGTAATTGAATGGACGCAAGAAATGTTAACACTGGATTAAGGTGAACGACCAAATTCTAACTGTACAATTGGCAACTATTTTATTTCATTGTAATTTAGAAGGTAAGTTCGTTAAAATTGCGGATCTTTATGGATTATTAATAGTTTAAGTTGAGTAATAGTGACGATTTTTAGAATGGCCCAAGGCTCAGTTTTCGTCACCGGTGGTGCCGGTTATATTGGAAGTCACTGCATTGTTGAATTATTAAATGTCGGCTATAAAGTGATAGCGATTGATAATTTCGTAAATAGCGTCAATGGACCGAATGGCGAATCAGTTGCGTTGAAACGTGTTGAAAGAATCACGAACAAATCAATCACTTTCTATAAATGCGATCTGCTCGACAAAACAGCTTTGGAGGAGATCTTCGCTCAAGTACCACTATTTTACTATAATTAATCACTATAATTAATTAATTTGTTTAAATTAGCATAAAATCGATTGCGTTATCCATTTCGCGGCAATGAAAGCCGTCGGTGAATCGATGGAATATCCGCTATTGTACTACAAAAACAATTTAGTCGGAATGTTGAATTTATTGGAAGTAATGGAACAATTCCAATGCTATCAACTGGTATTTTCAAGTTCGTGTACTGTTTATGGCGAACCGACCGAATTACCCATCACTGAAACCCACAATATCGGCCATAATATCACTAATGTTTACGGTAAAACGAAATATTTCATCGAAGAGATGCTCCAAGACATCACCCATGCTAACAAAGTAAACAAAATCCGTTTAATTCGATTAATAATACAAAGTTTGTAATTATAGAAGTGGAATATAATAGCGTTACGATATTTCAATCCATTAGGCGCCCATCCATCCGGTTTAATTGGTGAAGATCCAACGAAACCGTTCGCTAATATTATGCCTTTTATTTCGCATGTTGCAATCGGGCATAAACCGATTTTAACAATATTCGGCGGCGATTATAATACACCGGATGGAACAGGTTGTTTCTTTTAAATTAAAATAGACTTGAAATTTAAGTATTTTATTCAGGTATCCGGGATTATATTCACGTGATGGATTTAGCTTCCGGACATGTAGCCGCTCTAAATTTATTACATCGATCTCATGTTTTATACAAGGCAAGTCTGTGGTTATCTCCCAAAGAAATGACACTAACATTCAGATTTACTGGTTTTTAGGTTTATAATTTGGGTACTGGTAAAGGTGTATCTGTTTTAGAATTGGTGAAGACTTTCGAACGGGTTACAGGTACGGTAATACCGTATCGTATTGAAGATAGACGGGAAGGCGATATCAGTGTTATGTATGCAAATGCCCAATTAGCCGCCAATGAGCTACAATGGACGGCTAAATTTACGTTAGAAGAGATGTGTATTGATTTTTGGCGATGGCAAACGATGAATCCAAACGGCTATCGGGATAAATCCGCAGTTAAACTAACAAATGGACATCCATAGAAATTAATCTTTTACGAATTTATTATAAAGACTTTCATGTTGTAATCGTAATACTTCTCGACCATAACTCGTCCAATTCGGTAATAAATATCTAGCAAATAGCTCCAAACATTTCGGATTTTCTGGCAGATAATTCTTCAATAATTCTACAATTATCAATTAACACAAATTGTGATACAGTAAAACTTTCATTGTTACAAATCCAAGAAACTTTGTCACGATGGTGTCAGAATCGAAAAAACTTGGCCGCACAATCAAATTATTTGATTTTGTAACAAAATTTTTTGGATTTTCACGCCATATTGTGACAGTTTTTTGGACGTGTGACACAAGTTTGTTGATTGTAATCCCGTCTTCTAGCTCTTAAAGAAACACCTATTTTTGATAAGCAATTTGAAGAATATTTGAGCAATTTATAGGATCCGTGCAGATTATTTTAGCAAAAATTGGGCCCCGTAGCTCAGAAATTGGCCCAAAAAACTCATTTAATGATTCAATAAGGTCCCCACATGATTTTTCCCATTCTACATGGAAATAAACCTTGAAGCGTTGGAAATTTGGTCAAAACGCTTTTTTAGAAAATCACTCACAATGACTCAAAGATAAACGTGAAATACTTCTATCCGTGCAAGAATAAAATGCAAAAAAAACCCAATAATCAATATCATTGAGTCATTTTCTGCTCGGAATTTGTTTAAATTGCTCATCGGGAATTTGGTCAAAAAACGATAGATTTGACCAAATTCCCGATGAGCTACTTGGCTCAAATTTTGCTCAAATAATCCCCAGGTTCCTATAAATCCGTAAATTCTCCAAAATACTCATCACTGATAGATCTAGAACCATTTTAGTTGTTAAACAACAAATTTACCAGTCAATGGAGGTTTGTGTGAATGTATCGAACTCGGTACACTAATCACAAGTCGATCACAGTCTGGTTTCCGATATTTCCGGCAATCACGACAACCAAAAATGATTTGTTCGAACGGTTGTTTACGTGGCGGCTTCGAGAATTCACAGATTGGCTCAAAATTGGTCGTCACCTAATTTATAAACAAATTAACAAGTTATAATCGATTCGAAATTGATTACCTTGACCCAATACCATTTACCGAGAAATTTGATACCCCATTTCGAAAAGATTTCGTTGATTAGACTGTTTAAATGTTGCGATGAATTCGTACACCAGACAGCAACTAGACCGTTTTTATTCAAATATCGTTCGATTGGTAATTGTTTTAAATCATCATCGTACATCATATTGTAGCCTTGATTGGAGTGTTTCCGTTTCCGGCGACGAATACATTTATTCCACCACGGCGGATCTAGCAGGATTAAATCGAAAGTTTCGGTCAAATATTTCGAAATTTCGCCAACATCTTGACTGAAGAATTGACAATTTCTTGGGAATAGAAATGTAGAATTGTCTAGTTGTTGGATGATTGCTTCGTTACCGTTATTGCCACCGTTTAGACTCGTGGGGAAATTACCGTTTGATTCATTGTAGATTAAACTGGCGGCATTTAAAGCTTCCTCATTACTTTGTTTCTTTTGATTATTGAACAATTCTAACGGTAATTCATTACGGAATCTACAATATAACTCTTCGACGTGTCGAACCTGTCGATTTAATTCGTTATTAGTGGTTGAAATTGATTAAATTCGGCGATTTAAAGACCTACTTCCATTTCAAATTCATGGTTATTGTAACAATAATCATGTTGTTTATTTGGTTTTTTTGTCTGTTTATAAGGGACAGTTATTTCAAATAATTGTGGTTTTAAATAGAAACACCGATTTGAATTGGAAATTTCCTTATAATACGTTTTTATTAAATCAGAATGTGAAATATACCAACCGACCGGCGATTTAAATACAACACTCATTACAACGTCAAATGATAGTTGTCAAAATTTCTAGGTTATATTGACAGGTGATGCAACTGTTACATAATTAACACCCTATTGGTATTGATTTTTTAAGCCGTGTCTACACTGGATATCCTAGGAGGCAACATCTTTTTTTCCTAAATTACAAATTGTATCAAATTCATATACAAAATAAACGAGATGTTTCTACTCATAGCAATATTGATCTGTTTTTGTGGTTTTACGAGTGGAATGCGGTCGGTACAACACAACTAAATAATAAATAAAAGAGTTATGATTGATGGCAGAAAGAAACTCGGAAATTTTCCATCTATTGTGTAGAGAAATCTAAAAAGATTTTATGTGCAAAACACGTAATGTATTGTTTAGAATATTGCACGAGAGGCTGTCTTTCTACTTTATTATTGTCTTGAAATCGTTATTGTACCAGATGGTTAGTGAATAATCCAAGTAGAACATCAATTGGCTTACGCTCCAGATGCAACTAGATCTGCAGTTAGCATTTAGTTAACAAGACAACGTACATTAAATTTAGAATAATTGGATTTTATCGCAACGACAATCCCTTTTTTATCGTAAATTTTTTTGGTTGATTTTTTCGGTTGCGGTTATTTTAATATCGAGCCACATTTTTTAAGCGAGCTGCGTGTGATTCTTGATTGAAGTCCGACACAAAAAAGCATGCAAATATAAAAAGCCGGCTGTAAAAGCTTTTAAGTTGCTATTGTAGATTTAATTTTTCATTCGCAGCTTATCTATAGTTTTAATAATTTTAAATATTTCAAGGCGCTTGAGTAATATTGAAAATTTAATTTTACTCAACTTCAACAACGCTATAACCTGTTCGAGCTTGATAAACATTAAAAATGACTTTTGAAAGTTTTGCATTATACAAGATAGTTTCGTAGTGTTGTCGATCAATTCGATTAAATTTAAAATAGAGAATTGATCGAAGGAAATGAACGATAAAACCCGGCGCATCCACCATTTTTACATCTATTTAGGATATTACAACAAATTTTATCTAATCATTGATAACAATAGATGATAATCAATTTCCCAATCAATCGACGATTCGACTGGAATCTTCTTCGATGTACTCACAACAATTCGCCGCCAATGGCCAATCGCACAAGTTTAATTCCGGACTGAATAACAAATGAATTGGGCATTGACTTAAATAGCCATAACCGTACCAACAGTCGATAAATTGCCGACAATCATCAGGATATGGAAATTGGCCAGTTTGACCGTTACAATTTTCAATAGTTGGAGTTGCTATTGTTGTTTCGCTATTCGTACGGTTCGTTTGTGTACATTTTAATTCAATTGAATCGAATATTGTACCTTCAGGACAGAATATCTCCTCTATTGTATTATCGTTCGGATATTTCCTGAAGAATGAGTACGGACTGTCTGGATTGGCTACTTGTACCGGCCATGGTAATGAAGCGATGTCCGTTTCGTACGTTATTTCAAACGTCGTTATCGTTCCGATAAAGTAGATGATTATGAAAACTGTAAAATTAAACAAAAAATTAAAAATATCGCCGGAGGTTATACGAACTTCTCCACGTACATGCTGGAGTTTTCGAAACAATCACCATTGTTGCGTCGCCTTTCTATCACTGATAAGAACAACAAATAAATCTCGATTAATTCGATACGTTATCGGTATTGTTTATTTTTTTGGAAAAATTCTCCAACGAATAGTTTATCAAATATAAAAGATTCTCGCATGTTTATTATATCCATTCATGTCAATATTGACGGCGATGAAGTCAACAACAAAAATTTTATTAAAAGTTCCAACATTATTCTATTCAATCTGATAATAGTTGTGGATCAAAAATAAATTAAAAAAAAAAACGAGACTTGCTCGATTTCCTTGGAAATCGAGGGAATTTCCGCACATCAAACACCTGTCCTGGTCGTTTAGAGATGTTACGGAAGTCATATAACAGAAATAGAATCTGGAACAGATTTTTAAACGTTTATTTTAACGGAAACAGAACAGAATCCATACAAAAAACTTGAAATAAAATTGATGATCTTCATTAGTTTTTCACAAAACTAACAATATTATCAATAAATTCCTGAAAGATTTGAAAAGCGTTTTAAATTTGCTACATATTAGGAGAAAATTATTGAAAAATTGCTAATATTTGCTGAATTATAAAGGAAATATAGAAAAATTATAGAAAAACATACTCCAAAATTTACCCCTATAACTTACAGTTCAATCGGAATTTTTGAAAACAAAATAAGCGCTCGGATGCTCCTTAAAATGCTCTATCTAATGGTGTTTGAGTCGTTACAATACATCTTCAAATAAGGGAGATATCGGTGATTATCGGATACTAGATCGAAAAATGTACTTTAGACCTTCAACAATTCAATAGATTCGTGTTTCTCTCATATTAATAATTTCCGTTATATCCGCTTGAAAAGGCGCAGAAACAGAACTTCCAAGCAACTTGCGGAACTTGAAACAGAGATCCATAACACGTTGAATTTTGGTGGCTTTTAGAGCAAAAACAGCACGAAATCTACAAGCGGATTCTGTTAGACTGATTCGATTTTAAATGTCGATTCTTTTCCGGAGGGTCTTCTCTGGAAACGCCTATAAAACTGAGTATCTATTTAGTCAGCAGCTTTTACGACAGCAATCAAATAAGAAACAAGCAACTGGAGAGTGTCACTTTCAATAATTGTTCTTTGTTGGGTTTTATATGCGCGATTAAGCTTTGTTGGGGTTTGTTTTGAGCCGTAGAGAAATGATTAAAATTGTCTAAAATCACCCATATTTCCGTTTGGATTTCCATATTGTTGGAGTGTATTTAAAATTCGCTGCATTCAAGTGTAATCAATTGATGATATTGCTCTATTTGTGTCATCGTCATCATCAATATTGATAATAACCATTACTAAGGAAATCGAGTATCATTGAAGTTTCAAAAAGCCCTCGAATAATAAATCAATATACGCCTCTAGTGGAATAGTTAATAAAACCACCAATTTTGTAATGATACCGTGGTTTAGTGGCGATAATAAACAAAAAACCAGGAAACAAAGGGTTTCAATATCGTTATTGATTTCAACCGAAATTAATATTCAACTATTCCAGGGAAACTAACATTGATAGCGTAAAGGTGATAAAACCAGTCTTCTATTACGAAAAAACACCCTTATCAATTCTCGTTCTGTCATTTTATCGAGTGAAAACTAACACAGATGATGGATATTTGGGATCGATTTTCCCATATGTACGATCGTTTTTCCATCGAGCAAAATCTACTCGAAGAGAATGGATGAGTAATGGTGCGGTCTACTTCAGCTGCCATCCACCTCACTACCACTACTCCAATGTCAGCTTGGTGTCACAACTTTAGAAATTTATTGCTTGCCAACGAAACGAAATTTCAACTAACATTGTATTTGTTATTAGTGTTGTTACCAACGTTTCTGCCGCAATCAAATGAGCTTATATTTCAATAATAGAGAAATTATTAACACCTAGTTGAGTTGCAGCGTGTCAAGATTCAGTATTATGGAAATAACAACAAAACATGGAAACGGATCGACAATTATGCAAAATTGTGGGTGACACTGGATTTCCCAAAAGGAAATGAGAAACATTTAATAAAGAAATTTATATTAAAATAGAAATAGCCGAATTCTAGAGGTAAAAATTTCGACCCGAAATTTGGAAGACACTTTCAGTTGATTTATGGCGGAATTTGCAAAAATTGCGCCGTTTTACAGCCATATTTCCCGAAAATTGGCGCTCCTCGCGCCTGATTAGCGTCTTTTCTTCGGGGGAAACCCGCCCCAATGGTGCGTTATAAACAAGGGCAGGTCTATCGGGACAGTTCACTATACGCAACGATTATAAATTAGCTGGATGTGTTGCCAGCAAGATACACATTTTGCTACCACAATGACAGTAGTGATTCATTAAGCCACCACTAGTCTGCCTATTTGCCGCACCACACATGTACATTTAAGGGTATGTTCAACTACAAGACATGTTTCAAACAAATAGTCGTTTAATTTTCAATTCAAGTCGAGGATGGAGCGAGTGTTGTGTAATTGGTGTTGCTGTTGTTGTCGTTTAAATATTATAGATGGATGTACTCGCTGTTGGGTATCGGCAAATTTATTTCAAATATAAAGAGTGTGTTTGATCGTATAAAACTATATTTGTGCGAATAAACTGGGAAAATTGGCAGAAAATTGTTGTTTTTATTGGAGATTTCGAGTCTATTTGACGAGGCGTTGTTTGTAACTGACATTGCGTTGAATTTTTAATTAATTTCCAACCGATTTAAAATAATAGTAACGATAACAATTAATGAAAATATTAATGATAATTCAACAAGATGGTAGAGAGATTTCGAGTAAGAGAGATTGAATATGGGATGTTATTTGGGGCGTTTGCAAATTGAAATTTCTAAAGCCTCCGGGATATGTAAAATAAATCATTATACTATACAAGATACAAATAGAGACCTTATTCAACCCAACTTCCAGGTGTTGAGTTCACTAGCAATGAACAAGATATAAATATAAAGTTCCAACAACATATTCGCTTTTCATTAGAGCTTCGATACGCTGATCTGTACAAGTCTATTAAAACCCGGAACTTTCGCCCTTCAAACAACTCTTCTACGATCAATTTCGGCCGATGATTTCTCCAATTCTTCGCCCGTTTTTCAGATTGTTGGGAAAAAATTAATATTACAGTAAAAGTTTGATAGTGTTGGCGAAAAGGAACGTTGGAAGGACATTGGCGCAAGTCCGGGCGGCGTCACGGCGCAAAACACCAGCCCGGGATCCAGTTGAATTGTGGATATCATGCCGGTTACTGAACGCCTATTTATCAATATTTCATCCGGTTAATTACGGCAAGATATCGTAATCGTTACAACTGAATTGGCCATCGATCACGTACGCGTACAATTCGAAGATTGATCGACATTCAACTTTGACTTGTTATGGCGAGATAAACGGGGAAATTATCGGAATAACGCAATTTCCAAATGGATTATTTGTATCAAAAAAAGTTTAATAACATTCATTCATTTAGCTCAAGATAGTGCGTTTTAATTAAGTTGAGTGTAATCTAAAATAGAGTTGATTATAGCATGTACGCGGATAATTGTCGGTCGAACTATTATTTACATCGATAATTACGTTCTTAGAGAAGCCAAACTTGACGGTTACACCCACTTCTGACCTCTCATTATTCTCAGAAATCAGCCGCGAGCCAATTAAACGACACCATAAACTTCGTTGATAAGTCTTATTGTGAACCGGTTGATTTTGCAATTCAAATTGATAATTTCTAGTCAAAATTCGCGAATTTCCACAGAAAATCCAATCAACAGATAAGAAATGTAAAATTCTCAACCATGGTGATAAATTACGATCTCTATGGAATTAATCCAACAAATAACGGTGATAGTGGAGTGATTCAAAATCGCAAGTGATTATTCTTTAAAATTATAACAAATAGAGTTGACAAAATGGTGTCCGGGGAGGGTGTCTTAATAAAAATCGCCATCGTTTCTATGTTCATATCAACAGGTAAGTCAATTTGCGGTAATTACCGGTGCAAATGTTGGTAATTACAGTAGATTTGTTACATTAAAGACGGTGTGTATCGAATAACAGTTGCAATTCGGCAAATTAACCACCGATATCGATCGATTTAATCGAAATAAAAGAAACACAACTATTAAATTCAATTGAAATTCTGTTAATTGTAGCCAACAAACTTAGAAATTCTGGTATTTGTGGAATAGTGGTAGTTGGGGGGCGAATCAGGTGGTGGATACGTGTACGCATAAAGGGATTTTGACCGCACGATGACAGAGCTTTAAGCATAGCCTGATCAACTACGCAAAATGTACGGATTCTCAAAGGATTAACAATACGTGACCACACAATTGGGTCTTTGTTTGTAATTAGTCAAAATACGCACAAATATAAACAGGCGCAAGAACAACCTCTCGGCTTAATTCAACTGATAAAAACACTAAATAATAACCGATAAGCGATAGTGGACACGAATAATCGATCCGTATTTCTTTTATTTGAAACAAGTCATGTTTATTGTCCATGTTTATAGTGGAATAATTGAAACGGCTCGATTTTATTCGAGTTCGGGGAAGTGGATTGGAGCTTTAAAGCTTTTAACAATTCACGAGAATGCTAGTTTGTCCGGCTATCATACTAGGAATTGTTAAAATTTCACCTATATTAAACGATAATAGAAGATTTCTGTAACAAGCGGGCACGTAGATTCGTTTATATCAACTGGTAATGCTTGTTTAGAAATTTTGTAATTAAAATAAATTATTCAAGAATCCCCATCATCTAAAGCCATTAGTAGTGAATAGAACTAATGTCAACTCCCTTGTAGATCGTTCTAAACATCTGTTGCCTATTTTCTAAATTGTTCAAATGGGAGTTTTTCATTTGCACCAACTATAAGCAATTTGTAATCGACCCCATGTGGGTTGAAATTAATAAGAAAAAACCGACAATATTAGTAGATAAATTCTATTAATAAGCTCGATTGTACGGAGATTGATGGGGGGAAAGAGACAAATTCAACCCCGATTATGTCGACACCAGTTCCGGTCAATTCTAATTGTTTGGAAGTCTATTTTGTGCACAAGAACAATAATTGTTGGCTGTCTGTATATCCGTGATGTACATTTAGAACGACACACAATACACCCTATTTAATGGAATTTAATTGAATTCTTAATTGGCTTTCTATTCAAATGAAAGTTTACGTTTCAAATTTGATGGAAGCGTTTTTTCGATTGCTTCTATCTATTTATTTAATTTTCCTCCATAGGGCGTTAATATTGTTTCGTTTTCGTTTTTATTGTACACGTTTCCTCGATTATTTATAACCACAATTTTCTAATATACAATCGAATCGGGAAGTTATTATCCGTCCATTTAGCTGTTGATTGAATAATTGATTTTAATTAAATTTTAATGTAACGCTGTATCCGTAACTTTGATGATTTAATGATAAGAAATTCGAATTGAATAATTGATGTTCTAGTGGAGACACAGGTGTAGTTGTCGTTGTTTATTCTATTAAGTCGGTGGATGTAAAAAATCGTGTGTTGGTGTTATTTTTTTTAACGTCAATATTGCGAGAGCAAATATATAAAAATTGGTGGATGCGCCGGATGATTTCTCTCTTGGTGCCATATCGATTGTCTAATTTCAACATCATTCAAAATGCGTTAACTGTCAATTTCATGACACCAATTCCGTGCAAACATTAAGTGGAAAGCAGTGAAATATGAATTATTTATAATACAATCGATTTAGATTTACATATTTCTGGATAGATGCCATTTTTCATGTTATCAATATTGTTAATTTATTATCGACGAGTTGTTGGAAATTATCTGGATTAAATCGCCCGAAAGGCATCATTCAAGAGATTTTTAATCTGCAATATTCAATGGAATATGGAATAATACAATACATGTGTATTATTAGAGGATATCTACCTTTATATATAATCCTATTCAGAGTTCCTCTAAATTAGACTTATCGGATTAGACCTATCGAATCAAGTCTGGCGTATATTTTTTGGATTGTGTACAGGAAACCGGAAGCAACAGAACAGGGACTTTATTCGGTTTATTTCGACGATTTTTTATTCCGCTACATTTCGCCCTTTCTCCCCCATCCCTTATATTATCAAGCGACGAGCTTATATCGAATAAAGTTGAAATTTACCAGTTTTTTGATGACACAACAGATGTTTGTTAAATTTCGTTATTGTAGAATTTGTACGGTTTATCTAAATTTTTTGAGTCGAGCGAGTAAGGTGGAGTGGAAAGAACAACACAATTGCCTAACGAATGTTGGCCATTAATTGGATGTTCCGGAAACCGACACTATTTCAACATTAATTACTAGAGCCGACCATTACAACCCAAAATCCGGCTCATGGTTTTCCAGTTGTATATTCAATCGATGGTAAAGATTTAGTTGCTGATAAATTAATGTAAATAATTATCCGGCCAGTTCGGAGTAGTTTGATGAGTTTACAATTAGACAGATTGACTACCCTAATAAACCTCCGATTTGATTAATTACGGCGACAATTATTGAAGAATAATCAATCAATTCGTGTTCTTTACAAATTTTTAGTTTGATTTTCAATTCGATCACGATCTGGTGTCTATCGGGATAATAATAGTGCTAGATAAACAGGAATCATGTTAGAATGCGTTCGAGTTAAAGACCCAATTCCTTTCCGGCTTTTTCTCACTTTTATTGGGGTGTTATGTACGTGAGCTACCCAATTCGGACAGAAATAGACAATTTTTTCAGCCCCGTTGGTCGTTTCAACAACTAAATGAGAAACGGTGAAATACTCGGGATATTTGCATTTCTACTTCTTTCAATTCTACAACAACACAAAAAACTCGAATGCAATTGTTTAGATTACGTTCTCTCGAAGAATTTACGCCTCTATGCGTCCTTTGTATTTTATTACAACCAGTCGTAGAAATTTATTGATGTGTTTACCGAATGGCTGCAATAATATTTCGAAACGGATTGTTGTTTCATTCGGGCCAGTTGGTTTTTGTCAATTTTTACAATAAACTTGCCGAATAGAATATGAGATTAGCCGTGTTTGGCCTTTATTTGACGAAAAATATTGCCCGTCTGCTGCCGAGAAAGGGAATATGGTATGAATTATAACGATGAGAGAGCAACAATAGTATAACGTTTTTGGATAGATGCCCGCATCCGCCAGAACCTGGATCTATTTGATTCATGCCGTTACTAGTGCGGAAATATTAAGATAAATCCGACAATTCGATGACGAACTACATTTAAAATAGTCGAAACTAATTACAAAATGATTAAAACACCAATTAAGCCCATTTAAAAATCATCCCTTTCCAGTTATTGAGACTGAATTCGTTTTATTTTGTAGATCCACCACAAAAAGCTGAATTTATGGGGAGAGCGTCGTGAAATGAGCAAACACAAAAGCTCCCATCGTAATGTTTTAACAAGAATTCATTGTTTGAATATTTATTTTAAATAAAAATTCCTCCACTTTTCATTTATATTCATCGTAATTCTGCCGTAATTAGAGTCGACAATTTCGTTATAAAGAAGGGAAAACAAACATTAAACTTGCAAATATCAAGAACGACGACGATGACGATCATGATGGTGACGACGAAAACGACAATGATAATGATGATAATAATAATAGTGATAAGAGACAAGGATGATTAGAGGGGATCTCTGTTGTTTCCGTATATAAATTTCGGAAAGCTTTTAATTAAGACACACAATGACTGTTGTAAATTTGATAAAATTGTGTTTGTATAGTTGTGAAATGAATGAAACACTAAATAGGGGTGTGCCCTCGTTGAGTCCTACTGTATTAAAATACCAAGCCCCTAAATGGAATTAGAATTAGTGAAAGCAAACCAAGGACTATAATAACAACAGCAAATTCTAATATTGAAGATCGTGTCATTACTACCTGCTAATTAATTTCATCATTTGTCAACTCAATGAATGCCATAATTAGGACAAATAATGAATAGAATGGTTAGGCGGTGTTTATAGGGCAACAAAACGAAAGTTAAAGCCCAAACTTTGGACAAATCGTTTAAAGTTTTCGCGAAAGTGGTGGGTTTAAGAAAATCACCATCATTAGAATTCGATTGAAAGTTCAACTAGAGTTTAATTTAAAAAAAAAAAAACGATAAAAACAGACGACAATATGGACATGAAGACTATTATCATCGTTTCAAATTACCGGAACATACAACAGTATTATTCTCAATGAATATACAATTTTCGCTAATATCGAGCAATATTCAAATCGCACTGTTAAACAGATACAATTCTGTCTAATAATAATAATGGAAATTTTGATTTCCATAACTAGAAAATAGAAACAATAATGGGAAATTTGAAACTACTACCACACTAAATCGACTAGATAAATTGCATTATTTGGGGGTTGATTTTCTCGAAAAGAACTAGGTCAGCAGAATTGTTGTAGTAGGGTTGGCTCCACGTTCTACCATACAAAGTTGTACGGCCCTTGTCGTCTTTCCCCTCTTGCATTTTTTTAGATCAATCTAGATTTAAGAGGAATAAATAATGTCGGTTGTGTGTGTGTTTGTCCGGGGTAAAAAGAACAAGAAAGTGAGGAAAATATCAAATAGTAAGATTGATGTTTTTTTAGAAATTGAAGAATTTATTACTGTCTATGATGTTTATCGGACGAAACTAACATTTTGATGTTATTTGTCTTGGAAATTCCATTGGAATTCATCGAAAATATAGCTTTTGTAATCTTATCCAGGCCCGGAGCTATAAAAAATGCCACCGGAGCCAAATTCTATCGAAATTTGCTAACTTAAGCGAGCTTTTCGTATCTAAATTTTGATTTTTCGATATTTTAATCGAATATGTCCAAATTTTGATTCTCATTACTAACCGTAAAAAAACAGTCAAATTTGACGGTAAAATCTTGCCTTTTATTCCCTTTTTGACGAAGATTCTGGAATTCAAGAAGAGATTTTTAAATTCTCGTCTGTTTCAATAAATTTTGTTATTTGACGGCAACTTTTAGTCAATACTACTAAATAGTAATCCAGATTTTATCAAGTTGGTGCTAAATTGGTAATTTAGAACAAAAATTTGGCTCCTGGATCAATATGGAGAGTTTGAACTTCTTAAAATTTGAGACTAGATGAATCCTCCAAAAGTCCTCTCAGATAGTGAGTAATTCGAAAAATATTCCATACGCGATCTCTAGTGAACATTCTTGCTAAAGTTATACCCGGCAGTTCCTCAGAAAGTCGCTCAAAAACGGGTGGAGAGTTTGAGGCTGTTAAAATTTGAGACTAGGTGGACCCTCTAAAAGTCCTCTGAGTTAGTGAGTAATTCCAAAAATATTTCAAGGGTCCATACGGGATTTCTAGCGAACATTCTAGCTAAAGTTGTACCCGATAGTGCCTCAGAAAGTCAGTCAAAAACGAGTGGAAAGTTTGAGGTTGTTAAACTTTGAGACTAATTGGATCCTCCTCTTAGATAGAGAGTAATGCCAAAAATATTTCAAGGGTCCATACGGGATCTCTAGCGAACATTCTAGCTAAAGTTGTACCCGATAGTGCCTCAGAAAGTCAGTCAAAAACGAGTGGAAAGTTTGAGGTTGTTAAACTTTGAGACTAAGTGGATCCTCCTCCTAGATAGTGAGTAATGCCAAAAATATTTCAAGGGTCTATATGGAATCTCTAGCGAACATTCTAGCAACAGTTGGACCCGGCAGTGCTTCGGAAAGTCGGTCAAAAACGAGTGGAGAGTTTAAGGTTGTTAAACTTTGAGACTAGGTGGATCCTCCAAAAGTCCTCTAAGATAGTGAGTAATGCCAAAAATATTGCAAGGGTCTATATGAGATCTCTAGCGAACATTCTAGCAACAGTTGGACCTGGTAGTGACTCAGAAAGTCGATCAAAAACGAGCAGAGAGTTTGAGGTTGTTTAAATTTGAGACTAGGTGGATCCTCCAAAAGTCTTCTTAGTTTGAGTAATTCCAAAAACATTTCAAGGGTCTATACGGGATCTCTAGCTAACATTCTAGCTAAAGTTGTACTCGACAGTGCCTCAGAAAGTCAGTCAAAAACGAGTGGAAAGTTTGAGGTTGTTAAACTTTGAGACTAAGTGGATCCTCCGTCCTCTAAGATAGTGAGTAATGCCAAAAATATTTCAAGGGTCTATATGAGATCTCTAGCGAACATTCTAGCAACAGTTGGACCTGGTAGTGACTCGGAAAGTCGATCAAAAACGAGCAGAGAGTTTAAGGTTGTTTAAATTTGAGACTAGGTGGATCCTCCAAAAGTCCTCTTAGATAGTGAGTAATGCCAAAAATATTGCAAGGGTTTATGAGATCTCTAGCGAACATTCTAGCAACAGTTGGACCTGGCAGTGCCTCAGAAAGTCGATCAAAAACAAGCGGAGAGTTTAAGGTTGTTTAAATTTGAGACTAGGTGGATCCTCCAAAAGTCTTCTTAGTTTGTGGGTAATTACAAAAACATTTCATGGGTCAAGTGCCTCAGAAAGTCGGTCAAAAGCGCGGATCTTGTGGCTCATTCAAAGCGTTTTATGTGTGTAGTTGTTTGGTGAAAGTCCAGCTTCTATTAAGATATTCGCCCGGGATTCCCCCGATTTTCGCAATATTTCTCGAATTGCTTATCAGCGAATAGAACTTTCGAACGACCCATCCGTTATACTAAATCACCCACGAACCGGCCCCTGACTCTACCATTTGTACTAATTGTAAGTGGAATTTCAACGATTAATGTTGTGAGTCCAAACCAAATTGTGTAATAAAATTTGCAATTTGAATCGACTTAAATCTCAGTTTTACCATCAAATTGAGAGCAGTCAATCAAATCTCCAGTTCTATTCAATCCAACAAACAACAATGTCTATCGATTATTGTGATAGGTCCAGTTGTTGTGGAGCTCATTGTAGCTTTTGGGCCAAGATCTGTCAATACACCGGACATAGTTCATGAATATTAAACAAATTCAACCCGAACAGCTGCACCATTCGCATTGTTTTCGTGTTTAAATATCAATAAAAAAACGATCCATACAGATTACTGGAGGGACTCAACAATAGTGCAGAATCTTGGCCGAATCGATAAAATTCTTCAAATTCCAATTGCTTAGCAACACGAATAAAATTTATCAACGTCGGTTTGAAGTGAAGAAAATAAAAGGGATATGTGAATAGGGTTGGAAGAATAAAAAAATACATATATAACAACAACAACAACAACCGAAATGGGATTTTTTAGTGGTTAAATGTCTAGAACAAAAACACCCCACTTTTATAAACTAAATATATACCGCAAAGGAGTCACTCGTGCGTGAAAAATTTGTACAATATAGGCCTCGGTTTTGTATGCAAACGTTTTAGTAGCATTGAGGTGTGTGATGTTCTTTCCACAGTCGATATACACGTTAGTAAACATCGATTGATTTCAAATAATTCCAGTAGTTTAAAATAAAAATCACCGTTGAATTCTAATGGTCTGGTTTGTGGTAATTGTCGTTCAATTCCCCCTATTAACTCAGATGCCCACCTGTAGTTAAATAAATGGTTCACCATAAACAAGTAATTTACGTATGCAAACAAGTTACAGTTGAATTGTTCAGTTCAGTATTTGTACAATGTTGGAATTGGGGCGAAATTTTAAATACACGACCGACAATAATACAACAAGAATGTAAAAAAAGGGCAAGCAAAGATAATACTTTTCCATTCCGGTGCATTAATTATAATGGAACTGAGGAATAGATGATAACAGGGTGGTAATTAAGCTCCCTCCTTTGGCAAAACCATAAACTAATGTCTTGTTATTTGAGCCGGTTTCAGATCTACTTTTAATTTCTTTTCACGTCGTTTTAGATAATTGAAATTTGCTTCGTTCGAAAATCGCATAAAAACAGACAGGGCCGTCTCTAGCGCTCAGGCAATACTTGAGAGCGGCATTTTAGGGGAGCGGCAACGCTATTTTCGACAGCCATTCGGTAAAACTTCGAAAAAGTTTTGCCGAATCATCCAGTTCTGCGATTTTGGACATAATCTGAGATTTGAAAACTCTTGATTTGTTTTTGGACGTAGATTTTTGAATTGTAAACTTTTATCATATTTTTTCGTCATTGAAAAGTCCAAAATAGAATGATCTTGTTTCTTTTACTGGAATTTTAGAGCTGAATTTTTCAGTTTTCTAATCAAACTTTGTTTTTTTTTTTTAATTAAAGGCAAAATTGTGGCTCTTTCATACTATTTTCGGACTAAAAAGACGAATTTTTGGAAAATTTGCTCTATTAAATCATTAAAAATCGAAATTTTAATCTAATTTTCTAGTAAAATTCCAGTTTTCTTATAGAAATTTCCAAATTTTTGACGGAAAAAAATTAAGTAACAGAAATAGAGTAAAGTTTATTAAATAAGTCTTGAAGTTGTACTAAAAGTACTAAATTGTTTTGAAATTTTGCATTAAAGAACTTCAATATAAGGCAAAAAGACTAATTCTTTCAAATATTGATTTTGGCAATCTCTAGTGTTGCGATATTTCTAAAAACAAAGCATTAAAATCTGGAAATTTTGGAAAACTGTTTAATTTTTCGAAATTTTGTTGGCGTTGAAGGGAAATTTTTCAAAAATTTTAATTCCAACCACATAAAGTAGTGAAGTATTTTCAAAATTAAGCATTAACAAGTACTGACAGTGCTATTTTTTTTTCAAAATTTTGATTGCGACCACCTAGAATGTTGCAATATCTTCAAAATAAAACAAAATTGTCCACTTGAATTTCAAAATTTTGGGTTAAAAGTACTAAATTTTTCAAAACTTTGCGCTCGAATTAAATAAATCAAAACGTCTCTGTATATGGAGAAATTCTCAAATTGTTGATGAAAGGAAATAACTAACGGAAAAAAACAAAGTTTATCACAGAAATTTTGAAATTATACACTAAAAATACCAAATGGTTTCACAATTCTCAAATAGAACCAAATAAAGTAATGGAAACCCTTTAATGTAAGACTAAAGTGCTACTTTTCTTGAAATTTTGATAATGACAGACTACAGTGTTGCAATATTTCTAAAAATAAAGCAAAATTTCACAATAAAATCTTGAAATTTCGGACTAATTGTGCAATTTTTCGAAATTTTGTTGATGTGGAAGAGCAATTTTTCTAAAATTGTAGTTCTAACTACATAAAGTAGTGAAGTATTTTCAAAATTAAGCAAAAACTATCAGAACATTGCTATATTGTATTGACAGAGCTACTTTTTTTCAAAATTTTGATTGCGACTGCCTAGAATCTTGGAATATCTTTAAAATAAAACAAAATTGTCTACTAGAATTTCAAAATTTTGGGCTAAAAGTACTAAATTTTTCAATACTTTGCACTCGAATTAAATAAATCAAAACGCCTATTTATGGAGAAATTTTCAAATTTTCGATGAAAAGAATTAACTAACAGATAAAAAGCAAAGTTTATCACAGAAATTGTTTCGAAATTCTCAATTAGAATCTAATAAAGTGATGGAAACCCTTTAATATATTGCAAAAGTGATGGAAACCCTTTAATATATTGCAAAAGTGCTACTTTTCTTCAAATTTTGATTATAAAAATCTAGAGTGTTGCAATATTTCTCACAATAAAGCAAAATTTCGCATTAAAATCTTGAAATTCCGGCCTAACTGTGTAATTTTTCGAAATTTTGTTGAGTCCAAAGGGCAATTTTCTTTCAAATAATCAAAAATTTGCTATGTTGTGCTAATACTACTATTACTACTACACTTAGAATATTGGAATATTTTTAAAATAAAACAAAATTTTCCACTGAAATTTCAAAGATTGGGTCGAAAGTACTAAATTTTCAAATCTTTGCATTAGAATTAAATAAATCAAAACGTCTCTGTATTTGGAGAAATTTTCAAATTTTTGACGAAAAGAATTAACTAACAGCAGTTTATCACAGAAATTTTGAAATTATACACCAAAAATACCAAATAAAGTAATGAAAACCATTTAATATAAGGCAAAAGTGCCAGTTTTTTTGAAATTTTGATTACGATAGACTAGAGTGTTGCAATATTTCTAAAATAAAGCAAAATTTCGCATTAAAATCTTGAAAATTTGTATTAACTGTGTAAATTTTCTAAATTCTGAGCTCAGGGGCAATTTTTCTTAAATAATTAACAATGTGCTATGTTGCGCTAACAGTGTTGCTTTCTATTCAAAAATTTGATTATCTCCACTTAGAATATTGGAATATTTTCAAAATAAAACAAAATTTTCCACTGAAATTTTAAAATTTTGGACTAAAAATGCTAATCTATTATAATCAATAAAACGAAATTTTGTATTTAAAAATCTTAAAATTCTAGCACCAGAGCACTTATTTTTGTTTTACGACGGAAAATATCCTCGCGACGGCCCTGGAAACAGAATCGATACATTTGAATTAACTATCAGTACACTCTGATAATAAATGCTGTTTCACATGGTATCAATGTTTATTGTTCCCGTGATGGGAATTAATTAATTACAGTTCAGGTGGCGATTTGTATAGAATTTGACTCGACTAAATCGTTGAAACGATGCAAAAATAATTGTGGAAACTTTAAAAAAGACGGTTTTGAAACATCGGCTCACTTTGGATCACGTTCGTGTCGTCTTGAGACCAATTAAAAATTTCTAATTAGTTTTTCTGTTAAAGTTTCCTACTTGGAAAGAATAAAGAATTTTGTATAAACTTGGCTATCGACTTATACTGCACCCATATTGGCAGTGATTCAACAACAACGCTCTATAGCTGTGTGTAGGGCACAAAAAGCCGCATTGGGGACTATAAAAGATTCGTTACCAATACAAGAAAAGTTCTACTAGTCTACTACCGGTCAAAAAGTTGCGTTTTTCCCCTTTTAAATAAGTCAAGTTTTAGTTTGAACGGATTATCTGTCACCTAACGATGACGGGATTTTAATGATGGGAAATAGGGCTTGTGTGGAATTTCGTCGATGAATTACTGAGGCCTCCGGGATATTCCGAGCACTTTAGGAATTTCACGTGAATTATATTAGGCGATCACTAAGAAGCAATTTCACGGTGGATATAAATATCGATCATTTGTTCCATACATAAAGAACGAGAATAACTCAACGGACTTTATTAAGAAAATCTATCAACTCGTTAAAGAAGCTAAAACTTTAGTCTTGAAACTTGATTAAGACCAACTTTAGAATATCCAATCTTTTGAAACAATTCCTGTTTAATCCAATTATCGAACAATGGTAGAACGATTGAAATTGTCCACCATTAATGACCGTTTAAAAGTAAAAACGCCAATAAAAGTTTATGTGTTGTAAAACAGCTTTACGATTGCTCAGCAAACGATTAAATCTCCTTGGGCGCATTTCCATTAAAATTTCCAACATTCATCTGGTAATGAATGTTTGAGAGCATCCATCACGTTTTATTATATGAAAAGTAAAATCCAATACTGCCCCCTTCTCCACGATCATCCCCTTATCATCATTGATAACAAGTCGACCTCCCCAACTGTATTTACCTTGAAGACGGTATAAGCGTTTTAATGTTCATGGGGTGAGTTTTCCATGTTTAATAACTGAACATTTGTAGAAATTTCAATCAACGGGATGTATTCCAATTAGAATCAATTGTGTTAGCAATTTCTAGCTTAGTTCAAGATAAATCTCGATTTTAAGATAGGCGTTGATAAACTTTATATAGGGTTGAATTATCGCAAGAAGCGTCGCGTTTTATTTTCATTACTTCAACTGTAATGTCCCTGGAGAAATTCTAGACGGCGCGAACGACTCGGAGAGATGGAGCGGTCTGGGGGCATAATTATAAGAATCGTTGTGTTTTCCAGTTTCTCTAAGAAATAACGCGTTTTTATTCGATTCTTTGCGGCCTAGAATCCATCACCGTTTGAACTTATCGATTCACAAAGATTTCTAATTACGGAGATGTTCGCGCAGATTTCGAACAACTCCATCAACCATGCAAATTTATTAATTGAACGTGTAATTGTGTATTAAATAAATGTAAATATTCCAGTTTTATTCGTTCAAATTTTCGAAACAAATGTCGGTAAAGTTGGATAACGGTTTTCGTTATTTGATTGGTGAAGAAAGTAAACAACGCGATAAATTGGACGAGATGAGCGGAAGAGTAGAGGAAAAAAAACCTCAACACTTGAGTAAAGAAACCAATAAGTAGATGATGAACAAACACGAAATTCTCTATAGACAATCGCCGTTTATTATCGTCGGGGCGATTCTAACAAATTAAAGTAACTTTTAAAAAGTGATAAGAATCATTTTTCATAGTTTTCAAAGTTGTGGAAGATTCAATTTTGTTTTGTAGTTTAATTAAATGGTATTTGTTCATTAAGTTGGTTGGAATTTGCTGGAACTACCAACTATTAAACTACTAATTAACTATTTGGCAATCTCACAATCAGATTGAAATCGTTCCACTATCACATAGTAAGTTGTTGTGTAGACGGGAGATAGTCTTTTAATAGTTTAGTCCTTGCAATTGACATTAGAGATACCAGCTCGAGTTGACTCATCAATCAAACCATTATCGATTCGAGAATAGACATCGATTGTTTAATAATTAAGACTAATTCGATTAGCGATTCGCCCGGCGCCTCCACCATTTTTGCACCGTTCCCTAAACTTGTAACATCTGCAAAAATCCTCAATTATCTCCTTAAATCGATTTCCATTACGGCAAATTGTGGCCAAAACGAACTAGTCGCATTTGTATTCATTTTTTTTAATTACCGTCAGTTTTATTATTGGTTTCTGTCCCATTAATTTTCCGGTTAATTTCAAGTTTGAAAAGGTACATTCGGCTTAATAATCTGACAAATTGCTGGTTTTATTTCGATTCGTACAAATTCTGTTTCTTTCGAAAACAATAAACGAAATATTTCGTTTTATTGTTGCCTGGTTTCCACGCCGTTCTTCAACGATATTGATTTAAATTTTATTCAAATATTGTTCAACATTCTTTCCGATTCGTGTTTTATTTTCGTCGTATCGCCGTCGTACTGTTGCATTTTGTATTCTCTATAATGAAACATATTAAAGAGGGTGAAATTTCAAAAAATTATAATTGTTGTCTCTAATTTCTTGCCAGTTTTTTTAATTCAAATCGCCATGTGGAGGTAATTACGCCCGTGATTGGTGATGTTCTAGTAGAGACTATTCAGTTCCAGTCTGTGTTGTGTTGTATACACTGACAGATTTGTAATTTATGTACCAATATCCGTCATACATATTCAACGTGTTTAATATTAATCTGCGATAATAACAGTAAAACAATTTTTAATTTTCCAGGTTGGAGCCGTCTAAAATCCAAAGACAATGCAGAAACAACCGACAACGATACAGAAATCGAGCCGTTAATCATCGATACCGGCCCATATTTCGATAAGAGCGTATCAAAGAATGTAACAGCCCTAGTCGGCAAGACAACGTATCTGAATTGTAGGGTACGGAATCTCGGCAATCGAACCGTAAGTACAGATGTTATAGCCAATTTTAACTTGGAAATCAAATATTTGGCCATTATTTGGATTATAGCCATGACTGGGGTTGACTATCGTTATTATCTTCCAACCTTAGTTGTGGTGATGGTGGTGGTTATTGAAGGGATGAACCATTTAGATAGATTGTGTTCGAGTTTAAGGGGAAATGTGGATTATCACCAATAACACTTACGAGTCGAATAGGGTGGCTCGTTTGACGCCATGACAGACAAAAGGGGCGCACAAGTGAACGATTTCGGTAAATATTTTATCAACTTATGACGGAGGGTAGATGCCACAAAGTCGACATTTCCTCGTTAATAATTAATCGACGTAAGACTGTTTTTGTTGTGGTTGTACAATATCGATTCTCTGGCTCCTTTTGAGTGGTTTACCATAAATAAATGATGACAATGGGCGAATATTGTCATGGAAAAAGTAATTTAGTGAATTACCTGCGACGAAAATTACTCATCATCAATATTAAAACCGTCTCCACTGATTAGGGGTTGTTCACTCCAACACAACGGACTACACACATTTGGGAGTGTTGACAATGACGAATTCGTGCGGGAATACGAATAAAAGACAGTGAAATTGATAAAACCCATTTTTTTAAATTCGTCCATTTCGATTTTGATTTTGACTAACAATAAATCGTTGAATATTTCCATAAATTAATACTTTATGCTCGATAATTCGGTGGAAATCATGCAATTCTCCCCAGACCTAACTTATAATTCCATGAATTATTTGGAGATATTTGGGGTGATTTGAGGGCACGATTATGACGTTTATGGCAAAATTGCGGCCACGAGATTGACCAACTCGTCACAATCGATCAATTTATCCCGTCGAAAAGTCGAGTCGATCATCATAAATCTTATCAGGGATGTTCGTTGAATTAAAACTGAAAGTGTTAGTTGTTTAATGTTTATAATGCCCCCGGCTTTACCGGCAAAAACATCGCCACTGGATACAATTTGGATTTAAACCAACAAGTTTCTCTATTGTAGCGAGAAAAAGTGGCAAACACAAAGAGTATTTTGTTATTTTTGAACATAAATCTCGTGGATTTTATCGCAACTCGAAAGTATTGAAATTAGTTTCTTTGAATTTTAGAAAGTTCTTAAACAAGTTGGGCGAACGTCAAAATAACCACCAAATATGTGTGTAGTTTATTGATAAATTCATCAAATCTATTGGAAAACGGCCAAGTGATTTTTACGATTGCAGTAATTCTTTATTCATATGTTATTGTAGCAGAAATTGTTCAGTGAACTTGTTATTTATTGCGGATTGTCCAAAAATTCTCGCATCATAACTAGAGGAAGTCCAACCGACCGATGGCCGCAACAATTTAAACTTTTTCGGCCCGATTGTGGTCAATATTTAATCGGCTGAAACGCGAATTCCCCTGTTTTCCGGCAGCGAAAACGGGAATCTCTACTGCCAATATGTTGAGATTTTATTGCACGACAATTTTTATGAATTTCTATTGAATCGAACATATTTGAATAGATAGAAATGTATGAAAGATGCTCGATAGTCATATTTGATTTTTGTCGATCAAAAAATGAGCAAAACTTGCAAGTTTCGATTGATTTTCAATTTGACTTTTTGGACAATTTAATTATCCCAATTGTGGTGGAATTTGCTTAACTTACACAAGGATTTTTTGTTGGAAATGCTAATAATTCAACGATCTACAACTGAAATGTAAATAGTTTTCAATTAAAACGGGCCCTTTGTTGTCGACACGATTGTTGTAAAGACTGTCGGGTCTTAACTTTATGTTTGTTTGCTTGAACTTGACCGAAACTTACTTCGTCCAATAAGACTCATCTTATAATTAGAATTCTGTTTGAATCGCTGTTGTTTGTACAGTCTTTCAGGGCATTAGATATTGAAATTACATAATTTACAGACTTATGACAGCTACTTTAATGTATTGTAGTCGGTTTTACAGCGGCGGATTGAGGCATTTATGGCCTATAGCCCGGAGCCCTAACGTGTTCATGAGAGTAAAGATAAGGAAACTCCCGAACATATAAGTTGGCAAAAATTGTTGAAAAATCACAAAATACGAGCTAAAATCATTCGTAATTTGCTGTGCTTCTGGAATTAGATGAAATTTAGAACAAATCTCATTTAACCTAACAATTTTGAGATAAATTCTCCAATTTTAAAACATTTTTGCCCCAATGCAACATTCTTAATAAATTTTCTTTTTGAATTCGTCAGATTATAACAAATTTCGTTCGCAATTCGTGGATAAAATTGTAGACATTTTGGTTCATTTTTAAATAAAAATCTCAATTGTATTCTGTAACTTATTATAGATCCGTTACCATGACAACGTTGTAAATTAACACTTAATGAATAGACCATTAATTCCATCATTTCTATTAATTTGATCACTATAACTTTTATATACTCGATTCACTCGCTAAATATAGGATTTTATTTAGGAAACATTTCATTGGTTCTAATATAAAGGCGCAAATTTTGAAAATAACCAATACCTCATTGAAAACAGCTGGGTTCTATATAGGCGCCAAATTTTGAAATCAACCAATAGTTTAGAAGTACGTGTACGGCTAAATATAGATAAAGTTACTAGATTCGTGAGCGATTCAATTTGTGAAAGTTAGGGACTTTTATTCCGTCATGTTCTCGTCAATATTCCATGAATATTAGAGTTTTCAACAGTTGTATTCTCTAATTTTTTGGCGATTCGCTACTATGACAACACTAGAGTCTCATCTACAATTCTATCATATGTACTATGAAAAGAGACATGAATAAAATTGATTATTCCAGTATTGTCATAGTAACGAATCGCTAAAAAGTTACAGAATACGATTGTATGTTAAATCTTTGGGTAAATTTACGAGATTCTGTCTTATTCCCCAATTTTGGTCAATATTTTAAGATATTTTCGTTTTCGATAGTGAATTTTAGCTATTTTACAATTAAATCAATTTTATTCAACCCACTTAATTAAGGGCGGATTTAGACGTGCTCTTTATAGGCTTAAATACAGTTCAGTTGTATTCTCTAACTTTTAACCGATTCATTACCATGACAACACTGAAGATCTCTTCTACAATTGCATTATTTTCAAAATTAAAGAGACTATAATAAAACAGGTGGTTGTCGATCGTTAGCGTTGTCATGGTAACAAATTGCTGAAAAGTTAGAGAATACTGTAAATTTTCCCATCTAGTGTCACCGCAATTGACACAAATTTCAAGGACCTCCAAACAGTGTTAGGCCCCAAAAGTTAGTCCGTTCCTGTTATTTTAGTGGATTTAGATGGAATTTATAGAGGTGCAGTGGTTTATATGGATTCGATGTCGTAAAGTGTTCCTGTTTTTTGTAAAAAAAGGTGAAAAATCTAAAAGCTAATGCAATTCCTTATATGAATACGCAAATATTTCCTTTCTATTTACACTACTCCATTTTATTGTTAAATCTATCCATTGTTGACTATTGTGCAATTATTCCATATACAATTTGAATAAAATAGAAGAGATTGAAATCTCATTTTATGACATATGATTGTCGTGAATTGCATTTAAATCCCATTCATAGTCTTTCTAATGCTAATATGACCCTGTACCAAGACCTGAATTGCAATATTTTCGATAGATTCGACTCTGTCAATAAAATTCCGTTATTCTCGTCAGATTAACTTTACAGAAGAAAATTGAATTTCGTTTAAGTAAATTATTAAACACGATAAGTCATCTGAGTATGCTAATAAGGAGGCTTTAATAACACTTACATTATCCGGTTTTGTTTGTTAACGTGATTAAGTGGAGGAAAAATGTGTGTACTTCAACTATGATCATGGATTTTTTTTATAAGCCTCGAGAAACTTTGATAAATTCAATCTTGGTAGTTTGTCAAGGATGTGTGTCGTCTTATAAACACATTTAACGATATTTCGTGACCTATAAAACCGCTGTAACAGTCGTGTATTAATGGATATCTTGACGTGTTATTTGTACAAGTTGAGATCAATAGAGTACCGGTTTTAATAGAGATTCGTCTAAATTAACAACAAAATTGAAAACTTTATAGCCTTCTTATTGTTACAAATTATTCCAATAAAATCACAATTATGGCGCAATTTCGTTGTACAATAAACCAGATTCATTTGTATATAAATTAATCATTATCATCATAATCAGCAACAACAACAACATTAATTTTTATTATTTGCGAAAGTTGCTTGAAACTTATAACGCTGTAAATTTGCAATAAATAAATAGAAAGAATCTTGTTATTTTCATACAGTTACTGTCTCATTATTTTACAAAAATGTAACAATTTGGTTTTTAAATTAGAGAATAAACGATAAAAATATAGAAGAGACAAGTAAGATACAATTCCAACAAGTTTTATGTTTGGATGCAACCGTTGTTGAAAATAAATGCACTTGCAATATTGGAAGATTTTATCGAATTTCATAAGAATAGACTTCCAATTAAAACAACTCTAGTTGTAGTTGTTTAAAATAGGAATTTCTCGTCTATATTAAGCCTGTTTGTGGATTTTAAGTTTCATCGATCAATCGAGCGGAAAGTCTATTTGTGACCAATTTTTCATCGTATAATTTATGGTTTTTTTGGTGGAAGAAAGGAATATAAGGCTACAATAATAAAGTCCTTAGAAACTTCGACTATTTAGCAAGTTAGTAATTTTTTCCACGAAACAAACATCCGCTTTTTCTTTTTTTTTGTTGCCCAAGTTGGAACGCAATTTTCGTACAAATTAACCGAAACAACACGCAAAAAATTACCAAAGAGAACATCCTTGAGAGCGAAAATCAAGAATATAAAAATGATAGAGTTTCTTTAAATAAAACAACGTATTTTAATCAAAAAAAACCACTAGGATCGAGAATTACTTTCTTGTACAAATAATTTTTTAAAATATTGGAAAATAGCAAATAATAAACACACGAATATGAACGAAATTAATCAAATTTGGAGTATAAGGTTAGAAATTCAGGCACTACTTAACATCGAGGGAGTTTTGTTACCAACTGTAACTTATAATAGTCGATTTCTATTGGCCAAATCGAAAATTTTGAATTGCGCTCCTTTAAAAAATTAGATTGGTACGCCCAAATTCCCTAGATTTCTAACCTTACAATTCCCAGTCGAATTAATGTCAGTCTTATTCAAGGCCTGCTAGATTTTTCAGCACTTTGCTTACTATAGCCATCCGTCTAGAACGCCATGAGAAGCAAATTTTTGATGAAACGCCAATTTTCGCCGCTATGGCGCTACTATCTGTACAGATCTTGAATTATGATTGGTAACCGATTTCCCGCTAAAAACAAACTAACAAAACAACCAAAAATTAGACTAAAATCAACTACTATATTCAAATTATTCTAAAAATCATACAAAAGCTAGTCAATACGAATAAAGTTGGATTAATTGAAGGTTTGGGGCTAGAAATTTAGTAAATGGGGATTTCCTAATGATTAAGGTAATAGACTCAAGTAATTTAGACAATTGATACAGTAAGAATTCAAAAAAAGAGCCGACAATTTCAACATCCCTTTTAAAATTATTAAAATTACTTAACTCCATTTTATTAATTTAATTTGTTCCACTATAGTAACTTTTTTTTTGAACTGGAACGTAATTTTCCTTTAAATTAACAGAAAGAAAGCACAAAAAAGTTGCAAATTGCAAAAAACGGCAAAAGTAAATGGATTTAAATTCGGTAATTTTAATAATAAATCAGTAGTAAAAACAGTCCCACTTTATTAAAGAGAACATCTTTTAGAGTGGAAATTAAATGAAACAACATAATTTAACAAAAAAACGACAACAAATTATAAATGAGGTTGACCAAATTTGGAATTTTACGGCTAGAAATTCAAGTATTAGGGACTTTTGTTAACAACCCTATTTTTGGGGGAGATAACTTAAAAATTTCGGTTGTAAATTTTGAATTGCGCGCCCCAAAAAATCGAATAATCCAACAAAATTCCCTAGATTTATAACCTATCATTACAAATTTGATTGTTGTATTTGGTGTTATTGTTGCGTTTGAAGAATTTGTCGAGTATTTCTACTTCTATTTCAATTATTTTAGACTAAAATTAATTATTTTATTGAAAATAATTAACTCGAATAGAGGCGGTATAAATTGAAGTTTTGAGGTTAGAATTGTTGGTAAAGTGGGACAGATTTCCTAATGATTAAAGCAATAAACTCAAGTAATTTTAACAGTTTCAAGTAGCAATTCATGAGGTAATAAATTAAAAAAATAGCCGAAAATTACTTTAGTTTATTATTTTATTCTATTTATTCCCTTAGGAAATTTGTCCAAAATTATTTTGTTTTTGTACAAACATCCGTTGCCTAGCTGGAACGCAATTTTCGTCCAAATTAAGCGCAAGAAAGTGCAAAAAACTAGCAAATTGTGTAGAACTACCGGATTTAAATTGCGGGTAAGCTCTTCATTTTTACACCAGAAACAAGAAAAAACCAATCTATAATAAATCACAGCTTGGACAGGCCGATTTCCAAATAAATTTCCACGTAACAAATCAACTTTTCTATAATTAATGCGACAGTCGATAGATTAAAATTGAATAAAATCAATATGTAGTGAACGTTACAGTGAATTAAAGCCCACTTTTATCCATCTGATTCGGACATGAAAAATCGGAATTGTTGTAAAATCGAGCATGATTTAAATTGCGTTATTTCCATACGAATCCAACAGTATCGTAAAAAAGATTGTGCGCCACCAATTTTCATATGTGTAGTTGTATAAAGTGAAATACGATTCAGTATCAGTTGTAAATCAGTGGCTGATTCGCAGTTCCGTTACGGTAAAGGTCGACGGAAATGTCAGACCCTTATCATGCACCGATAAGAATCGTCGCCTAATTGTCAGTAAAACTGACTACCCCCATTATTACAAATTCCGCCTTTGTATTTATCATATTGGTATCTTTACAGTAATATTCAATCAATATAACGACATTTATTTAGCGAACGATAGTGAAATCAATTTTGTGTTTTGATTAATTGTTGGGACGGTTCGTTAAATCGTACACAACAATCCATCTCAATGATAGCTCGATGATAAACAAAACCTACAATGGAATATAAGATGGAAAAAGGGTACGTTTAATCAAATCTCCCTTCGGATTCACCCTATAAGTCGGTAAACGAAACGGATTGTTTATTTTCATCAAATCCGTTTTTGCTTCGTCATAATTTTTCGATAAACTATCGTGGCATACAAATTCAATTCGACTTTATTGCAGAAGAACTTGTAATTCTGCAATTATTGAGGTGTAAATTTGAATCGGATAGTAGTCGTTGATAACTTGACTCGCTATTAAACAATAAATGAATAAATATTAGAGTAGATAGCTATTGTTTATAGTTGGTGGAATAGTTTGAATAGAAAATTTATATTTGCTTCTACCCGCTCATTCAACATTGAATATTACAACTTGTTTAAACTTGTAGATGAACATTATATATACAGGGTGTTTCATTTCTCCTCGAAATGAACGGTCAGCTTCTTAATTCGATTCGATAATCTGCATTACCGACAGGTTCCTTGAATAAATCGTCGGTAATGCAGATTACTTGAAACAAACAACTGTAAACTCATAGGTGACTACGAGAAAGTGAAACACCGGGTACAACTTGCATATTACACTCACTTTATAAGGAACTCTAATGGAATGCAATGGAATTGGAAAATCGTCCGTTTAGAACAATGTGTATTCAAATTCGTGATGATTGATCTAAAACGAGCGAATTGTACAATCGTTGCGCAATAAAACCAATTCGTTCTGTAGTATTGGGGAATTTTTCAAATATACGTTGAGAAATAGTCTTGTTGACGGTTCTATTTTCAGTCATTAACTTTGGAATATACGATAAAAGCAATAATTAAGTCCAGCAATGGAATATAAATATGGTAACGTTGAATTTACATTTAAATAAGTCGACTACTATTACACGAATTGCTTTTACGTTGTTTTAAAAAAAAGGAAAATAACAAATTAAATTCATGTTTTTACATGTGGAATTTTAATAAAAGGTTCGCCAATATAGCGTTTCAAAAATCACTAATCTTGTGATAGAGCCAGAGAGAAAATAGTTGGTACAACTGTTATTACCGTTTTAAATTATTAGTCTCTCAAGTTTGAATCTTTTTAAAATTTTAATGAAATTCCTCCATTGATAAAAATTTATTCAAATTATAGTTTTCCAATAAAATCGATAGTTGAATATTGAATTAAATCGTACACGTAATTTACAATGTAAACTTTCAAATTGGCTAGTTAGTTTAAATTTGTTCGAATCGAAATTGATCAAATTTTGAATATCGCGCTTTTAAAAATGGTTGCTAAACCTGTGTAACTAGATTTGCTTGCTACAGTTTACATAACCTTAATTAATTTTATACTTATTAGTGCGATATTTCGAATATTTTGAACCTAAAATTAACAAAACAATGTACAAGTTGAAAATACTGGAGAAATATTGTACAGAATTGAAATTTGAGGTTAGAAATTGCGCAATATTGCTACCTAAAGTTGGATATAAATAAATCAGCTACAATTCGAACTGCTTTTATGTTGTGTCAAAAAAGGAAAATAGCAAATTAAATTCTTGAGATATTAAAATGACAATTTATAAGGTTAAAATGTTTCAAAAATCACTAATTTTAAATTAATTTTGCGAAAGAAAATTGCCGGTACAACTGTTATTACCAACTTAAATTATTCTCTCTTATGATTTGAATAAGTTTGCATCTTTTTTAAAGTTTAATTAAATTTCTCCATTCATAAAAATTCATTCAATTTTGAGTTTTTCAATAAATTTGTTCGAATCGAAATTTATCGAATTTTGAATATCGCGCCTTTAAAAATGGTAGCTAAACCTGTGTAACTAGATTTGCTTGCTACAGTTTACATAACCTTAATTTTATACTTATTAGTGCGAAATTTCAAAGATTTTGAACCTACAATTAACAAAACAGTGTACAAGTTGAAAATACTGGAAAAATATTGTACAGAATTGAAATTTGAGGTTAGAAATTGCGCAATATTGCTACCTAAAGTTGGATATAAATAAATCAGCTACAATTCGAACTGCTTTTATGTTGTGTCAAAAAAGGAAAATAGCAAATTAAATTCTTGAGATATTAAAATGACAATTTATAAGGTTAAAATGTTTCAAAAATCACTAATTTTAAATTAATTTTGCGAAAGAAAATTGCCGGTACAACTGTTATTACCAACTTAAATTATTCTCTCTTATGATTTGAATAAGTTTGCATCTTTTTTAAAGTTTAATTAAATTTCTCCATTCACAAAAATTCATTCAATTTAGAGTTTTTCAATAAATTTGTTCAAATCGAAATTTATCAAATTTTGAATATCGCGCCTTCAAAAATGGTTGCTGAACCTGTATAACTAGATTTCCTTGCCATAGTTTAACCTTAATTTTATCATTCTTAGTGCGATATTTCAAATATTTGGAACCTATAATTACCAAAACAGTTTACAAGTTGAAAATACTGGAAAAATATTGTACAGAATTGAAATTTGAGGTTAGAAATTGCGCAATATTGCTACCTAAAGTTGAATTTAAATAATTCACTACGCGAATTGCTTTTGGGTAAAAAAGGGATAATCGCAAATTAAATTAATGTTTCCCTACATATGGGATTTTAAAATGACAATTTCAAAAATCACTAACTTTAAATTAGTGCCAGAAAGCTAGAAAATTGTTGGTACAACTGTTATTACTAACTAAAATTGTCCTTTATTTTGATTTTAACAAGTTTGCATCTTTTTTAAATTTTAATTAAATTCTCCCATCTATAAAATTGAAATTTTTTAGTTTTTCATCAAAATCAACAGTTGAATATTGAATTAAATTGTAAACATAATTTGCAATGTAAACTTGCAAATTGACTAGTTACAATGTTTGTTTATAGCCACTATACCACAATTTTAAATAGGTCGAATCGAAATTTATCAAAATTTATTACAGTATTTTAAATATCGCGCCTTTAAAAGTGTTTGCTAAACCTGTGTAACTAGATTTGCTTGTTATAGTTTACATAACCTTAATTTTATGCTTTTAGCGCGATTTTTCAAATATTTTTAATCTGTAATTACCAAAATAGTTTCCAAGTTGGAAATATTGATTAGAATTGAAATTTGAAGGCTAGAGATAGAATAATCGTTGAGAAATTTGAACTTTATTAATGTATTCGTTTAAAATTGGTGTTGTTTTGTTGTAGGTATCATGGATACGGCATCGTGATTTACATTTATTAACAGTTGGTCGATTTACATACACATCTGATCAACGTTTCACAAGTATCCATAATCCAATGACTGAGGATTGGACATTACAAGTGCGTTATCCACAACGTCGAGATAGTGGTATTTATGAATGTCAAGTTGGTACCACACCACCAATCGGATTCTCAATGTCATTGTCTGTTGTCGGTGAGTTGCCTTGATTAATTTCTAATTAATATGTAACTGTTATCGTTATGTCTTGATAACATAACATTATAGTAAATGGTTATTTAATCTATTGTTGGTTAATTTTAGTAATTCAAGTCTCGTCTAAAATAAATCCAAGACACAATTTAGACGTAAATGATATTAAGTGGTTTCCGTCTAGGCCAACTGTCATTACGGAGGCCCATGCCATTGTCTTTTGAATTTAAATTTAAATTCACATATGAAAAATAATTAAACCCCAATTTTTAATACGCGATATTTCGCTTGTTTTTGGAAATATCGCGAAAATTAAAACAGATTTAAAAAGAACATTTCATGACAGATCTTAGGATTTTTCTTATTTCAGAAAATTCCAATTAAATTTTGAATTATAGAGGCAAATTTTGATGTCTGCGTGATATTTGACGATATTTTTATATTTCTCCTCAGAATTTAGCCAATATTGTTTATCTTTAAATGATTCTGATAGAGTTTATAGAAAATAGAAAAGTCTTTCCAAATTTTCAAGAAATTTCCCAAACAGTTTGCTAGTTTTTCTGGAAATCAAAAAATCAAACAAAAAATCAAGCGCCTCTATTATACATTTCTTCGATTTTGTATCCAAACAATGTTAATTTTTAATGATCGTTATTTCCCGTGTTTCATGACATATTGCAATGAATCGGGCAGTACTAGAAAGAGTACTTCAAGGAGTATCAGGAAAGTTGCTTTGTTTCGGAAAATTTCACTTGAATTTGTTTTTATAGATCAAAATCCAGGAGCATGATTTTCCACTAAATTTTTGCACATTTTCCTATATTTTCGCCGATAATTTGGCCTATATTAGAAATGTATGAAAGATTTTCCCACAATACATAGAAAATGAAAAACGGGTTTTTAAATCTTCAAGAAATTTTCCAATCGGTATCTAATTTTGCGGGAAATTACCAAAAAGTGAAACGCCTGTATTACACCTTTCCCCGATTTGGTATCTAAACAATGTCAATTTTCAATAATCGATATTTCGCTTGTTTGATTACATATTGCAACGTATCGGGCAGTATTAGAAAGAGCCTTTCAAGGAGCGTCAGGGAATTTTGCAAATTTTCATTGAATTTGTATTTATAGATGAAAATCCAGGAGCATGATTTTCCACTAAATTTTTGCACATTTTCCTATATTTTCGCCGATAATTTGGCCAATATTAGAAATTTATGAAAGATTTTCCCACAATACATAGAAAATGAAAAATCTTCAAGAAATTTTCCAATCGGTATCTAATTTTGCGGGAAATTACCAAAAAGTGAAACGCCTGTATTACACCTTTCCCCGATTTGGTATCTAAACAATGTCAATTTTCAATAATCGATATTTCGCTTGTTTGATTACATATTGCAACGTATCGGGCAGTATTAGAAAGAGCCTTTCAAGGAGCATCAGGGAATTTTGCAAAATTTCCATTGAATTTGTATTTATAGATGAAAATCCAGGAGCATGATTTTCCACTAAATTTTTACACATTTTCTATATTTTTGCCGATAATTTAGCCAAGATTAGAATTTTATGAATGATTTTTGCACAGTGCTTAGAAAATGGGAAACACTTTTCAAATAATCAAGAAATTTTCCAATCGGCTCGTTAGTTTTCTCGAAAATTGCTAAAAATTGAAGGGCCTCTATTGCACGTTTTTCTCGATTTAGTGTCGAAACAATACTAATATTTAATGACCAATAATTTGTTTATTTTCGCAAATATTGCATTGAATCACTTAGCATTAGAAAGAACATTTTAAGATGAATTAGAGATAGTCTTTCGTTTTAGAAAAGTTCAACAGAATTTGAATTTATAAACGAAAATCTAGAAGCATTCTTTTTTTCTATATTTTTGCACATTTTTCTATATTTTCACCGATAATTTAGCCAATATTACAAATTTATGTACGACTTTTACACAAGACATAAAAAATGGAAACGCTTTCCAAATCTTCCAGAAATTTTCTAAACAATTTGCCAATTTTCCTGGAAATTGCCTAAAAATAAGCGTCTGAAATACACTTTTCTTAGATTTGGAATCCAAGCAATGCCTATATTTAATAGTCGATAACTTGCTTATTTTCGTAAATATTGTAATGAATCAGGTGTCATTAGAAAGACCATTTCAAAGAGCATTAGGACGAGTTTTCATTTTAGAAAATTTCACATGAGATACAATTTTTAGACGAAAATCTAGGAATATGATTTTCTTTCATATTTTTGCAACGCTTTTCTATATTTTTGCCGATAATTTAGTGAATATTGCAAATGTACGAATGATTTTGTAAATTTGGATAGAAAATGGAAAGCGCTTTTCAAATGTCCAAGAAATGTCCCATTCGCCTTGTTAGTTTTTCTAAAAAATGCCAAAAACTGAAGGATTTATGTTACACTTTTTTTATTTAGTCCCGAAACGATGCTAATATTTAATAATCGATAACTTGCTGATTTTTTAAAATATCATAATGGATAAAACAACATTAGAAAGAGATTAGAAAGAGCATTTCAAGAAGCATTGGGGTTTTCTGTTTTGCAAAATTTCACTAGAATTTGAATTTATAGACGAAAATCTAGGAAAATGGTTTTCCTCTATATTTTCGCTGATTTACAAATGATTTTTGCATAGTATATGGAAAATAGAAAACTCTTTCCAAACGTCTAAGAAATTTTCCAATCAGTTTACTAGTTTTCCGGGAAATTGTCAAAAATTGAAGGATTTGTATTGCACCAAAAACTCGCATTAGAAATAGAATTGTAGGAAGCATTTGAGAAAATTACACCTTGAGTCTTTCTAATTCTATTTCGATCATTAGGTTCTCTTGGAAAACATGTGAGGAACCGTTAATTAAACATTAAGTATTTGTCGCACGCTACATCGATGAAGATTTTAAATCCTCACCGTGACTAAAATAGTCCACTCCGGCACTGGATAATCGACTCAATTAAACGATAAATTTCTACATAGATATCTGTTAAAATAGGGCGCAATTTTCGCTATATTCGTTATTCAGAACAAGCAATGATAGTAGTTGAAGTTATAAGAAAGTTAATGTTTCTATTTCAAAGTTTCAGTTGTAACTTTAACTGAACGTAATTAAAATTTAATTTAAAGTTGAAACGTTTCGAAACACTTTTAATATCTATTTTGTTATAATCATTAACAACATCAAGGGAGATGTTCCAATATTATCCATTTAAAAGAAATCGAGATGTTTTAATTTACATCAACAGGAAGTTTTAAATATTCTCATTTCTTAGTTGAGACTCTTTTAAAAATATTTAGATGTGTATTTATTTGACAGGAAAATACTGGAGTTAATTTTAAAAACAGACAGTTCGTAGTTGATATTCTTTTGAATTTAGCTTCATTATTTGCGAATTTTAAAATGTACCTACTATTGTAAATATTTCTATGGTTGCAATAGTTTAATTATAATAACATTGCAGTACAAGAAGATGGATTATGTACTTTTTCGTTGCATGGAAATTGTATTCAAATTAAATTTGTTTTAATTCTCTGAAATATTACCCCTATTATTTACAACTAGCTCTTTTTTTCGTGATATATTCGTAGGGAATTTGAAAAAATTGCGATATGATCTTGCAATGTTGTAGCTGGAGGTTTTGTTCTTGTTTGAAAACTTACAACTTATTAGTTAGGATTCTTGTGCAAACTTTTAGAAAACGAGTAAAATTCTTGCTCAACTAATCATAATTACGTGTAGATCTCTTTTACTGTTTGTAATTGCATCACTATTTGAACTTTACCAAGTATTGTTCGGTGCGTTTACATAGGAAAGTTGTTTATTTTTCCGAATTTGGCTATTTATTTGCTAATGTTGTGCCCTTTCATCTCCACATATCACCGCCTTTAAGTCTTGTTTAATATTCAAATACGATCTTTTGTAGTTTAAGCAAATTTATTCAAATTACAAACGTTGTAATCTCAATTCATTCGCCTTTTTATCAATCAACCAATAAAAAGTTGACTATTTATTTTGCGTTAGTGTGAAATAAACGGCTGTATTGTAGAAATTATTGCAATTATTCAAACTGGACTGTGGGCGAAATTACAAAAATTTCAACCGTTATCTCCGTTCCTAGTCTAATTTGAATAAAAGTTGGACTATTTCCGGGTTTTTTTTCCAAATTATTTGCTCCATTTTTTGTCATGAATGGAATTTCCAATTTAGGTACACCTCTATTCTGGTTACTCAAACAATTGTGGCGATTTTTATTAAAATTGTAATCTCTTTTGCTTTGTGTATCAGTTTTGTTTTGATTATAATCGTTTTATTTTCTGTCCCTTCTATTGTTTTTTTTGTTTTGTTTGTTTTTTCCATCGTCCCTTATTTGGATTTTAATAGGTTGGAATTATTCTTCTATTCCACCATCATACGACAGGATTCGTTTAAATGGAAATAATTGCAGTTTGCACTTTATAATTAAAAAAAAGAGAGTAGTGGAAACGGAATGGATAATAGTGCCATCAGCCGCAATACAAAGGAAAAGAAAATGGGATTTAATAAGAATAATGGTCACGTAGTAATGAAGTTGTCTTTTATAAAACTAGGACTCATTAATATTGTCCAATTAGAATTATGCCCCTTTTTTCTAAGTTAATCTTGGGAATTTAACCTCAATCAAAACTAAGACGTTTTGAGTCAATATAAGAGTCAAATAGCTACATTTTCAGGCTATTTGAAGCCGGAAATTCCCCCGGCAGTCTCCCGATTGAAGTATCTCAACTCCACGTCTGCTATTCTTGGATTTCTTTGGTAGTTGAAAAAGAAATGCAACTTTAACAGAACAGATCTTTGTCGAAAGCTGATTCAAGCTTATACTTTTGTTAACTGACAATAGATAAACAAATCTTGATTCTTTTATAATGCTAATATTGTGTAAGAACTCTATAAAGGTTGGGGAATTTGTATAAATAGTTTGTACAAATACGATTCTCAGTTGTGTGTAGATACAAGGAAGATTCCACCCTACAGCCACTTTCATTACAATTGTTCGTATTCGATTCCATAGAGTTTTGGGTATCGTATTTACCTAACAAAATATGCATGAGAACGGATCCTTGAGTTCTCTTTTAAAGATTTACAAAGAAAAAAGTTCATATATCAAAATGATCCGTTAAATCGACTATAGAGCGAATTTTACAACAGTTATTAGCGTTATAGCTTGTTATTCCATAGACAGGCAATTAACATTCAAATATTGATTAGAATCGATGGAATAAAACAAATAAACTAATTAAAACCGTTTTTGTCGTCCACAATTATCTACAATAGTGGAATAAATTTGTTGCAATTAGCGAGCAGATTAAACTTTAAAGCTTTCTAATTTTTAACGGCACAGACTATTATTCCTAATATTGAATTTGGTTATGATATACTAGAATTAATTTCGTGTTAAATGAGTTGGTAAGTGTGAAAATTTAAGAGAAATACGGCTACCAGTTTCATTTCTCAACGAATTTTATTTCTATTTGTCGGTTAATTTTATGTTTTGTGAATTTGTACAATACCAACACATGTTGTTTACATTCCTAATATTTTCCACATGAAATTCTAGTATTAGTCGAATTTTTTGGTTGTAATAATATTGGAAATGGTGGCGTTCTGGCCAAATGTTGTCGATGCGAATGGTGAAAATTGAAGAAAATGGAAAATTGTAGACACACAGACGGCTTGTAAGTTGCTCTTTTGTAGTTTTCGATTGAAATTGGAGATGTTATGACCCTCTGTTCTGATGTCGCAAGATTTGAGAGCTTCTCGGTTACTGATTCTGTTTTCGATTCTTCTCAAACAGATATATAGCGGAAATTATTGATATTAGAAGAATAGGAAATCGCCGGAACTGTAGGTTTAAAATACGGGTATAAATTGACTATATTTAATAATCGATATTTTGCTTGTTTGATAAGATACAACAATTGACAAAATACCACTGGAATCGGCATTTTAAGGAACATCCGAGGAGATTTCTTGTTTTTAAAAATTTCAATTGAACTCTGGGTTACAGACGATAATTTAGGACAGTGTTTTTTTTAATTTTTTTTTGATATTTTCTCCTATAACATGGCAAATACTATCAATTTTTCAATAATTTTCTGACAGTATTTAGTAAATTGAATGAACTTTTCAAATATTCAAGAAATTCTTCTGTAGATTTGTTCGTTTTCTGGAAAATTGCCAAAAACTTGAGGACCCACATGACATCACTTACTTTGATTGGGACTCTAAAAAATGACAAACTTCAATATTCGATATCTCGCTTATTCGATAACATATTACAACCAACATAACAACATTAGAAAGAGCGTTTTAAGAAGTATTTACGAGAAGTTTCTATAATTGAAAATATTGATTCAGTTCTGAGTTACAAGGAATAATCGTGAAGCATGTATTTTTTTGAATTTTTTCAAATTTCTCCTATAACTAAGAAAATATTATCGATTTTCACTAATTGTCTCACAGTATAAAGGAAATTAGAAGAACTTTTACAAATTTCCAAAAATTTTTCCAGGATTTGTTAGTCGTCCAGAGAATTGATAGAAATTTGGGGCTCAAATTACTTCTTTTTCTCTAAAACGGTGTCTAAGAAATGCCAATTTCTAAACATCGATATCTCCCTTGTTTGATGAGATATTATATTGAATAAAATAGCATTAGAAAGAGCATTTGAAGGAGTATCTAAGGGCGTTTCTGATTTGGAAAAGTGCCAGCTTATTTCTAAGTTTTAGAGGATAATCTTGTAACGTGTGCTTTTTTTGAATTTCTTCATATTTCGCCTGTAACTCAGCAAATGTTATAGATTTTTCAATGATTTTCAGGTAGTGTATAGGAAATTGAAAGAATTTAACAAATCTCCAAAAAAATTCTAGATTTTGTTAGTTTTCCAGAAAATTGACAGAAATTTGTTGGCCCAAATTACTTCTTTTTCTCTTGAATGGTGTCTAAGAAATGCCAAGTAGAATTAGAAAGAGCATTTGAAGAAGTGTTTAAGGGTGTTTCTTGTGTTGAAAAGTGCTGACTGATTTCTAAGTCTTAGTCGATAATTTTGTAACGTGTTTTTTTTTTGAACTTCTTCATATTTTCTCTATAATTTAGCAAATATTATACATTTTTCAATGATTTTCAGGTAGTATATGGGAAATTGAAGGAACTTTTACAAATCTCCAAGAAATTTTCCAGGATTCGTTAGTTTTTCAGAAAATTGATGTACATTTGAGGGCCCAAATTACTTCGTTTTCGCTAAAATGGTGTCTATAAAATGCCAATTTTAAATCATCGGAATCTCCCTTGTTTGATGATATTACAATGAATAAAGTAGCATTAGAAAGAGCATTTTAAGGATGTTTTTGTTGTGAAAAATGCTGACTGATTTCTGTGTGCTTTTTTAAATTTTTTCATATTTCCTCTATAACTAAGAAAATATCGATTTCCACTAATTTTTTCGCAGTATATAGGAAATTAGAAGAGCTTTTACAAATTTTTAAGAAATTTTCGAGGATTTGTTAGTTTTTCAGAAAATTGACAGAAATTTGAGATCCCAAATTATTTGTTTTTCTCTAAAATGGTGTCTAAGAAATGCCAATTTCTAATCATCGATATCTCCTTAGTTTGATGAGATATTATGTTGAATAAAATAGTATTAGAAAGAGCATTTGAAGGAGTATCTAAGGGTGTTTCTGATTTGGAAAGTGCTAGTTGATTTCTAAGTTTAAAGGCTAATCTTGTAACGTGTGCTTTTTTTGAATTTCTTCATATTTCGCCTGTAACTCAGCAAATGTTATAGATTTTTCAATGATTTTCAGGCAGTATATAGGAAATTAGAAGAACTTTAACAAATCTCCAAAAAAAAATTCTAGATTTTGTTATTTTTAAGAAAATTGATAGAAATTTGAGCGCCCAAATTACTTCTTTTACTCTTAAATGGTGTCTAAGAAATGCCAATTTCTAATCATCGAAATCTCCCTTGTTTGATGAGATATTATAATGAATAAAGTAGCATTAGAAAGAGCATTTGAAGAAGTATTTAAAGATGTTTTTGTTGTGAAAAATGCTGACTGATTTCTGTGTGCTTTTTTAAATTTTTTCATTTTTTTTTCTATAACTAAGAAAATATCGATTTCCACTAATTTTTTCGCAGTATATAGGAAATTAGAAGAGCTTTTACAAATTTTTAAGAAATTTTCGAGGATTTGTTAGTTTTTCAGAAAATTGACAGAAATTTGAGATCCCAAATTATTTGTTTTTCTCTAAAATGGTGTCTAAGAAATGCCAATTTCTAATCATCGATATCTCCTTAGTTTGATGAGATATTATGTTGAATAAAATAGTATTAGAAAGAGCATTTGAAGGAGTATCTAAGGGTGTTTCTGATTTGGAAAGTGCTAGTTGATTTCTAAGTTTAGAGGCTAATCTTGTAACGTGTGCTTTTTTTGAATTTCTTCATATTTCGCCTGTAACTCAGCAAATGTTATGGATTTTTCAATGATTTTCAGGCAGTATATAGGAAATTAGAAGAACTTTAACAAATCTCCAAAAAAAATTCTAAATTTTGTTAGTTTTTCAGAAAATTGATAGAAATTTGTTGGCCCAAATTACTTCTTTTTCTCTTAAATTGTGTCTAAGAAATGCCAACTTCTAATCATAGAAATCTCCCTTGTTTGATGAGATATTATAATGAATAAAGTAGCATTAGAAAGAGCATTTGAAGAAGCATCTAAGGGTGTTTCTTGTTCAGAAAAGTTTTCTAAGTTTTAGACGATAATCTTGTAACGTATGCTTTTTTTTAAATTCCTTCATATTTCCTCTGTAATTTAGCAAATATTATAGATTTTTCGGGGATTTTCAGGCAGTATATAGGAAATTGAAAGAACTTTCCAAAGCCCTTAGAAATTTTCTAGTGAGGTTAATTTCCCGACGAAAATAGATAATTTTGCTCCAGGTTTTTTCTCTAATTGTTAATTCATTGTGTCAAAGTGACGTTAATTGATGTGTCTAATTGCGTTATTCTGTCGCATCATCTTGATATTATCGTGCTTGCCAATGGCGACCGCTTTATCGATTACGGAAAAGTTATCGGATTACAATAATTGTAGATTGACTTTTCGTGTTTGTTCGAATCTAAGAAACAATAGTTGTATTGTCGAGAAAATACAAACACATCAATCGTGGCAAATTAAACATTTTATCACTAATAGAGAAGATTTGGTACGATAAATTTTTCCATTATTTTTTTTCTGTGTGGGCCAAAGGACAATAGAATCAATAACGTCAATATTTCCTATGCGAGCTTTTAAATTGAACTTGAATGAAATCCAATTGGCGCAGTCTGTCTCCCCAACACTAAAAACTATCCTCAATCGAATAAAACTTTAAGTCTCTGTCAAAGTTGTAACGTTACCGCTGCGAGATAATCTTGATTTTATGCAAACAAATCAATCACATCTCAAGATGTAGAATTAAATTAATCCCGGTCCACATTTGGGGGAATTTCGTATTTATTGAAAGTTGTAGAGCATCTGCAGCCACACCTTGGCATTAATCGCACGACCTCCATCTAACTGAAGGCGATTTATAAAAGAAAAGTAACTTTGATTTATCGTCAACATCCACTCGTCTTCTAGTATTCTCAAAAAGTAAAAGGACTGTGAAAATGGCGTTGATATTGAGACTTGACTGTCGACTTTAATTTCTATGCTAATTTGACATAGAATCAGTGGCGGCGAATTGAAATGGATGAGGAAAAATTACCATAAACTTTTCCACTCCATATCGTTATTATTGTTGGTTTTGTTAGTATGTGATGTAAATATAAATGATAAGGAATGAACAGACATCATACACATGCGGCTCATTTGCATCGTTACAATCTATTAAACATCAAGTACTCTTCTAACTGTTCGCCTCATTACACAAAGTTGCTCCACACCAAAACCATAACCATCAAAGTGCTAGTAGAACTATATGCTGTATAAAGAAAACCAAGTTTTCGTCCATTCTTCCATAATGTTGTATTCCTTCAGGAGTGATTTAAATAATAATTTCAACAAATTGAATATTACACCACCGGTAGAACTTTTCCGAATGGAACACATTTCCTTGATCATAAACAATTTCGTTGATTCTTAACATAATTTATTGAAATACAAAATTAGACTGTTAGAGATGCTTTGTTTGGAAGTTTCAATTAATTCTTTACGGGAAAATCGCCGGCATTCCGTACAAATGTACGCTTTAAAATTCAAACAATTAAAAGCATACCTTCTTATCTTTTATATTTATGTATGCACGAACTTTGTTTTATAATTGCTAGAAATGTTAGAGAGCTCTGTTTCTGGTTCCGTAACTGCAAAATTTGGAAACTCCGCTTCTGCTTCTGCTTTCCCAACCTTTATAACGGAACGTAGTAATATTATAGAAATATTAATTCTTTGGAATCTGATGGTTTGGAGCATATTTTTTTAATCTTTATCTGAAAAATGTTATTTTTATCAATTTATATTTAGTTTGTTTGATAAGATACCACAAGCGATAAAATAGGATTACAAACAGCAATTCAAGGAGCACTCGAGGACGCTTTTTACTGTGAAAAATTCCTATTGAAATCTGAGTTACAAATCTTGGAGCATGTATTTTGTTTTGATTTTTGCCAATTTTCTTTACAACTAAGCAAATATCAATAGGTCTTGTATTGTTCGGAATATCGACAGAAACTTGAGGGCCTAAGTTAATTCTTTTTTCGATGTAGTGACCGCAATATGCCAATATTTGTTAATCGAAATTTCGCTTCTTTGATGCGATATTGCAATAAGTATGACAGCATTCGAAAGAGCATTTTAAGGAGTATTTTTTTTTTTGCTTTTGGAAAATGCCGACTGGATTCTGAGTTAAAGAGGACAATCTTGGAGCATGCATTTTTGAATTTTTTATATTTCGCTTATAACTTAGTAATGATTATCGATTTTCATACGATTTTCACGTAGTATATAGCAAATTGAAACAGAACTTTAAATCTTTAAGAAATTTGCCAATAAGTTTGTTAGTTTTCCAGAAAATTGACATACACTGGAAGGCCATTATTATAATGTTTCTTCGATGAGGTGTCAGAAATATATCAATTTTGAATCAACGATATCTCGCTTATTTGATGATGTATTTCAATGAATATAACAGCATTGGAAAGAACACTTTAAGGAATGTTAAAGGAAGTTTTTTATTTTGGAAAATACTTATTGAATTCTACGTTACAGAGAACAATCTTGGAGCATGCATTTTTGAATTTTTTATATTTCGCTTATAACTTAGTAATGATTATCGATTTTCATACGATTTTCACGTAATATATAGCAAATTGAAACAGCGCTATAAATCTTCAAGAAATTTGCCAATAAGTTTGTGAATTTTTCAGAAAATTGGCTTAAACTGTAGGGCTATTATTACATTTTTTCTTCGATAAGGTGTTAGAATATATCAATTTTGAATCAACGATATCTCGCTTATTTGATGATGTATTTCAATGAATATAACAGCATTGGAAAGAGCACTTTAAGGAATGTTAAAGGAAGTTTTTGATTTTGGAAAATACTTATTTAATTCTACGTTACAGAGAACAATCTTGGAGCATGTATTTTTTGATTTTCTTCATATTTTCCCCTATAACCTGGCAAATATTATCGATTTTTCAATGATTCCATAACAGTATATAGCAAATTAGTAAAGCTCCTGAAATTTTCAAGAAATTTGCCAATAGATTTGTTAGTTTCTCAGAAAATTGGCAAAAACTGGTAATTTATTATTACATTTTTTTTCGATACAGTATCAATTTTCAGTAATCGATGTTTGATCATGTATTTGAAACATTATAACAGTATTAGAAAGCCTATTTTAAGACATATGTAACAGTATTTTTATTGTTGGAAAATGCTTATTGAGTTACAGGCCATCATTAAATTTTTTTCTTCAATACTAAGTCAGAGGAATGTCAGTTTTTAATAATCGATATCTCTCTTGTTTGATGAGATAACAAAGTAACTATAACAGCATTGGAAAGAGCATTTTAAGAAGTAATTGAGAGTTTTTTTTTTGGAAAATGCCTTTTGGATTCTGAGTTGCAGAGCACACTCTTGGAGAATGCATTTTTTGAATTTTTTCATAATTTGGTAAATGTTACCAATTTTTATGTGACTTTTCTGATGTTTTATCGCAAATTGAAAGAGCTGTTGAAATTTCCAAGAAATTTCCCAATAGGTTTGTTAGTTATCCAGAAAATCGGCAAAAACTGGAAGGTTATCATTACATTTTTTTCTTCGATATTGATTTAGAAAACCGCCAATTTTCAATAATCGATATTTCTCTTGTTTGATGAGATATTAAGATGAATGTAAAAGCGTTAGAAAGAGCATTTTAAGAAGTATTTTAAGGAGGTTTTGTTCTGAAAAATACCGATTAGATTCTGAGTTACAAGGGACAATCTTGGAGCGCGTATTTTTTTTCTCTTTTCGTCTTTAGCCTACAATTAAGAAAATATTATCGATTTTTTGATGATGTTTGCACAGTTCATAGCATTGCAGAGTTTTTGGAAATTTCCTGAAACTTTCTTACAGATTTGTTAGTTCCCCAGAAAATAAACAGAAACTTAAGGACCTACATTATTTTCTTTTCAATTTGTTCGGCAAAGCTCTAATTTTAATCATTGATATCTCGCTTGTTTGATGATATATTACAATGAATGTAACAGTATTGGAAAGAGAATTTCAAGGAGTTTCTAAGAGGGTTTTTCTTTTGTAAAATGCTTATTATAATTTAAGTTACAGAGAACAATCTTGAAGCATGCGTTTTAGTATATTTCTCCATATTTTCCCCTATAATTTAACCAATATTATCAATTTTCCAATGATTTCCTAACAGTATATAGAAAATTGAAAGCACTTCCCGAATCTCTTGGATATATTCCGGAAAGCTTTTAGTTTTTCGTAAAGTTGACGTAAAGTTCTTTTCTTATATTAATTTATTTTTATTCGTTTCTGTTTCTCTTATAATCTCTAATAATAGCCAACGGAATTCTTGTTACAGAACCTATTACAACCCTACTTGGCGGACCGGAGATGTACATCAACAAAGGCAGCACGATGAATTTGACTTGTATAGTGCGACACAGTCCGGAACCTCCGCCTTCCATCTACTGGACACACAATTCAGAGGTGAGCTGACAATAAAAAGACTCTACAATCATGTACAACGGGAGAAAAAACAAGCAATTGTACTGGAACTAAGTCAAACTTTCTCAATACGAACTTTGTAAGGGCGTGGATAAAAAAAAGAAGTAAAACGGAACAAACGTTAAACAAGACCCTTATTAACTTTCAACAATTTCCACTGAAAATTTCCAACTCTCTTAATTGTTTTTATTATTATCATGATAATAATAAAGATAATGAAAGAGAAATTCAAAGTTTTTGATACAAGTTTCAATAAGAACGCATCTTTAATGGTTTTATTGGGAACTTTTCCGAGTTTTACCATACATTTTCGTGACTTGCCTTGGAGATTTCGTTAAACTATTGAAAATATCTACGGGCATACAGTTTGTTTTTCCAAGGCGACTGGGAAGCTTTTAAAACTTCTTTATAAATTCGTTGGCTATTCAAATTTTTAAATGATCCTAACCGTTAACTTTTCCACAGCTGTTTTGTAACATATCGAATTTTAACGTTGAAACTACACCGATTACTGTTGTTTCTTTACAATGATATAGGAGGATAATAAAAAAGGTTGTTATTTGTTTGTCTGTCCGTGTTCTTGTCTGTTTATCCATCAAAAGTATGCGTTCTGTAAGCGGCCGATTGCATTGGAGGCAAGATAAAGCGAGTTCTTCCTCCCTTTGTGTTGTGGTATCTGTCAAGAAATTCTCCCTGTTGCTACAGGCAGTAAAAACTTTCAAGACAAGATTGAAAAAGCTGCTTGTTCTCCCTATATATATCTATATATTTATGTTTATCTTGTGAGAAGCCTACAGGGATTATAGTGTTGTCTATCTTTCAAGAAAAAGAAAACAAGACTTTCTCTTCTAGTAACTTTAGTTGTTTTTCTTTCGTGCTTTCTATGTCGTTTTATAGGAATAGTTTTTGATTTAGTTGTACAACGGTCTTTAATGATACAATAAAAACAAATATGATTTAGAGTGTTTGATAGAAGTTGAAGAACTAAAACAACCACCTGAAAGCCAGATGATCGATTATTATTAAATTGATGGGGTGTTTCGATTTTTATTAGTCGTACGCTCCTATTGTTTATTGTTATAAGTTATGATACAAAACTACAATAAATTCCCGACATTTATCAAAATACATTTTATCTATCTGATTGATAAATATCGGCCATCATTATTTGTAATTGGTATTATGCTGGTTTAAATACTGAAATATTACACTGATAAGTACAGTAATAAAATTTGAATAAAATCAAATTTCGAAATTTTCCATCTACCCAATAATTGGATACGGATCAAAATTGACGATGCTACGGATCTCTGTTTCCGCTTCCGCAAGGTTTGGGAGCTCTGTTTCTGTGCCTTTACAAACGGACATATGACGGAAATTACTATTAAATGAAAGAAATACGAATTTATTAAATACTTGAAGGTCTAAATTTAATCATCGATATCTCCCTTGTTTGATGATATATAGTAACGACTCGAACACCATTAGATACAGCGTTTTAAGGAGCATCCGAAGACGTATTTTGTTTTCAAAAATTCTGAGATATAAAGCTTAATTTTAGATTGAATTCTGAGATATAAAGCTTAATTTTAGAGCATGTTTTTTCCAATTTTTCCATAATACCCTTATAACTTAGTAACTTAGCAAATATTACCAATTTTTCAATGATTTTATCACAGAATATAGCAAATTAATTAAGGTTTTGAGACCTTCAAGACATTTTTCGATAGATTTGTTAGTTTTCCGGGAAATTGGCGAAACTGGGGGCGTATATTTTCTTCGATTCTGTGTTTAAAAAGTGCTAAGCTTGTATCATCGATATCTCCCTTGTTTGATGTGCTATTGTAATGAATATAGCAGCATTAGAAAGGGCACTTCAAGGATTATCTGTGAACGTTTTTATTTTGAAAAATTCCAATTAAGTTATAGAAGAAAATCTTTCCACTTTCGTTTCTATTGCTATTTTGTTAATCTGTTTCCAATTCTATTTCTGTTACACTGTAGACTCAACTAAATAGCTTTGTGGAGAATTTCCATGCCACTTGCACTGTATACCTGTACAATTTCATATTGCATCATTATCGCACCGTCAACTGACTAATTAATTAGTTAACAAAGGCGATGTGCTTGTAAGATCTCTTAGGGCGTTCGATTCAAGTAGCTTAATCCTACTTTAATGGATGCAAAAATCAATTAAAACAAATTAACCCGTAATAATTAACAACCGAATGTGTATTCAACATTGTATGGTGTTGATTTATTTGAAAAGTGGTAAAAATATCACCGGCCCAGTGAGATGTAAAGCGACTTTTTCATATTACCATTGACCATTAATCATCCAAAATGGATTACTATTCTCAACAACATTTGATCGAACCATAGACTACGAGTAATTTGGTGTGTTTGGCCAGTTTTTTTGTTTTTAAAACCCAAAAGGACGAATTTTAAACCAATATTTAGCGATCGAATAGATGGAATATTCCGCACCTACAATGAATATTCCTGTGAGTATTGCGTGAAAATGTTCAATTATGAATCACTATAAATTATAATAAGATTACATTCGATTCATTATAATTCAACACATCAACGCTAATTGAAATCGAGTTTCGATTTCATTTATTATATTTTATTAATTTGATAGTTTCGAGTGGAGTAACGGCAAGTGTCGCTTTTCACGTCCAATTCACCAATGTTGTAATTGCATTATAGGGGAAAATTCGACCAATATTTATGATTCGATTTTCAAATCAATAACACTGGTTTATAATCCAATCTGATCCGACCGTAGAACAAATAAACGAAATTATTTGTCATTGGGGTAATTGAATTTGACCAAATTTTCAAGTGTATTTGTCGATGTTATTGGATGTTTCTCTAAATAATTACAAATTTTTCGATAGTTTCTAATTCTCGATGCGCGGCTCGAATTTTTCGCCAAAATCAACGAATCAATTCGTCCCAATGGTAAGCAACTTATTTATAGAAAATAGAGGAAAAATTTAATATTCACTGTAATTCTAGCATCAGCGAGCAGGTCGTACAGAAAGCTTTTATCGTAAACAAGCTTATTTGTCTTTTATTAAATTTAAATATGAGAAAACTGTAGAGTATTCTCGTCCTATCTGGTTCAATTTAAAATTTACATCTAACAAGATCAAAATTCATACAAGATTAGAATGAGTGTACTTTTTGATTTAAACGATTCATACAAATTTGCCCTATGTAGAATTATGAAGATTTACTTTTAAATGGGTAGACTAGAAGCCATTAAAAAAGTAGCACATTTGGCAAAGGATTTCTGCTTTATTTTTCACGAAAAAGTCACCTTATAGTAGTGGAAAATTTTGTGGATATTTTGGATATAAACAGGCCCGGACTCAACAGAACCGGTGAGCTAGGGCTAATTGTCATTAGGAGGCCCATGCCATTGCTTTTTGAATTATTAGTTTTTCAATAATCGATATTTCGCTTGTTTTTGGAAATATTGCAAAAATTAAAATAGATTTAAAATGAGCATTTCAGGAAGAATCTAAGGATCTTTTTCATTTCAGAAAATTCCGACTGAATTTTGAGTTACAGGGGAAAATTTTCAAGAATGTTTATTCGTAGTATTTTACAATATTTTTATATTTTTCCTCTTAACTTGGGCAATATTGTTTATTGTTCAATGATTTTGGTGAAATTTGTGGAAAATAGAAAGCGCTTTCTAAATATCCGAGAAATTTCCTAATGGGTTTGCTAGTTTTCCTGGAAATTGCCAAAAAGTTAAACGCTTTTTCGGTTTAATGTTCAAACAAAGCCAATATTTTAATAATCGATAACTTGCTTATTTCCCTAAATATTACAAAGAATCAGAAAGCATTAGAAAGAGCATTTCAAGGAGCATTAGAGAAAGTTTTTTATTTTGGAAAATTCTGTTTGAATTGGAATTTATAAACGAAAATCTTGGAGCATGATTTTTTGCACATTTCTCTATATTTTCGCCGATAATTTGGCCTATATTACAAATTTATGAATAATTTTCACATAATATATAGAAAATGGAACGCGCTTTCCAAATCTTCAAGAAATTTGCCAATGGGCTTTCTATTTTTACGGGAAATTGCCAAAAATTGAAGAGTAATTGAGCACATTAAATAAGTGGTGAAAATGGTGGATGCGCCGGGATAAAGTTTTAGAAATCCTGCATGGATCTTCGTAATGTTTTATAATATTTTTATTTATTTTTTCATAACCAGGCCAATGTTGTTTATTTTTCAATGATTTTGATGGAGTTTATGGAAAATGGAAAGCGCTTTTCAAATATTTAAGAAATTTACCAATCACTTTACTAGTTTTCCAGGAAACTGTCAACAAGTGCTTGTATAACACCACTTTTCGATTTGGTCACCAAACAATTTCTATATTTAATAATCGAAATCTCCCTTGTTTGGTGATATATTGCAATGAATTAGACAGCATTAGAAACAGCAATTCAAGGAGCATTAGAGAAATTTTTTGTTTCCAAAAATTGCACTTGGATTTGAATTTATATTTATGAGCATGGGTCTTCTATATATTTTTGCAATTTTTTTTTATATTTTCCTCCGATATTTTAGCCAATATTATAAATTTACGTATGATTTTTTCACGGTTTATAGAAAATAGAAAGCCTTTTTCAAATCTCCAAGAAATGTTGCAATGGGCTTGCTAGTTTTCCGGTAAACTGTCAAAAATCGAGGAGCTTGAACTACTCCTTTTTACCATTTGATAATTGATAACTTGCAATGAATCAGAAAGCATTAGAAAGAGCATTTCAAGGAGCATGCTTTTCTTTTATGTTTTGCACATTTTTCTATATTTTTGTCAATAATTTAACCAATTTACAAATGATTTTTTCACAGTATATAGAAGAGGGAAAGCGCTATCTACATGTTCAAGAAATTTTCTAGCCGGCTTGCAAGTTCTCCGGAAAATTGCCTAAAATTTGTATTTTAATAATCGACAACTCGCTTGTTTCTGCAAGTTTTTAAATCTCCAGGGCCAAAATTTTCACCTATTAAAAATAATTGTTTTAGACTACTTTCCAGTATATAGAAGATTCTAAGAAGTTTAAAGTTACGGTATTCTTGTGGGAAAATTGCGTGGAAAACAGCTTCTTTGTTATCGGAATATTGATCTTAAAAGGTGTCTTTTTTGCAGGAGATCAATTACGATTCACCCAGAGGCGGTGTTAGTGTAATTACTGAAAAGGGCGACATCACCGTCAGTTATTTGTTAGTCCAAAGGGCCAAAGATTCCGATTCAGGGAAGTACACGTGCAATCCATCGAATGCTAATCCGAAAACGGTTATTGTTCATGTACTAAATGGTGAGTACTTATTGTATTGTGGTAGAATTTTTTAAAAACAATTTTTTTGATTAAATTTCTTTAGCCTGTAAGTAATATCAAGCACATGTATATTTATGGTAATAATTTAAAAAAGCATAAATAACATTGTGTACTGCTTGAAATTAGATTTGGGCGCCAACTCTATTACTACACAACTGTTATAAATAAAGGAAGCAGTATAAAAGCTTTTCCGCTCCAGGTGTACTGTAGCGCTTCAAAATTTCATCAACAACAACAACAAAAACCGGATTTATTTAAAATCATTTCGAATTGATGATAAAATTTTCCTATATTGTGTTAAATGTCCAAATTTACAATTAAGCACATTTTTAATTCGAAGATTTATTCGCTTCAATATGAAAAAATAACGGTAAAAACTAGATAACTAGTATCGATGTCAGCAGTATTATTCATCATTTAGGAATTACACTGGTGGAAAAACTCGACGAACAATTATAAGAGTGGAAATTTACCGTTTTCGTTATTGTTATGGTTTGCAACTTTTTGTTAGATAACTTTTAAATTGACTTGATGTACGCTAGAGTATTCTTTTTTCGTGTGTATCTGTGAAGGGCCAAGAACAGTGAAAGTCGCACGCATTTTCCACCATACCAAAATTCCCACATGCACTATCTTGATAATTTACAAACTTTATCTGGAAAGTTTCATACAACTCCCATCTATACATGTATGGGGTATTTTAAATGAAACTTCCTTATTTCTTTATTTGGACAGATCTCGGCAACGATTTGTTTTATTCACTCTTCAACGTTGAATCCATTTGGAAATTTAAATTAAGACATAAACTCACGTACTATCCGCTTATGATAAATCAAATTTATTCTTTTGTTTTAACTTAAAATAAAATTCTGTAGTAAACAAAATTCAAACTACCCAGTTAGCGATTGTATTCTGCTTTGATCATTTGTAAGTGTAATCTGATTTGTACATCTGGAAAAGTTCTCAATACTTTTTATTATAATCATTAGAAACGAAATCGACAAGTTAACTAAATCAATACGTACTGATATAGAATATTTCAGCCAGTTGAGGGAATTTTTTAAAAGTTTTCTTCTATATTAAATCCCTATTGAATGCCACTGTGTGAGAGATGTTACAGAAATTGAAATAAAGGCAGAAACAAAGAATGGGAAACTAAAACTGAAACTCAAATAGAGAAATAGAGAAACTGAACATAGAGAAACTGGGAAATCAATAGACAGAGAAATTGAGAAATAGCACTGAAAAACTGAGAAACGAAGAGACAGAGAAACTGAAATAGAAAAACTAACATACAGAGAAACCGTGAAACTGACAAACTGAACTTAGAGAAACTGAGAAACAAAGAAACAGAGAAATTGAGAAATAGAATAACAGTGAAACCGAGTCATTGAAGAAACTGAAACGAAGAAATAGAAACAGAATGGCAGAGAAATTGAAAAATTGAGGAGATGAGAAATTGAGAAAAAAAGGCAGAGAAACTAAGTCACAGAGAAATTGAGGTACAGAGATATGGAGAAATGGTGAAACTGAGGCATAAAGAAACTGAAAGCCAGAAACTGAGAAACAGAGAAAGAGAATGACAGAGAGGAAAACAAACTTAGACACTAAAAACGTAGCAATACAGAAACTGAGAGATAGAGAAACTGAGACACAAATAAACTGAGGAGCAGACATATAGTGAAACGATAAAACTGAAGCACAAAGAAACTGAAACTGAAAAACTGAGACATCGAAAAACAAAAAGAGACACAGAGAAACTGATAAACACAAAGACAGAGAAACAGAAAAACCTAGACGCTGAAAACATAGACACAGAGAAGCAACAATAGAGAAACTGAGAAACTGAGACATAGAAAAACTGAGAGACAGAGCAACAGAAACATAAAAACTGAGAAATTGCGAGACGAAAAAACTGAAACGCAAAGACATTTAGAAACTGCGAAATAGTTACACATAGAAACAGCAACTGAGAAATTTAGACATAGAGAATAGAGTAACAGAGCAACAGAGAAGTAGAGAAAGTGAGTCACAAAGAAACAGAAACAAAGAGATAGAGAAATTGAAATGTAAAGTAACTGAGAAAAGTGAAACTGCTTCACTGGAGAACAGAGGCACAGAGAAACAGCCACATAGAAACTGAGAAACTGCGATAGAGAGAAACTAGAACAGAAATTTTGATTAAAAATAGAAACAGAAACTGAGAAACAGAGAGATAGAGAATCGTTGAAACTGAAGCACAATGAAACTGAATTAGCGAATTAGAGAAACTGAGACATAAAAAGCAGAAAGAAACACAGAAACAAAAATACTGTTAAACAGGGAAACAATGAAACTAAGATACTGAAATACATAGTCATAGAAAAACAACAACAGACAAACTTGGAAACCGAGACATAGATAAATAGAAAGACAGAGAAACAGAAAAACTAAGAAAATGAAACACTAAGAAATACGAAAAAATTGAGACATAGAGAAACTGAGAAACAAAGGGACGGAAAAACAAAGAGGCAAAGAAACAGAAACTGAAATGAAAGTTTTGACTGAAAATAGAAACAGAAATCGAGACGAAGAAGCAGAAACTTCATAAAACACAAACAGAAACGGAATCAGAAGAATAGAAACAAAGGAAAATAAACAGAGAAATTGAGCAACAAAGACATAGAGAATCAGACAAACTGAGACACAGAAAAACTGAAGAACAAATAGACATAGAAACAACGAAACTGAAACAGAGTAACTGAGACATCGAGAAACAGAAACACTGAGAAACTGAGAAACAGAAAGATAGAGAAGCAGAAAAACTTAGACAAAGAGAAATTAAAAAACAGAGAATATAAGAAACTAAGAAACGGAGAAACAGAAAGTCGGAGAAACTAAGAAACTGAGAATCTGAGAAACAAAAACTGTGAAAAAATTGTTGAAAAGTGCTATGTTATAGGGCAAAATATGAGAAAGTAAGAAAAATGCATATTCTAAGATTATTCTCTGTAACTCAGAAATTAAACAAAATTTTAGAGAACAAAACGCTCTAAGTACTACTTAAAATACTTCTTCTAATGCTATTGTATTCATTACAATATCTCATTAAAAGGCACGGAAATAGAAGCAGAAACAGAGCTCCCTAATCCCAAATTCCCCAATTATGGAACCAAAAACAAAGGTCCGTAACTTTTCGTTTCTGTATATGTTTGACAGTCGATAACTGAAACAATGAAAGTACCTCATTTATTTTGGATAATTTCCATTAGATTTCCAAATTTGTTTACCCCAAAACATTTTATATGTCGCCTTTGTGAAGGAGAGATTTACGTAGAAAAATGGCTCATTTGTGCTAAACCTTAAGGGAGATTGAGATTCGTTATCAAATTTTTTGTTTATTTGATATAAAATTCGACCTATATTGATGGTATACATAGGCGAATGAATATCCGTGTGCATTTGAGCGTTTCTTATATATGTTCATGTAATAAAGTTTCAGTTTAAACGACTTTGATGTGAACAGTTTTCCTGATAGAAGGCGAATGATACAGGACGAGAGAAATTAATATCAACTAACAAGTAAACTATAAACTAGAACGTGTAGACTATACAGACATTTACAACAAACACCGGTGAAATTTAATTCAAATTCCGGATGATTAAAGTAAAATAATTAAAGATTGTGTTGTATATGTCTCTAGCATTTTAACTAGATGCGGACGTTGGTTGGTTTCAATTAAAAGTTGCCTTTGTATAAGCACAAGACACGAATATTGAACGATACCACCGTCAAATGACAGAAAAAAAAATCGTTAATTAATTTGTTGGAATTAATTTGAATAATGCAGGCAATGTAATAAGCTTAAAGCGAGTCTAGTTAGTAATAAGTTTGCCGCAATTGCGGCATCTCTTATTAAACCACCGTAAAGTCGCTCATTAAAAGGGGGTATCATTTTTTTATTGTTATATTTTGATAAGATTCTCGCCAATTTCCTCCTCATCATCTCTATATTGAAATCTTTAATGAAAACTGTTGCGATTTCTCAGTAGCAGTGATCGCTGCTACTGCTATATTTGGTGTAATATAGGCAACCAACTATTCGTGTGTAATAGACAATAATAATTGGTTGCCTATATTACACTAAATATAGCAGTAGCAGCGATCACTGCTACTTAAAAATTGCAGCTTAATTCAATGTAAGGAATATTTGAACGAATTTTAGCGATCCTTCGTTCTGGAATTGACCAAATTTGCCAGCCCTAGTTGTACAGATTGTCGATCTTTACCAATTCCGAACATCGTGTCTTTGATAAGGTGTTGTGGAGCAAAAAAGTAGATTATTTCTGTCAATTTCCGACCCTTTGATCTTATTTCTCGAAAACTTGAGAACTTTCAAAACATCCCTTTTATTATTAGTTATTACAACTGGGGTGGGTGTTGTAATAATGCAATGTACGAAAATGAAAAATTGCTGTACAATCGGACTGGTTTTCTGTTGAAACGTAAGAATTTATCGCCCCATTTTTCATCCACCATTGGGGCGAAATACGGCAATATTCTTCAGTCTAAATACCTCTCACTTTAGCGACAATCTTGCGTTTGATTAGAATAATTTTAATTTGTTTGAGTAGAGAAACAGGCGAATATTATGCGTGTTCCATTATATTCATTTTGTAATTTATAGAAAGCTGTAGGTAACACCCTAAACCGTTGTAAATTCCAATTAGAAGCCCCTATATGGGTTTTAAATTGTTGAATAAATCAACTAGTTAAACATAAATGTATCTATCTATCTATAAGGGTATAAAGCGTGGTTTTGTCCGATTCTCATTTCGTACAAATTAAGGAAAGTTTATTTAATTTCCAAATGGAAATTACATCAATTCTCTCTAGTAAAACGATAATCGCTTCCAGGTGGAAACTGGGGAGAAACGCGACTACCCTATTGTCCCCAAATTTCTATTATTGGTCTAGTAGATACGGCTTTATCTATGAAACTATTCCAGATAATAAATCCAATCGAAATTAATGGCCACTAGAACTCGCAATAGCCAAAGAGATTCGGTCACTTGTAAATTTTAAACTGAAACAGAATCATCCGAGTGGGGTGGAAGAGAGAATAGGCCGGTTGAAGATGGATTGTTGAATTGAATGCGAAATCGATCAACCAGTCAGTCGAGCTTTGTGTTGAACAACTGGACATTTCAGTTCAATTCGTCTTTTTTCTGTTGTGGTTTTTCTCTATCGTCAAAGTTGTCACCGTTTCTAGCCTCCAGCAATTCTACTTATGTGTGAAATCGGCATTGTTCAAAGGCCCAAACACACATCAATCAATCAATCATTTTAGATTAAATTGCCTGGTGATAAAAATATGAATTTTATTAACAATAATAACGACGATAAATGGAACACGTGTAATTTTATGGAGCTTCATCCAGTTTGACAGTGTGATGGAACTGTGAAATTTCCCGTGGTACAATTTTTTACATGTCTTGTAGAATATGACGCTTGAATCTATATAAAGTAGAGACTCTTTATCTTCATATAGCGTAATTTTAGCGAATTACGTTCGTTTTAAACGCCAAATATCGAAAGAAAACCGAATTATTTGTTGATATTTTTGAATTATCCCATTCTTCTTGTCAATGTGGACAAAAACTAATGGTTTTCTTTCCGGGAGACAACTCTGGAGGGTGTTTGTTGAATAATAGAACACGTCCCAACCAGTAAGTTTGCTTTGTTGATATTCCCGATGATGTCCTTAACATTTCTCACACAATATTTTGAAGATAAAACGAGAATTGCGCCTTTTCGTTGATTGGTAGATGACTCTCTACCCTCGTTTTAATTTCTGAAAGCTACATTTCTTTCGAAGTCGGTCTTATAATATGCGGTTTTAGTCGAATTTTGGTATTCTATTGTTGCCGGACATACAATTCGTGAAAGCTTTCATTAGTCTCTTGTATTTGTACAGATAGAAAAATTTGTGTAACATACGATCTTTGTTACGTGGCTCTGAAAAATTCGACCCCGAATACGGATTATGTGATCGATAAAGCCCCGTTGAGACTACCCTATTGCCGGATCGTCCTTTATTATTATTATTTTTATTTTATTTTTTGCTCCCCGTCGACTTCGAGAAGGGTAATCGCCAGTTGGCGTCGTTGTCGTTGCTGTTACTCTCCCCTAATCTCTATTTTAGATGATTTATTTTTAAATGGAGAACGTTAGGAGCGAATTTCTCCAGTTTTTTTTTCGATTCTCGCCTACTTTCTTGACGGAAATTCCGTACAAACCGGTGAGTTATTCTCCGTGTTGTTAAAGGAAGTGAAACGAGACGTTGAAGGGGTTAATAATTTTTTTATATAAAGAGTAAACGAGATAATTTTTGGACGAGAAGTTGAAGCAACAATAAGAAGTAGAAGAAGCAATTTACGACTCGTTTCCAGTTGAATAGCTTGTTAAAACAGAGATCTGGATATATATTCGCGTTTTAACAATGTCAGAAACTTTTCTAATTCGTTTCAGTAAAGTTCAATACAACAATACTTTCGTTCGAATTAAAATATCGCAAATTATCCCACTAATCTCGAAAATAATATATTTATTATGTTAAATAGATCGACCCTTGATTACTTTCCACCCGTTGATTTTATCGGAAACCTACGAGTATTTTTGTGTCTACAATACCGGTTCTATTGTACGACTAGGGGTTGTTTGATTTCTTTCCGCACTCTTTTAGTTTCCGTCTGAATACACCACCGTTCTATTTCTTTTTTAATATTCCCGAGAAATAAAAGAAACACGCACAGAATTCGTAGTCTTCAAATATTTGTTTTTCGTCGCTACTCTTGCAACCACCCTCGATTGCCAGCAATATTGCAAGATGAGTAAATGAGCGTTAATGAAATCCGGAAATAGTGGTTGAAAATCAATGGGTGTGGTGAAATCGTGATCGCGGATTATGGAATTGTTGTTTTCCGCCCCGTTTAGAAATGTGTTTAGAATATTTAATTTGTTTCAGTAATTCGTGCCAGGTATAAGCGCCTTAAAAGCCTACAACACGTTTGTTTGGTTTGTCAAGAAAATCTAGAATTTCCGTCAAATAGTATCGTTAACAGTTGATGTATCCACCGTTATTAATGAAATTGAAACTAAGGGTGGTGAAGAATAACAGTAAATTTCGTTGTGGGGAGATTTAAACCATCCACTTTTCCGCGCAATGTCAATTTTCCGTTCTATTCCAAATAGAAATTCATAAACTAAACTTCCATTCAAACTTCTGTATAAAATGAAAAATACAAATTCTATCGGAGTATAGTTTTATTGTTTTCACTCTAGAGGTGAGAGTGGCTTTTCATGTAATCAAATCGATTTTCTTGCGTGCTATTAAATAGAAATCCACCCTCCCCGATCGATTGATCGATTCAATTTGGAAATTTCTCAATTTTGTTGCAGGCGAACATCCGGCAGCGATGCAACACGGCGGCCAGTTACGTCTCGAATACCCGTTTTCGGCATGTTTACTCAGCATATTGGTGGCAGTGGCCGGGCCATAGATGCATCACGAGGCGATTGAAATCCAAGAAAAATTGGTAAATTGTGCGGTGTTCGATTAGTGTTGAATTCGAGCTAACGAGCTTAATTCTAACAGTAGCAAGTGACCGTAATTGTATTTGTGGTATAACAACGTTCATTTTGTTTTTCTCCCCTTAATTATCTCACGTCCAATTTACAGGTAGTAGATTATTAGATTTCACCTTACGTTTGAAGCAAATATACATGAACGAAAGTGTGTGTTTTTCGTGTATGTTTATACGTTGATAAATCATAAAGGGGTGCTTTTAAAGCTCAATAAAACAGTTGTGCGGTTAAAAAAAAATAGAAAATAAGTCGACGATAAACAGTACAAAACTGTATAAATAGTTTAAACTATTCTCTACATGTATTCGTTAATTTTATGGTGCAAATTTTGTACATAATTTTAAATTATAGCCCATATCTATTTAGATCTCTCAAATAATGGCGTGATTTTCGTTTGTTTAACTCCAGTACTAATCACGCTATACCAAACAAATCACCTATAATAATAATAATAATAACAAATACCGATAAGATTAGAACACTGTTATTATTTTTCAGGCTATTTCCTGAATTGTGTTTTACAGAAATGAATATGTAAACATATATGGTTAAGAAATTATATTTATATCACCCATCGTTCTTTCACTTTGTTGATTATTGTTTCGAAAGATTTGTCATTTATTGAAAAGAAAATAAAGACTTTGATGTTTCTCTAAAACAATGTTGTTAAAATGTAATGAAGACATCTCTAAATAAACTTGTCTTAATAATAAATGTGCGTTGTTGATTATTTTTAACGTCCCAGTCGAACAATTCCATTTCAATTTAATTTTTATAAATGATTCAGTTGCAATATACGAGTTCGTTGTGGTGTCCGTAATGGTGAAACTGTGTATACGTTGAGGCAATTGCGGAAAATATTGATTCACAGGCCCGGACTGGACAGGGCGGATGGGTGGGCTTTCCTCCGGGGCCAACTGCCGTTAGGAGGCCCATGCCGTTGCCTTTTCAATTATAACTTTTAATAAGCGATATCTCGCTTGTTTTTGGAAATAGATCGAAAATTAAAACAGATTTAAAAAGAGCATTTTAAGGTGGATCTAAGGACTTTATCGTTACAGAAAATTCCTATTAAATTTTGAGTTTCGGAGCAAATTTTGATTGTTCACTAAATTTTGTGTATTTTGTAATATTTTTCCTCATAACTTAACCAATGCTGTTCAGTGTTCAATGATTCTGGCAGTATTTATAGAAAATGGAACGGGCTTTCCAGATCTCCAAGAAATTTTCCAATCGGTTGGCTAGTTTTCCGGGAAATTGCCAACAATCGAAAGACCTGTATTACATCTTTTCTCGATTTCGTGTTCAAACAATGTCAAAATTTAATAATCGATACCTCCTTTGTTTGATGACATGTTTCAATGAGTCAGGCAGTATTGGAAAGAGCATTTCAAAGAGAATTAGTGAAGGTTTTCCGTTTTGCAAAATTGCACTTGAGTTTGAATTTATAGATGAAAATCTAGGAGCACGATTTTTTCTACATTTTTGAGCATTTTTTTTATATTTTCGCCGATAATTTAGCCAATATTACGAATTTATGGATACTTTTTGGAAAATACGTAGACAATGAGAAGCGCTTTCCAAATCCTTAAGCAGTTTCGCAATCGACTTGTAGGGTTTTCCGGGAAATTGCCAAAAATCGAAGGACCTCTATTGCACCTTTTTTCGATTTCGTGTCCAAACAATGCCCAAATTGAATAATCGATACCTCCTTTGTTTGATGACATATTTCAATGAGCCAGGCAGTATTGGAAAGAGCATTTCAAATAGCATTAGAGAAGGTTTTCTATTTTGGAAAATTTCACTTGAGTTTGAATTTATAGATGAAAATCTAGGAGCACGATTTTTTCTACATTTTTGAGCATTTTTTTATATTTTCGCCGATAATTTAGCCAATATTATAAATTTATGGATATTTTTTGGAAAATACGTAGACAATGAGAAGGGCTTTCCAAATCCTCAAGCAGTTTCGCAATCGACTTGCAGGGTTTTCCGGGAAATTGCCAAAAATCGAAGGACCTCTATTGCACCTTTTTTCGATTTCGTGTCCAAACAATGCCCAAATTGAATAATCGATACCTCCTTTGTTTGATGACATATTTCAATGAGCCAGGCAGTATTAGAAAGAGCATTTCAAATAGCATTAGAGAAGGTTTTCTATTTTGGAAAATTTCACTTGAGTTTGAATTTATAGATGAAAATCTAGGAGCACGATTTTTTCTACATTTTTGAGCATTTTTTTATATTTTCGCCGATAATTTAGCCAATCTTACGAATTTATGGATACTTTTTGGAAAATACGTAGACAATGAGAAGCGCTTTCCAAATCCTTAAGCAGTTTCGCAATCGACTTGCAGGGTTTTTCCGGGAAATTGCCAAAAATCGAAGGACCTCTATTGCACCTTTTTTCGATTTCGTGTCCAAACAATGCCCAAATTGAATAATCGATACCTCCTTTGTCTGATAACCTGTTCCAATGAGTTGGGCAGTATTAGAAAGAGCATTTCAAAGAGCATTAGATAAGGCTTTTTTTTGGGAAATTGCACTTGAGGTTGAATTTATAGGCAAAAATCTAGGAGCACGATTTTTTCTACGTTTTCGAACATTTTTTATATTTTCGCCAATATTTTAGCCAATATTACAAATTTATGAGTATCTACTTTTTGCCCAATATGTAGAAAATGGGAAGCGTTTTCCAAATTTCTAAGCAGTTTTCCAATCGGCTTGCTAGTTTTCCGGTAAATTGCTAAAAATTGAAACGCTTGTATTATATCTTTTTTTCGATTTATTGTCGAAACTGTATTAATATTTATTAATTTACTTATTTCCGGAAATATTACAATAAATAAATCAGCATTAGAAAGAGAATTTCAAGGACCATTAGAGAAAACTTTTGTTTTTGGAAAATTACACTTGAATTTGAGTTTATAGACAATAATCTAGGAGCATGATTTTCTCTATAGTTCTGCACATTTTTTTTCAAATTTTCGGCGATAACTTAACTAATATTAAAAATTTACAAATGATTCTTGCATAGAACATAGAAAATGGAAAGCGCTTTTCAAATCTTCAAGAAATTTTCTAATCAATTTGCTAGTTTTCTAGAAATTTCCAAAAATTGAAGGAGCTGTATTTCACGATTTTTCGATTTATTGCCGAAACAACACCAATATTTAATAATCGAGAACTCGCTTATTTTTGTAACTATTGCAAAAAATTAAACAAATAAAGAAAAGAATTTCAAGGTGGATCGACGGATTTTTTCCATTTTAGAAAATTTTAGTTGAATTTTAAGTTTTGGAGAAAAATTTTAGAGCATGTCTCTTCGTAATATTTTACAAAAAAATTATATTTTTCCCCATAAATTAAGCAAATGTTGTTTACTTTTTAATGATTGTGACATAGTTTATAGGAAATGAAAAGTATTTGCCAAATATTCAAGAAATTTTCCAACCGGATTGCTAGTTTTCCGGGCAATTGCCAAAAATCGAAGGACCTGTATTACATTTTTTTCGATTTTGTGTCGACACAATGCCAATGTTTTACTAATCCTAACTCGCTTATTTTTCTAACATTGCAATGAAAAGAACAGCATTAGAAAGAGCATTAGGAAAACCTTTTCGTTTTGGGAAATTGCACTTGAATTTGAATCTATAAACGATAATCCAGGAGTATGAGTTTTTCTATATTTTCGCCGACAATTTAGCGAATTTTACAAATTTACGAATAATTTTGTAAAATTGGAGAGAATATGGAAAGTGTTTTCCAAATCTCCAAGAAATTTCCCATGCGGCTTCTTAGTTTTCCAAAAATTGTCAAAAATTGAACGATTTTTATTACACCTTCTTTATTTACTCTCGAGACAATGCTAACTCGTTGATTTTTTTATTTTTTTAAATATTGTAATGGGTAAAACAGCATTAGAAAGAGCATTTTAACGATTATTGGAGAAGGTTCTTGTTCTGGAAAATTTCACTTAGATTTGAATTTATAGTCGATAATCTAGAAAAATGGTTTTTCCCTACATCTTTGCACAGTTTTCTATATTTTCGCCGATTTACGAATGATTTTTGCAACAACATTTAAGAAATTTTCCAATCGGTTTGCTAGTTTTCCGGGAAACTGCCAAAAATTAAAGTATTATACCAAAAACTGGCTTGTTTATGGAGGTAAATAAAGTAGCATTAGAAAAGAATTTTAAGGAGGATCCGACAATTCTTTGCTTTGATAAATTGTACTTGAAATCTTTCTAATTCCGTTTCGGTCAATAGAATTGTTTGGAAAACAAGTATTTGTTGTACGCCCCAACGATGAGGATCTAGTTCGGTTTTTTGGGTCTCCACCAGGTCTAAAATCGTCCACTGCGGCCTCTCTTGATTAAACTTTATCGTTGTTATTTTACGAAACAACAATCGAGGAATTGAATTTAGAGAATTATGGTTTGCCGAAATTTCACAATAATTCTCCGTTGTTGATTGTACGAATTTCATGAATTGTTTAGATAATTTCCGCTTTACTTATCAGACGTAAAGATTTTGTTGAGAGCAAAAGAAATTTATTGAAAATTCGAAAACGGAACAAGAAAAAAGCCAAACATCAAAGCTCTAATTCTTGCTGTTCTCCGTCAAGCGCTTTAACAATCGGTCTTGTCGGTATTGAGTTGTAATTTCCATTGTATGACCGTAACACAACCATAAACGTGTACTCGGTTTCGTTGCCTTTATAAATGAATACAGGTCGATTGACTGTACAGGTCTCTACTTTGCTACTTAAATCCCGTCCAATATAAACGTAAATCTCGTAATAATACGGTCCAATGTAGTACGGTATATAATTCTCTTTCCAATACATCAAGAACGTCCCGTCTGGCTGGCTTGTCAGGCGCACCTTGTACGGTTGCAAGAAATGCGGCACACTGAACGTTACAATATCCGTTGGATTTGCTGACGGAAAATCCGTTGACACCTTGATACGATATGTCTCGCCATATGCTACACGTAACTTTTCACCAAGATCTATATCGATGGTTTTTGGCACTGTAATGATGGTCATTGTTGATGTGTTCACTTGAGTTACTGTCAACTGGAATCCGATACGAACCAATTTAGACAACGGCATAGGGAAAACAACAACAAATAAAAATAAATACGGCTAGTGTATCGATTCTAGTTAGTTTACCAAATAGCTTAACGGTCGACCAATATTTGGACATGATGCCGACCATTTGATGAACAAACACGGCAATTCGGCCGGCAGAAAATCAACTTGGAGATTTTCAGGCGTTGAACGACTATCGGCGAACGTTCCAATATTGCGAAACAATTGAGGCCGGCGATTACCCATTGTTGTATTATCATCCAGAATGCCGACAGCAAACACGTACTGCTTGCAGAAATCTAAATCATCAACAACCGCCGATAGGTTCTTCGTTACCAATTTCGGCGCTACAACCGATAAATCAATAAAACCGAATTAATTAGAACGATTAAACAACCTGAAGACGCTTCCTCAACACTTTCGCCGTAATAAACACCAAAAGTCCAGTTGAGATCGTATTGTCTATCCGGTTTACCCCACAATAAATACACGGAGTTGCCGTCATCCGGTAGAACTTCAATATCAAGTATCTCCATATCGATCGAATTCCGCTTATAACGTCCATTCAAAGCTTTATCGTTATTGTTACTGAACCGATATATCGTTCGATTAATTCCATTACAATGGCTTGTAATCTGGGAAAAAATAAAAATCAAAAGAAACGACTTTTATTGCACAATCAGCATATGTATCGATTAAATCGTCTGCGTCTATTGAAGTTGATGTGGGGTAGAAGGCATTATACTGGATATTTCGTTTCTAAATCTCATTCAAATGGTAATGATACTCGTCTTTCTATTTTGAAACCGAATCTTTTATCAGGATCGACAAATTACAATCGGATTTGTTTTGAATAGGAAGAGATTAGCGCCGTTCAAGGTTCCCATACGGAAATTGTGGCAATGACACAAATTACAAGATTTATATAACGATTGCGTTTCTATACAAAAAAACACTTGCATTATTTAAAATTTCACTTTGGCTACAATTTTGGTTAAAAATAATACTCACGTTCAGTCGGTACGAATATAAAATTAATAAAACGATAATCTGTACTGATAACATGTTTAAATTTGACTATAAACTGTTAAACTGTCAACATAACGGGCACACTTAAATCATCACCAACAACTAGCCGTTATTCGTTATTATTTTGCAATAGGTCTGATTATTTTAAAAAATCATCAAAACAACTCTCACAGGTGTGTTTAGATGTCAATGTGAATTAACAATGCGAGACGACAATACAGGTAGCGAATACGGTTTCGATTGAACACCGCTGAAACCGGAGCCGTGTTAAATTATTTAATAAATATTTATGAAATTGTAGCATAAATATCGCCGGATTTTCATCAGCAAACTTGACAAATAGACTTTTAAAACTAATAAAAGTTTATTTCCGAATAACCGAAGACATGACTCAATTTCGAAATGTAATTCTTTAAAATCCCCCTCGAAACTTCAACGGTATGAAGATTGCGATTCGTCTAGAATACCAGATTCGATTTTGGGGTTTACGTTTATCAAATTCTCGTGTAAAATTTTAAGAGGCTTAATAAATTTAATAACCTCCAACTTGTACAAATATAAAGGATCAGTTGTGTTGGTATAAGTTGAAAGGTTTCACTAACAAAATGAATCCATTTGTTAAATACACTTTAAAAACGAAACAATGCCCATTGAATTTGTTCAAAATCTGTTAATTTGACTAGCGCAGTTTATTCTATAAATAATTTGTATCAGGAAACGTGTATTTAAGAAATTTGTAGTTGTAATAAAAGTGAAATACGCGCTTGTTTTCTTGGAAATAATCCGGTTATTTTTAGAGATATTAAAGATATCTGTTTCTGGTTTTGTAAGCCGGACCTCGGAGTTCAATATTTCCTTTTAGGTATTATTGTTTTCTGTAAGGAGGCCCTTCTATTCCCACACACGCGAGCTGTACATCCTCCACCGTACCTAAGCTTAAACGGCTTTTTGTCCTCCCTCAGAAGTTTTGTATTTTTAATAAAATCCAAAATGCTATTTAAGAGTATTTTTAATTTATTCAAGAGTGATATATTCCCCCTAGATGCCATTCTTTGAGATCCTCAGAGCAGAACGACCAATAAATAGTCCCACGATCTGCCTTAATTGTCTTCTGTTCAATTCCAGGAGCTCCTTAGTTCTACTTCGGTTTGAGAATTCTAAAAATCTCTTTGAAAGGCATGTCCTCCGAATAGACTTATTGTTTTCTTTCTAATTCGTCGCTTATGGCTCCCTTTGCGTCTACAAGCTTTGGAAGCTCGATATTTCCTATTAGATATCCTGTAAGGAGGTGCTAAAAAGCCTTTCGTACAATCGCCAACGCACCTAATTGGGGTTAACTGGCTTCCCTCAGAAGTCCTGTATTTTTAATAATAGAATGCTATTTAAGAGAGTAGTTTTAGTTTCTTCAACAATCACATATTCTCCTCCTAGATGCCATCCTCTGAGATCCTCAAAGGCCTCACAGTGGCATAAGATGTGAAGTTTCATCTTCCTCTTCACAGGCCCTACAAGTCGGGTTCTTCACAATCCCAATATTGTTGAAGTGCTTCCTCAGAGCAACAGCGACCAGTAAACAGTCCCGCGATCTGCCTTAATTGTCTCCTATTCAATTCTAGGAGCTCCTTAGTTCTTTTTCGGTTTGGAAATCCCAGAAATCTCTTTGAAAGGCATGTCCTCCCAATAGACTTAATGTTTTCTTTCTAATTCGTCGCTTATGGCTCCCTTTGCGTCTACAAGCTTTGGAAGCTCGATATTTTCTATTAGATATCCTGTAAGGAGGTGCTAAAAAGCCTTTCGTACAATCGCCAACGCACCTAATTGGGGTTAACTGGCTTCCCTCAGAAGTCCTGTATTTTTAATAATAGAATGCTATTTAAGAGAGTAGTTTTAGTTTCTTCAACAGTCACATATTCTCCTCCTAGATGCCATCCTCTGAGATCCTCGAAGGCCTCACAGTGGCATAAGATGTGAAGTTTCATCTTCCTCTTCACAGGCCCTACAAGTCGGGTTCTTTACAACCCCAATATTGTTGAAGTGCTGTCTTCTGTTCAATTCTAGAAGCTCCTTAGTTCTTCATCGGTTTGAAAATCCCAGAAATCTCTTTGAAAGGCAGTTCCTCCCAATAGAGTTGATGTTTTCTTTCTATTTCGTCGCTTATGGCTCCTTTAGCATCGGAAACTCCACAAGCTTTGGGAGCTCGATTATATTAGGTATTATTGTATTTTATGAGGAGGTCGTGGAAGGCCTTTTGTATAGTCGCCAACGCACCTAATTTGGGTTAACTGTCTCTCCTCAGCAGTCCTCTATTTTTAATAAGAGAGTTTTAATTTCTTCAGAAGTGGTATATTTCCTGAGATCCTGAGATCTTTTAAGATTTCATAGTAGCATAAGATGTGTAGTGGAGTTTCATCTTCCTATTCACAGGCCCTAAAACCCCTACAACTCCAATATTATGGAAGTACTTCCTTAGAGTACACCGATCTACTTTCTGTTCAATTCTAGGAGCTCCTTAGTTCTTCTTCGGTTTGAAAATCCCAGAAATTTCTTTAAAAGGCAGCTCCTCCCAATAGAGTTGATGTTATCTCTCTAATTCGTTGCTTATGGCTCCTTTAGCATCGGAAACTCCACAAGCTTTGGGAGCTTGATATTATTAGGTATTATTGTATCCTATGAGAAGGTCGTAAAAGGCCTTTTGTACGGTCGCCAATGCACATAAATTGGATTAACTGTCTCAGCAGTCCTGTATTTTTAATAAGGGAGTTGTTTTAATTTCTTTAGAAGTGGTATATTCCCTCCTGAGATCCTTTAAGACCTCATAGTAGCATAAGATGTGTAGTGAAGTTTCATCTTCCTCTTCGCAGGCCCTACAACCCCTTTACAACCCCAATATTATGGAAGTACTTCCTTACACCGATCTGCCTCCTGTTCAATTCTAACAGCTCCTTAGTTCTTCGATTTGAAACTTCCAGAAATGCCTTTAAAAGACCATCACTAGTAGTTCCCCAAAGAGTTGATGTTTTCTTTCTGATTAGAATCCGCCTTTTTTGTGTTAATCAATTTTTTCGGTTCTGTTTCCGTTCAAATAAATTTTAAATAATCTATTACCTATTCTAAGATCTCTATTTATTTTCTAAAAGGTAGATTGTCGTGTCCAATTGTTTGTACTTTGAAAGTTTCAAATTGTTCCCACTTTTCGAGTCGTTTATATCAATTCACTATACACATTATTACTCATTTCGACTAATTTCCTTTGTGTCCTTTGACGATATTTCATAGAAACTACATTATTTTGAATAACGGAAGTTAGATAACTAGTAACATACAACTATTACACATTGCCTTTGAGGTATACAAATAGAATATGTGGTTAATTATATTCCTTTAATCGATATTTGTACACGTGTACAAATAATTCGAATAATATTGTTACAATTATCAATTAAAAAAAAATCTCTTCAACGAAGCAATCAAAGTTGTTTACTCTACCTGTCATGCTGCGATATGGGGTTAATTAAACAGTATCCGCATTGTTTACTTTATTAATTTGTATATCAGTAAAACTCACCCTGTTAATTAACAAAAAAGAATGTTTATTCTAGAAATATCCTTTAGAAGATTGCTGAATATACTGTCGACTGTTGACTCTATAGAATTAGTTTCTTTTATAAAATGTGACATTCCAACCAAACGAACAAGACAAATTAACATAATTGTACACAACTTTATTTAAATGAAATTGCAGACTTTCGAAATATCTCGACTTAGAGATTGAAACATTTTAATCCGACCAATGGGGGTTTGGGTGTTAATGTTGATCGAACCGAATCCCGGCGACATAAAACTCACGCATAGGCCCCACTAAATCCCACAATTTCCAAACCGTAATCCTCTCCAGTGAAATTTCCCAACTACACACTAAAGGTGGTCGAATATTTTAAAATTAACCAACAGAAAATCGACGATTTTTATTAATTAACGGCTTCCATTAGCGGAAAATGTAGAGAATTTGAATTTCGCATCACGTTCACTATCCACAAACAAAACTGTTTGATGTAGTAAAGGAGCGTGTATCTGCCATGTTTATATTATTATAGCAGTGTTATGATTAGAATTTTCGTCAAAACAAGCCCTTTGTACCGCTATTTGTCGTGGAAAATTGAATTGAAGCCGTCTAGAGGGTGAGTATTGTTCATTTATCGAATGCAACTATTATTAAAGCCCCCGATCTAGATTGGGGTGGTATAACTGGGGGTTGATACTATATCAAGATTTACGATGATGGTAAACGCTATTTACCTACAGCGAGAAAGATTTAAATCTACTTTTACGGTCGACTGTCTTAGTTCCAAGTTTAAGGAAAGTACGGCTTTGGTGCGCCCGTTGGAAATCAATTATACTCAGATTTATCGGCAGTTTTAACTAAGAAGATTGAACATATTAAGAGCATTAATGGAAATCTCTTCAACGTTTTATTTAACACGAACGAATAGTATTTAGTTGGTGCTTTTTGTTGTGCTATATTGTCTGTTGAATGGATGTAGCTGGCACGCATTAAGACGATAAACTTATGGCCGGATAAAGGAACATACATCAAACCTGGCCCCCTGAAAAAAACAGAGACACGAGTATATTGTAGAATAACAACAATGGAAAGCGTACGGATTCTCTATTAACAACAGATATTCGTGTTATTTACGGATCGATACACTACCAAACGCTAATTAGTTGAAAATATAATCAACTTTTAATTGCTGTCAATTTTTTACAGTGTCGCGAAACTTGTAATTCTTTTTAATGAGAAACCTCCACGCTCCTCTCGTCAAAATGCTAATTTTATACGATCTTCAATGCAAATTTATTGTTAATATATTCATATTGTCGACGAAATCAAAATCGCTATATTTACAATACAAATTTCTAATCGACTCTAGTTTTAATTATATCGCAAATCGGCTCGATTTGAAGTTAATAGACACGTCTAATTTGGTTAATTTAGGGCCAAAATTAGCGGTCGAGGAGCTTCTGATAGCGGCCATAAATCGAATTAAGCCCGTTTTTATAGAACAAATAGCAACGGTAATTTGAGTGGACATGGATGGAGTAAAAGGGAATTTCTTTGATGAGTGGGAATTCTACCAAGACCGGGATCATGTTGACGAGGAAGAAGATCGCCGATGTTGAAAGGGAAATTATCAGCGAAACTACGTCCGGGCCCCATTTAGAGTCGAGAGGCTTTTAAAAAATGTTCGAGGGGCAAAAATTGCAGTTTCGCAGCCAAACTTTGTTGTAATTTTATCGATTTGAGTGAATTGTATCGTGTATATAAATTTCAACGAACTTTATTGGAAAAAAATGCTTTGTCTGTTCAATTTGAGGATATAAAATGCACCTATTTCTACAGTTGCGTGTTTTATTTAATTTTATTATTTTAAATACAGTGCACGGTGGATAATTACTGTGAAACACGCTACCAACAATTTTAGATGAAATGAAGCAAACATATTATTTAATTCGATCGATGAACGTTATAAAATTACGATAATGTATCAAATTTCTTGCAATTTTAACAATTCCGATTCGAATTTCACACGTTAATCTAAAGCGAAAGGAACTATCTTTGTTTCATTTGGGGGTGTACATGGAGCTAAGCCGCCGTTCTCTTGTATTTGTGTGATTAGAATCAATGGAGGTGTGATGATAAGGGAAACACGTTCAACACAGTATTAAGGGTAAGGCTTTTGATAACGATCCGATCTGAAGTTACTCCTCTAACATTCCATTAAGATCGTGTCATGTCTACAAGTGAAGTCTTCGATAATTTCCTACTATCCTATAGGGAAGATTTGTACGTGTGTATAGCTCGAATTCCGTCTTCTTTAACAATGTCCTAATTAATTCCACTCGGTTTTTGCTTAGAGTAGAGCGAGATAGTTGTATTCTTCCCCGAATAGGTGTACTTGTCGGTTCAAGGGCCCTATTGATTGACAATGGAGGGCATTATGCGATCGACTGTACGGCGACTGGGCTCCTATCGGGTTAATTGTTTGAACGTCGTCGTCGCCGTTGTTGTTGTCCAAGACGGCTCCATTAAATGCGCCCTCAACGAATACACCCCGACATTAAGTTCCAAACAATCTCCCGAATGGATTCTATTGAATAAATTGACAGTGGTGGCAGTAAGTGGCCGACACTGGGAGAAATTTGTTGGAATTGGCGGCGAACAAAGGCCGCTAAAAGCGAACGTCAACGAAAATATTAAAACTTCTATTTGGTCGCTTTTGATAACACAGATAGACGTTGGATTTTTACCAACAATTTAACAATAGCCTCGTCAAGTATTAAATCGTCGTTGTGGGTAATACGCAAACGTCATACGATGCAGATAAGTGAATCGATCGTGTTTAGTTGTTGGGAAATCATCAACGAAAGTATTCCAACAATAAGTTGAATTATTGTTAACGCATTCCAATTAGAACTGACAAAACTTGATGGGTAATGAAAATTTTAAAGTAAATTATCATTTTAACATGTTAATGTTGAGTAGTGACAACAAAAATGCTCTAATCCGATTTCTAATGAATGAAATTGCATTTATTCTTGGAAATGTAATTATAAATAATGACAGGGAATATAAAATGCACTTTCGACGTTGACAAATTGAATTAAATCGCTAGATGTTTGTGGAATTCAATTAACCTGGGAGTGTTTAAAAGTGAAATTTCGTAAACGCCAAGACTTGTATCGAAATCGGTATTAGCGCTAATAATTGACGTTTTATGATGGACTTTTAATCAACCATCAAGCTCTATGAAACTGAGAACGCACATAAAGTTGAGCGTTTTAAAACTTTAAATTTTAATCGCATTAAGTTTTCAGCTTTACATTTATTTTCCACTTAAAGATTGCTCTGTTATAGAAGAGAATACATCCCCCAAATTAGGTTGAACATATTCAAAAACTAATCGCATGCTGCCTTTTATTACAATTCTCATCTATATTTTTATAATTGCGTGACGTATAGACAACCTATTCCATATATCAGCAGTGATTCTATGCCTCTAAAACTTTTCGAATTAATAAAGTTGTTTTCCACCCAATTGTCCCGGGAAAATAAACAAGATTTTCCGACTATAGCGGCATAATTTTAAAGTCTACAAGCTGAGAAAAGCCGGAGGCAAAAAAGTTATCCTTAATAGGTGAAACTTGCTAACGAATTTCCCCAGAAACTGGCTTCTTTGTATCCGTCAATGCCAAAAAATTCGATCGCTAAATACCTTTTACCCATCAAAAAATTTCTTGTTTTCCGATTTTCGGGAAAACTATCTTAATTAGAAAGGGCTTTTAAATTACTGCATAGGACTTCAAAGTTTCCTCAAAATGTTCCAAAACAAATACATCCATGCTATTGCCAAAAGATGCCCTTTTCAAGGAGACCGTAAGCATTGTTTGCTTAAAGTATGAAATTAATGGAGACTTTAGCAATTGAAGATTCTTGTAGCTCAGCTCCTTAATAAATTAAGTTTTGTGTAATTGGGAATGCACAGATGCTTTAAATTTTAAAGATAATCCCATAACGCTTTTATTTTTGGATTTAGTCTGTATTTAAAAGCCCCACTGTTGATAGGGTTGCACATAAACCTCTTTTCCCTTTCCGAAAAGAAATCCAAATAGATACCTCTTGTAGCCTTTTATTACTATTCTCATGTATAGTCACACAAGCAAAAAGCCAGATTTGTGTAAGTATATGGAGTGTAGGCAACCTGATTCCAGCACTCAACTTGGTAGCGATTCCATCCCTCCAAAACAAGAAAACAAACGAAACTTTTCCAACAACAATAACATAATTTTAAAGTCCATAGAACTATCTACAAGCTGAGAAAAACCGGGGGCAAAAAGTTATTCTTAATAAGTGGAAATTGCTAACGAATTTCCCTAAATTTTCAAAAACTGGCTTCTTTATATCCGTGAACGCCAATATGTGGTGCAAAAATCAGTCATTAAATCTGTGTCTTATTCCACATAAAGATATTTTCTTGTTTTCCGATTTTCCGGAAAACTTCTTCAGCACTCAACTTAGTAGTGATTCCATCCTTTCAGAACTTTAGGAATTGGTAAAGTTGTTTTCCACCCAATTTTCCCAAGAAAATAAACAAGCTTGTCCGACAACAACAGCATAATTTTGAAGTCCATAGAACTATCGACAAGCTGGGAAAAAACGGGGGCAAAAATTCTCAATAGGTGGGAATTTTCCGTGATTTTCTCCATATTTCCAGAACCTAGCTCAATGCCTTTACAGTTTTCAATCAGCCACAAAAATATTTGCTTCGTTCCGATGTTCCCGAACCCTTTCAAATTACTGTATAGCGCAGCATCATTGAAAAATAATTTACTGAATTATAGAAGAAAATATTTTTAAAAACATCTGAAAAAATGCTCTAAGATTTTCCTCTATAATTTAGAGTTTCCCGAAATTTCCCAAAACAAATACGTTCGCGTTGTAGACCGAGCATTGCACTTTTCGACGAGATATACGCTTCGGCCGACATATCCAACTCATGCAGAAATCATCAACCAAAAATACTACCCGGTCGCTTAATAGAATATCCAGTTCTGTGTAATGAAAATGCCCATAAACTTTAAACAAACCCATAAAGTTTCCATTTTTGCATTATTTTCTGTTTAAAGATTGCACTCTTGGTGAAAAGTATACATCCCCCAATGGACACTAAAACAAATTTAATGATTAAAGTTTCCACAGCGAAACACCAGGAGTTTTTCTATAAAAATTTTCCCTAGTTTTAAACATTACCGGGAAACATCAAATCCACTAGACGATATTAAGTTAAATTAAATGAAACGGTAGCTTATAATAAAACAAAAGGGTAGATAGGTATAATAATCACAATCGTAAAACGAGATCCCATTTAAGGATTGCAATGGTACAAATCAAATGCTTAAGCTTTAATTAGCTTAAGCTTAAGCTTTAAAGACTCATCTACTTCTGATTTTTTTAAACATTCCGCAAATCAACAACAGTATCGAAACTGGGGAAATGAAGAAATCAACATCGACTAGCCGCATCTGTCGTAAATTACAACCGACCGCCACTTTGGAGTAGTCATTAAGCGTTTAACGCGACCCTGGTTTGGCTTAATGGATTCTAAATGCTGTAATGGATCTATACAGGTCTATTATGAACTGTATTGTACAATAGACCGGTATCGAATGTAATGAATTAATTATTGATGACTACTGAATAATAACTGTGTGTCGTTTGAAAAGATCCACAAACAGATCCACTATAATTCAACTAATTATTTCGATTCAATTCGATAGTTTTGATTCAATAATAATCAAGACGATGCCTCTCAAAGGAGTACCCTCTTTGTATGGCCGCTTAATTGTTAATGTTTATTGGAGCGGAGTCTTCTTGACTGACCCCGGAACATCCAATAATAACCACACGCAACTAAACTAAAGATAATCGAGACTAGTCGATAATTGGATCTTTGTTTCGAGTAAATATCGCAGAATATTCTGTTTTAATTTTAACTCATTACGTGTAAATTTTAAGTCTAAATAAATGATGCTAATGGTGTTCCATTAATGTTGAACGTACATTTATAATCATATCAACATGTCTCCCATTTAAAATCCGCAAGTTGAAACGAGTTTTATTACGCTGCCATAGAAGCATAAACGAGTTCCTAGTCTATGTGGATAGTAGTGGCAGTTGTAATTTTATTTAACAGTTTACAACTAGTGATAACTGATAACACACAGTATATGCAGGTCAGCGGACTTTTGATAATCAATATTAATCGTCGTATCTGTTAACCAATTTATGCTTCTGTCAAATTGAATTATTCATAATCTAGTTGGAGTGCAGTTGTATTGAATTTCGTTAGAGTTTTCGTAAACAAATTTGCACATGCATTAATTTACAAGAGTTGGCTTCTTGAGGAGAAAAATAATGCTAAAAGACTCCGGATTAGAGCTCCTCAAAAAAGAGAAATGTTAAACGATTTGTGCTTTGTTTTTCATTTTGAAATAAAGTATCATCGTCTCGTAGCTCGTTAGAAGAAGTATCTCAAGCAGCAAGATATACGGTCGTATTCTGTAACTTGTTAGCGATTGTTACTATGACGACGCTGAAGATTGAATAGAGCTTCTTTCTCACTTGTATAATATGTGTGATTGAAGAGAAACTAGATCTTCATTGATGTAGCGTGCAACAAATGCTTAGTGTTTGATTAGTTGTTTCTAACTTGTTTTCCATACAGATTCCTTGATCGGAATGAAATTAGAAAGATTTCCAAAACAGAAAACTTTCTAATGCCTTTTTTCATCTCTAAAATTGATTATCAAAAAGGTGCAATATAAGCCCTTCAATTTTTGGCAATTTCCAGGAAAACAAGCAAGTCGATTTGAAAATTTCTTGAAGATTTGTAAAGCGCTTTCTATTTTCTATCTACTGTGCAAATATCATTCGTAAATTTATGATATTGGCTAAATTATCGGCGAAAATATAGAAAAATGTGCAAAAATATAGAGAAAAATCATGCTCCTAGATCTTTGTCTATAAATTCAAATTCAAGTAAAATTTTCCAAAACCAAAAACTTTCCATGATACTCCTTGAAATGCTCTTTCTAATGTTGCCCGATTCATTGCAAAACATTGTCAAATAAGGGAAATATCGACTATTAAATACTGGTATTGTTTGAATATCAAATTGGAGAAAGGTGTAAAGCTTAATTTTTTAGTAATTACTAGGAAACTGGCAAGCCGCTTGGGGAATTTTTTGAAGATTTGGAAAGCTCTATGTCCGAAGGAGAAATCACTCGTAAATTTGTAATATTAGCTGAATTATTGGCGAAAATTTAGAAAAATCTGCAAAAATATAGAAGAAAATTATGCTCTTAGATTTTCGTCTATAAATTCAAATTCAAGCGCAATTTTCCAAACAAAAACACTTTGGCTAATGGTTTTTGGAAATGCTCTTTCTAATAACGTCCGATTCAGTCCAATAGTTACGAAAATAAGCAATTGCTTATTTGCTCTGTTATAACAACGAATGTGTCGCTGAAAGTTGAAATTTTCTGTAAGAATAATCAAGGCTGGACCATTTTAACCCCGGTAATAGAATTAGAAAGTTTACAAGGTGCAATTTTCCAAAACAATAAGCTTTCTGCGATGCTCCTCAAAATTCTCTTTCAAATGCTATTTTATGTCCAAAAAGCAACGAGTTACCGGTTATAGAGGGCTTTTCAATTTTTGCCAATTTCCCGGAAAACTAGTAAGCAGATTGGGAAATTTCTAGGATATTTGGAGAGCGCTTCGCGGTTTCTATGTATTGAGCAAAAATTATTCGTAAATTTATAATAATGGCCAAATTATCGGCGAAAATGTACAAAAATGTGCAAAAATATGGTGAAAAATCATGTTCCTAGATTTTCGCCTATAAATCCAAATACGAGTGCAATTTTCCAAAATGAAAAACGCTCTTTAATGCTCCTTGAAATGCTCTTTCTAATGCCGTTTTACTCATTGTAGGACTCAGGAAAGTAAACAAGTTATCGATTAGTAACTATAGCCATTGTTTCGATAGTAAATAGAAAAAAAAGTGTAATACAACTCCTTCAAGTTTTAGCAATTTCTCAAAGAGTTAGCAAATCGATTGGAAAATTTTTTGAAGATTTGGAAAGCGCTTTCTATTTTTTATATGTTACGGAAAAATCACTCGTAAATTTACAATATCAGCTGAAGTATTGGCGAGAATACAGAAAAATTTACAAAAATTTAACAGAAAATCCTATTTCTAGATTCTCATTTATAAATTCAACTTCTATTGAAGTTTTCCAAAACGCTATCTAATGCTCCTTAACTTAAGTTATCGACTATTAAATATTGGAATTGTTTGGATTCCAAATCGAAGAAAGGCGTAATTCAAGTGCTTAATTTTTTGGAAATTTCCACGAAAACTGGCAAACCTTTTGGGAAATTTCTTGGAGACTTGAAAAGCGTTTTCTATTTTCTATTTTCACGCAAAAATCATTAGTAAATTTGTAATGTTTGCTAAATTATCGGCGTAAATGTAGCAAAATGTGCAAAAATAGAAGAAAATCATGCTTCTAGATCTTTGTCTATAAATTCAAAGCCAAGTGTAATTTACCAAAATAGAAAACTTTCTCTAATGCTGCTTAAAATGCTCTTTCTAATGCTATTCAATTCATTGCAATATTTTTGGAAATAAGTGAATTATTCGTTATTAATTAATTAAATATAAGCATTGTTTCGACTCTAAATTCAAGAACAAATGTAACATAGACTTTTCAGTTTTTGAAAATTTTCCGGAAAATCAGTAAACCGATTAGAAAATTTCTTGGAGATTTGGGAAGCGCTTTTCATTTTCTACGTACTTGGCAAAAAATGTTAATAAATTTATAATGCAGACTAAATTATCTGTGAAAATGTAGAAAAATGTATAAGAATATAGAAAAAAGCATGCTTCTAGATTTTTGTTTATAAATTCAAATCCAAGTGTAATTTTCCAAAATAGAAAACTTTCGCTAATACTGCTTAAAATGCTGTTTCTAATTCTTCCAGATTCATTGCAATATGTCATCAAACAAGGGAAATATCGATCATTAAAAACTGGTATTGTTTAGATACCAAATCGAAGAAAGGTGCCATACAAGCGCTCTATATTTTGGCAATTTCCAGGAAAACTAGCAAATCGTTTGGAAAATGGCTTGAATATTTGGAAATCACTTTCTATTTTCTATAAACTCTGGCAGAATCATTGAAAAATAAACAACATTGGCTGAGTTATGAGGAAAATTTAAAACGAAGACATATGCTTCAAAATTGTCCTCTGTAACTCAAAATTCAATGGAAAATTTTCCGAAATGGAACACCTTGAAACTCTCTCTTTAAATCTATCATAATTTTTGTGATATTTCCCAAAACAAGTGAGATATCGCTCATTAACTGTAGTAATTGAAATGGAATGGGTCTCCTAATGGCAGTTATTCCCAGCGGAAACCTCCACTTATCGCCAAGGTTCTTATGGAAACAAATTTCCAAAAAAATAAAGAGTACAACTGATAGATTCTACTCTTTTGGAAAGTTTTGTGAAAATATTGTGCTATAATGATCTACAAATATGTTTTTAGTGTTTTCTGTAGAATTGTCCTTCAAATTTTAAAACTTGACTTTTCAAAAACGATATTTTTCTTAATCTAAGCTAATTTTCTTCCAAATTTATTCATTTTCCAGTAAACTATCAAGCTAATTAAAAAATTCGTTCCACACTTGGCTATTGATGCAACTCCAAAAGCGTTGCAAACAGGTTAAAAAAACTGAGTCTTCTGTAACTCAAAAATTTTCCAAAATTTTCTAAACTTAAGTCGTGAAGCTTGAAATTTCCTGTCCAACGAGTCTTGATATTTAATCTTAAAGTGCAAAATAAGGGAGAAATCGTCTGTTAAAGTTCCCACTTTTATCCAACGACTTGTAATCCGGCCCCTTAATAAAATGTAAATTCCTATATTCAATCGTTACTGAAACTAAACTCATTATCACTTCAAACTGCAAACTATGCACCGGGAATTGCATATTACCCCCAAGTTCGCTTATAATTACCATCTACAATTTCCATTCGTTATCAATACTGGTCGATCACTATATAAATCCATTTAGTTTATCATCAACTGTAATAATAAAACGAATAGAAACTTGAAATCTTATCAGGAACCACATTAAAGTACAACAACAACAACAATAACTTTGATATATCGATAATCTTTGAGTGTAACAAGTCTAAAACTAGCACGATATAAGGGCGGGGTAGTGATAAGAAATTGTGCGAGTTTCGATAGAACTATCGACTACTGGTAATGTAATTTTGGTGGTGATTTATTGATTTCAAACTTGAACTTGCCGACATGTTTGCATGAATCTTACGGATTGCATTGTCTTCTTACTATACAACGTCGCATATATTTTGTAAATCAACAAACATAATCCGGAAGTTGTTTAAACGATAAATGTACGTGATTTAGTTGCATGCATATAAACACTAGTAGATTATAGAGTTTGATATATTGTTGATTACCTACCGATTTTCAAATTTAGGCCAACGAAATATAGCAACTAGAACGGGGAAACTTTTATTATTTTCCACTATATAGATTACAGTCTAATTGAAAAAGTTTGACATTGATTTTGTTGTTGTTATTGGGGCATTTGTCGGGGGAAATATTTTATTTACAATTGTCACGTTATAAAACTAATTACAAAATTTGATAAAACAACAAACTCGCTTATATTCGATAATAATATTCGAACATTGTATTCAATACGAACAGTAGTTTGGGTGGTGAATTTGCGTATTAATTGATTTTCTAATACTTGGCCACAATATTGAGAAATTCTCGAATATAGACAGACTAGCCCGTATAATTTGTATGTTAATTCTTCGAGTTCGTGACATATATCGTTATTATAATTAAACTAGAACTCTACCATCAAATATTCCCGAAAACTAGGAAAAGTTTCAAGGTAATTAGTGTGAATTTTCTCCACCGGGGCTGATTCAAATACAGATCAGTATCTCTCGTCACGTATCCACAGTTGTGTGTAGGAACGGTATGGTATTAATTGCTTTCTGTAACTGATACACACACATATATCGGCGGTGGTATCACGACTTGAATGCCACCATTAGAAAAGGTATTAACTTATCAACTTGGCCGGAATGATAAAGAGTCGCAGTCGAGAAAGATTTTCATCCAGTTTCTGATCCATTGGCGCAATATGGTGATTATAAAATGATTGTTAAATCGTAATTTTCATCGTTTTATTATAAATGAGCGAAATTTCCGGTTGGCATTATGAAAAATCGGATTATTTCGAAACTGTGTCACGCCCGGCGCATCCACCAATTTTAAAATGCAAACCGCCCAACCATGCGATTTTCTTCTATTTGTCCCGGGGAAACACATTAATTTCCACTAATATTACAAATATTGGAAAATCGATGGATTTTGGAGAGAATCACGATACAATTACAATAAAACTGGATGATTTATGTTTCCGAAAAAGTTTAGAAAACTTAGCTAAAGGAAAATCAATTGGAAAGAGTTGACGTTCCATTTTCGATTCGATAATATTCGAGGATTTTACCAAACAACAAATTGATGGCGACAAATCTAATTTCGATTTATCTTTTACTTTTCAAAATCGATACATTTCGATATCGGGGCGCTTTGAACTACAACATATCGTCGGCCAATAACAATGCAAATTTATCGAAAAATCGTTGGATAATCGGCCAACTGGCGTTACAAACGGCGATCGAATTCGCAACAAAGTTCGAATTTCCAATTGAAAACAATCCTTATCGTTGGACGACACTTTCGAGTGTAATTAATGAACTGGAATTGTTTACAAAAACGTATCGTGTCAGTTTCACGTGTATACACAAATTAACCGGAGATTGCCGGTTGGCGATCGATAAAACTAGAAAAAAACCACCGACAGTAATGAAGCTGACAGATAAAATAATTCCCCCATGTCAAATAGATAGAAAATAGTAATAAAACACAGATTTTTACATAAAATATTCGACCATTTGGATCTGTTGTGGACATGAGTTAAATTGGATTGTACGGACGGATATACCGCTTATTCTCCCTTATAGAAGTGGTAATTTAGGCTAAACTAACCGGATACAAGTTTGGCTGGTCGAAATTCAGATTAGTTTGTACGATAAACAATGCGTGTGTTTGTATTTTGTAGAGTTATCGTGTCGCATTTTTCTTCGAGTCTTTGTTTGTCTAAACGATAACGGTAAATATCTAATAAAAGCGGTGCAATATTGTTTATTGTCGTTGTGATGGTGACAGTTTAGGCGATAGAATTTACACCGCACTGAAACTCTCCGATGAAACTTTGTCTTTATTACACAAGATAAATGTTGTATATAAACTTGCAAGTCTTAGCGAATATCGTTCACGACCCGGTAATTTATTGCGGTTTTTTTATTAAATATTTCTAGAATATTGGAATCACAAAGTGACCGCCAGTATGTTTGTAAAGTTTTCAAATCGTAGTAGAACCGAATGATGTATTGAAGATGTAGACAATGTAAATATAACAAGACCCTCGTCTCGTACAAACGGAAACGTATGGGAATTGGAGATTTTGTGTTGCTATTGTTGGCCTTCCTTGTGCTTAATTTACTTTTATAGATGCACACTACATCAAATAAGGCCCCTTTTTCAGTTAGCAGGTGATCCTGTTTACTTTACAACCAACATTGGACTCAACTGGGGACTTGGACTGTAAATAAAAAATCTCTACAATTGTGATTTCAATTTCTATTGGCCCGAATTTGGAAGAAATTTTCTCGATTGCCTCCAATCTTGCTTTTAATAGAAAGTAGTCTTCAATCGACAAATTAGATGTAAAATTCCGTTGTAATGGATTTGACGCCAACAACAAAACGAGCATCTTGTAATATTTTATTGCTTATTCGAAATAAAATGCACATACGGACAAAGGAGCGAGTTCGGCTGTATGCCAAAACTGCCGATTCATCCGGCAGATGCCCCATTTCTCGATAATACCGAAATCGAGTTAATTGAGAATAAGTGAAAAGTTGTGTTGCATTAATACATTTATTAAAAACAAAATGAAACGATCTTGTAACTGTCTCGGATTCATTGTAGTTGTAATGGTTGTAATTGAAATCCTTCTAGTTTGATGAAAAAACATCCATTATCCCGGCCAATTGTATAGAAGATAAGTGGAAAATATTAAGTAATCCTGCAAATAAAGCTGTGAATATATCACCGAATTGCGGTCAATATTTCAATGTCTTTCTACACTTGGTTGTAATAGAGTTCGATCATGAACCACGTCTTGTTTTAAAAGACTTTTATCAAGTTCTACACCGAAAGGGCGCTTTGTTCGTGAATGTTTCACGTTTCTTTGTCAAGTATTTGATAGGAATTTTGTACAAAGCAATTCAGTCTAACATTGTCATTATTAAACGCTGCCGAAGAATTCCAATTGTCACACACACACGGGCTAGACGACTCTAAATTTCCGCTAGATCAATATTGAAGATAAATTAGAAGTGGATCGATCGATAAACAACAGATCAAAGATTCGGAAGCTTTGAGGATATGTCGTTTTTTTTCAAACTTTATTAACAAATAGACATCTCTGGTTGAAATTACAATTTTGATGGTTCTATACGTTCTGAAATTGTTAATAAATTTCCCCAACTTTGAAGCTGTTTGATGTAGTAAACAGTAACCTTATTGCCTTCATATTATAATCACGGAGTTTTAACATGTTTATCGAAAAAAAAATTGTTTAAACAGGATTTCTTTGAATAATGCTATTGGTTTTTTATATCCGTCAAGTTTACAGGGACGATATAAGAGATTAAAGGCGCACAACAAAAGAATTTCATCTTTTATTGTACGACAAAATATGAAATTTCGGCTGTAACAATAGACAGCCGGTTTTCATATATTACTACAAATATAACGGTTAGATTGTTGAAATATTTGTTCTCTACGTAATTCTACGCTAGATTTAGTGATTATGCTTGAAAATCTTCACAGTTCTTGTTAGTTTCTGGGCGATTAATTCGATAATTAGAATAGAAATCGTCAGTCCAACCCCCATCGTCCAGATCCAGAAGATCTGGCGACAATCGTAGATGTCGATCGATTTGAATGAAGACGAGTGCGAATGGCATGTCGGTTGGCGGAAAATTCGACTAACTACCCGATACCGTAGTCCGTACTCGTCCACTCTAAGGAGACTGAAAATGAAAATTAGATAGGACCACTCGGTAAAAAGGAATTTTCGATAGACGATTTCTCGTTGATTTTCCGCACAAAACTCAAGTTTTGGGGCTCATTTGAAAGAGAATTTCAATCTGTATAAGAAAGACTCTATAGATTTTTAAAAATGTGGAAATTCTCAGTTGTAGATGAAAATCTAGAAATATCCGAGTTATGAGGGGGAGTATGGAGAGCATCCCATATTTTTCCCCACAACTCAGTCAATTTTAATTTGTTTGTAATAAGAGTAAAATCTATAGATAGAAAATTGAAAGGGCTTTCCAAATATTTGAGAAATTTTCCAATCGGTTTAATAGTTTTCCGGAAAATTGCAAAAAACTGTACAATTTCAAACAACGAATTCAAGCGCATCTTAAAGATAGAGTTGAGTGACATTTTCTGGAAATTAGCTTGACAAGAAAAAATTGAAGTTTCAAGAATTTTATAATTATAGGAAAATTTGTTAGCCATTTTCACCTGTTTAAACTTTCCAGGAGAAAACCCAAATTTCTTAACAACAATAGCATAATTTTAAAGTCGATACAAATTGAGAAACAATAATGTGTAACGGATGGAAATTGCTAACGAATTTCCCGAAAATCAGGAAAATTTTAAAATTTCAAAACTGGGACTTTTCCTGCCAGTTAGCTTTGAGAAAGTACAATATTCAACTCTCTTTTAAATTGCGCTCGATTCTTTGTTTTCCCTTGTACAGTTTCGCTCAATTTTCCGGAAAACTACAAACTGGCCGGAAAATTTCCCATAGATTTTGTAAGCTGTTTCAATTTGCTATCAATGGACCGATATCCACTAGAAACAAATTAATATAGGCTGAGTTAGAAGGTAAATATAGAAAATACAAGCTTCTAGATTATCATCTATAACTCAAAAATTCCACAATAATTTTCCAAAACGAAAAAATACTTTTTGTATAGCATAGAATGCTCTTTCAAACGAGCCCAAAAACTTGAATTTTGATTGAAAAATGAACGAGAAATCGTCTATCGAAAATTCTAGTTGTGTCCTAGCCCTTTACAAGTACCTGATTTTGAACATTTCGTTAAATGGTGAATTTTTCGCTATACCAACATAAGCAGAGTTCACCTAAAACAATAAATTCATTAAAATTTCTACAATTATCGAAAATTACTTCATTATATCCGGGTAATTGTTGTAAAGCGCAAATTTCATAGTTGGTAAAATTGTACAAAATATAAACGAAAGCCGGATACAGATTGGTGTGATAAGCGAACGTTCTCTCTTGAATTGTCCTCATTCCAGTCTCCAAATCTAAATATCTATCCGGGTAGATTTTCCTCGTGTAAAGCTCTCGTAAGACCCCCTTTTGTGGCGCCTGTACACAACAAAATTACTCTTTTTAATTATTGTTAATAGAAGAAATACTTGAAAATAATTCCTAGCGTATTCGGCATTCTCGCCAGCTACTTCAATACGGCTGTTCAATAATTCTTCTAAATTGTCCAACGGTGTTGTTGATTGTAGCAAAACAACAATATTTGCAGAATATGAAACGTATACAAACATAAAAGCGGCGAAAAAAATTAAAACAATAATACGGCCGGATAATCTGGCCGGTTCTGTTGTTGTGCCCTGTTGGCATAACGCTTCTAGAGCTATCAAACCGACATCACTTGCCGAATATACCATTGGGATTCTCTACAATAAAATTTTTGAAAAAAATCTAAATTTTTATAGTTAATTTACATTGGATCGTGTTTCGAAATTTAGAATAATCCGCACGAAAATTGCAAATATTAACAGTACCAGTAATAAGGCCCACCAAACCCCGTTGGTGAAACTCAAGACGAAGATATTCTTCATCGACGATGTGGATGGTTTGTGGACGAGGAACCGCATCTCGTAAACCAGACCAGTGTGCAGGAAATCGATGAAACGATATCGACTCTCGTACATGTAGAAACAACCTTAAAATCCGAATCCATTTTAATTGTTGTTTATAACTCGCTTATAATTATTAAAACTTTAATCGCTTGGGATAATTGCGCAAAACACGCAAATTTCGCCGGCTAATTGAGCGCAATGGGGGCGAATTTAACGAGAACTTTCCACGGTTTTTTACCTGCGATATCAATCTGACCATCGGCGATCATTCGCAACAATCCGTTAATTCGGCCGGTTGTCTCGTTGTAATAACCGAACGATGGATTGGTGGCCAGCGTGAAAGTGGCGTTGTGGATTTGGAAAATGTGATGGACACAACCGTACGCCAATTTCGCAAAACTATCGATATGCACGTCCCTAAATACAACTCTCTTTTAATCATAAATTAGCAAATTGTCGAGTTATTCTACTTGAAAGCGTGTAATTGTTGGAAAGTATCGTTGTGTAGAATCGTCAAACCCACAACGAATTTGGTTTGTTTTAAATTCATCCGTTCTTTTGTAATTGTTTGGTTGTTTATAAATAAACCATTAACCGACCAATTGCCGTAATAATTCCAAACTAAAATTGCGGATAAAATAAATAATTGTAACACATTTAAAATTTTGTTCGTTTAACTAATGTTGTTTATTTTACGAATTTTGTACGGCCGAAATAGTTGAATAGAACCATTGTTATTAATAATAGCAATAATAAATTCAACATCAATATCGATTGGAAATTCGTTGGATATTTTCGAAAATTCAGAAAATTCCCAACTGGTCGCAGTTAACAGGAATTTTTTCAACCCAAATACATTCCGTTGCACTAGAAACTTTAAAAATTATTATCGACGATTTTTATCGCAATAAGAACAACCGGATACTTGTCTGAAATTGGCCCTCGTTGTCGGACAATTTATTAAATCGCCAACATAATAAACGTCGTGTTTTAGTCGATCGAAAATCGACGTTTTTCCATTAAATACGGCAATTCTCTTCAACGGCGGTTGATTGGTGAATTTCACAAACTTGCCAACTCTTTCTACAAAAATTACAACAAATGATGCTCTAATTCCGTGTGAACGTGGCTGAAAAAAGGTGCAACTTAATTGGATTACCTCGATCCCAACAGGAATCCAACACTATTGAAACTTGTTTGTTTCGGAAAAAATCCATCAGGAAGTTTTCAGTTATTATTCGATTAGATGAAGACAGATGGAAAATGGAAAGAATAATAACCACAATAGCAAATCGTCGGGTTTTCATTGTTGTAATTGGAAATTTGCCCGTTACCCGCGTTTTATAGTTGTTCGTTCCCCTTCTATATTAAATAATCGAAAATCTGTCAGTTTCTATCATTGTTAACAACTCAATATAGCGTATCATTTTCATATCAAAGCAACTGACAAGTTTCAAATCGGTAATTCTAAACTGTGTATTTCGATGTAAAAACGAGTTGAAAGAATGGACAACGGATAATTTATTGTACCTCAATTAATTTACATCGAATGTTAATTATAGTTGTTGGAATAAAACGGAGGAATTTCCATTAAAATTTCACTTTTCAATCAAACTATTCACATTGGGGGGAACAAAGGAAATTGATTACGCATATAACCCTACTGTAATTACAAATATATTGGATGATAATTGAAAGAAAACAGGATTATACTTATTCCAAAGCGAGGAGAGAGACAAAAACTGGCAATAATTTAAATTTCCTTCTACATCTACGTTTAATCGACTGGCTCAAGAATCGTTTTACAACAAATGACACTAGTTAGTTTATTTGGGTCGATTGGTTACTTAGCTTTACAGAATTACGACCAGTTCTTAACTATCTACCTAATTCTATCCTAGACAGGATATCTTTGAGTGAAATTAATTATCTTCTGGGAGACTTCTCCGTACCTCAGCAAGCCACAGAATTAGGCCCGGCGGTTTCATTCTCTGATTCACATAAATTACACCTTTCATCATCAGTTAAATCCAGTTTTTTGAGGTGATATCTGAGCAATCTTCCGTCAGAAATCTTGATTCGTTCCTCATAAGTTCGAGAAACTTCTTAGTATTCTTAGGCAAGTAATCGATAAACAACTGGAGTTTGCTCCTTTCCCATTTGCAGACCTCTTTCCTTCACTGGGTTAGCACACAAAACGATTCATGACTTACAAATGAAGCCTCAGAAGTTCATCAGCTGGCACCCAAGCTAGCTAGCAGTTTCACGAATTGGCAACATTTTCTGATGGGTTGTGACTCAAAGCTGTAGATCTTTAAAGTTTTTAACACTGTCTGACTGTCGCTCATTATTGTATATTTGTGCACCTTTGAGGTTCTTTTGTAGACACTCTGGTGCACATCGCTACTGCAAGTAGATCCTGTTTGGAGTCCTAATTTATTCCTTATAAGATCGAGCAGCATTCCTAGACGAGTAGTCGGTGAACAACTGCGAAATTTGCCTGCAGTGGAGCTCTTTATTGCTTCTCTCAAATCTGCAGACCTCTTTCTTGGGTTTTTCTTAGGTCACGAACGATTCATGAACGATTCATTGAAACTTCAGAAGTTCATCAGCTAGATCATTTTCTCCAATTCCCTGATGCCCTGGCACTCAAGTTAGCCGGCAGTTTCATGGATTGGCAACATTCCCAGATGGTTTTTGACTCAATGCTGTAGGGCTTTAAGCTATCTGATTGTCAATCTTAATATAAATTGGTGCACCTGTGAGGTTTCTTTGTGGATACTCTGGCGCATATCTCTATTCCAAGTAGATCCTGTTAGGAGTCGTAATTTGTTCCTCGTAAGGTCGAGAAACTTCTTAGTATTCTTAGACAAGTAATCGATAAACAACTGGAGTTTGCTCCTTTCCTATTTGCAGACCTCTTTCCTTCACTGGGTTAGCACACATAACGATTCATGGGTTACAAATGAAGCCTCAGAAGTTCATCAGCTGGCATCCAAGCTAGTAGCAGTCTCATGAATTGGCAACATTCTCCGATGGGTTGTGACTCAAAGCTGTAGCTCTTTAAAGTTTTTAACACCGTCTGACTGTCGCTCATTGTTGTATATTTGTGCACCTTTGAGGTTCTTTTGTAGACACTCTGGTACACATCGCTACTGCAAGTAGATCCTGTTAGGAGTCCTAATTCATTCCTCATAAGATCGAGCAGCATTCCTAGACGAGTAGTCGATGAACAACTGCGAAGTTTGCTTGCAGTGGAGTACTTTATTGCTCCTCTCAAATCTGCAGACCTCTTTCTTGGGTTTTTCTTAGCCCACAGAACGATTAATGAGTTACAAGTGAAGCTTTAGAAGTTCATCAGCTAGATCATTTTCTCCAATTCCCTGATGCCCTGGAACCCAAACTAGCCGGCAGTTTCATGGATTGGCAACATTCCCAGATGGTTTTTGACTCAATGCTGTAGGGCTTTAAGCTATCTGATTGTCGATCTTAATATAAATTTGTGCATCTGTTAGGTTTCTTTGTGGACACTCTGTTAGGAGTCTTAATTCGGGAGGTCGAGAAGCTTCTTAGGCGAGTAGTCGATGAACAATTTCGCCTGTCTCGTTCCCGAAAATTACCCCCAATGGAGCAGTTTATTGCTTTTTTCTCCTCTACAGATCTCTTTCACCCACTGAGTTTTTGTTAGCCCATAGAACGATTCTAGATTTAAAAATAGAGCCTCAGAAGTTCATCAGCTAGTTCATTTTCTCTAATTCTCTGATGTTTTAGCATCCAAGCATTATATGGTTTTTGACTCAAGACTGTAGGGCTTTAGAGTTTTCAACGCTGTCCGGCTGTCGATGCACCTGTTCTTTGTAGACACTCTGGCGCATATTTCTATTCCTGTAGGTCCTGTCGTAAGGTCGAACAGCTTCTTGACATTCTTAGGCGAGCAGTCGATGAACAATTTTGCATGACTCTTGCATTGCTCTTTTTCCATCTGCAGATCTCTTTCTCCATTAAGTTTTTATTAACTCAGAGAACGGTTCAAGACTTACAAATGAAGCCTTAACTCCTGCCTTCACACAATTCATCTACTAGTTCATTTCCTTTAATTCCTTAATGCCTTGGGCTCAAGCTAGCTTGATTGACGATATTCCCAGATGGTCTTTGACTCTAGGCTATAGGTCCTTATAGCTTCCAACGCTACTCAACTGTCGGTCAAAATATATATTTGTACAATCGTGAGGTTTCTTTATAAATAGTTTCTGGCGCAAGAGTTTCAGCTTGCATTATAGAAAGGAAGTTTCTCAAGGCTATAGATGCCCTAAACTTGGATCCGTATATCCGTTTTTGGTATATCAGTAAACCACATGGAGGATTTATGTAGTTTATCAGTTCAATTTCTCACCCCATGGCAGTTATCTATGACTACTTCAAAGGGGGTTTAAAAGTCAAATTTCTTCGGCTTAATATCCAAATGTGTCCTTGCCAGTCAGGTGGCTTATATTTTGTAGTCTAGGAGAGTTTTAAAAGAACGAGGAGCCCTTCATTTCTCGCCTTTAAGTGGAGCAGAAGTAGGTCTAATAGTGTCTCTATGGCTGCTGTGAGCAGCTCCTATTATTTCCAGACATGCTACTCGCTCCACTTTTTGCAGCTTCTTTTGCGTGGTAACTAATTTACAAATAAATCTAACAATAAGTGTTGTTTGAAATTTTCATAAACACCAGGTCTTTATACTTTACAAAGATCAAGGTGTGTTAGTTGAAAATCCACATTTATTATTAACATTTCCGTCACTTCGCCTTCTACAAGACGGTAAAATTTTATAAATTCAGCATCATGATTATCGTTGACTAAATAACAGTAGACAACAACAAACCGACAGGCGTCTATTGAGGATTAGCGTATTTTCAAATTTCGCAATTTCACCGCCTTTGTTCAAGTTAATATTTGATTTTCATTAAAATTTAATAATTCGATATCAGTGTTCGTCTTTCATCGTTTAGAAACTGTAATATTTGTCTTATTTTGTTCACCGGAGGCGCTAGTCTTGAGTATGGACTAGATTTAGAAAGGAAATTAATTAGAGCGTGATACTCGTTGTTGATCGTTGGACTGGTTTTAATTAATAAGCCTTGAGTAGCCGTGATCGTCTAGTGGTTAGGACCCTACGTTGTGGCCGTAGTAACCCAGGTTCGAATCCTGGTCACGGCAGGGTTAAATTTTTAATTTTACTACCATTTTATAAATTTATAACACTATTAGAAAATCCCACAATTTTATGTTTACTATAAGTAATAATATAGCGATAACAATCAGCAATTTTTCCTCGTTACTTGTAAAGTTGGCATCTGCGAAATTTCAGTTCCAGACTTATGTATTCACTCTATATATTGTTGTATTATACTTTATATATGTAGAAAATGAAATATTATTATAGTGTTTTCAAGATATATGTGGAAGTTCAAAAATAAAGCACCTACAAGACATTGAGTGAGGTGAATAGGACGCAAGAATAAGAATAGACGGCTAACATGCAGTCTCACTTAAAAATACATCCATTCTTGGTAAAGTCGATGGCCATAGTCGTTTTAATTTATCATTCCCTCTAACGGCACTACCGATCGATCGAATTGGGGGTGTTTAGAACAAATCCAAAGACAAATTCAACAACAACAATACACAATTCGTTCCGATTGCGGTTTTTCCAGTTATTCGATTTTTCCCGATTCGTTTCTATTAAAATCGTTTAAATAAGAGATGGACGGCACGTAGGAACGGCAAATAAAATGAATCTATTCGTAGATTGGTGTGGAATTGGATCAATTTTACGTTGACATCCGTTTCTGTGCCTCTAAAAGTGGGGTAATTTATGAATTTTACCAGATGCGGTAAAGAAACGCAACACTTATTTCTACAGTGAAAATCTTTAAATAAAACCAACGTATTTTAATCAAAAGTCGATAAAATAGACAAGAAATTGTTAATTGTACAAATAATCCACAAATTCTTTAAAATATTGGAGCAAGACTTAATAATTTGTAATTGTAAAGTTACAACATCTGGGCAGTTTTATTATCTAAACATTTTTATTTTGAATTGCGCTCTCTTTTATAAATTGGGTTGGTATAACCAAATTCCTCAAATTTCTAACCTTATAATTTCGAATTTGATTGACGTCATTCTGACTCTGTGTGGTAATTGGGTTCTGTCGTTATGTTTGAAGAATTGCTGCATTATTTATTAGAGTAACTAAGTATCTCTTTTACTTTTTTGTTTATTTTAAATTTTAATAAATTATTTTATCCAAAATATTAGATAAAAATGAATAAGTACGAATAAAGATTAGAGATGTTACGAAGGTGTTTTAACAGAAACACAATTTAGCGAAAACAGAATAGAATTCGAAATGAAAGCAGAAACAGAAACGAAAAATTTGGAAGGGGCCGAATCTAAAAAGCGGCCTAATAACTTCCCCGACACACTCCGGATAGTTAATCATGAATTAGAATAGTTATTAAAAACAAGTGTCAAAAGTCGGCAATTAATGCACGAGTCCGAGTTTTAAAAAAACGAGTACCGTAGCACGAGTTTTTTATACTATTTTTTCTATTGGAGATACTTTATTAAAAAAAAAAAACTAACTTACTATAAAAATCAAAATCGGGAATCGAGAACCGTGGCTATCTCACAACCACCGAAAAATTCAATGAGGAACCAGCATCTCGTCAACAAAAACTCTGTTCACTAATTGGTGATTCCACACACAGCCTTTTCAGTTCGACTTTCTTACAATTCGATTCATAATTCAATTGCGAAATTTTGACAGAACGACAGAACTGTAATTTCAGCGCAGAGTAAAAAGTAGTACGGTTGTCCCAACAAAAACATGGAAAAAATCAAATCATATCTATTGAATTGTTGAGGGAAAAATTAAAATTTATATTATTTTAAAACATTTATATATTGAAAAAGCACTTACCGAAACACAAAAACCGCTTGAAAACAAATATTCTGAGGTTATGTTTCAAAAATGACAAAAGAATGTAAACAAACGCATAGGATTTTATGCCTTCAGTGATACCAACAGTAGATATCATTCTGTCTTTATAAACTACCGTTATAAATTTTGCTACGCTTTAAAAATTATGTTGGATAATCTTCTAAACTGTCATTTCAAAATTTCGCAATTGAATCGTGAATAGGATATATCTCTCTATATAACAACAACTCTTTTCTATGGCAACCGATCCCTTATAGAAAGCGGCAAATTTGAATTTGTGGACTACACTATTTTGCCAATTTTGTGCATTTATTTAAAAAAAGAAAAGAACATTGCACATGATGGGTATCGTTTCGGACATAAAAGCACATGCCCTTTCGATTGGTGATATCAAATTAATATGTTATCTTGAATTTTTTTCAATCAACTTCCTCCCCCTTCCACCCCCGTGATCCGATTGGCACCAAAAACTAATCAACTCGAGCGGCCACCAAATAATTTGTGCGGACCAAATTTGAACTCAATCGGTTAAAGCGTTTTTGAGTAATCGTTGGAGAACCGACAGACGCACATACATACACACACACACACACACACACACACGGACATCATGCTAAAAACTTCAAAAACGTGTTCAGGGGACCTCAAAACGTAAAGATCTGGTGAAATCTCGAATTCGAAATTTTGGTCCGAAACTAATAACTTCCCTACCCTCCGGTCGGGGAAGTTAAAAAAATTAATCAATACAAGAAAACTTGAAATAAAATTGATAACTTTCCATCAATTTTCCGGAAAACTAACCATATCACCGGCAAATTTCTTAAAGATTTGGAAAGCGTTTTAAATTTGTTTTGTATTGTGAAAAAATTATTGAAAAGTCGATCAAATTTCCCAAGTTATAAGGGAAAATATGATAAAAAAACGCAGCCTCTAAAATTTTCCTAAAATAACTCGAATAACTCAAATCACTCAAAATTAAATTAGATTTTTTTAAATAAAAAATCTAATAGGTACTCCTTAAAATACTTTTTCTAATTCTACTGTAGTCATCACAATATATTATCAAACAAGGGAGAAATCGATTATTAAGAATTGATTTTGTTTGACCCCGAATTGAAGAATACGATGTAATGTAGGCCCTCCATCCCTCTATCTATTTTCCGGAAAATTAAATAATCAATTGGGGGATTTTTTGGAAATCTGAAAATCTCTTTCAATTTGCTATAAATTGTTAGAAAATCTTTGAAAAATCGACAATATTTGTTAAATTATAGTGGAAAATATGAAAAACACCAGCTCCTAGATTTTCTTCTATAACTCAAAGTTCAATTGGAATTTTTCAAAAAAAACCCTTGTAGATTCTCCTTGAAATTCTCTTTCTAATGGTGTTAAATTCATTACAATAACTCATCAAACAAGGGAGATATCGATGATACAAGATTAGCACGTTATAAACAAAGAATCGAAGAAACAGCCCCCAGTTTCGGCCAATTTCCCGGAAAACTATCAACTCTATTGAAAAATTCCTTGGACACCTGAAAAACTGTTACAATTTGCTATATATTGTGAGAAAATCGTTGAAAAAGTGATAATTTTGCTAAATTATGAGAGAAATACGGAAAAAATAGAAAGAAACACATGCCCCAAATGTAACGTCTATAACTCAAAATTCTAATAGAATTTTTTTAAATAAATACGTCTTCAGGTGCTTTTTAGAATGTTTTATCTAATGGTGTTTGAGTTGTTACAATATATCATCAAACAAGGGAGATATCGATAATACAAGATTAGCACTTTATAAACACAGAATCGAAGAAAAAGCCTTAATATATGCCCCAGTTTCGGCCAATTTCCGTGAAAACTATCAACTCTGTTGAAAAATTCCTTGGACACCTGAAAAACTGTTTCAATTTGCTATATATTGTGAGAAAATCCTTAAAAAATTGATAATCTTTGTTAAATTATGAGAGAAATATGGAAAAAATAGAAAGAAACACATGCCAAAAATATAACGTCTATAACTCAGAATTCTACCGATTTTTTTTTAAATAAATACGTCTTCAGATGCTTCTTAGAATGCTTTATCTAATGGTGTTTGAGACGTTACAATATATCATCAAACAAGGGAGATTTCCATGACTCAAGATTAGCATTTTTAAACCCAGAATCGAAGAAGCTAATACGCGCCCACAGTTTTGGTCAACTTACAACTATTGAAAAATTTCTAGAAAACCTGAAAACTGTCTCAATTTGCTCTATATTGCCAGAAAATTATTGAAAAGTTGAGAATATAAACTAAATTATAAAGAAAATAAAATAATAAAAATAAAAATTAATGTCTATAACTCAGAATTCAATCGCAATTTTTGAGAACGAAATAAATCTTTGGATGCTTCTTAAAATGCTTTAATTAATGGTGGAGATGTTATAATTTTCGTATTTCTCTCATATTAATAATTTCCGTTGTATATCCGTTTGAAAAAGCGCAAAAACAGAGCTCCCAAACCTTGCGGAACCTGAAATAGCGACCCCAACATCTCTACTATAAAGCCAATTATGAGATGAAATACTGTTGAACACTCGGTACCCTTTGATTACAGAGTCGTAACTTAATTCGCATTATCGTGCCATTAAAACACAGTAAGTTGAGAAATCTTAAATGATTACAAAATGGTGGAGGCGCCGGGATAGCGCGATTATTTGAAAATTCCGTTAATTTAAGTATAAACATTACAAATTCAACTTCTTTACCGTAACAAAATCTGCAAGATACTTTGATGTTTTAATGTAAAGATTGAATTGCGAGTTCTCTTTAAAAATTTACCAACACTTACTATTTATTATCAACAAGCAACTATTCAAATAAGTAGACCCGGTCGATTGTACTCAATTTATTTAAAGAGCTTTACTTGAAGATCTAATAAATTTTATTTGCATAGAAATTAAATGAGATGGTAATGGAGTTTTATTGTTATTATTACTATTATTATTATTAATATTAATATTAAAATAAACATCAATGCTACACTTGACGGAGAAGTTCAAATTGTGTTTTAACAGGTGCACATTCAAGGCATTTGATTTTATAAAGTCGTTCTATGATTAAAGCTAACGAAATCCGATAAATCAACATTTATAGTAAAAATAAACGAAAATACTCGATATACTATACAGTCAAAGAGTCCTAGTTTTATTTCAAATTGTAATCTTTATTGATTTGGATGTTTCACCAAGATCCGGTCGAGTTTTCTACTATTTCAAGTGGATTTAAACGGAATATGGATCGATTTTTTTAGGTCATCATTTGATCTCAACCGACGACAAAAATATTGTTAAAGTTGCTGTTATGAAACTGGCATAATTGCAATATTCTGTTTGGTTGAGGGCTCTTCTAATGAATCTCGGTTCGGTAGGATTTTGTTTAAAAAGTACAGCAAACTTTCCACAACAAGCGACTTTTTAACCGGACTTGGCAATCAATTTAAGGGATACTCATGGTAATTTGAGTCCGTGTAGTTGAGTTTGAGAATTTTATTTCGACTGGTAAAGAAACCATCCATCCGTTCGAATCTAAACGTTGAACAAAGTTTCCTTCAAGCATATTCTATTTATTATTTGTTATGATATTGTTCTGAACTTCTACATATTGTTCCGGCTGCAGTACGATAGGAAGCAATAATAAATTTTCGTGTTGTTGAATACATGTACATGTCATTTTGTATGTACCATGCACATATTCAACAATAATTAATAGTTCATTAAAACGCAACATGATCTTTGTTGTTATTAAGCCACTTTAGTCGCATTGCAGTAAATTAACGAGTATTTGTTGAATTTCCTGTTGAAAATCATCTAAGAAGATGAGTATTTTCAATCAAGCCATATTAATTGGGTAATTAGCACGAATACAAACTTGCCCAATTAATTTCGTTGAAATTTAATAGAAAATAAACCACTCCATATACAACGCACATAAACTTCTATGTAAATATTGTAGAAACAGTAAACAAACCGCTAATTTGTAAATAGGCGTTAGTAGGAAGTTGATAAATATACAAAAACGGAAATTTCTGCCTCTCTATTCAAGTTTATTGCGTCGACTTTTGCCGAGTAGAAACTAAACAGACCCTAGAGAACCTAAAGTATATCTCTCCCTCTATACCTGTAATGTTTGAAGCCCGCCTATTTCCAATTGTTAAAAGGGCGTAGTAGCAGTCCTCGAAAACTCTCAACGGAATCCTATTGTTCCAACACTGTCGCTTTAATGAAGTCTGGAAGAAAAACCACTACAGTCCGATTCGATCGCTGATTATCTTTAATTTTGTTTTACCGCCTCTTGCTCGTTGATATTTAGAATCAGAAATGTGGATAAATTATGTGTGTGCATTAGTAGATGTACTATAATAATTTGATTATGCTTTTATCCTTATGGAAAATACCCATTTCTATTATACGTTTAAGCGACTTGAGTGTGTTGTTTTTAAACAATAGAGTTACACAAGCATAGTGGATGTTTCAAGTAAATGGTGTATATTATTCTTGATGTTTCTTCCGGATGAAAAATAAACCTTGTAGTGGTGCAAAAAATCCAGCCAAACTGGAAAATGTAAACATCGATAACTACCCGCCCAATGTCTCGACTGAAACTAAAGGAAAAACGACAACTTTCACCGACTATCTGGTGTTGACGTTCAATTTCTAAGGATGTTCGTAACAGTCTAGAATCTGGAACAAATCAAATTATAATCGCCAAATTCTGGTTATTAGAATTCACAATATTGGTGTATTATTCAAATATCCAAGCCGATTTTTTGTGTGTCAGTTCTTTTTGTCTACAGTTCCGTCTTTGTACATTTCTTTCAACACAGCCAATTTCCCGTTCGACAATTTCCATTTGTGAAGATTTTGTACAAAACAGAATCCATCCAAACATCTAACGACGATCCATTGTTGTTGTATGGCATCTAAAAGCGATTTATTTTATTTGTGTTTTAAGAATTGAGCCATTCATCTATAACAATACCGCCCTTAATGTGTCGCTCAATTTATTGTTATTAAATGACGGCAATAATCCAAGCTGTGATTGTGGTGTACATGTTGGCTATTTGATGATTATACAAACACACATAGACGCAGATATAGTTTGATTACTGAGCTAGTAAACTAGGTGATTATACAAAACCCCTGTCATCCTGTGTTGGGCCACCAACACGGTGTCCCACTGGCCTCAATTAGATAGTCCTTTGGAATGAACACGCACCGACCCACGTACATTGTAAATAAATCAAAAACAAGTCCGAAACAGGCGCTGGGAATCTGTCGGAGAAATTTCTTTTAAATGAGGCTAATTTTCAACGTACTTGACAGTCAGTAAAGTTTCAACGAAAATACACCCGACGACATAATTTAAGAAACTGGCCCATATTCTATACCGGAATGCGACATAAGAACTAGTCCGCTAACATGAAAAATACTTTTTTAAGCTCTAACTCTTTTTTTTGACTCAGAACTTCGATTTTGTCTTTATTAAAGATGGTATAGATTTCTATTTCTGGTTCCGCAATTGCGAAATTTCAGAAAAATTTGTGAATTTTGTTATTGCTTCTGTTTCTGCGTCTTTTCAAGCGGATATATAACGGATATTATTAATATGAGGCAAGTTTATTAAACAAATTCATTAAACACTTGAGGGTTAAATTTAATCTTCGATATCTCCCTTGTTTGATGATTTATTGTAGCGACTCAAGCACTATTAGATAGAGGAATGTGCTTTTTATAATTTCTCCATTTTTCCCTTATAATTTAGCACAGATTATCAACTTTTCAATAATTTTGTCATAATATATAGCAAATTGAAGCAGTTTTTCAAGTCTCCGAAGGAATTTTTCAATAGAATTGTTAGTTCTTCGGGAAATTGGCCTAAACCGAAGCCGTATAATAGATTTTTATCTTCGATTCTGTGTTTAAAAAGTGCCAATTTTGAATCATCGGTATCTCCCTTGTTTAACAATATATTGTAACAACTCAAACACCATTAGATTCAGCATTTTAAGAAGCACCCAAAGACATATTTTGTTTTCAAAAATCCCGACACAATTTTGAGTTATAAACGTTAATTTTGGGGCATGTGTTTTTTTTTAATTTTTCCATATTTCCATTATAATTTAGCACAGATTAGCAATTTTTCAATGATTTTCTCATCATATATAACAAATTGAAACAGTTTTTCAAGTCTTCGAGGAATTTTTCAATAGAATTGTTAGTTCTTCGGAAAATTGACCTAAACTAGGGCCGTATAATAGATCTTTTTCTTCGATTCTATGTTTAAAAAGTGCTAATCTTGTATTATCGATATCTCCCTTGTTTAACGATATATTGTAACAACTCAAACACCATTAGATAAAGCAGTTTAAGGAACGCCCAAAGACGTATTTATTTTTAAAAATTACGTTAGAATTCTGAGTTATAGACGTTATATTTGGGGCATAAGTTTCTTTCTATTTTTTCCATATTTCTTTCGTAATTTAGCAAAAATTATCAATTTTTCAATGATTTTCTCACAGAATATAGCAAATTGAAGCAGTTTTTCAGGCCTCCAAAGAATTTTTCCATAGATTTATTAGTTTTCTGTGAAATTGGCCGCAACTGGGAGCGATCTTTTTCGTCGATTCTGCGTTTAAGAAATGCTAATCTTGAATAACCGATATCTCGCTTGTTTGATGATATTTTATAACGTTTCAAACACCATTAGATAAATCATTCTAAGAAGCATGCGAGAACGTATTTGTTTTACAAAAAATTCTACTGAATTCCGAGTTATAAAGGTTAATATTGGAAGTATTTGTTTTTTCTAATTTTTCCACAATTCCTCTTATAATTTGGCAGATATTAACAACTTTTTATTGATTTTCTAACACTATAGAGCAAGTTTTTCAGGTCTCCAAGGAATTTTTCAATAAAATTGTTAGTTTTTAGATAAATTGGCTGAAACTGGAGGCGTATGTTGGGTCTTTTTCTTCGATTCCATGTTTAAAATGTGCTAATCTTGTATCATCGATATCTCCCTTGTTTGATGAGTTATTGTAATGAATATAGCAACATAAGAAAGAGCATTTCAATGAGGATCTAAGAACGTTTCTTATTTTGAAAAATTCCAATTAAACTTTGAGTTACTAAAGAAAATCTTGAAACATGCGTTTCTCATATTTTCCCCTATAATTTAACAAATACTTTCGATTTTTCAATGATTTTCTCACATTATGTTGCAAATTTAAAGCGTTTTCCAAATCTTTCTGAAATTTGCCGGTAATTTTGTTAGTTTTCCGCTAAACTGATGAAAAGCTATCAATTTTATTTCAAATTCTTTGGTATTGATTAATTTTTTACTGTTTCGGCTGATTTCTGTTTCTGTTATGTTTCCGCTTTCGTTTCATTATAGCATTTCCATAACATCTCTACCCCATAGAGTCGTAAATTAGTTCATACGTTGCTTTTGAGATGAAACCCGTCAAATTTATTATCGAACGAACCTAGTTACGAGTCTATGTAGCGAAAGAGACGTAGATCCTGTATTTATTCAATGATTATTCATTTTTAAGCGATAATAGATGAAATATACGCTAAAAGTTATATTTAATCATTTGTATCGAATCAATTTTAAAACAAATCAAGTCTATTGAAAATCACAGACATGAAAATTGACTCATAAATCATCGAAATAAACGATTATTTCCAATAATAATAATAACATAAAACAATTTAATATTTCAACTGATTTCGTTGAAACGCCGTACGCAATTATAGAATGATTGACGCAAATTCTTTTCAAATCCCTTAATATCACATTCGAACACTTCATTTAACCGGTTTGATGAATTGTTTACCAAACAACCGTCGATTTTGAATATAAAAGTAGGAAATCGACCGAACTATAGATTGTGAAACTAATGGCAATCTTAACTGTTATTCGGGAATATTTATAGCTGAATTTCGAATGGATCGTATAATTTTAGCTGTTGTCGACGCTTATAGGTGTCTAATAATAGAATCTGTTAATTTATAAGTAAATAGTAGGTTTCAATAAAATTTTAATGGTGTGTATTAAATTCCGGACACGTTTCAACGTGTGGGCGGGCGCCGACAACCGGTGTAAACGAGTTGATAGATAACCTGCGAATTTGCAGATTTAGCATTTTTTCTAGCCATCGAGACGATAGCAGTTTTATAATAAAATTCCGGTGTAAATCGATTTGACAAACAAGTCGTCATGGTACTATTTGGAGTAGCTAATATGTTCGATATTAACTTCATAAGACGGGCTCCATCATATGGAATCACATCATCCGATATTAATCCGATTTGGCATTAATAAAATTGCCGAACGTCTCTAACTCGATTTCGATCTAGACGGACTTTAAGTCTTTATTAAAACAACTACAACGACAACAAAAAGACTGGGATTCGATCAAATAGTGAACGATGTGAGCGCTATCGTGTACTCGGCGAGGTGCAGGAAAAGGGAAAAAGAGGGCGAAATGACATTTTATATAATTTTAAATCATATCTTATGGTGACACAGTGATTTATTTATCTCGTTCGTTTATGGAACACGTGCCATCCTGTGTAAAATTCGTGTAATAGTTGCAAGTGCCGAGAAAGATGGTCTGGCTGGGTGTATCATGTACGTTATAAATTTCACGTCTTATCAAAATCGCTTAAATATCTCTGGGTTCTAGTTCAACTATATTGTGAAATTTATTAACAAATCACCGAAATCTAATTCGTCGTCTTGTTAAATAAAGGGGGAGAATTAAATAAGTCTTTATTATACAGATCAAAGTCGATATACTTTTTAATTTAATTTATTCCGGTCTGTTTGACTTTCCAAAGTTGTAATGCTGAAATGAGAGCTCGTCATTGTTGACTAAAGACGCTTATCAACATTGTAAAGAAACTATCTTATAACAACATTGAGAGTGGAGAATATGATAGGAAGTTTGTCAGTATATCTGACGATATCAGTCTAGATTCAAACAATGGATGTAATGTAGGACAATACACATATCTTCTTCTGTCAGCTACCAAATATCCATCAGATTAACAACAGCATAGTTTCAACGAAATAGAGGAATGCAGTTTTCTATAAGTGCAATTACTCTGCCATTCAATTATCGATTCGAATGTGTCGCTGGAAGTTGAAATTTTCTGTAAGAATAACCAGGGCTGGTCCATTTTAACCCCGGTAATAGAATTAGAGAGTTTACAAGGCGCAATTTTCCAAAACAATAAGCTTTCTCCGATGCTCCTCTAAATTCTCTTTCAAATGCTATTTTATTTATGTCCAAAAAGCAACGAGTTACCGGTTATAGAGAGTTTTCAATTTTTGCCAATTTCCCGGAAAACTAGTAAGCAGATTGGGAAATTTCTTGGATATTTGGAGAGCGCTTCACGGTTTCTATGTATTGAGCAAAAATTATTCGTAAATTTATAATAATGGCCAAATTATGGGCGAAAATGTAGAAAAATATGCAAAAATGTGGTGAAAAATCATGTTCCCAAATTTTCGTCTATAAATCCAAATACGGGTGCAATTTTCCAAAATGAAAAACGCTCGCTAATGCTCCTTGAAATGCTCTTTCTAACGCTGTTTTACTCATTGTAAGACTCAGGAAAGTAAACAAGTTATCGATTAGTAACTATAGCCATTGTGTCGATAGTAAATAGAAAAAAAAGTGTAATACAACTCCTTCAAGTTTTAGCAATTTCTCAAAGAGTTAGCAAATCGATTGGAAAATTTTTTGAAGATTTGGAAAGCGCTTTCTATTTTTTATATGTTACGGAAAAATCACTCGTAAATTTACAATATCAGCTGAAGTATTGGCGAGAATACAGAAAAAATTACAAAAATTTAACAGAAAATCCTATTTCTAGATTCTCATTTATAAATTCAACTTCTATTGAAATTTTCTAACAAGAAAAACGTTATTTAATGTTCCTTAAAATGCTCTTTCTAATGCTGTTTGATTCATTACAATATTTGGGAAAATAAGCGAGTTCTCGGTTATGAAATATTGGCAGTGGAGCTCAAATCGAAAAGGTGTAATACAGTCTCTTTAGTTTTAGCAATTTTCTGGAAAACTAGCAAACTAATTGGAAAATTTCTTGTAAATTTGGAAAGCGCTTTCTATTTTCTATGTATAATGCAATAATCATTAGTAAATTTATAGTATTGACTAAATTATAGGCGAAAATGTAGAGAAATATGCAAAAATTTAGAGAAAAATCACTCTTCTAAATTTTTGTCTATAAATCCTAAATAAGAATGCAATTTTAGAAAATGAAAAACGCATACTAGTGCTCCTTGAAATGCTTTTTCTAATGCCTTTTTATTCATTATAATATTCAGGAAAATAAGCAAGTTATCGATTATTAAATATTGCCATTGTCTCTACAGTAAATCGAAAAAAACTGTAATATAACTTCTTCAAGTTTTGGCAATTTTCCAAAAAACTAGAAGATCGATTGTTTTTTTTTTGGAAATTTGGAAAACGCTTTCCATTTTCTAAGTATTGTGCAAGAATTATTCCTATATTTATAATATTGGCTAAATTTTAGGCGAAAATATAGAAAAATCGTGAAAAGTATAAAGGAAAATTGTATTTCTAGATTCTCGTTTATAAATTCAACTTCTACTGAAATTTTCCAAAACGAAAAACGTTATCTAATGCTCCTTAAAATGCTCTTTCTAAGACTGTTTGATTCATAGCCAATATTTACGAAAATAAGCGAGTTATCGGTTATTAAATATTCATTGTTTCGACACTAAATAGAAGAAAATATGTAATATAAGCTCTTCAATTTTGGCAATTTCCCAGAAAATAGCAAGCCGATTTCTTGAGGATTTTGGTAGTGCTTTCCATTTTCTAAATACTATGCAAAATCTTTCCTAAATTTTTAACAGTGGCTAAATTATCGGCGAAAATATAGAAAAATGTGCAAAAATTTAGAACAAAATCGTGCTCTTAGATACTTCCTCTATAAATTCAAATTCGAGCTCCATTTTCCAAACAAAACACTTTTCCTAATGCTCCTTAAAATGTTCTTTCTAATGCTGTCTGATTCATTGCCATATGTCATCAAACAAGGGAAATATCGATTATTGAATATTAGTATTGTTTGGATACTAAATCTAAGAAAGGTGCAATACAGACGCTTAATTTTTTTGGTAATTTCCAGAAAATTATCAAACTGTTTGGGGAATTTCTTGAAGATTTGGAAAGCGCCTTCTATTTTCTATGTTCTAACGAAAAATTACTCGTAAATTTATAATATTAGCTGCAATATTGGCGAAAATATAACAAAATATGCAAAAACGTAGAAGAAAATTATGCTCTTAGATTTTCTTCTATAAATTCAAATTTAACCACCATTTTCCGAAAAAACACTTTCCCCAATGCCCCTCGAAATGCTCTTTCTAATGATGCCTGATTCATTGCAATATTCACGAAAATAAGCAAGTTATCGGCTATTAAATATTGGCATTATTTGGATTCCAAATCGAAGAAATCTGTAATGCAGATGCTTAATTTTTTGGCAATTTCCAGGAGAACTAGCAAACCGTTTGGAAAATTTCTTGGAAAAAGCTTTTCATTTCTATAAGCTCTGTCAGAATCATTGAAAAATAAACAACATTGGTCAAGTTATGAGGAAAGATATAAAAATTTGTGAAATATTACACAGAAACATGCTCCAAAATTTTCCTTTGTAATTCAAAATTTAATCGGAATTTTCCAAAACGAAGAAGGTACTTATATCCACTTTGAAATGCTCTTTTTAAATTTATTTTAATATTTGCGGTATTTCCTAAAACAAGCAAGATATCGCTTATTAGAAATATTTAAAAAATAACAATTCAAAAGGCAATGGCATGGGCCTCCGAATAGCGCTTGGGCCCGGCGAAAATCCCGCTTATCCGCACTGGCCAGTTCGGGCCTGACTCGTTGCTGAAATGCTAAGATTTATACGATGACATAAATAGGCGCATCACGTAGGGCCATATTTGCGAATTTATCTTTATCTTTAAAAATTGTTTTCACATCACCCGAGTTTCTCAGAGATTCGCACAAATTCTCGGTGTGTATTACAACTACAATTATTGTTGAACAAATAAACTATGAAACTTTAACAGTTATTATTGAAACATTAATTGGCTAGTTTCCTGTAAACTATAACAAAATTGTTCAACTATTCCGTTTAATGATTAAATAACAATATAGAGGAGTTTGAATATAAAATGAAAAGCTTCTATTTAGAATTTTCCTCGGCGTTTTTTTTGTATTTAATCTCGTTTAAATTATTTCCACGCCAATATCATCGAGCACAAATTCCAATATAACAAATTTCTCTGCGATTTTAACGCATCGATACAAAGATGATTTCGATTTTGTTCGTAAAGTGTCCCATTAAAATGAAAAATTGGTTGCTTTCAAGAGATTCGCCGTAATAATCGGAAATATTTAAAAATTGACGATGAGAAAGCGGAATTGTTCCAGCTACACTCAAATAGTGAATTATGGAAAAATCAATAAGTTTATGTAAAACTGTAGCGTATTAGATTAACCGGCAATATTTCCAATTAGCTTCGGTAAATTTGAATTTAATTAAAAAGGAAATATCGAGTAAAAAAGCGTTTTGTTGCGAACACAAACTGGCTTCCACAACAATTGAACGAACAAAGACACGAAGCGTTTTCGGTAGAAATTATTAAATTTCCGCAATACCAACCTACTGCAAAAAAAAAATGAAAGAATCATTCATTGTGGAATATTTTTAAAATGGCATTAGAACGGCTGTGATGCGGATGAGACGCAAAAACACGAGTGTATGAAAGTAAATTTTGCTGAAATTTGCTTGTTGTATAACAAGAGCAAGCGATACGCTGACACATAAAATGAAAATCCTCACCGTTTTAGTTCGTTGGGAGCAAATGAGATAGATTTAGGGGAAACGGCCGACAAAAAATGTTTTGGTTGATTTTCAGGCCATCTACCTGAAATGAAATTAAAATCTAAACAAACATTTCTCTTCATTATGGCAAAGCTAAACAGTCGGCAGAGAGGCGAAATTACGTCCAGCGAATCGCTATTTAGCTGCGTCAGGCTTTTTAACCTAACAGATAATGATAACGGCGACAATATCCGCGTTATCAGTAACCGGACATAACAGTAACGTCTCGATTAACATAAAAGATCGCCTCCTTATTACAACTCGATTAATTCGTACGAGTCCGTTTTTAATATTCCGAATATCGTAAATTTGAGAACACCATCCGGAAATCCCTAGCAAGTCGTTTATTTTTCCGGGTGTCGTTTATTTTTCGCTGCGTTAGTTATTTATAACCAAATCTAAAAGCTTGCTATCGATCTTTGATTTGGTTTTCGTCTCTTTTATTTGAAGCGCACGTAATGATTTTATCTAAATTGAGTCGTGGGTAATTTCGCAAACTGGCTTGTTTCAAAACAATTTCAGAGATTTCAATTTTATCGTTAAAGAATTCCGTAAATATCCTAACTGAAATGCAATAATTCTTCGGAATTTTCATCGATAATCGTTGTTATTTTAACGTATTTTCTGTTGTAAATCCCCCGATAAATCGACTCGAAAAGGTCGAATTTTTTACGTTTCCAACTCGGTTATTGTCTTTTCTTTAGAGACAAAAAACAACAGGCAATCATCATTCTGTAGTTTTTTCTTTTATAAAACTGCTTTGCTTTTAATAGGAGAGCAGTTTCAGTAATGCACGACAAGAAAAACGACCTTTCGGTATGTTTGTGTAGAAAATTATGGAACGTTTCGCTTCGTAAACGTCTTTATAACTTGTCTAGTTTTGTTTGTGTGTTTATTTTTTGGTTAAGCCGCCGTCAACAAATTAAACATTTATAAAGTAAAGCTGTAGAGAGGGAAATTTGCGGGTAAACTTCCATGACAATTGTCAACAAATCAAATTGGGCACGCGAATCGATCCAGATCCAACTCGATTGTGGTTTAAACCCGAAATTAGATAAGGCAATAATTGCATGTTTCAAAGAAAACGAATCTATTCTAGTTTGACCTGGTATTATGTGAATATAAAGACGCCTCTTTAATATTCTTGTAATCGTCTAAACTTGAATCGCACGAATTAACGTTATTGTAAATGGTATTGAAGACGTGCTAGAATCGTACAATTCAATTGGAATAAATACGAAAATAAATCACGATTTAATTGGATTGGAATCCAACTAAAAAATTTTGGGTTGCATGTTTATATCGAGATTCACCACTAAAATCGCCTAGCCAAGAATTTGATAAATCTCTGAAAACTCTGATTATTTCCCCTGATTTCTATCTGATCGTTGACCAAAACGAAGCTTCACAAGACGATGTAAATAGAACATTGAACCGTGAATTTACGAATAGTAACAAAAACTGTCTCAGACATCCATATAAGTAAATCTCCTAGGATCATGGCGGCTAGAGAATCCGATTCGCATTCTCAAAAGGAGCTTTGGCGGATATCCCCAAGCACGAGATTCTTTCGGTCTACGAAAACGAAAAAATAGACCCCTGAAACAATTGGACAATTTTTCAATAACCGGCGGTAATTCAATAAACAACAATCAATATTGTTTTTAATTTGATTTATGTTATTGTCGTTGCCACCGCACTTGATTGCATGATTACAATGTCGGATAATTAGCGCGAGTCGATTCGGTGTATGCTCCATATTTCATTATCTTGATGCTGTTAGTATTTGGTTTAATGTTGCATAATCGATGTTATGTATTGTTTTATTTAAAAGGTCCCCTACACTATCCATGTACCGTAAATAAATTAAGCGTACACCTCGCCCTAGACAATTTCATAATTAGTTGAAAATGGTGGATGCGCCACTATACCACGTCTGGAAGTTTTCCTAAATAAATAATTACATTATGAATTATTAAATATAGTGTATGGTGGATTATAAAGTCTGTTTTTACGGTGACCGCAAGCTAGAACCGGCCAAAATCCAGATCGTGAATCAGATTATTAATTCAAATTACAAATGTTATGGATCTCTATTTCTGGTTCTGCAACTGCGGAATTTCCGCTCTGTTTGTGCGCCTTTTCAAGCGAATATATAACGGAAATTATTAAAATGAGAGAAATACGAATTTATTGAACCCTTGGAGGTATAAAGTACATGTTTTCGATCCACTGTTCGCAAATTTAATCATCGATATCTCCCTTGTTTGATAATCTATTGTAACGACTCAAACACCATTAGATTCAGCATTTCAAGGAGCATCCGGAGATGTATTTCGTTTTAAAAAATTCCCATTGAACTATGAGTTATACAGGTTAATTTTAGAGCATGTGTTTTTTTTCTAATTTTTCCACATTTACCTTATAATTTAGCAAATATTAGCAATTTTTCATTGATGTTTTCATAATATCCAGCAAATTGAAACAGTTTTTCGGGTCTTCAAGGAATTTTTCAATGGAGTTGTTAGTTTTCTGGGAAACCGGCCGAATCTGGGGGCGTATATTAGGGCTTTTTCTGCGATTCTATGTTTAAAAAGTGCTAATTTTGTATCGTCGATATCTCCCTTGTTTGATGATATATTATAACGTTTCAAACACTATTAGACAAAACATTCTAAGGAGCATTCGAAGACGTATTTGTTTTCAAAAAGATCCAACACAATTCTGAGTTATAAAGGTTAATATTGGAGTATGTATGTTTCTATATTTTATCCATATTTCCTTTATAATTTAGCACCTAATATCAATTTTTCACTGCTTTTCTTAGACTATACAGTAAATTGAAATAGTTTTTCAGGTCTCCAAAGAATTTTTCAAGAAAGTTATTAGTTTTCTGCGAAATTTGTCGAAACTGGAGGCGTATATTAGACCTTTTTTTTTCGATTCTGTGTTTAAAAAGTGCTAATTTTGTATCATCGATATCTCCCTTACTTGATGAGCTATTGTAATGAATACCGCAGCATTAGAAAGAGCATTTCAAGGAGGATCTACGAGCGTTTTTTATTTTGAAAAATTCCAATTGAACTTTGAGTTATAAAAGAAAATCTCGAAGCAGGTGTTTTTCATAGTTTCCACTGTAATTTAACAAATATTGTCGGTTTATAAATAATTTTCTCAGAGTAAGTAGCAAATTAGCAAATTTTCTGCAAAAAATCCTCCAATAAATTGGGTAATTTTCCGCGAAATTGATAGAAACTGGAGGGCCTACCTTACACCTTTTTCTTCAATTTGATATCAAAAAAATCAATTCTTAATAATCAATATATCGCTTGTTTTATAATATATGGTGATGAATATAGTATTATTAAAAAAACTATTATAAAGAGTACCTATTATCTTTTTTATTAAAAAATATCCAACTGAATCTTGAGCGATTTGATTGTGAGTTATTTAGGAAAATGTCAGAGGACGCGTTTTCTTAGATAAAAAAATAATCATACTTTCCCTTATAACTTAGGTAATGTTATCAATTTTTCAATAATTTTTTCACAATATTTGGCTATTGAAGAATCTTTTAAAATCCACAAGAAATCTTTCCATAGATTTGTTAGCTTTCCGGGAAATTGACCGAAACTGAGGGCGTATATTAGCTCTTTTTCTTCGATTCTGTGTTTAAAAAGAACCAAGTTTGAATAATCGATATCTCCCTTGTTTGATGAGCTATTGTAATGAATTTAGCAACGTTAGAAAGATCATTTCAAGGAGTATCTAAGACCGTTTTTGTTTTGAAAAATTCCTATTGAATTCTAAATCGCAGATGACAATTTTGGAGAGTGTTCTGTTTAATTTTTTTTCATATTTTCTTCTATAACTCAGCAAATATTATTGTTTTTCAATGATGTCCTCACAACTTACAGCAAATTGAAAGAGTTTTTCAGATCTTTAAGAAATCCTGCAATAAGTTTGTTAGTTTTCCGGAAAATTGACAGAAACTTGAGAGCCTGTATCACAGATTTTTTCTGAAACGGTGCCTGGAAATTTCCAATTTTTAATAGTCGATATCTCCATTGTTTGATGAACTATTGTAATAGATATGGTAGCATTAGAAAGAGCATTTCAAGAAGTATCTAGCACTGTTTCTTATTTTGAAAAATTTCAGTTAAACTATGAGTTACAAGAGCAAATCTTGGGACATATGTTTTTCATATCTTCCCCTATAATTTAACAAATATTGTCGATTTTTCAGTGACTTTCTAACAATTTATAGCTAATTGAAAGAGATTTTCGGATCTCTAAAAAATCCCCCAATAAATTATTAAATTTTCCGGAAAATTGATAGAGGGATGTAGGCCCTACATTACATCGTATTCTTCAATTCGGTGTCAAACAAAAACAATTCTTAATAATCGATTTCTCAATTGTTTGATAACATATTGTGATGAATACAGTAGTATTGGGAAAAGTATTTTAAGGAGTACCTATTAGTTTTTTTATTAAAAAAAATTCAGTTGAATAACTCAGATATTCGAGTTATTTTGGAAAATCTTACAGGACGCATTTCTTTTTAAAAAAGATCCATATTTTCCCTTATAACTTAGGAAATATTATCGATGTTTCAATAATTTTCTCACAATTTATAGCAAATTTAAAGCACTTTCCAAATCTTTCAGAAATTTGCCGGCGATATTGTCAATTTTCCGGAAAACTGACGAAAAGTTACCAATTTTATTTCAAGTTTTTTTTTAACAATTTTTTCTGTTTCTATTTCCGCTTTCATTTCTGTTTCTATTCCGTTTCCGTTAGAATTAGTTTGTAAAAATCTGTTGCTGTTATATCACTTCCAGAACATCCCCAATTCAAGTCCTCGTCAATTTCCAACAATTTCAACATTTTAGTTCGCTTTTGTCAATTTCTCTATATTGTTGAATAATTGAATTTCAACCCTATTAACAATGTTCTATTGATATTTCGGTCTGATTGTATTGGTAGAATGGTGGTTTTGCTTGTCATCACAGAAATTTACATTGATTTCCATTACTGTTGTTGTTATTCGATTTTTCCTTATCAACTTTGTTAATTATTTGTTTTTAAAATACTCGTAGTCGTACATTAATCCTATTTGAACGTTTTAAAACGCAATCAAGTTGAAAGATTCGCTGCATTGGTGAGTGGCTTTTTATTTCGTACAATATTTCATCGTGTAGTTCATGTTTGTATTTCAACAAATTAATAAAAGTAGAGCACGACCGAAAAAATTAAATGCAAGATAACACATTTCCTTTGTCGTTATTTATTTAATAAACTGTCGTGTTTGCCAACGATTTTTCTATTATTCCAGATTACACAAGATCATAAATTGTGTTTAAAAAAAAATCGAAATCCATATGGGCAATATTGCTGTTCTACAATGATTTATCAAAGGATTGCAGCTGATTCTGTGCCAATTACAAGAGCAATTCCGGAACAAACACAACAATAGACAGTGAACATTACACGAACATGCGGGATAAAACTGGGGAAAAAAACACACGTTTTTGATGTATTGAATCAAGCAATATTTCATCAGCCAGCAAAAATCAAACGATTTTCCACATAATGAAAACTGTAACAAAACACTAGCCGATATTAAGTCAACGGGTGTATTTGGGGATGACAACAATAGTTACCCTAGTCTAAACCGAACAATAAAGCGCGTTTTTATCGAATCCTGTTTTAAAATTAATGACGATTTATACAAATCTCTAGTTGTTTACAATTTCGCACAAAAAAATCAAAGATCCGTTAGTCGTTGATAATTAGACGATAACAAATCGGACAAACAAAAAATGACTCATTTAATCTTCCCGAAACAAAGTGTGCGAAAATACGGCAACAAGATCCTCGACAGTTGATTATGAAGTTTCGTTAACTTTCCAGTTTTATGCGTCACGACGAACGGCTTTTGTAATTTCGATAAATATGATTCGGAGTAGAAAAATCCACTTTTCTGCAGAAGTAAATTTATTCTCTAGTTAAAAGTTTCCATCGACAAAAGTTACCAGTTTATTAATGTATTCTAATGAGAATAACGTGGAGAATTGGAAGATTCCGCTAATACATAAAACATCAAGTTTCGTGTTATTTTTTTATGCGCTCGCTCGATACCTGCACGGTGAAATTGTATCGAACGTATGAGGGAAAATTCTAAAAATTCAAGATTAAAGTTTGATAAACTAGATTGTTGGTGGAGTAATTGTAGTTTATGAAGACTAGACAACATGAGCTTCTTGGTAATTTGATACGCGAACATCCCCGATAACAATAAGAGAATATTAGTGTTTGAGTGAAATGACATAGTTTCAGCTTAATGAGTAGAGACTGAACAAATACAGGGGGCAAGTTTCCATAACAGCAATACTGTGTACTGTTATTTATACGAAATGTTTACAGTTACATACTAGTGCACTTTAACGGAACTATAAGGCCTTATTTTCAGTCGTTTACTCGAATTCTACATCATTTTCGATTCCACTATTCGAACTATTTATTAACACGAATTTGACGAAAATCGCAACTAATTAAATAATTAATTAATCAACATTTAATAATAGATTCGGAATGTTAATTAGAATCGTATATGGCGTATCCTTTAATTAGTACCTAAGTCTTTGCCAATTATCTTGAAATAGGAATTTGGCTTTATTCGAAGAATTCGCTTTAAAATTCTCAATATTTGCGCCATCAATGATATCAATTTACACTTCGATAATTAGTCAAAACAATGGAAGATTCATTGATTTAGAGATAATAGTAATGTACAACAACAGTTTAATTATCCTATAGTCTAGAGCAATTTTAGATGAAATTTTAATGAAATTGTTATCAGTTTCATAAGTGGATTTTATCTTAATTGCATAGATATTTCTGTAGTAGATCCACTCTTAATTTATTTTATTTTATATTTATTTGTTTTTTGTGTTTCGTTTTTGTTTCTTTTCTATTGAATTAAAGCATGCTACAGCCTTTATTTGTATTCCATTCCATTCTTGTTCGTTCACAACGATTGTTAACGGGATACTCACGCATTCGAAGAGCCCTCCATTGTTGACCGTAACTGTTTCATTAGAAATTTCACCGCAGTAAGCATAATATCAATTCTTGTTGAAATACCAGAATTATACAACAAGAAAACGAGACAGAACTCATCAGTAGTGGACCATTTTGGCCACGTGGAGGTTCAAAAAAGCCAACTTGATCCTCGTCGATGGGGCGTGCGATAAATACTTGTTTTCCAAACAGATTCGAATCATCTTAACGGGATTGGAAAGACTTTATCTCTAAAAACAAGCGTAATACAGATCGTTCAATTTTTGGAAATTTCCCGGAAAACTAGCAAACCGATTGGAGATGTGAAAAGCGCTTTCTATGAATTTTGCAAAAATCACTCGTAAATTTGTAATATTGGTTAAATTATCGGTGAAAATATAGATTAATGTGCAAAAATATAGGGAAAATCATGCTCCTAGATTTTCCACTATAAATTCAAATTCGAGTGCAATTTTCCACAACGAAAAACTTGTTCTAATGCTCCTTGAAATGCTCTTTCTAACGCTGTTTATCTAACTGAAATATTTACGAAAATAAGCGAGTTATCTATTATTAAATATTGGCATTGTTCCGACACTAAATCGTAAAAAAGGTGTAGTCTAAGCCCCTAGATTTTTTAGTTTTCCGGACAATTAGCAAGCCGATTGGAAAATTTCTTGGGCATTTGAAAACCGCTTTCTATTTTCTATAAATTGTGCAAAAATCGTTCGTCAACTTATAATATTGGCTAAATTATTATCGAAAACCATGCTCCAAAGTTTTCTATAAATTCTATAAATTCTATGAATTCTATAACTCCTATCAATTCTATAAATTCAAGTGCAATTCAAGTGTAATTCAAGTGCAATTTTCCGAAACAAGAAACTTTCTCTAATGCTCCTTAAAATGCCGTTTCTAATGCTGGCTAATTCATTGCAATATATCACCAAATAAGGGAAATATCGACTATTAAATACTGGCTGGCATTGTTTGAATACCAAAATGAAAAAAGGTGTAATATAGGCGCTTATTTTTTTGGTAATTTCCAGGAAACTAACAAATTGTTTGGGGAATTTCTTGAAGATCTGGAAAGCGCTTTCTATTTTCTATGTCCTAACGAAAAGTCACTCATAAATTTAAAATATTAGCTGAGAAATAGGCGAAAATATACAAAAATATGCAAAAACATAGAAGAAAATTATACTCTTAGATTTTCGCATATAAATTAAAATCCAAGTGCAATTTTCCATAGCGAAACACTTGCTTTAGTGCTCCTTGAAATGCTCTTTCCAATGACGTACGATTCATTGCAATGTTCCCGAAAATAAGCAAGTTATTGACTGTTAAATATTGGCATTGTTTGGATTCCAATTCGACGAATTCAGGCGCTTAATTTTTTGGCAATTTCCAGGAAAACTAGCAAATCTTTTGCGAAATTTCTTGAAGATTTGGAAAACGCTTTCTATTTTCTGCGTATTGTGCAACAATTATTAGTAAATTTATAATATTGGCTAAATTATCGGTAAAAATATATAGAAAATGTGCAAAAATATAGAAGAAAATCATGCTCCTAGATTTTTGTCTATAAATTCACATTCGAGTGCAATTTTCTAAAATAAAACACTTTTCTTGGTACACCTTGAACTGCTTTTTCTAACAGTGTTCTATTCATTGCAATATTGACGAAAATAAGCGAGTTATCGATGATTAAATATTGGCATTATTCGGCACTAAATCGAAAAAAAGAAGGTCTAAGAAAACTTGTAAGCTGGTTGGAAAATTTCTTGCAGATTTGGAAATTATTTTTCATTTTCTAGATGCTGGACAACAATTATTCGTGATTTTATAATATGGGCTAAATTATCGGCGAAAATCTAGAAAAATGTGCAAAAATATAGAAGAAAATTATACTCTTAGATTTTCCTCTATAAATTCAAATTCAAGTAGAATTTTCCAAAATAAAAATGTTACTCTAATGCTCCTTGAAATTCTCTTTCTAATACTACCGGATTCATTACAATTGTTACAAAAATAGGAGAGTTATCGATTATTAAATTTTGACATTGTTTCGACACTAAATCGAAAAAAAGATGTAATACAAGCCCTTCAATCCTTGGCAATTTCCCGAAAAAATAGCAGATCCATTGGAAAATTTGTATGAGATTTATAAAGCATTTTCCATTTTTTTATGAATTTTGCAAAAATCATTCGACTATTTTTAATATTCGCTAAATTATCGGCGAAAATCTAGAAAAATGTGCAAAAATTTAACAGAAAATCATATTTCTAGATTCCTATTTATAAATTCAACTTCTATTGAAATTTTCTAAAAAGGAAAACGTTATCTAATGCTCCTTAAAATGCTCTTTCTAATGCTGTTTGATTCATTACAATATTTGGGAAAATAAGCGAGTTATCGGTTATGAAATATTGGCAGTGGAGCTCAAATCGAAAAGGTGTAATACAGTCTCTTTAGTTTTAGCAATTTTCTGGAAAACTACCAAACTGATTGGAAAATTTCTTGTAAATTTGGAAAGCGCTTTCTATTTTCTATGTATAATGCAATAATCATTAGTAAATTTATAGTATTGACTAAATTATAGGCGAAAATGTAGAGAAATATGCAAAAATTTAGAGAAAAATCACGCTTCTAGATTTTCGTCTATAAATCCAAATACAAATGCAATTCTAGAAAATGAAAAAGGCACACTGGTGCTCCTTGAAATGCTTTTTCTAATACCTTTTTATTCATTATAATATTCAGGAAAATAAGCAAGTTATCGATTATTAAATATTGGCATTGTTTCTACAGTAAATCGAAAAAAACTGTAATATAACTTCTTCAAGTTTTGGCAATTTCTCAAAAAACTAGTAAATAGATTGATTTTTTTTTGGAAATTTGGAAAACGCTTTCCATTTTCTAAGTATTGTGCAAGAATTATTCCTATATTTGCAATATTGGCTAAATTTTAGGCGAAAATATAGAAAAATCGTGAAAAGTATAAAGGAAAATTATATTTCTAGATTCTCGTTTATAAATTCAACTTCTACTGAAATTTTCCAAAACGAAAAACGTTATCTAATACTCCTTAAGATGGTCTTTCTAAAGCTGTTTGATTCATAGCCATATTTACAAAAATAAGCGAGTTATCGGTTATTAAATATTGGCATTGTTTCGACACTAAATAGAAGAAAATATGTAATATAAGCTCTTCAATTTTGGCAATTTCCCAGAAAATAGCAAGCCGATTTCTTGAGGATTTTGGTAGTGCTTTCCATTTTCTAAATACTATGCAAAATCTCTCCTAAATTTTTAAAAGTGGCTAAATTATCGGCGAAAATATAGAAAAATGTGCAAAAATTTAGAACAAAATCGTGCTCTTAGATACTTCCTCTATAAATTCAAATTCAAGCGCCTTTTTCCAAACAAAACATTTTCCCCAATGCTCCTTGAAATGTACTTTCTAATGCTGTCTGATTCATTGCCATATGTCATCAAACAAGCAAAATATCAATTATTAAATATTGGCATTTTTTGGGCATCAAAGATATAATTCAGGGGCTTAATTTTTGGCAATTTCCCGCAAAACTAGCAAACTGATTGGAAAATTTCTCGAATAATTAGAAAGCACTTTCCACTTTGTCAGAATCATTAGAAAATAAAACCCATGGCTCATATCCAGTCTGAGCCTGGAACTCATTCAAGTGAACTAGAAAAATAGAAGTGTTCCCAATTTCAAAAACTAGTTGTATTGATATTTCAGCGTAATTAAAACGCATCTTAAGCGACTTAGTGGTATCTTCCGGGATAATCCACTAGAAGAAAACGGAGAAAAAAACAATTACGTTTGATTAATGGACCGTGGAGGCGATGTGCATCAATTCTCATCCGCTCTTTTGTTAAGCAAATAAGCTGAAAGTGGAGACAAAGCTCCAAATCAGTCAGTCAAATTTATTTCAAACATGACAGCATAACAAATTAATGTTGTGGAAAATGTTCGTTGGAATGTCTCCGAAGTAATTCCGGAAAAATAACAACACTTTTCTTGTTTTGAAATCATTGATAAGGAAATATCAATTACGCCATATTAACTTTAATTTTGTGTTAATAAAGTTGCAATAATTATCGCCGGATTTGTGTAATGCGCAATTATTGATTAGTAAATGTGGTTGATATTAGTCATTATTAGATTGTGATGTTGGAATCGTGTAAAGTCGTCTGAAACTGAAAAATCCTCTACGGCCCCCATGGACATTCTAACCATTAATTTTTTTCAGTGTGAAGAATCTCCTGTGAGAATACAGCAGTTTGCACTGTTCTTAAAACAGGTTTTTAATGAAACATTTATATTCGAGTGGATTTATCGACTTAAGCCCCTGTCACTTTTCCAACCGTAAACACTATTAGCAAGTCTATTATGACGTACAATTTATAAAATCAAAATCGGGATATTTTTTAATGTCGAATCCCCATTTAAACGACAATTATCCTTAGATAGAAACTTCTATGTCTAGACTGGATTTAGAGAGGTTTATAGCTTGGAGATGTTTCAACGAGATAGTTGTAGAGTTAAATAAAAGTCGGTGATAACAAAAGAGACGGTACTAAAGGCGGTTTGTTGGCCCTATTTTCGATCCTCTCCCCATCAGTAAGCGCTATCCAACCTGCATTAATTGTTGATTTAAAAAAAAATGAATAAATCGTCCCAACACTACGATAAAATCAAAATAGAAGTGGCGTTATAATCGATTTTTGAGACCCAATCTTGATTATCGAAAATTCCACACGTGTTTCAATACATAATGAAATTGAAAACAATTAAGATAAGGTAATGCGAAAAACTCGATAGGGATGTTTATCGATCGTCAATGAATGGAATGGGGAAAAAATCTGAGATAGACTTGTGACGTTCTCCCAACTTCTTGTTGATTAACTGCCATAAATCTTTCAGCCGCCGTCATAGCTTCAAATAACTTCCGTTTAATTATAGTAATGCCTCGTTCCCACCGATATCGATCGATTTCCGATAATTTAAAAGCGTATCGAATTTTATTGTTATTGTTCTTGGGAACAATTGCAGTAATTCTATTGATAATTATCGCTCGAGTAGTACTTCAATTCGTATCTAGGCACACGCACAAAACAGGTGAATCTATAGTTCAATTATAAATACAACTAATTGTAGTTTTAGTTGATTGTAAACACCCCAAAATGGATGTTGTGTTAATTTTAATTACACTAGCAGTGACGTTATTGTTGCATCGAATTTTTCGATACTACCAACAACGGAAGAAATTCTGGGATGCTCTAGAACCGATCGGCGGGCCCAAATGGTACCCAATAATCGGCACGACTTACGAACTGTTTAAAGCAAAACGCGAAGGTGACATCGATTAAATCGAAAAATGCACGATTTTGAACGTTTTATTTTAGACTTTTTTGAAGCGTACATGGAGCGCAATAACCGGTATGGACCTTTTTTTAGAACTTGGGTGGGCTGCTTGCCATCTGTACATTTAATGAAAGCCGAATTGGCTGAGGTAAATTGTGTTGTAATTTCGGAATGTTCCATTGAAATTGTCCGTTTTCTAGCCAATATTGACGAGTTCGACGAATTTAACCAAATCGGAGAGTTATCGTTTCACTAAACCCTGGCTAGGCGACGGTCTAGTGACCGGTTCAGGTATTATTTCGTTTCTATTTGTTATTAGATTGAATTAAATTCGTTGCACAGGGAGTAAATGGCGTGCCCATCGAAAATTGATAACGCCGACGTTCCATTTCAAGATTCTCGATGCTATGAACGAAATTTTCGTTGATAAAAGTCAAACATTGGCTGACAAGATTGAAAAACAATCTAGTCCCGGTAAATTTATTGATGTTTTTCGATTGTTGACGTTGTGTGCATTGGATGTGATTTGTGGTAAGTTCTTAAAAAGTATTCGCCCAAAATATACAAGAATGCTTGGAATTTAATCAGAAATACCGGTTTTTTCCCACTTGTACGCAAAGAATTGTTATTTATTGAAGACATTGCGGAAATGGGAAAACTTTTCAACATACATGAAATATTTAAACAGTACAACCATGTTATTAGACAATTTTCAAGTCTGAATAGAACTATAGGGAATAAAAGTTGAAAAGACGTGACTGGCGACTTGGCAGACGACAGTCCTATCGTTCAAATGATAATACGATATTGTATGGTAAATTCGAAAATTGCTGACAATCTTTAAAACCAGATGGTCAATCCACTCAAATAATTTTATTAAAATCCCTCCAGTTGTGCCTCTTTTTGCTTCAACATCAATTTGAGCCGTACACTTGTTTTATAAGACAATATTACAAGGCGTTTAGTCGTAACAAATGTGATCGTCACCAAGCAATAATGACTACTAAACACGTAACATTGCGTCTTTTACGTTGTTTCTAGCAATAAAGCACGTACAAACTCGAGCAAAACACCATTTCCATACACCTCTAACATTATCCGACCGACACTACATTTATACGGTGAAAGATAGAGACGTGAAACTCGTTTATAAAATAGTAGACAAGAATAAACGTGCTCATATGCGTAAATATCTGTCACGACGGCTCTTCTCGCGTTAGAACTTCACCCAACTGAAATTCTATCAAAAGCCGTCTGAAGCGACAAAAGCAAAGTTGATATGAAAATTACACGCCGGTTCGCTTTCTTTATTTCTACAGTTCCGATTGTTCCTTTATTAAAGAACAAACCCGTCGAGTATACAGGAATGTGTCAATATATTGATACAAGATCGATCATCAGGGGAGTTTTGTTTATTTGATAAAATAAAACTCACAATTCCCACGTGCTGTCTGCTTTCCTTCAGGTTATGGTTCGGTTGAGGCAACCAAAATACTAAATGTCTGTTACTGGTTCCGCTATGTTTGAGAGCTTTATTTCTGCAGTTATTCTGCATTTATTCTCCATTTATTATATATTGCAGTCGGATAGGTAACGGAAATTATTAAAATGGGAAAAATACGAATTTATTGAACGCTTGTTGTTTAAAGTGTATTTTTTCGATCCAATGTCCAGAAATTTAATTATCGATATCTTCCTTGTTTGATGATTTATTGTAACGACTCAAACACTATTAGAAACAGCATTTTAAGGAGCATCCGAAGATGTATCTTGTTTTCAAAAATTCCAATAGCATCCTGAGATATAGGGGTTAATTTTAAGACAAGTGTTTTTTTTTTAATTTTTCCATATTTCAGTTACAATTTAGCAAATATTATCAATTTTTCATTGACTTTTTCACAATATTTAGCCAATTGAAGAAGCTGTTAAGTTCTACAAGCAATTTTTCAATAAATTCGGTAATTTTCCGGAAAATTGGCCGAATCTGGGGACGTATATTAGGTCTTTTTCTTCGATTCTGTGTTTAAAAAGTGCTAGTTTTGAATAATCGATATTTATCCCTTATTTGATGATATATTGTAACGGTTCAAACACCGTTAGATAGAGCATTTTAAGCAGCATCCAAACGCGTATTTTGCTTCCAAAAATTCCAATAGAATTCTAGGATATAGGGGTTAATTTCGGGGAAAGTGTTTTTTTTTTTAATTTTTCCATATTTCAGTTATAATTTAGCAAATATAATCAATTTTTCAATGAATTTTTCACAATATTTAGCTAATCGAAGAAGCTTTTAAGTTCTACAAGAAATTTTTCAATAGATTCGTTAGTTTTCCAGGAAATTGGCCGAAACTGAGGGCGTATATTACGTCTTTTTCTTCAATTCTCTGTTTAAATGTTGCTAATTTTGAATAATCGGTATTTCCCTTATTTGATGATATATTGTAACGATTCAAACACCGTTAAATACAGCATTTTAAGGAATATCCAAAGACGTATCTGTTTAAAAAAAATCCGATTGAGTTCTGAGTTATACAGGTAAATTTTGGAGCATGTGTTTTTTCTAATTTTTCCACAATTCCTTTATAATTTAGCAAATATTATCAATTTTTTAATGATTTTCTCACAATATATAGCAAATTGGAAACAGTTTTTCAGGTCTTTTAGGAATTTTTCAATAGATTTGTTAGTTTTCTGGGAAATTGGCCGAACAATTAGCTCTTTTTCTTCGATGCTGTGTTTAAAATGTCCTAATTTTGAATAAACGATATTTCCCTTGTTTGATGATATATTATAACGTGCCAAACACCATTAGATAAAGCACTTCAAGGAGCATCCGAAGACGTATTTTGTTCTCAAAAATTCCAACTGAATTCTGAGTTAAAAGGTTAATATTGGTGTATGTATTTTTCTGTAATTTTTCCAAATTTCCTTCTTTATAGTATAGTAAATATTATCAATTTTTGAATGATTTTTTCACAATTTTGAGCTAATTGAAGAAACTTTCAAGACCTCCAAGAAATTTTTCAACAGATTTGTTAATTTTCCGGGAAATTGATTTAATTGGGGGTCTTTTTCTTCGATTCTAAGTTCAAAGAGTGCTAATCGTGTATCATCGATATCTTCCTTATTTGATGAGCTATTGTAATGAATATAGCAACATTAGAAAGAACATTTCAAGGAGTATCTAATAACGTTTTTTATTTTGAAAAATTCCAAAATGAACCTTGAGTCATTTGAGTTATACGAGTTATCTCTTATCTTTGAGGGCGTATTTAAAAAAATCATATTTTCCGTTATAATTTAGTAAATATTATCGATTTTTCTATAGTTTTGTCACAACATCAAGCAATTTAACGTGCTTACCAAATCTTTCTAAAATTGTTAATTTTTGAAAATCTATTTCCGATTCTGTTCTACTATAGCATCTTTATAACATCTCTAGAAATACCGTTTAAATTTCGATCAAGTAAAACTCAAATAATTTTTCCTTTTTTTTATAAAAAACTCATAATATTCCTACTGCATCGAGTTGGAGTTGTACGACAAATCTCCCGATAAAATCCACCAAAGATAACCAAAGGAAAAATCGAAAGAGTCAAACGTGATTCGCATTCGGTACAATCGTTGTAGATAAACGTAGAATGAACAACTCTATATTGTTAGACGACTTTATTAATGTGTGAAAATTGAATTGTTTCATTCGATTCTATACGAATTTCGTGCAATTTCCTCGAAATGAACATATGAAAGAATCACGAAGAATAAAGAACAGACGGCAATAATTTCCATATTATCGCCTAATTCGATTCAATATTGAATGAACAGGAATTTTTATTCCAATACAAGCTTTTATGACGAACGAGATACCGATATTGTTGTCGATAAATCGCCTGGAACAAATATAAAGGCGGTATTTTAATTTTCTCTGGGGTTAATAGCGAATTTAACAACAAAAATCATTGAAATACGGTGTCGTATCGATAATCTTTTCAAATCTGTTCCAGAAACCGCAATGGGAGTTGAAATTAATGCCATGAATTGTTCCAATACTGAATATGTAGAAGCGGTCTGTGGGTAAGAATTTATTAAATCGAATCGTTTGTAAAACGAATTAAAATTGACAATTTACAGAATTACCGATATTATCATACATCGTCTATTCCGGCCGTATCTACATCCCGATTTTATTTTCAATCGAACGTCTGTCGGGCGCAAACACAAGAAATATTTGGAGATTCTCCATAGATTCACTAGAACAGTGATACAGGAACGGAAACAGAAACTCGAAGGCAATCAAGTTAATCATAACGAATTGAGTAACGAGGACATTCTGCTCGGTAAAAAGAAACGTTTAGCTTTCCTCGATTTGCTCCTGGAGGCAAATAAGAGGGGTCACGCCGGCCTCAGCGACGAGGACATACGCGAAGAGGTCGATACGTTCATGTTTGCGGTAATATTTTTCATTCAATCGATTAAAGCAAATCCTTCATAATCTGTAATTAATGAACAAAGTTCTATATAATGTTTGTAAAGTCCATCTGTCTATTGTTGGAGGCTATTGTGGAGAATCCAACGAGCAATATACACGATTAATGTACATTTAGCCCCCAATTCTAAACAATTGATAGCCGAAATTATTTCACTATCTGCCATCCAAGTTCCCGTTAAATCTTCTTAAATTACGGAAACTTTAATTATGTTGATCATACAGAACATTAGATAAAATTTGACATTGGTTCGTTGACGCTGTCTATATTCGTCAGCTCTTTTTAGTTGGAGCGAAACAAATGACCAGAAGTAGTGAACAGCCCAAAAGGGATTCCACTTCGTATCGATTACAGACAGTAAATCCGACAAGACTGCGGAAATGTATTTTCCAGATATCGCTATGCCTGCAAATTCACTTCTACTATAAAGATATCGTTCGGAATGAAATTCACAGAGAAAATCTCTACTTTATTATAACGATAATTAATAAAGCTTTTGTCCTCTTTACCGGTGTGATTTTTTCTGTTACAGGGCCACGATACGACCACAGCCACAGTCGCTATGGTATTGTTGACGTTGGGAAATTATCCAGAAATTCAGGTAATTATTCTTATTAAGCTACTTTTGTTCTGGAAAGAAGGAATTTAGTTTTTTCTTCAACGAAACCACTTTTGTGTGGAAATAAAACATTCAACTCGAATCTTTAAACATGTCAACGATGACATTGACGACGAAATCTAACGAAATTTTCGTTCGTAAACTTTTACTCTCGATTTTTGACTGACACACCACGACTACCACAGGGTTACAAAGTATATGATTGAAAGCAATTTCGATTTGATAAATTACACAATTTTCTACTTATATTATTATCGTTATAGAGTAACGTCCATGAAGAGTTGGATAATATTTTCCACGGCGAAGAACGTCCAATTACACCTCAAGATATCAGCGAAATGCAATATCTCGATCGTGTTATTAAAGAAACACTCCGACTAATACCGGTAATTCCAGTGATTGCAAGATCTCTCGATACAGATGTTGAAGTCAGTGAGTATTATCGGATCGAAATAGAAATTTAAGTTTAATTAAAGAACTTCTCTCGCAATATTCTACAATCATTTCAATAGTTGTGGATTTTTTCATCTATCTCTTGTAGATTTCTTGGTAGAATAAACAATTTTTTTGATATACATCACCGGCATGTTGTACGTGATGAAAATAAGTTTGCTTCGAATTATAATATCACACTTGGGAGAATTTCTCTGCTACAATACGGTAAAAAATCCACTAAAACGAACAAGTACGGTCTGATTAAAATCCACCCTCTTGTTATTATTATTTTTATACATATGGATTACACAAATGTCCTGAATTTCAAAGTTTTCTAAAAGGCGAATAAATAGATTATTTCTTATTCCACCCTCTCGTATATTAGCTACAAGTCTAAAGATAAGAATCTCCCAACAACGAAAAAATACAGATAGAATCAATACAAACCACAAATAACTTCCATTCGTGTTTCGACAACGGAACAAATACTAAAATAAGTTTTTATATCATCATCATCATCTTGTTATCCGGATAGAATCAAATAATTTGACGTTCAAATCGAGTAAATCAAGTTAATCTAATTTTAACACAAAAAGAATGTTATAAGCAATGTTTCATTATTTTTAGTTGTTTATTATCGAATAAATCCACACGAACATTACTTAATTAAAATGGATGATCTAATTATAAACTGAGGTTTCTAGTTTAATTTATATCCAACTCGGATTAAAATCCTAATTAGCCATACGAAACTTTTATTATTAAATCCATCGATGTTTTGGTTTTTATTCCAGATGGACATGTAATTCCGGCTGGTGTGACTGCAGCGATCCACATCCACGAAATCCATCATGATCCAGAACAATTTCCAAATCCCGAACAATTCGATCCGGATCGTTTCCTGCCGGAACGATCAAAAGAACGCCATCCGTACGCTTTTATACCGTTCAGTGCCGGACCTAGGAACTGTCTCGGTAAGTACCAATTATCCTTATTAAATTCGATCGATTTATTCGGTGGTTATTTGGAATTGTAAACAATTAAAAATGCCACAAGCTATTGTGGAAATTTCACCGTTACTAAACAGCGGCAACGTTTATTATATTATACCGCAGTGTAATTTTGTGTCGTTGTCGTTATAGAAGTTTTAGCAAGGTAGAGAGAGAGGATACAACAAATTGTCCAATTTCAGAGACGATTTATTCTACGGCATGGAAAATACAAAGATTTTGGTCGGGGTATAGACGAAATATTTGAGGAGTCGGGCTAGAACTCGGTAAAAAAGGGGAAAGTTTAGCGGACGATTTATCGTTCATTTTTTTAATGGAAATTCACGTTTTTGGGCTTGTTCGAAAGTGTATTTTAAGATGAATGATGGGGATTTTACAGTTTTTGAAACAGTTGTGGAAATTTTGAGTTATAGACGAATATCTGATCGCTTGAAAATTTAATCGTGGAAAATTGGTGGATGCGCCGCGCGAAAACTATCTATAGAAATTTCGAAATTACTGAGTCTTATAGAAATATCTAAATCAAATTTTTAGGCTTGTTTGAAAGAGAATTTTAAGCTGCGTAACAGGAATTTTATAATTTTGGAATATCGTGCAAAAAATTTGAGTTGTAGGGGAAAATTTGGAAGCTTATAACTCAACTTATATCAGTTTGTAATGGGTTTTAATCGATAGCAAATTTCAAGGGCTTTCTAGATATGCAAAAAATTCCCCATCACTGTGATAGTTTTCTAGAAAATTGAGAAAAATTGCCCAGTCTCTTAAAAATTTAGTTATAGAAAATTGGTGGATGCGCCGGGCAAACTCTATAGAAATTTCGAAAATATTGAGTCTTAGAAAAATATCGAATTAAAGTTTTTAGGCTTATTTGAAAGAGCATTTTAAGCATCTTCGTTGTACATCATAGAGATTTTATAGTTTTGACAAATGTTGTAGAAATTTTGAATTATAAATGGAAATCTGGAAGCTCGTATCAATGAATATGGGTTTTAATCGATAGAAAATTGAAAGGGCTTTCCAAATATGCATAAAACTTTCCAATCGGTCTGCTAGTTTTCCGGGAAATCAAGAAAAATAATTGGTCCGTAAAAATTTACTTGTGGAAAATTGGTGGATGCGCCGGGCAAAACCTCTACTTCTATTTATAGAATTTTCGAATTGTCGAGTCTTATAGAAATATCGAATTCAAGTTTTTGGGCTTGTTTGAAAGAGCATTTCAAACTGTATAATAGAAATTTTATAATTGTGGAAAATATTGTAGGAATTTTGAATTATAATTGAAAATCTGGAGGCTTTTATCACTTTATAATGAGTTTTAATCGGTAGCAAATTTAACGGGCTTTCTAGGCATGCAAGAAATTTCCCAGTCGGTCTGGTAGTTTTTTAGAAAATTGCGAAAAATTGTCCGATTCTTTAAAAATTTAGTTGTGGAAAATTGGTGGATGCGCCGGGCAAAACTATAGTGATTTTGAAAATTTTGCCTTTTAGAAATAACGAATTTAAGCTTTTGGACTTGTTTCAAAGAACATTTCAAACTGTATAATAGAGATTTTATAATTTTTATAGAAATTTTGAGTTATAGATGAAAATCTAGAAGCTTATTTCAATGAATATGGTTTTAATTGATAGCAAATTGAAATGTCTTTCTAAATATGCAAGAAATTTTCCAATGGGTCTGTGATTTTCCGGGAAATTAAGAAAAATAGCCGGTTTTTTAAAATGTAGTTATCGAAAATTGGTGGATGCGCCGGGCGAAATTATTGAGGTTCTTACGGAAATATCGAAGGGCGATAAAAAGTGTAATTGCTTTACGCTTAAAACTATTGGAGAAAGTATTAATCGACTTTTGTCAGCAAATACAGAACGCTATCTTCAACACTATACAAGTTCTATTCGCGAACGAAGGCTCGTTCTAATCATCTTCCACTCCATTAGCTCCCCATAATACAAGAACTGTTTGTACAGAAAGCTGACTATACTTTTACTATTTAGGTATATCAATTGAATTCTATCTAATAAGATGCGATTACAACGAAATTCTTATCAATAATTCGAAATTCACCGAAATATCTGTAGTTTTTAAAACATTCACGCAAAAAACACGCTTCATTTCTTCCTTTCCAATGTAGAAAATTATTTTCCGACACTTTACTAATATCATCCTTCCGGGTGAACAACGCACGCCAATCTCCACTCTATATTCACCGACAATAATAGCCACTGTACCGGCTATAAGTGTAGAAGAAGGCCGTCTAAATGTCCATTGGGACACCGAATATCGGTACGTGCAACTCGTATAAAAGAACAATAAAAGGGGAGATTTCACCGACTGCTTTCAATTGATCAATTTATATTTATATCGATGATTTTTTCCGTTCTCCAGGTCAGAAATTTGCCCAACGCAACAGTAAGATTATATTGGCGACAATTTTGCGACGATTCAAGATAAAGAGTATGAAGAAAATTGACGAGGTGAAGTTCTATTCGGAGATCGTTCTACGGCCGCAAGGTGGACTCTATATGGCGTTCGAGAAACGATAAATTTTTTGTTGTAATATTAAGCTGGTATTTATTAAATTTTTTGTCGATTATTGTTTGACTTTAATTAAAATTAATGTTAATTAATGTTCTAAAAGTTTACTGTTAGTTTACAAGCAAAAACCGTGCTCTATCGGGTAATAATTGAGTGTTCTCGTCTGACTGAACTAAAATGGGTAGTTGTATAACAATTAAAACTGTTATTAAAAACGTTATGTTTGTTTCAATGTAGTTTAGTTGTAAGATGATAGAAAAACTTGAAGATAGAAGTGGAGTATCTTTTGTAGAGATCCCTGATTTGTTAGAATTTGAGGATAGAACACAATAGACTACCATTTGATAGAAAATCAGCATAATTAACGAGAAGAAGTCCAATTTATTACGAAGACTCATAAACATCCGTGAAATTTGAAAAATTAATGATCCCTATTCATCTACGCTCAATATGAAGAGAGCTTTTTATAATTTTTTTTAAAAAATAAAATTCCAAAAAACACAAACGAACCGTTCGAGACGTCTTTAGAAAATCCGTTAACCGTAAAAAGTTTTATTGCTTAAAAAAAGAAATAAGATGAAGTTATTCGTTTATTGTTGTAACAGTAGTCGCATCGATTTTAGAGATAATGAGTAGATTTCAACCCGAAAAAAGTCGATTATTCAAAATTCAAGCGTTTTATTCAAAACCAGCACAAATAAAAAGTATCCAACCGCATTTTTTGTCGTTGTGGATCTAAATTTTAACATAATATACGTATAGATTTTATTGTTTCATGCAAAATAAACAGACAAGTTGTAGACCGAATTGAAAAAATTAAATCTGGACAAAAAACGCAGATATACCGGAATTTTTTCAAATACACTACGTATACATTAAACGGTTAATCTCTATAACAGGATCGCTTTTATAATCCGGTTGTTTGTTTGCTTTATTTTTTGTTTTAATCAAATAACTGTATTTTTGCGTGTAGTTTACATAAAGGCAGCTTATTAAATTCACAAAGTTATTAGATCAAAAACAACAACAAAGGGCCATTGTATTATTTTCGTAAACAAAATTTCGATTCGAATTTTTCCAGTTCAGTTTGCATCAAAGCTATGATTAATGATAACAAATATCGGCGCAAAATTCAATTCTATTTCAATATAGCTGTAATAAACATCGAGATTATTTCAAAAATACCGCTTCTACTACCATCAACAACGTTGCCACATTGTCCCCAATTTGGCGATTAAGTCTGTTCATGTGTTTAAATCAAATAACTCCATTTTTTGTTCGGGAAGAACGTTTTACGTTATTAAATTCGTAAAGTAATTGGATCAGAAGGCGCAACAATAATTTTACTTTAAGTGAAACTTAATTATTGAATTTTCGTATTAACGCCATTGTTTTAAGAACAAAAACCTCACCCGTTATGTATTTTAAATTTAAATTGATAAAGTGATTTAATCCAATTTATATTAGAATATTTGTTTTAAATATCCCGCGTATTGTACTCTACCTATCAACGTTGCCATATTATCTCTCATCTGTAGAAATTTTTACTTATTCTTTCTATTTTAAATAAATAAATATATTCTTATATACGAATAATTGACAAATAAAAGTTAATTAAATTAGAAAAATTTTTAATTCAGAAGAAATAAATGAAAGAAAATAAATAAAAATTTAATTGCAGTAGTTCAAATATATCGTGTAATTTGCGCGATTTATCAACGTTGCCATATTAATTTCTAATTTGAAGATTACACTTTCTTTCTATTTTAAATAAATAAACAAGTTTATTTTTCGTATCGATAATTTATAAATAATTTTATTAAATTAGAGAAAATTATCAAATCAGAATAATAAAGGACTACTATTTGAAGAAGCAGTAGTTCAAATATCGCAACATTGCCAGATCTTCTAATCACAGCCATTGGGCTCATTAAAACTATTATTATTAAAATTTGCCAAATTATCGTTATCAGTTGTTAATATAGAAATTTTTTTAGGTATTTCTAGTTTACAGAATTGATATAAACTCTAATCTCGAAGGTTTATATTATACGATCATATAGCGGAAGTTTAATATCCTGGAAATTCATAAAGGTATACTTCCGCGTTATAAGCGTCTTCCGCTCACATTTTTCCAATAATAACAATAATAAAAAATAAATTATCACCAATATTGAGATTTAGATTAACGCAATTTTACAAAAAAAATAAATTTTGAGTAAAAAAGGCGAATCGGATCTTTTGTATAGTTTTGTGGGTAAATGTAGCGCTATTATGGTCGAGCTACATCTAGCTTTCTGTCACAAGTGTCAAATTGGTAGGCGATCTTGTCAAAATGGTAAGTTTTCATTGAATTTTCCAATAGAAATTGAACGCAATTTTCCAAATATCATAAATAATAGAAATTATATTTGTATTGTCGTTGTGTTGATAGGAAAAATTGTAGAAAATTGAATATTTGTTGGTATTGTTGAAAACGTTGATATAACCTTAAAAATAGTTGACATTGTGATTTTGAAATTCGATTGGTTTTAAATGAAATTTTCTTGAATTTCAGCCGACAACACCACCACAAATCTCACCTGTTGAAGAACAAGAGAAATACCTACAAGATGCTTTAGGTATTGTTAAAGCCCAAGCGTTTCATATGAAACGTGCTTTAGATAAGAACAAATTAATGGATGCTTTAAAGAATGCTAATGTCATGTTAGCTGAATTACGTACATCGTTATTATCACCAAAAAGCTATTACGAATTATGTTCGTATCGATTATTGTGTTTATTTATAGTTTAAATAATGGAATTTATATTTGTAGATATGGCCATTACTGATGAATTACGACATTTGGAATTGTATCTATTAGATGAATTCCAAAAGGGCCGTAAAGTCACGGATTTATACGAATTAGTACAATATTCCGGTAGTATTGTACCACGTCTATATCTCCTAATAACCGTCGGTTTAGTTTATATAAAAACCAACACGATATTACGTCGTGATTTATTGAAGGATTTAGTTGAAATGTGCCGCGGTGTCCAACATCCATTACGCGGTCTATTTTTACGTAATTACCTCCTACAATGTACACGTAACGTACTACCGGATGTACCGGACGAAATTGATATTAATATTGATTCACCGGAAGGTACAGTTCGTGATTCTATCGATTTTGTTCTAATGAATTTCGCCGAAATGAATAAATTATGGGTACGTATGCAACATCAGGGCCATTCTAGAGAACGTCAACATCGTGAACGTGAACGGGAAGAATTACGCATATTGGTTGGTACAAATTTGGTGCGTTTAAGTCAATTAGAATCGGTAACTTTGGAGAAATATCAGAAATTAGTGTTGCCCGGTATTTTAGAACAAGTATTCGATATTTTATTGGAATTTACGATAATCTAATAATGTTGTTTATAGGTTGTTAGTTGTCGGGATGCTATAGCTCAGGAATATTTAATGGAGTGTATAATTCAAGTATTTCCGGATGAATTCCATATAAATACGTTGAATCCGTTTTTGAAATCTTGCGCCGAATTAGAGGCGGGTGTTAATGTTAAAAATATCGTAATCAGTTTGATGGAACGTTTGGCAGCTTTCAGTCAACGAAGCGATGCTTTGAATAGTGATGGTTAATTAATTTAAATTAATTTAAATTTTAATTGATAAAATTTTTGATATAGGTGTGAATATTTTGCAACAAGTCCAATTATTCGAAGTGTTCTCCGATCAGGTAGCTTCAATTATAGCAAATCGTCAATATTTACCGCCTGAAGATATGGTAGCATTACAAGTGGCACTTGTTAATTTAGCATTAAAATGTTATCCAGATCGTATCGATTATATCGATAAAGTTATGTTGACAAGTGTTGAAATCTTTCAACGTTTAGGCTTGGAACATTTAGAATCGAATTCAATGGTCGCAAAAGAATTACAAAAACTATTAAAAATACCGCTAGATAATTATAATAATTTGTTAATTATATTGAAATTGAAACATTACGCTGGTTTAATGCAACATTTAGATTATAATGGTAGAAAATTGTTGAGTATTTATATTTTAAATAACGCTTTAGAGAATGATACAATTATACCGTCACAAGAAGAAACCGAACAAGCTTTGAATCTTTTAAGTACTTTAGTGAACGATAAAGGCGACCAAATCGGCGATCTTGACATGGAAGAATTAGCAGAAGAACAGTGTCTATTGGCGCGTTTCATCCACCAATTCAAAGCGAACGCCGTTGATGATCAATACCTGATATTAACATCAGCACGAAAAGTAGAAATATCACAAATATTTGTATAAAAATCGAATTAATTTGATTATTTTTGTAGATTTTAGGAACCGGCGGTCCGCAACGTATCAAATACACTCTCCCACCGTTGATATTTCAAGCCTATCTACTCGCCTATAAATACAAAGAATTAAAAGACGATAAATGGGAGAAGAAATGCCAGAAAATCTTTCAATATTGCCATTCAACTATAACAACATTAGTAAAAGCCGAATTAGCCGAATTACCATTACGTTTATTTCTACAAGGTGCTTTAGCAATCGATCAAATCGGTTTTGAAAATCACGAAACTGTCGCCTATGAATTTATGTCGCAAGCTTTCTCTCTATATGAAGATGAAATATCCGATTCTAAAGCCCAATTAGCTGCAATTACATTAATTGTCGGTACTTTAGAACAAATCAGTTGTTTCTCCGATGAGAACTCTGATCCGTTACGTACACAATGTGCGTTAGCAGCTAGTAAATTGTTGAAGAAACCGGATCAATGTCGCGGTGTGGCGACTTGTTCGCATCTGTTTTGGAGTGGTAAAAGTTTATCGACGAATCGTGAAGAATGCCATGATGGTAAACGGGTTGTTGAATGTTTAAAGAAAGGTCTACGTATCGCTAAACAATGTATGGATGTTTGTGTTCAAGTACAATTGTTTGTTGAATTATTAAATCATTATATTTACTTTTTTGAGAAGGGTAACGATCAAATTAACGTGCAAATTTTAAATCAAGTTATTGGTAAGATTAAAGAGGAATTGCCGAATTTGGAGAGTTTAGATGAAACTGAACAAATTACAAAACATTTTAATAATACATTAGAACATCTAAGGGTACGTTTAGAGACGTCCGAAACCGATGGTGTCTCCTATGAGGGATTAGAATTGTAGAATTTCATCGATTTGTTTGTATATTTGGCATTTTAAGGTATATTTATAGTAATTCTTTTTTTCATTTATATGTATATAAAGTGCATTTATTCCTTTATCAATTTATGTATATTTAGTAAACTGAATATCGAATAATTCTAGTTTTATTAGCACTTAATTTGAAAATCCCGCGAATTGAAAATTGACAGGTGGCTCCAAGTGCTGCCAACTGTAAATTTAATTTCGTACTTTAGTTTTTCGTATATTTAAAAAATAATACATTAGAAAAATTCAAGAAATAATTTATTTTATCATTTAGAAAAATACAAAGAGTAATTTATTTGATCAAGATTTTTAATTGATTTTGTATTTTAACGATAAGATAACTGGCAACAATGCGGAAGAGCGTACAGCGCCGGCGCCACCTACGTCATTATCTGACGCCATTTATTTTCTTCCCGTATTTGGAAGTGGTGTGTTTTTACATTTAATTTTTGTAAATATTTAATTATTTAAGGTAAGGGAGTCGTTATTAATTATTGTAGAAAGCCGTTAAAACAACTGTCTGTTTATTAATTCGTGCGTTTCGTTTTAGGTTTTATTGATAACAATGGGCGTCCAGGTAGACACAATCTCACCCGGCGATGGTAAATATTTAAAAATAATTACAATTTTTACGGTTTTATTGTAATTTCAACATTATTTCGAGTCTATTTACCGAGTTTTTGTTTGGATTTGTTTCTAATTGAGTTATTGTACGAATTAACTTTTAATTGTTGGTATGGAGCTGTATTAATTGGCCTTGATTCTATTCAATTTTTGCCTAATTAATATTAATGATAGTAATGTAATTTTTCTCTTTGTTCTATCTACAATATGGCAAATAGGTCAGACTTTTCCAAAAACGGGTCAAACTGTTGTTGTCCATTATACGGGTACATTAACCGATGGTACAAAATTCGATTCATCTCGTGATAGAGGTGTACCGTTTAAATTCCGTATAGGAAAAGGGGAAGTTATCCGTGGATGGGATGAAGGCGTAGCTCAGGTAAACCACCTAATCACAATCAAAACTAGTTGAAATCCAATGATGATTATAATCCTTGCGCTCTGATCAGACTTGATGTGGATTTTTAAGCAATTCTCTGATTTAATTGAAGATTTAATAGAGAATCTTGGAGGAAGTGGAATTCTAAATTTGTGGTTTGTTTCCAGTTGAGCGTCGGCCAAAGGGCTAAATTGACCTGTTCCGCGGATTATGCGTACGGGTCCCGTGGCCATCCTGGCGTCATCCCTCCAGATGCTACTTTAATTTTCGATGTAGAACTATTAAAAGTTGAATAGATGGTGTCGACATTTAGACGTAATATTGGAGGATTTTCTTGGGCGTAAAATCGCATTTCTCGTTTTTTTCTTTTATTAAAAAAAGTTTTTAGTAACATTTTTCATTTTTATTTATATTGGTAGTTTTTAAATAACGCTACAACATAGATGAAGCTTTTTTAAAATACCGACAATTTTTCTGTTGTTGTATGTGTTGTGGTGTCCCGAAACAATAAAACAATTTAAAAAGATACTGGATGGATTTGATGAATTTTATTTTCAACTCGCCAAAGTTCTTTTAAATCAAAGAAAAATAGATTCACTAAAAAATAAACATGATATCTAATGGATAAACATCTTTATACCATCAACAATAACAATAGTGGTTTATTCCTAAAGTAATAACTACATAAAATGTGATGGTAAACGTGGATTAATAGAAGAACAATTCGGGAAAGTTCTCTTCATAAGCCGGTCGTTCGATTCGTTTCTCATTGTCAGAATTGCTAGCATCTTGTCCGTTTTCGCTTAAACTCTTGAAGATTTCGTTCAATTTATTTTGCAATACATCATGCTAAAATGTTCGATTATTAATCAAAATCAATAATAGAAACCAATTTGTTTACTTTGGGTTGTGTTTTTCGGACTAATTCCGAAAATGTTGCCGTCCTAAATGTGTGACTCAATTGCTTTCGGCGTTCAGCTTCAGCCTTCTTTGCGGACTTCTGGTGGCTCTTGGAGGACTTTTTTCATACTGTCAAACGTCAATTCTTCTTCGGGTAGCTTCTAAAATTGTCTAATTAATTTGAATCCTGTTTTCAATAGAGATGAGCAGTGTTTCATGATCGGTGATTTTGTCACTTTGAAAAATCACAGTGTGAATAAACTGCTAAGAAAATTGTGATTGTGATTCACAAACCCTCTTTTTGATTGTAGTTGATTCAATAAACTTTCTCATAACTGATAAATTATCATTTTTATTATCTTCTAATGAACTAAATTGGCATTTACCATATCGAAAAATTAAAAAAAATATTGATTCTTGATTTTTTAAAATTAATATCTACTAATACTGGGCATTTCAAAAAGTAGCGCTCTTGTTTTAGAATTTCAAGATTTTTGTGTGCAAAATTTCATCCGACATCGCGAAGTTTTGGTTTATTTGATTCTAATGGAATTTTTGAAAAACTTACCACGTTCAGCTCAAAATTTGAATATTTTTATAGGTTTTGCTTAATTTTGAAGCAATTTCACTACTCGTGTAGTTATTAAAATTTGATAGAAAAATTCCTTTGAACATCAAGAAAATTTCGAAGAATTAGTCCAAAATTTCAAGATTTTAATGCGGAATTTTGATTTGTTTTTAGAAATATTGCAATACGAAATTATAATAATCAAAATGTGAAGAAAAGTAGCATTTTTGCCTTATAACGGAGATTTTTCGCTACTTAATTTGATTCTAATACAGAATTTCAAAACAATTTAATACTTTTAGTCTACATTTTCAATACTTGTGTAATAAGTTTTGCACTATTTTTTTTCAGTCGAAAATTTGAAGATTTTTGGTTTATTTTGAATATATTTCAATATTCTACGAAGTCATAATCAAAATTTAAAAAAAAAGTAGCATAGGATTCGCTTAATTTTGAAAATATTTCACTATATGTAGTTTTCATTAAAATTTGAGAAAAAATTGCCTTTCAGCATCAAGAAAATTTCACAAAGTTATACAATTAGTCCAAAATTTCAAGATCTCAATGCTGAATTTTGATTTATTTTTAGAAATACTGCAACACTGAATTTTTATAGTTAAAATTTGAAGAACAGTAGCATTTTTGCCTTATATTGAAGTGCTTTGAATGACTAGCTGAAAATGGATCTTTTGGTGAACGATTTCTTGTTTATTTTTTAAAGAAAATTCAAATTTTTGGACTTGTTTGAAAGACAATTTCAAGTTGCATAAGAGGAATTTTATGGTTTTGAAAAACCATGGATTTTCCTATGAAAATAAGCAAATTTTCCATATAACAACATAACTCTAAAATCCATAGAACTGAAAAGAAAAACAATTATGTCTAACAGGTAAAAATAATTACTGATTTGATTTTCCCCGAATTTTCAAAAATTTGATGTTTGATCTCTATTACGTGAATTCCCCATGCAAGAAAATCAACAAACTTTCGTCATTTTTCTTAATTTTGTGGAAAATTACCGCACCAATGGGAAAATTCCTTGCATATTTGGAAAGCTCTTTCAATTTGCGCCCATATTTATTGTAAACAAATGGATTAAAGCTGAGTTATGGAAGAAAATTAAAGGAAAATGCTTCTAAATTTTCATCTATAACTCAAAATTGTTACCTTTTGCAAAACTATAACAATCCCTGTTATGCAGCTGGGAAAGCTCTCAAGGAAACCCAAAAACTTGAATTGCTATTAAAAAATTCCTCAAAATTTCCATTTATTTCTAGTTCTGCCCTTTAAATTTCAAAACAATTTAGTATTTTCAGTGTACAATTTCAATAAATTTTGCTCTATTTTTGTTGGTTCTTTTCGTCGAAAATTTTAATAAGAAAACTGGAATTTTACTTGGAAATTGAATTAACATCTCATTTATTGATTCAATGCAGCAAATTTTCCGAAAATTCGCATTTTTAGGGCGAAAATAGAATGAAAAAGTCACAATTATGCGTCGTAACTCAAAATAGCAAAATTTGATTAGAAAACTGAATTCAATTAGATTGCAGTAAAATTATCAAAAAATTTCGATTTTGGACTATTCAATAACGAAATTTGTTAAAAATAATTATAAATATTTGAAAGAACATTAAAAGCAAATTAATAGTTCTCAAAGAGATTTTTTAAGGTCCATATTACCTCAAAAATTTCGCACAACTTAATTATTGGTCAAAATTTTTCTCGAATATTTCACTGAATGATTGTATTACTATCCTTTATCTTTATAGCCAGCATTCTTTAAATATCAAACTCACAAATATTCAGTAATATTGTAAACTGGCAATCGCAATGATTTTGTAATCACAATAGCAGTCAACACCGTGATCCGGAAATCACCGATCACCTCAAATTTTAAATATTTGCTCAATTACCCTTTGTACACCAGGAGAACTGGAAGCACTATCCACTTCAGTTGCTGCATTCAACTCAATTATACTATTACGCGACGTATCAATCCAACTATTACGTTGGCCTACGATTATAACACCAGGACCGCCAGCACCATACGGTGATGTTTGTGTTAAACGTGATGCATCCAAACCGCTGGCTTTCAAATAATCACAAACTGCCATCTATTCGAAACATTTTTTTTTTCACAAACAACTTTCAATTAAAATAATTAGACAACAAACCTGATCAACTAATAAATGTGGAAGTTTATTGGCCAATTCATATTCGTTTTGATTCGGATAATTTGATGATAAATCGGGTAAAAGGTGTGGAGCTTCTTGGCGTCTAGCCTCGACGATTCGATTGGCGTACTCTAATAACGGCTCAATTGTTACAACTGTAGGTATCAATACTAGAAGACTTATAACGAGTGCATGTAGACTGTGTTTTTGAGCATTCGATAAAGTTGTACTGTTTAAAGCTAAACTTTGAATACTAGAAATTTATAAATTTTAAAACCAATTTCTATAGAGAATCGACTAATTTACCCTAATACAAGTTGTAATAAATCAATTATTGTTTCAGTACTAGCCAATTCAACACACAATAACGATAAAGTAGTATAGACAGCTTCGATATTTTCGGGAGTATTTGTTTCCATTTGAAGGCTCGTATAGAGAGCATCGTAGATGATTGGGCCGTGTTTATTGATGAATATCAAGTCGGGACGTGAACATTTCTCCACTACTAATTCTAATTCGTTCACGTTCACCCTGAAATTTTCATAGTTTCAATCATAAAAATACAAGATGAGTCTAGAGGGGCCTATTGAACATATAAGTGGAAGTTTCTGAAATTTGGCCTCCAATAAAGTAAATTTATTGCATATTTAGATTTATAGTTTTGTAGTTTTTTTTGAAAAATTCATATTTCAAAAACTACCGCGTTTAAATAACTGAAATTTGGTATTCTAATAGAATAAATATTGTACTTTTTGCCAAATTTTACAAGATTAAATAATCTTTTAGCGTTTAGCTGAAATAAATGTTTGTTTCAGGTAATTTTTAAATTGCAATAACTTTCTTATTTTAAATGGAACACGATTTTTCTTTATATACACAGTTAAATAGAGAATTTATTTTGTATCAAACTGTATTAGTATTTCCTGAACACACCTAATTTTTCAGTTATTTAAAATTTTCAGTTTCTTCAGGTTTTCCTCTTGCTTGAAAGTGGCTACTATCCAGTCGCCTTTGACTTTATAATTTATATATAAAGAAACGCATAGAAGGCTTAGCAAAATGACATTACTATCAGATTTGAGGTTAATATTGAATATTTTTCATGTTTTTTCAGCAATTTTAACAAATTTTACATGAAAAAAACAAAAACCCTATTAATTTTGATTCAATTATAACCAATTTCTTCTATCGTTTTTCATTAAAAATATCTAAAAATCATTAATTATTTGGATGTTAATTGTGACAATTGAATTGACAGTTGTTTTGCTACGCCTTCTATGTTTTAGTATTCTTTCAGACGAAAAATTAATTGATACTGAAAATCTTGAATAACTGAAAATTGAGAGAGATAAATATAGAAATTAATAATTTCGATCCAGAATTTTTTCTCTATCGAATCAAAAGAAATAGTGTTCCATTTAAAATAAGATATTGCAGTTTAAAAAGTGACTGAAAGAAACATCCATTTCAGGTAAATGCTGAAAAATAATCAAATTCCATCAAATTTCAACGAAAGTACGTAGTTCGAGCTATTTGGTTTTCAAATGTAACAATATTTCCAAAGATATGCTAAATTAAAAAATTCAGAAAAAAGTTCCCTTAAATTCGACCATAGACAAATTTCGGGAACTTCCATTATAACCTCAACAGGCTCACTTAATGATAGAAATTTACGTTGGTTTCGTTAATTTTTCCAAATTTTGATGTCGGTCAATCAATGTATGCAAAATTCTCTGTACTAACAATCTCATTTCCGGATCCGGTGCCAAAGACATTCTCAATAACGGCTCCAAAAACGACACCGGAAACGTACTATTGAAATGTATCGTTTGATATTTTGTACCAACTTTTAGTAAACTCTTCAATAATATACTTTGTAATAAATTATCAGCTGGTGTATGATTGTCAACCAATGGAAACGGTATTTTACTCATAATAAACATCATTATTTGTATTTTTTGATAATCAGGTAGATGATTAGCGAATTCACCTAATGCATTAATTAATGCCTCTTGATATAATTTCTCTTCCGTCATACTAATACCATGTTTAACTGAATCTCGCAAATGACTCAATAGGGAATTGATAATTTCTAATACTGAAGGACCCACGCTTTCACCAGCTGCAATAGCGATAATTTTCGACAATACCCCAGCGATGCTCGTACGAATTTTCGGACTAGACTTGACATTCTCATCTAAATGTGCCATTAGAGATTCAACTACCGTATAAGAGTATTGTGCCTAGAATCAAATTCATATAATTTCTCCAATTATAAATTCTAGTAAATACTTGAATTGAGAACATAATAATCCGGAATGTGTGTATGGCGAATTCGTTCGGTACCCACAATTCGTGCAGATCGAAATGTCGTAGAACCGGCTTCAATACGGCCCGTATATGGCCGAATGAGGCGCGCCCAACTAGTTCTCGCATACAAGTCTCGGCCAACATTGGCGGATCGATTTGGTCATCCGGTGTCGTTTCCGTGTATTTATTCTCGTTTGTATGGAAACCGGAATCTTGCATATTAAATAATAGACTCGGTACTATTTTGTCCATATGTACAGGCTCCCAGATATTCTCAACTAATTCGTCCGATACCGTTTTCCGGACGACCGCTTGTAAGCCTTTGATGCCGGCAACACGGATTTTGTTACGGATCTCGCCAACATCACCACTATGGCACATTGCTGAGAATTTACTGACGAAGAAATCGTAACGGCGGTGATACGACGGCGTATCCTCTTCAATATTAGCAAATTTAACAAACTAAAACAAATCATTTACAAAATAATCAACAAAAACAACGATTATAATACAGATTGTGTCGCTAATATTTGCAATTGAGGCTCTGTAGATTCCAATAATTTCTGCACAATCTTCAAGAAACTCTCAACGAATAGATTCAAAGCGGGCGCATGGCAAGCCAACAACAATTGGTCCATGGCTTCCATTGCAATAATAACAAACCCATATCGTTTCCGATAAATATCTCTGGCGGCTTTCTGGTACAAATACTCCCCGATACGGTCCAATTTCTCCGGTGAACTGAGCGCATAGAACGTTAATTTTTCCATGTTCGATTTGACGAGCCCATCCTGCGGATAAACGGGGAAGATATTGTCGACGAGCCGTTTGTACCGTGGCCGAAATGCGCTACAACAACCACAACAGCCTGCGAAAATATCAATGATAATGATTAGTGACATTATGTAATACTGATAAGACATTAACGCAAATCTATTTACCATGGCACATTGTTTTAATCCACTTAAAATACTTTATAGATTAATTCGTTTCTATAAAAAATTAAACAATTATCTAGTGAGTAATGAGGGTTGACAGATGGCAATGTTGCCAAATATACATCCTCTAATCACTAATATAAACCGTAATTAAAACCGAAATAATCCATAAATATAATCAAATTTATTAGAAATAAGCTAGAAATTAACTGCTATACTTCTAAATATTTTTAAATAAACAATAAAAACAGATTATAAATTGGATTAAATTCGGTTTCGTCAATCTAGTGCGAAATTGTTAGATTTGGCATTGTGGCATTTGTCATGTGTCAATCGTTTGTCAAATCGTTATCAATCGATTATTTGTAGCCCTGGACTTTAAAATAAAGTCCAAAAATAGAATATCCAAGGATATTGGCTTGAAATTCAACAAATTGTAATTCTATTGCTTCTAACTGTAATTCTATTAATTCTAATAGCTATTAAATTTTTTTATTGAAAATTCTGGCATCTACAGCGTCCATGTTGAACTTTCAATAAAAGGCGGTAAATTTGAATTGAGATAGACTTACATCCGGGATCTGTACATTTTTGTACGAACGTATCGAGAACTTCCAGCATTTCTGCACTTTCAAAACAACACTTAACTATCGACATATTCAATAATTGTTAGAATTTAAATTTTAATCGAAAATATTCAATAAATCTCCACATAAACAATTTGAATAATCAACATCACAACGATATATCATCAATTTTAACAATATTAACAATTCCTGTATGCTATACACGTAGTGGATTGAGTGTAATTAAAGTTGAATTAAGGCGAAGGTTACCAGGCGGGTGTCTTAATTAAATTACCGTAATTTTATTTATAATTAATATCAGTGTATTCTAATAAAACGAGGCTGTTATGACCTGTTATTCCGAATTTTATCGATAACATTATAATTTAATTCTCTTATTGGTTTTTTCTTAAAATTAAATTTTACGTTTCGAATTTTTTATCGTTTAAATCGAAGAATTTACGTAATAATTACCGACATCGTGACGCCTACAACTAGACTCTATGCTACATATTCATTACTAACCCAATTTTAAGTTTGGACCGGCGGTATGCGCATGTTGTATTTGTAAATTTACCCCAATACAACCCCTTACGATTTACACCCGGGGTGAAGATAGCAGGAAATTGGAAACGAGCAAGAAATTGTGCATATATTGACTGGAATTCAATAAATTTAACGATAGAAACGCCCATATTACTCCTTATATAGTTAATAGAAGTTGTAATTATTGTATTTTAAAAATTGATTAATCGATGATGGGATTATCGACAATTCGCAATCTCGCCGAAATTTCGAGATAATGGCAATGTTTTACAATAGATGGCGAATCCTGTTCTTCGAGGGTTAATTCGATAATTACTTTGTAACTGAGTGGTTTGGAAATAGTAAAAATCCGCGTTAATTCAATTTACAGATTTGCTAGGCGCCTCTATTTTCCATTAGAGCCTAATTTGATTAGTTTTTTGACTCCAATTAGGCTTTTTGTACATTACTCTGGTTGTAGCTATTGTATATTTTAACTCAATAAATATTAAATTTCCCCACAATTGACTTTATAAAGAAAATTGTAATTAATTGCCATTAACGATAAAATCAAACAATACAATTCTGAATCCATTATTAAGTCCACCAATTTCCAATTCGCTTGAATTATTTTCGTACAAGTTAACTGTTCTCTTGGCCTTGTCAGCGTTATTTATTACTCGTTTTTTTTGCCGGGGAACACTTGTAAATTGTTTCTTTTTTCTGGGGTGTATTCGAGCGGTTATCGACCCAAACTTCTACGTATTATTACAGAAGTTTTCATACGAGTTTTCATTTTGTTCAAGAATTGATTAATCCCAGTCGCTATACTGGTTATAATGTTGGAAAATAAATTTTAACCGCCCGGCGCATCCACCATTTATACTGTTAGAACTTGAAATACAAACTGGCTGTTCTCGTTTTTGTTTTATTCGATTGAATAGGAAACTGCAAACAGGAAAATTCTACGTATAGTGGAAATTTCCACGAATTCAATACGTTTGATTAAATTTCATAGATTAGAATTCCTCTATTAGTTGTGTATTTGTTGCGGATCTCTATTTCCGGTTGCACAAATGCGGAATTTCTGCACGGTTTGGGGGCTCTGTTTCTGCATCTGTTTTTGTGGATATATAACGGATTCAAACACCATTAGATCCGGCATTTTAAATGCATCCGAAGACGGATTGTTTCTAAAAAATTCCGATTAATTTCTGGGTTAAAGAGGTTTACTTTCGAGGAAGTGTTTTTTCTAATTTTTTCATATTCCCTTTATAATTTAGCAAATATTATCAATTTTTCAATAATTTTTTCGCAATATATAGCAAATTGAAAAGGCTTTTAAGATCTTCAGGAATTTTTTCAATAGATTACTTAGTTTTCCTGGAAATTGGCCGAAACTGGAGGCGTATATTAAATCTTTTTCTTCAATTTGGAGTTTAAAAAATGCGAATCTTGAATAATCGATATCTCTCTTATTTGATGTTATATTATAACGACTCAAATACCATTAGGTACAGTATTTTAAGGAGCATCCGAAGACGTATCTTGTTTCCAAAGAAAATTTTCAATAGATTCGTTAGTTTCCCGGGAAATTGGCCGAAACTGGAAGCCCTACATTACATCTTTTTCTTCAATTCGCTGTCAAAAAAAAAACAATTTTTAATAATCGATATCTCCCTTGTTTGATGAGCTATTGTAATGAATACCGCAGCATTAGAAAGAGCATTTCAAGGAGTATCTACGAATGTTTTTTACTTTGAAAAATTCCAATTAAACTTTGAGTTACAGAAGAAAATCTTGGAACATACTTTTTTCATGTTTTGCTCTATAACTTGAAAAATATTGTCGAATTTTCAGTTATTTTCTCACAATATGTAGCAAATTGAGAGAGATTCTTAGGCCTCCAATAAAACCTCCAATAAGTTAGGTAATTTTCCGGAAAATTAATAGAAACTGGAAGGCATAGATTACATCTTTTTCTCCAATTCGCTGTCAAAAAGAAAACAATTTTTAATAATCGATATCTCCCTTGTTTGATGAGCTATTGGAATAAATGTGGCAGCATTAGAAGAGTCTTTAAAGAAGTATCTAGCAATGTTTTTTGTTTTGAAAAATTCCAATTAAATTTTGAGTTACAAAAGAAAGCCTGGCAACATATGTTTTTCATATTTTCTCCTATAACTTAACAAATATTGTCGAATTTTCAATTATTTTCTCACAGTATGTAGCAAATTGAAACAGTTTTTCAGGTCTCCAAGGAATTTTTCAATAGAGTTGTTTTTTTCTGCTAAATTGGCCGAAACTGAGGGCGTATACTGGGTTTTTTTCTTCGATTTTTGTTTAAACAGTGCTAATCTTGTATCATCGATATCTCCCTTGTTTAATAAGCTATTGTAATGAATACAGCAACATTAGAAAGAGCATTCCAAGGAGTATCTAATGAAGGGGTATCTACTGAAAAATTCCAATTAAATTTTGAGTTACAAAAGAAAGCCTGGCAACATATGTTTTCATATTTTCTCCGATAACTTAGCAAATATTGTCGAATTTTCGATAATTTTCTCACAATATATAGCAAATTGAAGCAGTCTTTTAGGTCTCCAAGGAATTTTTCAATAGAGTTGTTAGTTTACTGGGAAATTGGCCGAAACTGAGGGCTTATACTGAGTTTTTTTTCTTCGATTTTGTGTTTAAACAGTGCTAATTTTGTATCATCGATATCTCCCTTGTTTGATAAGATATTGTAATGAATGCAGCAACATTAGAAAGAGCATTTCAAGGAGTATCTAATGAAGGAGTATCTATTGAAAAATTCCAATGAAACTTTGAGTTACAAAAGAAAGCCTGGGAACATATGTTTTTCAGATTTTCTCTTATAATTTAACAAATATTGTCGAATTTTCAATTATTTTCTCACAGTATGTAGTAAATTGAATTTCCAAAAAAAGCCTCCAGTAAGTTAGGCAATTTTCCGGAAAATTGAGAGAAACTGGAAGGCATACATTACATCTTTTTGCTCAATTCGGTGTCAAAAAGTAACAGTTTTTAATAATCGGTATATCTCTAGATTGTAATGAAACAGTGGTTATTTTAACGAGTATCTTTCAGCTTTTTGATACAAAAAAAAATCCAATTAAACCTCATATGAGTTATTCGAACTATCTCTAGAAAAATCTTGGAGAACGCTTTTTTTTAATTCCATATTTTCCCTTATAACTTAGGAAATATTATCGATTCGCCAGTAATTTTCGCACAATATTTAGCAAATTTAACACGCTTCCAAATCTTCCAGAAATTTGCGGTGATATTGCTAGTTTTCCGGAAAATTGACGAAAAGTCACCACCTTTACGTCAAGCTTTTTTGTATTGATTAATTTTCTTCCATTTCTGTTTCCGTTCTCTCTCCGTTTTCGTTTCTGTTTCTACCTGTTAAAGCAAAAAAATCTATTTCCGATTCTGTTTCTGTTCTAACACTTTCGTAATTAAAATCATTTTATGGCATAATTTCGATTCCAATTGTAGTGTCGATTAATGTTTACCTTGTTAATGTACCAACCAGATGAAGATGTAATATTAACATTGTAAATCTACCTGTTTGTTGGTTTTTTGTGATTGTTGCTACTGTTGTTGTCCTGTCATTAGAGCGATGGTGTGTGTGGATGAAATGCTGAAAGTGCGCCTGTCACACACACACGGTAACTGTAATTTCAGGCGCCGGCCTTTAGTATCCTTGAGCTTCAAAGTTTCAGTAGAATCAGTAGTTTGTTACGTTACAATACGAACGGTAGCTATCAATCGGCCGACTCTGCTTTGATAACGTACAATCGAACCATTGGTAAGGATATTTATTTATTAATTTAACAATAATAATCATTGAAAATTTAACGATATAAATTTCCGTTATTGTTGGTAAATAGCGTTCACAATTATCGCAATTTATTGATTTTCCCATTGTTTAGACAATTTATTATTTTCACCTATTAAAATTAAAAATTATTTTAATTTTAATTCAACTGGAAATGAGCTAGACAAAGGGGAATTGTTGAACTCCTAGTTGGACGACTTCAATTTATATTCATTTAATTATTTACAACACATTGCTATTCCAACGAAACAAGACATGAAAGAAGCTTGCTAGATTAGCATATAGGAGAATTTCCCGATAAATAAAGTAACAAATCTCTTAGCACTAAAACCATTTATATTTCTTATTGCTCGACTTTGGTAATTTCCGTTAAAATACCGAACGGAAAATCATCACGAATCGATATCGATTTTTCTTTCAAAACATCGAAATAATTCAAATCAGATTTATAAACGTTTTATAGGGGAATGTTTTGCATAATTTGGAACAGAAAACGTGGTAAATTTTAGCTGACGAAACATAATAAAAGACGACAATTGAATACGTTTATTGTTGCGATTCGATAGGAGAAAAACTGGAAAATTTCCAATGAATCTCAATAGAATTTTCGATTTTTTCCTCATAATCAAACGAAAATATCGCATATGAAGACAAATAAATCGGAAACCTGTTGATTTTAGTGGAATTTATTTGTTTCTCTGGCCGGTTACAAACTGAAAGTTTCAAGTAATTTGCACGATTTGAATTAAAACGAATCCCTTTTACATGAATTGTTGATTGTCGGCGTACACGTGGGTGAAATTGTTAAATTAAAACAATAACCCAAAATAATGAAAAACCACGGTTCGGTTAGTGACAACGAAATTACGAACAATTTCACATTAAGTACATTGCCACCCAGTCGTTTTTCCTCGTGCTTTAAACTTGCCTCATAACGTTGAAATTCGCCTTGTTTGTTCCGTACGAGAATCCACTTAGATTGCCACCAATTCCTTTAATGTAACCCCTTATTTAATACGGCCATTAGTAGTTTGTCCAGTACAATTATCAAATTCTAAAATTATAGCAAAAAAACTACGTTAAACTACAAGACAATAGGGAATAAGAGGCGAGGACTACGCGTTCTGATTAACGAGATAGTTGATTAAAATGAAGATAAGGAAAGCTCGGCTTTTAAATTAAGTTTTTTAAGTTTTAATCTAATTAACAATTTGAATCATTCCTTTTATAAAAAAAAACCGAAAAAAATACAATTAACCATCAATTTTAGCTAGTAATTATTTGCACAATGTAAGAAAATATCTTAGAATATCGTGCTAAAGACATCGAGTCCATTAATTATTTGTAGCCCATAGCTTATACATTTACAACAATCATACCAGCTAAAACAATGGAATACCCATGAGACTTTAAATTTTATTTTAATGATAACATTAGACGAACAAAATAGGGTTGTTAATGAATTAAAATGGAACTATTTAGATCATATATGAATTTATTTTGCTAACAAAGTGGTGGCTCTAAAAATGCTCAAACTAGTATTAAAACTTTTCTAAATCCTCATCGCGATCGATGTGGGAGTCTATTTATGCCATTAAAGAACCATCTAGAAGTTATAATCCAGTCTTATCTATAATCAAATATTATTATCCAATTGCTACCCACTTTGTTCTCTCTACACGCAAAATTCATACATTTTAAATTCGATCTAGAAGTCGGTAAAATAAGTGGAATTTTTTTAAAGAAAATCCAAGTTTTGGCCTAGTCCGAAAGAGCGTTTCAAATAGCTTACGAAGAATTCTCTAGTTTTGGAAAATATTCTGGAAATTTTGAGTTAAAGATACGAATTTACAAGCGTCTATTTCCTTAAATTTTCCCCCATAACTCGGCTTATATCAATTTGTCTGTAATGAATATAGAGTTTAATCGATGGCAAATTGCATGAACTTTCCAAATATACAAGAAATTTTCCAATCGGTCCGGTAGTTTTCCGGAAAATCAAGAAAAAGTAGCTGATGTTTGTTGAGCGTTCTCGCACAATTTCAACATATAGAATTAAATCTCGCATTTTATGAAAACTTACACATGACGAATTCGCGGGATAGAGGCCGAATATCAATGTTTGAAAAATTCAGGGAAAATCATGGGAAAATTTGTTAGCCATTTTCACATGTTAAACGTTATTGTTTTAAACCGTGTGTTTATCCAGTTTGTAGACGGTTCTATTGATTTTAAAGTTGTGCTATTATTATGTGAGTAATTTGCTTAATTTCATGGAAAAACCGTGTGGAAAACAAAACTTTTCGTTTATTGAGTAGCGCATAGATGGTGCTGCAATCAGATTGTTGATAAGTATGTGTTCTACTTTATTAACTGTTTGTGCGAGGTTGCCACACATTTTCACATACATACATATCAGCTACTGGATTGTGAAATTGGTTTTGTGTTTATACGCAATCTATTTATTTTTGCTCAAAAAAATTTTTTACGATTTACTTTATTTGAAGTAGGTTCAATTTCATAAGCAACCTCACACAGTTGAGTTATGGGAGAAAAGAAAACTAGTTCTAAATTTTCATCGATAATTCAACTTTTCCACAACTTTTTCCGAAATTATAAAATCTCTCTTATGTAGTTTGAAATTCTCTTTCGAACAAGCCGAAAAACTCGAATTTTCCTGATAAAATTAACGGGAAATCGATTATCAAAGTTTCTACTTTTTACTTGATTTCTAGCCCGGCCCCTTAACATTCGATGGGAAAATTGTTGCATTTAATTGATACAAAATTGAAAGATTTTAATTATAGATGGCATAATGTAGATTTATTTTCTCTTTTTTCGGTTCAAGTGTAATTTTTTGTAGGTGTTTCTACATATTTCAATGAACACCCACTGTGATGCTATAGAGCAATTAATCCACTAGAAATCCGTTTCATATCAACAACTAGAAGAATTTTTAATTTAACGATGAGTTATTAATTCGTTTTCGTATACTGCTGTTGAAATTAAATTGGAAATCTATAAAATCTGGCTGTTTTGCGATTGTAGAGCTCTATTTCGAATCGAAATTCGGCACGTGACCGGCAACTCGTGCCGATAATCGTCCCATCTGCAAAATATCCAAATTAAGGATTTAATTTCGATCAAATTGAATGGATTTCTATGTTGTTATAGAATAGATAACGGGCGAGTTTTCGTAAGAACAACTTACACTTTCGACGAAATTGTAAACATGTTTACCGGGAAACTTTAAGCGTGTGTAACATTTCCAAAAGTTCATACAAACAAATTATTATAAATTGAATTGTGTTTTATTAAAAATAAACAAATGGAGACGGGAAGTATTTTCGATTTATTTCCATCGAGATAAGGCTTTCTTTCTATTGAACATCGGATGTTTTAAATCCGCATATGCAGTAGAGCTGCCTTAAAAGGACGATTCGAATAAATCGTAATTTTCCACACGAACCACTTTCCAGGTTAAATGTTTTCGAAGACCGAGAATAACATCGATGTTTTCTTCTCGTTGCGAAATAATCAACTAGTTGCCTCAGAATTGTGTATTGGGGTAGGTCTGCAATCTCATTAAAACGTCACTTCTAATTAACTGATTGCTATCGATTCGTATGGAATTGGTAATTTTATTAGGTTTAGGATAGAAGCGGGAAAAGGACGAGTAGAGACAATTTACAGACCATGACCTGCCCGCATTTCTCCTTCGTTCTAACCATTTACAAGGCTCGATCGATTTATATAAATAAGAGGTAAAACAAACACGAAAGTTGTACAATGATGTGAGTGGGGACAGTTGGAGGAATTGCACAATCTTCTAAAATTACCCAGTTTCTTCAATACAATAACCTTCCAGGTCAATGAAAGATAACGCTAGTTTTGTAGAGATGCTGAAATTCTCGTCGACATAATTAAATTATCATCAAGATAATGATGATGGTGACAAAGATGTGCCAATCGAGGATATTCTCCCGACTTTAATCCAAATAAATCAATCGGACTGCTTGAGAGGGTGTCCGAACTGATTTCAGTTTTCACTCATCTGGATTGTTAAAGACGTGTCGCAATGGACGTCAACAAGTTACCACAGTAAATAGGTCAGTCAATAAAGCAGAAGTATGCTTTTCTGGGTGATGTATACCAGGCATATTTGTAGGTAATATGTGTTGTCTTTATAAATAGTCCGGGATAATTGGGTTATTTCAACAGCAAGATAAATACGTTGTATCAGTTTCCTCAAACACGTTAATTTTCAGTCGAATGAAGAATAAACTGGCATTATCGCAATTTCCAGCTTGTTAATGGCATCGCATCGATAAGATTATAGGGATTTTAACGGGGAAATTGGAGCTCACAATCAACCGTAGCTGATTTAATATGGTTGCCTTTGAGACAACAATTACTCGCTATTTCTTCGGAACGTAATGGATTGTAAACAGCGCTCGGTCGTCGTCTTATTTACGATCGATCTTCCAGAACTACCATTCCGACAATCAATGGGATTCCCACGGGAGCTCCATGACCCGGTTCGAACGGTTCCTCTTATCGACCAGATGGCGAATTTTCGATAATAATTCTATTTATACAAGTCTGAATATTATTGTTTGGAACGAACAATACGTGGAGAAATTGTATTTATATTTCTGTACTTTACAATCAACATTCTATTTCTATATTTGGATCTAGGACAATCTTGTTCAATTTTCTCTAACATAATAAATTAGATTCCAATAAACAAAGGTATATAACTTGGACAAACATTTCATTTTGAACGTACAGAAAATATTTCTATAAAAGTCCACAATTCAATTTCAACATGTCTTCTACAAAACGAATGCATTTAATAATAAATATTTAACGGAGAAACGGTGCATAATCGAGGGTTTTTTTGTGGGAAATTCTCGGAAAATCCCCTTTGAAAACAATCCGAACGGAAAACTCGACAGTCAATTCAAAGGTCTAATAGGCGCTCGTTTATTGGTTTGTCAATGAGAATTACCGGTGTATGCCGTTTTTTATAAGACTACGTTTATAAAGAAGCCCATTTGCATGCTTATACTCAAATTTGCTCGTCTCTAATCGCATTAAAACAACTCGAATATCAAGAAATCGACGGCTATTCAAACGTAAAATAACACTCGCTCAAAAATAGAATTGTTGAAATAATTTTTTTTTATTGAAATAAATGTAAATTAGCTAACGCTTTATGTTCTTGTATCATTCACGTTATAAATGTACATCTTTTAAGCTCCGGCAGTGCTTTTACGTTGGCGATTTTAATTAAGACGATTTTTTGCCGTTAGCGCGAATATTTACAAATTAAAATCAACACGAAAATTGTTTTTTATTTCGTAAAAATCTCTAAAAATGTGAATTTTCCCGATCCATATTCTAACAATAAATACACAAAACTGATAACTTTTCATTAGTTATCCGGAAAATTCACGATAAATCTCTTTAAATTTGCTAAATATGTAGAAAATTATCGAAAAATTTTTAATATTTTCTATGTTATAAAAGGAAATATTATTTTTTTTAAAGAGAAATGCGTCTTCCAAGATTTTCCCAGAAATAACTCGAATAACTCTGATGACACAAATTCAATTAGAATTTTTTTAATAAAAAAGCTGAAAGATAATCCTTAAAATACTTTTTTTATTCACCCCAATATTTTATCAGAAAGGGAGATATCGATTATTAAAATTGATTTTTTGACACCGAATTGAAGAAAAAGATGTAATCCAAGCTCTCCAATTTCCATCAATTTTCCAGAAAATTAACAAACTAATTGGAGAATTTTTTGAATATTCGAAAAACTCTGTCAATTTGCTATAAACTGTGAGAAAATCATCGAAAAATCGACAATATTTGTTAAGTTATAGGGGAAAATATGAAAAACGTGTGTTCCCAGATTTTCTCCTGTAACTGAAAGGTTAATTGGAATTTTTCAAAATAAAAAACGTTCCTAAATATTCATATGAGGTTTAATTGGATTTTTTTGATTAAAAAAGCTGAAAGATACTCCTCAAAATAACTACTGTATTTATTAAAATCTAGAGATATATCGATTATTAAAATTATTATAAAGACGTAATACATGCCTTCCAGTTTTCATCAATTTTCCGGAAAATTACCTAACTTATTCGAGATTTTTTTGGGCACCTAAGAATCTCTCTCAATTTGCTACATACTGTGAGAAAATAATTAAAAATTCGACAATATTTGTTAAATTATAGGAGAAAATATGAAAAACATGTTCACAGGCTTTCTTTTGTAACTCAAAGTTTAATTGGAATTTTTCAATAGATACTCCTTCGTTAGATACTGCTTCAAATGCTCTTTCTAATGTTGCTGTATTCATTACAATAGCTCATCAAACAAGGGAAATATCGATGATACAAAATTAACACTGTTTAAACACAAAATCGAAGAAAAAGAGCCAGTATACGCCCTCAGTTTCGGCCAATTTCCCAGAAAACTAACAACTCTATTAAAAAATTCCTTGGAGACCTGAAAAACTGTTTCAATTTGCTACATACTGTGAGAAAATAATTGAAAATTCGCCAATTTTTTTTATGTTATATGAGAAAATACGAAAAACATATGTTCCTAAGTTTTCGTTTGTAACTCAAAGTTTATTTGCAATTTTTCAAAACAAAAAACGTGCTTAGATACTCCTTGAAATATTCTTTCTAATGCTGCTTACAATAGTTTATCAAATAAGGGAGATATCGATGATTGAAATTTAACATTTTTAAACACAGAATCGAAGGAAAAAACCCTCAATTTCGGCCAATTTCCTGGAAAACTAACAAATCTGTCGAAATGTTACTTGTAGGTTCCAAAAGCTTTGTCAATTTTCTAAATATTGTGAAAAAATCATTGAAAAATTGGTAATATTTGTTAAATTATAAAGGAAATATGGAATAATAATTGAAAAAACGCATACTCCAAAATAAACCTCTATAACTCAGAATTCAATTGGAATTTTTGAAAACAAAATACGTCTTTGGATGCTCCTCAAAATGCTGTATCTAATGCTATTTGAATAGTTAGTATATATCATCAAACAAGAGAGATATCAATGATTCAAGATTAGCACTTTTCAAACAAAGAAATGAAGAAAAAGATTTAATATACACCCCCAGTTTCGGCCAATTTCCCAGAAAACTAACAACTCTATTGAAAAACTCCTTGGAGATCTGAAAAACTGTTTCAGTTCGCTATATATTGTGAGAAAATCATTGAAAAATTGATAAAATTTGCTAAATTGTAAAGAAAATGTGAAAAATTATATAGAAATACTTACACCAATGTTAATCTTTATAACTCAGAATTCAATCGGAATTTTTTTAAAACAACACGTCTTTAGATGCTCCTTAAAACGCTTTATCTAATGGTATTTGAGTCGTTACTATATATCATCAAACAAGGGAGATATCGATGATTAAATTCGCGGACACTGCATCAAAGTATTTGATAAATTCGTATTTCTCTCATATTAATAATTTCCGTTATATATCCGCTTGAAAAGGCGCCGATGGAAACAGGGTGGAAAAATGTAGCCGTCCTTAATGTCAGAATAAACCTTCCGCTTGTATCACGTCATGGATATTGAATCGTTGACAGATTATCGGGTTTTCAGTCATCGAAATGATAATTACAATTCTAATTGCATTGTTTAATGTTAAAATATTGAATTGATATCCAATTTCCGTTGAATCAATGGAAATTTTAACAAAATCCCCGACAATATTTAAAGATTCATCAATTACAATCCAATCTAAACCAATATAGAACAACACTTAAACAATAACCGAACATCTTTACGATTATGGTGGGTATATCGCGATTACGTCTAGACGTTCACCATTTTGTTGATTTTTCATTGAATCACTGAAAACAAACAAATCACATCCGATTATCTTTGTGCAAGCTAGCAAATAAATCTTTTATTTTAATACCAACGATCATTTCTAACGATAAATTCTACCGTCAAAATAAATTCTCGAGTGTATTGCACGTTTCTCGTTCGTTATTGTCGAATAATACAATTTCGATTCCCGATGTGATTACTTTAACCTTGACAGTGAATTTCATTAAATTTTAACAACAATCAATCTCCAAGGGGACATGAGTCTTATTGCAATATTTCAACCGAATTGACTTTAGATTTTTTCTAGTTTTACTAGAAGGAGAATTACTCCATCTACTGATTTGTTAATTAGCTTTATACAAAGTTGATAATTAAATTCGACGTTCACGTTGACGATTAGTTTGGTGAAATTGATTTGCCGATGTTTGTTGGGAAAACTGGATACCTATACTTAATGATGTTGATTTTGGTGGATGCGCCGGGTAGATTCCTCACTTACTCCACATTAATTATAAAATAGTTCAGGTGTAATTAATAGGTAATGCTAGACTTTCACGTGTACTACCCCTGTAGGAATTCGCTTTCAATTCTAGAATTATTCATCTTTGAGTTTCTATACACACGAAAATAATAAAACATTAAACAGTAGAAATTTACCGCCGATAAAAGTCGGAAAGGCTGGTCCCACCAGCAAAAACACGTGTAAAATCGCTCTTTGTTCATTTTTTTCCCGTTTAATTTTGCGTTCGATTCGTTTGTGAGGAGGAATTTCCTGTTCGTTGGTCGGTCGTTGGCTCCCTTCTAATTTGTAATAGAACGGATGGAGACAGGCGCCTGTTTGTCTACAATAAGGGGTGATTTGTGAACTTTAACCTGAACTTGCCCGTTGAGACTTTCACTCTAATCAAAACGATTTCATTTATTTTACAACGATTCGGTCAATAGTCCGAGTTTTTTCTAATCTACAAGATCGATACGGTGGCCTTGATAGGCGATTCTAGAACACAATAAAAGGCTATTTGTATTTTTGTAATTTGGTTGTAATTCTTGTTGAATAACATTGATTGTGTTGTTACATAACGAGTTATTCGAGTTCATATGTTATATAAATTTTCTGTTGCAGGTTATTTTGATTAAAATACTCGACGGTGATCGATCGTAGAACGCCGAAAGGGGATTTTCGTTGTTGTTTTATTGGTTTAAATTCCAACCATAGAGTCTTTGCTTGATCAACAATTCCTTGTAAACATCACCACCCTCACCAATGTCTCTATGGACGACGCTACAACAATACTCAACCATAGCCAGCAAGCTTTATATAGTACATATCCGGTTGGTGGTGATCCACCGGAGAATCTCTCCGATCCGGATGTTAATATAACACGAACAATATCACGACTAACATCACCATTAGCCGTTACAATTGCAGTATTATTAGTATTTCTATTTTCGCCGATGATATTGATTGGAAATTCGCTTGTATTGGTAGCCATGTATCGTTTTAAACGATTACGGACGCCGAGTAATTATTTAGTAATGTCGTTAGCAACATCGGATTTAGGTATTGGGATGTTTATGCCAGTTGGAATGTATTTGGAATTGGGTGGTGCTCAGAATTTTACCAGCGCACGTGTTTGTCTTTTAAGTTATGGTATTGCTATTAGTTTATGTTGCGTTTCGGTATTGGTGATGGTTGCAATAGCCGTTGATAGATTCACTTCTCTAGCCCGACCCTTGCGTTATAATAATTTAATCACACATTCAGCTGTAGAGCGGTATATTGCAGTATTTTGGGCTTATTCCTCGCTAGTCGGCTTCACCCCGCTAGGCTTTACAATTATCAACGGAGTCAATTACAAGTAAGCCTATTCTAGAATTATTTAACACAATAATTGATTTTTTGATCGATAGAACTGGAGACTGTTCGTTTGGTAGTTTAGTTGCGAAACCGATCCAATTGTTCATGTTTTGTGCCGTCTACGGTCCAAGTGCTCTCATTCTGTTGGTCTGTTACGGTTACATCTATTTGATAGCAAGAGGTCACGCCCGCGCCATTTCCGAAGTCCGACATTCAATCCAACATACATCCGGCGTGTCCGGCTCACCACGATACGGTCTAGCATTGGCGATAACAACAGGAATGTTCCTAGGGCTCTGGTTGCCGTTTCAAGTAAGTTCAATTTTGGGAAACATCGTCTGGCCGAATCTAATTAACGGAAAACTTCTCGTCCAGTCGATGACCTGTAATAGTGATAACAAGCCAATTTCAAGTTCGCTAAACTTAATCTATCCGTATAGTGGCGAAAGTTGTTTTAATAGACTTGTTTTGTCTTATTTGTGTTAGATGAATCGTATTTTTAGAATTTCAATTTGTTGCCTTTCAAAACGGACAACACGTAGAATTAGACTGTCACAGAAATTGTCTTTTATTTTTTCATATCTACACGATATTTAGTTTTAGCTTCAATATGAAACGTCTCCAAACAAGAAGAGACGTTTTGAAAGGCATCCCAACCTACTATGTACTTTACAATTTAAATCCCACCGAGTCTATTAATATGGCAAATTCAGAGTGACGCGATGAGTCCGGATTATGATTAAAATATTGACATACACTCTATTATAAAAAACCTCAAACCAAATTAATAATCTCGAATAATTGCAAATAAATTGAGATTAATTGTTGGTAGTTGTAGTGCTGCGTCATTGCAGCGTAATCTGCATGGCTGTTATTGATTCGGTGTACGCTTTATTGGAAGTACCACATCATTTTTCCGGTATAATTAGATTACGTTTGATGGAATTGATGTTCACCTATCTGGAAGATTCAAATTCTCGTATTGTACAACCGGAAAAATTAAATCGATTGTATCGAATTATGGTGGATGCGCCGGGTGATGTCTAAAAATCACTGGCCTTATCAAAAATTGAACAACTCTCATATTACCAGTTGATAATGCATCAAATTTCCTGTTTAAAGGCGGAACAAAGCGACAAAATCCGTTTGATCTGAGAAATTCCAACATCAAAGCCGTCACCATTTCATTTATACATAAATAAATCTGCTTGTTCCAGTTGTGCATGCTGATGGATGTCTTCTTCAGTACAAATATCCTATCAGCATGGGTCGCCATCTATTTAGCATTACCAATATTGGCTAGTAGCGCATTCAATCCATGGATTTATGGTTATCGTAATTCGGAATTACGTTCAGCCGTCCGGCGTGTCATTGATGATCTATTAACAGCATTAGGTTTCACATATCGTAGTCAACAAGTTAGCGATCAGATAGCTCCTAGTGCTGCCGCCACGGCCGGTGATCATGGATCGTTCATCAATCACGTACAAGGTGATTGTTTCAATTGGAAACCAGATGGCGACTTTCTATTAGTACCAATTGCCCGGCCGGAGAGTTCCGGCGTTGTCTCCGATGGGGATGTTTCGAAGACGTTCCGGGATAATCCCAGGATTGTTATAATAAGGGAACAACAACAACAATTGAGAACGTTACGGGTTTCCAGGAGTATGGTGGAGAGTTTCGCTGTTACCAAAGGGTCGGATATTTTGGTAATTAAGGGCGATGGGATGAGACATGGGGCCAGTATTGTTTAAAGCTCGATATATTCCCAATTTTGCACGTTTTCTAGAACCAATTAGATTTAAGTCTACCATATATGACTGATTGGTTTTTAACTGGAACCCTTACCTCCGATTCTAGTCGTTTATTGTGTGTAATTAGAAATTGTAAATTGACTCATATTGAGTCGGTGATTTCCAACAACAACCCATTATTATTACTCTAACAATAAAATGATGTTGTAAAGGAATTTACTCTTAATAGCTGTGCCAATTATGGATGTATTTTGCAGATTTACTCCAAATTACTATAATAAAAATTCTATATTAGATGTTGTTAAAATTGGAGATTCTATGTAATAATGAGGTTTATATTTCTACGAGAGGTATTGCGGAATATAGGCTGTGAAGACAGATTACAGAGAATAAAGACAAATTTTTGTAATAATTTCGTTTGTATTCGGCAATGAAACGCCCGAATTTACTCAAAATATTTATTTCTAAAACTATAAAATTTGTTTATTTTCATAGATAAGTATCGAATCCTATTTTTGTAAGTCTAAATTCCTAATACATTCAATTTACAAATACATATTACAAGTATTTTTAATTCTATAAGCAGTCTTTTATAAAAAATGCCATCTACAGACTGAGCATCATTGTTCTTGTTGTTCTATTACCGAAATAAACCAGAAAAATGATCGAAACCAAACTGCATAGGAGCGCAACGGAGATCCGTTATAAACTTAAATCCTTAAATCTAAACATAAATTAAACAAATAACAGAAGAATCGATTAGTCGATTAGTTGGTCCAATAATGGTTTGCTATCTAATCCCAACAAATGGAAGAGGCACCTCTTCGGCCGGTTTCAAGTCCGTATCGGCGCTTGGACTTTACGGACATTGCCCGTCTCCAATTGCTCTATCCGCTTAATATTCTCCACAGCCTCACTGTATTCTTCAATCAACTTCCAGAATTCGTGTTTCCGATGCTCGGCCTCCTCCTAAATTGTTAAAATTGATAACAACTCAATTACTATAAAGATCGTCTTACAAGAATCTTCTTGATGGTGTTATCATTGGGGTAGATGTGCGCCGTCGGGGCGTCTTGGATTCGTTCCCGATTGTTGTTCGACGATTTGGCTGTCGAATCGAAATCGTCGATGATAATACTGGAAAATAATACAGGTAAATATTAGAAAAACGATCAATATCGAGTACGGTTTTGTTCAGTTCACCGACCTAAATTAGAACATCGATTCAGTTGACAATAACAACGTTTTGTTTCAATTCTTGCATTTTTTTTATATAATCGGTGAATTAAAACAATTCGATTTAGTTGAATTCTTGTTCTGATTTCTCACCACTTGGACAAGCTAAATTTAGGATTGGCGCCTGTTTGGTATTCAGGCCGATGTTCGTTCAGAACTGGAGAATATCATCGAGAATACAACGGGAAAAAAACCGATATATTTCAGATTTATCTTATTATTGTTATTATAAATTGCTCAACAACCCCCCTCTTTACACCCCGACTTCACTAATCTATTTTCGTAGTATAATTGCGTTGATTGGGGCTTTTAATAGATCCCTTGACCTTCAACAGTGCAACGGTTCTTGTAGAAAATTCCGATAAGAAACTATGGCACGTGGTCTACATATTTATTTTTATTGGATTTTCTACCATAAATTACCATAAATTTCGAGAAGGTGGAAGTTTATAGAATCTAGTCGACAAAATATCGCCCAACTAAACTTTACCAAATATAACAATTATGTTGTTTTGGATAAGTTTCAATAATAACAAATAGAGAAAACCCTGAAACTTCAATGAGTCATTTTTGAATAATTCGAATCCATCGATTGAGGTCGATCGATGGTTTAATTAATTCAATTATTTAATTAGCGGTCTACTGTTTTCTCTCAAAAGGGTTCTAAATTTAAGCCAACTGTAGGTGGTTGACGTCAATAACGATATCAATCAAATAAGATAAAATTAATACACTTGTGATAATGCAAATTAGCGTCGATTTGACGTCAATATTGTTCATAACAATAGCAGGAAATCGAAGAGATGACTCACCTGAGCGACGCTAGGCCCTTTGTTGCGTCCAAAGCGGAACTTTCAACAACCTCTCCGGATCTCATTTTCTTTGGCTTGTTTTAAAATACAATCTGTTTCGACTCTTCAAAATTTTAAATTAAGGAAGCTCTTGTTTGCCTGCTCGTCTACTCGTTTATTTAAAAATAATTTAAACCGTACTTCATGCAAACAAGCACGATTCGCTAGTCTTACTGTTAATATTGTTTGTTTGTTGTTCGAACTCAAAACACGCCACTTATTGAACTGAGCCGGCAGCAGGACGGACGGTAGAATACCCGCAGTTGAAAACGATTGACGTTGGCCACACTATACACGTAGATTAAGTCCCCACTACTTCTTATATATCCACACGACTCTATCTACTGCATACATAGATAGAATAAAATGGATATCCTGAAGGCAGGTTTCAGGACTTTGTTCTATTTGAATCGTCGGTTGCTGGTTGAATTGACAAGTAACGAGTGGGCTTCAGCGGGGGCTGTCCATCATCAAATCGACACAATACAAACTAGAACTTGAAGCAATCAAATAAACAATAATTTTTCCTTATAGTCCTCACAATAACAAATCAATCATGAAAAAATAACAATATTTCCGAGCATCAATCGAAACTCGCCAAATAATTGATAGAAATACCACCGCAATACGAAACCATCAATGTTATCCGATATAATTACACAACTTACGGCTTTTACGTAAACGTAACGAGCAATACGACTATATTATATAATAATACAGTAGATTTAAATAACTCGTTAATAATTGGATTCAATGAATCTTAAATTGAATTGGACTAAAGGCTATTTTTAATTCGTTACGAGACAGGTGTTTTGTTCGCTTGATCGCCTCTCTTGCATCGCAATGAAGGTTAAAATCGGTTAGAAACAATTAGTTTATTGGAAATTCTCGAATTATCAATTTACATTTTAGTCAATGACAAGCCATAAAATCGTTTCGTTCGTGTTATTTTGAAATTTACAACGGACACGTGTTAGCAATAGTAAACTTTAGAGACGGTTTAGTATCCTCGACGACCCTGTTGTTTGTGGAATTAACAGGAAGACTCCCCAATTTTACCAGGAAACTTCCAGTCAATAAGACATTATATCGGATTTATCGTAGAGAATGTTTTAGGAAAAATCCGCCTTTGTATTACGATCAAAGTTCGAGTTTTCTTCACTTTTATTGCTAATTTATTCAAATTTAAACGTTTATGAATTTAATTAGTGCTAAAATATGATTTAATTATACTTAATAGACAGATTACGAGATAAGTGTTGGAATTAAAGCGTCTTTTATTGTTGTTTTAGATTTCTAGGAACTCTGAATTGAATTCAATTGCTTCTTCTGTTGGGAGAGTAATTAAAAATCCTGATTACTGGAAAAACTTGGAATTATTTGAACAATTTCTAAAGTAAAACTGAGCCGATTCTGGTTTTCCAAATAGAAATTAACGTTGAAGGCGACAATGATTGTTTTCCTGGTAGTATTGACGTCATTTTGTACAGATAACTCTAAAATCGGCCGAAATTTCGGAATTTAATCGAACTTCGAACTTTCCAGAATGGTTGAATCTAATTAGAAATCCTGATTATTGGAGAAACTTGGAATTATTTGAACAATTTCTAACGATAGCCTCGAGTAAAACTGAGCCCTCCCTGGCTCTCCGGACAGAAATGATCGTCGAAGGCATTTCTAGGCGCAGGTAAAACTGAGCCGTCCCTGGCGCTGCCGACCAAAATGATCGCCGAAGTCATTTCTAGAGGTAGGCTCAAGTAAAATTGAGCTGTCCCTGGCTCCCCAAACAGAAATTATTGTTGAAGACGACAATGATTATTTTCTTGGCATTGTTGTCATTGACGTCATTTTGCACAGATCATTCTTTAAAATCGGCCAAAATTTGGGAATTTAATCAAAATTCAATTGATGCACATTTTCCGGAATGGTTTGAATCTAATTAAAAATTCTAATTATTGGAGAAACTTGGAATTATTTGAACAACTTCTAAAGACAGACATGATCGTCGAAGTCATTTCTTAAGATAGGCTCAAGTGAAACTGACACGTCCTGACAAAACTGACAAAAATGATCGTTGAAGACATTTCTAAAGATAGTAAGATAGATTCAAACAAAACTGAGCCGTCTCTGGCCTTCCAAACAGCAGTTATCGTTGAATACAACAATGATTGTTTTCCTGGAATTGTTGACGTCATTTTGTACAGTTAATTTTTTAAAATTGGACCAAATTTCGGAATTTAATCGAAATTTAATTGATATAAACTTTCCAGAATTAAAAATCCTGATTCTTGGAGAAACCTGGAATTATTTGGACAATTTCTAAAGACAAGCTCGAGTAAAATTGAGCTGTCTCTGGCTCTCCAGGCAGAAATGATCGTCGAAGATATTTCTAAAGATAGACTCGAGTCAAACTGAGCCGTTCCTAGATCTCCAAACAAAAATGATCGTCGAAGTCATTTCTAAAGATAGATTCAAACAAAACTGAGCCGTCTCTGGCCTTCCAAACAGAAGTTATCGTTGAATACAACAATAATTGTTTTCCTGGCATTGTTGACGTCATTTTGTACAATTAATTTTTTTTTTAATTGGGCCAAATTACGGGATTTAATCGAAATTCAATTGATACAAACTTTCCAGAATTAAAAATCCTAATTCTTGGAGAAACCTGAAATTATTTGGACAATTTCTAAAGACAAGCTCGAGTAAAATTGAGCTGTCTCTGGCTCTCCAGGCAGAAATGATCGTCGAAGATATTTCTAAACATAGGCTCAAGTAAAACTGAGCTCTTCAAGCAGAAATGATCATCGAAGACATTTCTAAAGATAGACTCGAGTCAAACTGAGCCGTTCCTAGATCTCCAGACAAAAATGATCGTCGAAGTCATTTTTAAAGATAGATTCAAACAAAACTGAGCCGTCCCTGGCTCTCCAGACAAAAATGATCGTCGAAGTTATCTCTAAAGATAGCTTCAAACAAAACTGAGCCGTCTATGGCCTTCCAAACAGAAGTTATCGTTGAATATGACAATAATTGTTTTCCTGGAATTGTTGACGTCATTTTGTACAGTTAATTTTTTAAAATTGGACCAAATTTCGGTATTTAATCAAAATTTAATTGATACAAACTTTCCAGAATTAAAAATCCTGATTCTTGGAGAAACCTGGAATTATTTGGACAATTTCTAAAGACAGGCTTGAGTAAAACTGAGCTCTCCAAGCAGAAATGATCATCGAAGATATTTCTAAAGATAGGCTCGAGTCAAACTGAGCCGTCTCTGGCTCTCCAGGCAGAAATGATCGTCGAAGTTATCTCTAAAGATAGATTCAAATAAAACTGAGCCGTCCCTGGTTTTCCAAACAGGAATTATCGTTGAATATGACAATGATTGTTTTCCTGGCATTGTTGACGTCATTTTATACAGATAATTCTTCAAAGTCGACCAAAATTTAATCGAAATTCCAGAATGGTTTGAATCTAATTAAATGACCGGCCAACAACAATAACAATAACCAATTAATCTGGCTTTCCGCAAATTATAATCGGTTATTACTCGATTGATCTACCTTGTAGCGACTTATTTGTGGAAATTCACATCGGCTTCGACTGATTAATGAACGAATGATGAGCTGCGGCCGTTTGATGTGGCGCCCTTGTCCATTGGAAACGGACAAAGCGGATTTACTATAAATCATTTGTTTGATAGATGATATGAGACTGATACTGTTGTGATATTATTCAGGTATATAAAATACGGCCTGTTATCGGTCAATGTCTATCGATTTTAACGCAATTCTTCTGCTCCGGGCTGTTTCTTCTAATTTACAATTTCGGATTTGATTGACGTCAGAATTTCCATAGGAATCCGGTTATCGAAACTCAAACAATTCGAATATCTAGTTTTCAATTACAAATACGTAAAGGAAAAACGATAAGTTTTAACGATAATTAGTAGCAATTATCGGATATGTCCGTATATTCGTTTCGATTTAATTGTATGGAAAATTTCCAGTTGACTGGATAATGTGAAATTGCAATAAATTAATAATATTTGCACGTGTTGCCATTTATATCCCGCCAAAGCCATTACAGATAGCCCATGGTTAAACAATTATAAAATATTAACGAATACAATTCTGTATGAAATAATGACGATGGGAAATTAATTTTCCGCTGCCAATGAAACTGGTTCAAATTGACGTCAGACTGAAATTTGACGTCATATCAGTACACCGTATGGGGCTTGTGGACTAGAGACCTAGACCTAGAATTTATAAAAGACCAACTTTTATTTATAGTGATCGGGTGGTGAATTTAATCGAATCTATTCTGGACACGATTACATTAATAAACGACAAATACATCCAATCTCGATCGTTTTTCTTTTTATACAGACGAATTTCCATTCTAGTCGCTTAAACCGGTTGAAAATCCGATCGATTTGCTGACATAAATTACCTAATTTACAACTATTTATAGGAAATTTAATCGAGTTTTTGCAGATTTTTTCTGTTTGCGTTACACAAATTACCGAACTGATGAATGATTCGACTTTGGCTCGACTTTAATCTTTTATTTATGAACTGACCTTTGTTTACAACTAGCCCGCATAATGACATTTCCTGATCCGAAAAAAGAGCCGCAATTAGCCGAGCCAGGATCCCGTAGAGAAGGTCAACAATACAGGTAATTTTAGCGCGATTATTCAGCTAAATTCTCTGCTTAGTAACGATTATTTTCAAGTGTAATGACTCGAGTAATATTGAAAGTATTGAAAAAAATTGAGAATATTTTCGTTACGATTTGTTAGTTCTACGTATGGACATGATCTAAAGCAACATCTAAAAATATATTCGTTCCTGGCAGATGGGAAATTTCGTTAAATTCAATGAATAATTCAAATCCTTAGCATGGTTTATTCTCGTTATTATATACATATGAAAATTATTGTAATTATTTTCAAAAATAGAATAATTAGTTCGCTTTAACTTTCAACGTAAACAATACGTGATCTTCTTCAGAATTTTACGTTGATTGTATTTTGTTGTTATTGTTTTATTTTCTATGAACTTCCCATAAAAATTAATAGTTGTTGATAAACTTGAAGGTGTTGTTTTTCTCAATATTTCCGTACTCAAATCCCCTGAAAACTGATGATTTAGGTGTAAAATTCAGGGGTTTCACTTAAAAATATCAGTGGCGGAACTACTGTATAAAAAAGGAAGAAGTACGGTACAAAGGAGTCTGTTTGTCATTTGGTGATCTCAATTCAAAGTTGCCCAAGAGGTCCGAACTGAATTTTGCTAAGGGGCCAAATTTTGAAGTTCCGCTACTGAAAAGTTTATATGGCAACTCTCATTATTTGACGAACGATTTGGAAAATATTCAAAGCACCCTCATGGAGATCATTTTATCAACATTTGAACCTCGTAGGTCATCAGTAAGTTGGGCAAAAAATGCTCGTTTCAGACAATGTTGGGATTTCTCTAAATAAGGTAAGCTTGCCAAGTGATTTAAAATAACTCAAAGATGCTCCCATATATTTCTTTTTTCCATTTTCCTCCATTACATTCTAGAATAAATGTAAAATATTTCTACCCATTCTAGAATAAAATGGAGAAAAATGAAAAAAAAAACAATGTTGGGAGCATTCTTTAGTCTTTTGGCATGTGAGACTCATTTTTAAAAATTGCGACATGGCCGGAAACGCGCGCTTTTTGACCAACTTGCCGATGAGCTACGAGGTTCAAATTTCGGTAAAATGATCTCTATGGACCATCCTGTGAATCTTTAAAATATTTTTCAAATTGCTCTTTAAATAATGGGAGTTTTAAATGAAAAACGCTGTATATTAAAATCTGGATTAAACTTTAAGATCTTGAATATCAACCAAAATTAAATCGACTTTGAAGCATACAAGAGTACCTTAAAACGTCGAAAATGTATCTAAAATATCGATTAAAATTGTATTTTTCGCGACTGAAGAGTCTGGAAGGACACTTCTTTGAACGTGGAGTAAAAGCCAAAATATCAAACCAATCGACGTCTAAAAGTGTCTAAACAGCAATGCCGGATTGGACTATTTTGGGTGAAGATTCAAAAACGCGTACTAGATCTTCATCGATGTGGCGTGTGACAAATGTTTGGTTGCTTCTTTTCCAACTCATTCTAATGACCAGAAAGTTTAGAATTAGAAAGATCCAAGGTGTACTTTTCCAAATTTTAATTTTTGGCAATTTTCCGGAAAACTAGCAAACCGATTGGAAAATTTCTTGGAGATTTGGAAAGCGCTTTCTATTGTCTATGTACTTTACAAAAATCATTCATGAATTTTGAATATTGGCTAAATTATCGGCAAAAATATAGAAAAATATGCAAAACTCTAGAAGAAAACTATGCTGCTAGATTTTCGTCTACCAATTCAAATACAATTGAAATTTTCCAAAGCGAAAACTTTCACTAATGCTCCTTGAAATGCTCTTTCTAATGCATTCTGATTCATTGCAATATGTTATCAAACAAGAGAAATATCGATTATTAAAAATTGGCATTGTTTAGATACCAAATACAAGAGAATTGCAATACAGGCGCTTAACTTTTTGGCAATTTCCCGGAAAACTATCTGCCGATTGGTACATTTCATGAAGGTTTAAGAGGCGTTTTCCATTTTCTAAGAACTTTGCAAAATTAATTCATAAATTTCTAATATTGGCTAAATTATCGGCAAAAATATAGAAAAATATGCAAAACTCTAGAAGAAAACTATGCTGCTAGATTTTCGTCTATTAATTCAAATTCAATTGAAATTTTCCAAAGCGAAAACTTTCACTAATGCTCCTTGAAATGCTCTTTCTAATGCTTTCTGATTCATTGCAATATGTTATCAAACAAGAGAAATATCGATTATTAAAAATTGGCATTGTTTAGATACCAAATACAAGAGAATTGCAATACAGGCGCTTAACTTTTTGGCAATTTCCCGGAAAACTATCTGCCGATTGGTACATTTCATGAAGGTTTAAGAGGCGTTTTCCATTTTCTAAGAACTTTGCAAAATTAATTCATAAATTTCTAATATTGGCTAAATTATCGGCAAAAATATAGAAAAATATGCAAAACTCTAGAAGAAAACTATGCTGCTAGATTTTCGTCTATTAATTCAAATTCAATTGAAATTTTCCAAAGCGAAAACTTTCACTAATGCTCCTTGAAATGCTCTTTCTAATGCTTTCTGATTCATTGCAATATGTTATCAAACAAGAGAAATATCGATTATTAAAAATTGGCATTGTTTAGATACCAAATATAAGAGAGTTGCAACACAGGCGCTTAACTTTTTGGCAATTTCCCGGAAAACTATCTGCCGATTGGTACGTTTCTTGATGATTTAAAAGGCATTTTCGATTTTCTAAGAACTGTGCAAAAATCATTCATAAATTTCTAATATTGGCTAAATTATCTGCAAAAATATAGAAAAATATGCAAAACTCTAGAAGAAAACTATGCTGCTAGATTTTCGTCTACCAATTCAAATACAATTGAAATTTTCCAAAGCAAAAACCTCCCCTAATGCTGCTTGAAATGCTCTTTCTAATGCTTTCTGATTCATTGCAATATGTTATCAAACAAGAGAAATATCGATTATTAAAAATTGGCATTGTTTAGATACCAAATACAAGAGAGTTGCAACACAGGCGCCTAACTTTTTGGCAATTTCCCGGAAAACTATCTGCCGATTGGTACGTTTCTTGATGATTTAAAAGGCATTTTCGATTTTCTAAGAACTGTGCAAGAATCATTCATAAATTTCTAATATTGGCTAAATTATCGGAGAAAATATGGATAAATGTACAGAAATATAGAAGAAAATCATTCTCTTAGATTTTCGTCTATAAATTCAAATTCAAGTGGAATTTTCCAAATAAAAAGCCTTCCGTAATGCTGCTTGAAATGTTATTTCTTGCTGTTTTATTAATTGCAATATTTCCGAAAATAAATTATCGATTACTGGCATTGTTTGGATTCCATCTAAAAAAAGAGCTTATCTTTTTGACAATTTCCTGGAAAACTAGCGAAACAATTGGGAAATTGGTAGAATATTTGGAAAATATTTGGTTTTCTATAAGATCTATCAAAATCATTGATTAATTTATGAAGAAAAATATAAAAATATTGTAAAATATTAGAAAGAAACATGCTCCAAAATTTTCCTCTGTAACTCAAAATGCAATGGGAATTTCGTTAACGAAAAAATTCCTTTTATCCATCTTGAAATGATTTTTCCAAATCTGATTTCATTTTTGTGATATTTCCAAAGACAAGTGACAAAATGGCAGTTGTCCAATGCGGGCTTGCTAAATAGTGCCCGTTTCTTGATTCTATCATATGATTACGATTATTTTATTGTCCTGAAAGTTCTATGAAACCGACGGCTGAAACCGCTCCTGAAATTGATAATTTTTTGTTCACTTCCTCTCTGACTACAAGCACGCAGTCAATGGCAATATGAAATAAATACGAACATTTCACAAGTTTCAATTTCACAAGTGTTGACAACTCCAAATCTAAACAAAAACATTTTCCGTTTTCATGACTGTATAAACACACATATAACAACATATAAACGCGTATTTCTTTCATATTAAAACACAATTATTCTAAAATCGTATCTTTATATAATTTTTTTCCGAAAAATATTTCGAATTCAACAGCAGTCTCAGTTCTCAAGTATGTATTGACGTAAATTTATGTGCGTCAAGGTGCAAAAATTAGATTATCTATTCCTAGTTTATTTATTGGATTTGTATAGATGGTTCACTAACAAATGTTCCAATGATAACGTTATTGTTAAAAAATAACCGCAAAAATAATTTGGCAACAAAATGGAGAAAACCGCCTGTATCGCCGAATTTTATTGATAATTAATCTTGTTGAAATAATTGGAAATTTTCCACATTATCTCTAGTTTTATAAAATTACGAAATTTTAATAGAATCGAAAACTGCAGTAGGATACTTTATGGTTAATAATAAAAACGTTTATTTCTCTATTACATAAAATAATAGTTTAATAGCGGATACGGCCGAAAATAAATGCAATTTTGTTTGGAAAATCTCAATGTTAGAATAACGGGGCCGTTTTCCGGCAAATCAAGGCTAATTCCTACTTAAAACGCCGTTTGAAGCGACCAATTCAACTAGAATTAAAGACGAATTTTTGGAAACTCGTACAAAAATTACATTTTCCAACCAACTAGAGCTGTATTTGATTTAATATCGTCGGCTCTTATTTATTTTACCGCCGTTAAATAAACCACCGACTCAATTAACAGTAAAACAACCGGTGGAGTTTCATTAAAAACAACAATTTTTAATGGGATTTTAATTTTTCATTGAAGTTAATTAAATAATTATCAAATATTACAAATTTAATGTTAGTAGGAGATCAATTTCTAATTACCCCAATACAGGTAGAACGATTGCAATCAATCATTCTACTGATATATTTACAATTATCGAACGATTAAATTGTGAATATTTCAGAAATCAAAGGATCAATACCTTTTTTTTAAATTTTAAACTACACCGGCCCTTCAATTCCACTTATCATTTTGATAATTACTTTTTGTTGATAAATCCTTTAAGTATTAATCATAACAATCTATAGAACAATTATTTTAGACCAAATAATTAAACAATTTCGTGTATGTTAGACGTATTATTGATTAAATATAGGTCATTTAAGTTAATTGTGGTAATCTAAATAGAATTTAATTGCTCTGGTTTCTATGGGAATAGCGTTTGTGGACGATTATTATTATCGATAATTGATAAATGATAATTATTTCTTAATAGATTTTTGTTTATTTGAAATTAAACAACAATTACATTTATAATAATACATTAACAAACGAACAACAAGCAAATAAATAAATGAAATTTGAAAATAATTATTGGTATTGCAAAATTAATATAATTATTGAAAGAAACGAGGTTGTCTGCTTGAAATCAGGTTGTGGCAAATCAAAAATAAATAAATTACAATTCTATTGATTGTTTTTTAAAAAATGTAATCAAAAATAAATGCAAATAAAATGCAAAATAAATCAAATAAAACAGAATTAATAAATAAAATGCAATTTTTCGTTTTAATAATAATAGAATAACAAAACAAATAACGTAATCAAATTTTGATTATTTTATAATTTACAAAATTCGTCAACATTTCTAATCTTCCTCTTCTTCCTGTTCTTCAATCGGCGCTTCTTCAGTTACCGCTTGTTCTTCAATAACCGGCGCCTCTTCAGCCGACGTGACCTCCTCACCAGCAGCTGCAACTCCTTCAGTACTCGCCTCTTCAACCACCGCTTCATCTTCAACTTCCTCAACCGGCGTTTCACTCTCTAATTTAGCTTCAGCTTCCATTGCGTCCAATTCAGCCTGTTGTCGCTCCAATTCAGCCAATTCCGCCTCCTGTTGTGCCAATTCAGCTTCCGCTCGAGCTTTCTCAGCTAACTCGGCTTCTTGTTGGGCCAATTCGGCTTCCTGTTTTGCCAATTCCGCCAATTCTTTCTCTTGACGTTCCAATTCTTCTAATTCCGCCTGTTGGCGGGCCAATTCGGCAGCTTCCGCCTCTTTTTGTGCTTGCTCCTGTAGTTCTTTCTCTTGGCGTTCGAGTTCGGCTAATTCAGCCTCTTGTCTCGCTAATTCGGCAAGCTCTTCGGCTTGCCGTGCGAGTTCGGCTTCTTTTTCTTCTTCCGCCTGTCGGGCGATTTCTTCCAAACGGAGTAACTGTTGGCGTTCTTCTTCGGCTTTGCGTTCTTCCTCCAAACGGCGCTCCTCTTCTAGACGGGCGCGTTCTTCTTCTTCTTTGCGCGCTTTCTCGATTGCCGCCTAAAAATATTCGATAAATACAATTAAAATTATTATAAATCGATTACTTGTTTGGCTAATTCTTCTTGGCGCGCTTGTTCGGCTTGTCGCTCTAATTCGGCAGCACGTTCAGCTGCCGCTCGAGCTGCCAATTCTTCTTGGCGGGCCAATTCGGCTTTTCTGGCGGCTTCCTCTTTTTTGGCTTGCGCTTCTTTCTTCGCCTGTTCTTCGGCTAAAGCTCTTAAATAATAACGCATTATTATTTTGTATTGATTATAACGAACTTCGTTTACTTTTCCTCAGCTAACCTTTCTTCCTCTTTCTTGCGTTTAGCCTTAACGGCATCTTCAACATTATCTTTCTTCTTTGCTGGTTCATCATCGGCGTAGATTCGTGCCAGACGAGCCGCTCGAGCTTCCCGTAATTCGTTCATTTCCTTCGCTTGAGACTCATCAATCGGTCTGTGGACGGAGAAGATTCGGGATGGACGTGCCGGCGGTAGAGGAGCTGCAATTTTATCGATTTTGTTAAATTTTATAATAGTGGCGATAGTAAATTAGTTGATAATTAAGCGATATATTTTGGGTAATTTTAACGATTTTTGTTGAGAAAATCGAGAGAATTACCCAACAAATTAATTGCACGAATCAATGGGTTAGTTGAGTTTTATTAATTAAAATTTTGTTTTTATAATTTTTTATTTTTAGACTTACATTTGTTGGTCGATTGCTTCTATCCATAATTTGGGAACGTTTTTAACGCTTTATTTATCAAAATTGATTTAATTTGTTTAATTTTTAAATTGTTAGACAATGTCACACTGTACGTTCATCAAATAATTGGAAAATAAATAAAAATTTGTCACAAATATGGGAAAAAGACACAAAAATAAAACATCGTTGGAAAAATAGAAGGAAGTATCATGCTGAAAGAGAAAATAATTGGAACACTACAGTCGTTATGTAGTGTTTATCAAAAATCAAACAAAAATTCAGCATTAGTTGCACCTAATCAAAATTGGAATGAAACAAGAGTTTTAATAAAATAGATTTTTATTTGAACACAATTTCAAAGATGATTGATGAGTACACAATTTCCATGTGATTATCAAAAATAAATACGGAAACTAAGAGAATATGGCAGTATCCTTCGTTTTCGAAGGATCAATTCTGTTGTATCAAAAATAAAAGTGGATTAGTGTTAAATATTGTGTTTGATAACAGTAATTTTTAAATAACATGGACAAGGTGAGTTTGGAGATGAGAGCTAGCAGGTGAGGTTATTCGGCGTTGGCGGTAGTTATTTCAGTTTGTTGATTCTCTTCTACACTCCCAGCTGCAAGGAAAAACCAATAACATCAATAAACACACACATGTTAGACACAAACAATAGAAATGAAATTATAAAGAAATCGAACGGGTTAACAGACAGGTGGATGATTATCGTTAATAATTGCGCGATTTGATGGTGAAATGATGATTTTGATGATTGTGGTATTGTTTGATTGATGATTCTCTCTACAATTCTAACTACTACCTTTAATCTCTTTGGGTTGTTTCTTCTGCTCGCGGAACATGTTGATATAATAACTTAACAATTGGATGTCATTCTTGACTGGATCCTCGTAATATGCCAATTGATGACGGCGAGGATAGCCCTTGTCGCCTGCATATGAGACACACGATAGTCGGCCTTGGCCTAAAGGCAGTCACAAATCGGTGGAATCAATAGCCACCACACTCAAATACATAAAGCTCACTATTGGAAGTCAGGCGATCATGCCAGCTATACAAACAGAATCTTACGCGAAACTATCGGCTATAATAAGCGTTATTAAGCGATGAAATTCTAGGCTACAAATCGAGGTTTCGTTATTAAAATCGACATAAACATGCCCAATTATAAGCGGAAATAATAGCTTACCGATGATCTTTTTAACCGGTTCAGTATAATAAGTAGAGTATTCAACTTTAGATGTTCTCGGATTAATTGTTACCAATCTATGGATGTAAGTATCATTGCTGTATCTAGCCGGCAGGCTACTAATATCGTCATATCTAAACAAAGAATCAAAGGGTTTATAACAAAACAACAGCCACACACCCTTCACCAACTACTTGACTAGTGAGAGTTGAATTAGTGTGCCTTCGTTATCACAACTAATTGTCGTGCCAAAGCACCCTCTTATCAACATGTACGATTCAAGTGGGCCTCTTTAATTAAAACCGACCGGTAGTTTCATTTTAATAAAAACCGACCATCTGTGTCGCAATATCGAGTTTTTATATTGAACGTAAAATTCACCCCCTTAAACTTTGTTATAGTTTCTATTTTTAGGTTGCTTTAAGTTGGGTAAGATTGGAAATACGGACCTGTTAATGGCGGCAATCGGCCAGGATTTGATACGTGGCACTGGTGAATGGATGCGTTTCAATAGAGACGCCGTTTGTGCCCGGATCGACCTCGTTTCATCATCGAATATCTGAAACAAACATTGTTGATGATACGGCCCAAGACGCACAATATCAACCTAAATACAGTGCAATTATAGAGAATATGAAGCGATTGTTAATTGCTGAAATTAAATAAATTAGAAGCGTTTCGCTAAATTGTGTGTATTGAAATGCTTTTGTCAATGGTATGGAATGAGATTAAATTTAGGGGTCGGTTCTCGAAAGCCACCTGGGAGAGTATCCAGAGACCCATCAGATCTCTTTCGAGGACGTTTCCCGCTAACATCCACATTGAATACTTACAGAACGTAAACTATTAGTGTAATAATAATTAATTGGTAGATATTTTAACCAATAATAGGATCGTTTAGGCGACCAATAATACCACCTGGTTGTTGGTAGATAATCATCGTAATAGCGCCAATAATTATAATAATAATCTGAATATGTTGGCCTGTACGAATAGCTCCAATATGGCCAATATGAATAGCTCCATGTACGGAGACTTGGCCAATAACGATCAAAATATGTGCTAATTGGCCGATAATATCTATAATAATTGTAATAATCGTACCATCGCCGGTATGGATAATAATCAAGCCCGGACAAGGTCTGGAAATAAATTTCGCACTAATCAAACGTTATCTCAACCATCGATTAGTAAATCCATGAATTAGAACCGTTTCTTCCTAAAGGGTGCGAGTATAAGATCGTTCTTATACTAATTGTAATGATGTTAAAGTATCGAGTTTTGTGAAGCAATCTTCTTTGTAGTTTTTGTGGACAAATAAGCGTTTTTAAATACTTACACGTTGTAATTTTAACGCACGATTCGATGGTAAATCGTCGATGCTAAGCGTTCGATAATACGGCCAATAATTGCTCGAATATACCGATCTATAATACGGCCAATAATCATCGTAATAGCTTAGCGGTCGGATAATTCGATAAAAGTTGTAATATCGGTACGGATCATATTCAGTATTGTAGCTAAGACCAGTTATTGGATTTCGCACATAGACGATCCTCTGCAAAACAAATCACAATACTTGTAAACGGTCCTAGTTTAGAGGTTTTTTTTGTATTACTCAATTGAAGGATTTTTTTTTAAATATCGTATTGTTAGAACTGGCAGATGAGTTTCAAGCCCGCTTTTGGTTATGTTATGATTACACCCGGTTGGTTTTCTGAATCATACGTATGAAATGTGTTTGGCTGATTTCCAATAAACGATTCCATCATTCAAGTTGTGGGGAGAAATATAAATTTGCTAAATATAAATAGGATACTAAACGAACTTGTACGATTTCTTCTATTCATTCGATTTGATTCGTTTCTATTAATAGAATAACGAATCAATTTTGTAATTTTTTAATAAAAAAGCTGGCATACTTTACAATTCCAGTAAGAATAAGAGCACCAAAAATAATATATTAGCGAAAAATCAGCCAGGAAGTATATTTATTTCGATCATCGAATCTCGATATACCAGTAAAAAATTCGTCTGCATGTTTAAAAAATTAAAGCTTTAAAACATCCATCTCGAATTATCAATTAATAGAATTTCTTCAATATTCTAATGAGATCTAATGATTCTACTAAAGGAATCATTAAAACCGGCCTTGGCTTGTAATTCTCAATTTCAATCTAAATAAAGCTGGACAAAAACTACCAACTCTAATTTATTCAAACGTGTTGTAATTTTGGCGGATGCGCCATCTGAGCATTTCCCATCCCAACACAATCTCCACCTTATTTCACATAATAAATTCTATCATCGCCTTTCCGGTCCCTAAATAAACTAAAATCTATTCAAATCGATAGCGATTTCACGTCGAACGGCAATTTTATCGCACCATTGCCGCTATTTATGGATGGAGTTAGTGCGACAAAAATCAGGAGATGATGTGAAAAATTATCGAAAAAATAAAAATTAGCAGCCAAATTGTTAGTGCAATGATGTCCTGTCGATTTGCTAATTGCCACAAATCCTTACCACAGCTGAGTCTGAATTGAGGTAACGACTTGTGGCTGAATAACCAACCGCCGGTCGGACTTTATTCACAATCCAATCGTATTCTCTCTGCAGGATGGATGGTCGAGTTGTGTAGATTCGTGGCGGTGATGTGACAACAGTCAAGCGTTTATGGCCGACGTACGGTACGATGCGGTCATAAGTATGGACCACGTGGACCTAAATTGAAGAATTTTGGAAATTTCCGAATACAGTCAAATTGTTGAATGTTTGTCGAAATTTGGGTGGTTCTTACCTTTCCGAGTCCGGGTAGAATCCTGACTTGTCTCGACGGCAGTGCCTGGTGGCGGTACCAAGAAAAAAGAGGACAGGATGATATTAACCGATGGAAGTTAGTGTGTTTTATGTAAATTTACAGTAAAAAATTGTGTCTTAAGCTAGAGTTTTCCGATAATTTCTGATTTGTGTTTGTATATCGATTGCATTTGTTGTTAGTGATAGAGGATCGAGGTACTGGAGATTCAAGATCAGAATTTCACTAAAAACCAGAAATCCGTTATTGTTTAAAATATATTATCAAGTAAATAAATAAACAATTGCCCTTTAAATTACAAAATTGTTAATCTACAACTAAGCGCATTTCGGTTTACAAATCGTGTTAAAATAATTCCAAGCCAGATCTAGACGCGATAAGAATAATGACGGTAAGAAGTGCCGCCCGGTAGACGTCCGGATGTTGTTGAACTGTAGCTCGAACTGTAGCCACCAGGTCCGTCACCGCGTGATCTTGACGTACGTTCGGTCGAGTACGAATAAGAACCAGGCCCAGAACTGGAGCTGCGATTCACCGATTCGGTTGTCGAATATGAACGTGCTGTCGGTCTTGAATACGGATCGGACGATGAGGCCGATGACGATTCAGATGAGTACGAGTATGAGTACATCTCTTCGGCAGCACGACGGGCGCGATCAGGCGACTCGCGCACCAAGTAGTGTCTCGGACTCTGAGGACAACAAGAACGGATGTCGCCAATACTGTCTTTACACATGCATTTTGTTTTACAGGAAAGACGGAAATCAAAGTAAATTTCGCAACGACCCAATTCCTAATTTAACTCATTTACTTTGATTTATAACGTTTATAAGATTTACAATATTACAAAACAGTATTCAAGGTATTTGTTTAAAACATTATAGGAGAAGGTTGGAGGCGATTAATATTGCTTGTTCTCGTCTAGTTTTTCAACATGCAAATCGACAAACAAACACAAATATCTGAAGTTCTGGTGTCTGGTTAAATAAACTAAATCGACTAGTACAACATTTATTACGACAATATTCACCATACAACTAATTATCAAAAATAAATGGAGAGAAAACAAAGCTCTAGCGTAAGCGTAAAGTTGAACGATTCAAGACGGATACGTCTAAAAATGCGAAGCCTCTAAATGCGAAATTTCCACGATTATCGGTTTGTTTTAATAAATCGGCGGCATATCGGATAGGGCCACTATCCGCCTCTTGTACGGCAAATTCGGATTCTCGGCGACTTTATGCAATCGAGGTAAAACCGTATCGATCGAATCTGAGTAACTGGAGCCCTCCTGTTTACGTATCGAATTCAATACTTTCTCTCTAGTCAAATCACGGGCCGACATGTACGGTTTCACCGGCTCCAACAGCATTTTCGGTTTGATTTTTTCCCGTTCTGATGGTGTTAAAATGCTTTTACGTTGTTCGATTTGTGCCTGCCGGCGCGCCTCCACAACATGTGGTGCTTTCTTTTTACCAAATGCTGTAACGGGATCCGGCACCAGACTTGGTCTAGGGACGAACGGCACTTTCTCCCATGGTATCTCACGTTTCTGGAATAGGTCCAATAGTTGTCTGTTAGAGTCGTGCGAGAGTCAAGTGCCGTTTGCATCCTTTGCCAATTCTAGACAAGATCGAACCAAAACGTAAACATATCGATGGGAAACTATTGCGAACAATAAAGGAAATTTGTGGGTGTTTTGTTGATCATAAGAGTGAATTTTTAGAAATTTGGCAATTTCGACAAAAATTTTGGCAAACTTTCCAAAATCACTTATTCTGGCAACTTTATATTAATAATCATAAACAATAACATATTAATTAAACTGGAAATATGCCAATAATGCACATTTTTTCCCAACTAGCAACAATCTATTTATTCTCCATTACGATTCTTTTCAGATTCCGCTTGTTTAAACTTTAATTGGTTCGATCCGCCCTCTAATTTAACAATCACCCCCAACTGCTAATAGTGTCGAAAACAAAAAATCTAGAGCTTTGGTCTTTTCCCGTTAAAATCACCAAAAATTGTAATTTGGCGTAATCGCGTCAACATTTACGTCTGCACTAAATTTGGCCGCGTTTGAAACCTAATCCCCGAAATTGAACCGTTTGAAACACGTCCAAATTAAACAGCAATTATCACAATAGACAAATTGGTAAACTCACCGAAACTGTGTACGTGGAGTAGGTCGGTGTGGACCTGTAGGGTCTTCTAGTTGTGTAAAAATCTGAAGCGTACACCATCCTGGTTGGTTTTACTTAAAACGATTGGGTTTCAAATCGGTTTGTTTGATGATAATGATTGATGATGATAGGGTCGATCGGCGTCTCGTTGTTACTGAACTGGACTGAAAGTTAAAATTGCACGATCCGGGATTTTAAAATCTGTTTCGAATCGAAGGGGGGCGAATCGGGCTATTTATAAAATTAGACTAAATGCTTATGTGTTGATACACTTACGTGGATATTTTTTGATACACGCTCAAAACGTTGTTTGTTATTGTACTTTTTTTGTAATAAGGGGGCGATTGTTCAGCGTCAAGATTATTAGTGGGTAAATAGAATGAATACGGGGGTAAACTCGAATCATTCTCTATAAATAGAAGATAACAAAATCGAATTAATAACGGATAGTCATTTCGGAAAAATTGGGTCAAGAAGGATTCTTCCAAACGATGTGGCCTATTTTCCAATACGTCCTTCTACTCTTTCAATTCATTCATTACAACACAATTTCGGTCGACATAAAAATTTTATTGGTCATCGACCGAATTTTTGCAAATTAAACCCACGAATATGCGTTCTTTGACATAAATTTCTATAAAACAGCAACTTTTATGGAGGATACATCACAAAAATATAGGAATTAACAGAAAATGAATCAAATAAATTTATTATTTTATTTTTCCGTTTATAAATCGGAGTAAAACGAAAAATGCGTAGATGGAGATGAAAAATTAAAATTTTACAATGTCGCCAAAAGAAAAACTATTGACCTAATCTATTCCTGTTCCAGTTAATAAATCAATTATTAACCGAAATTAACAAATTTATAATAAACTTATTTAGAGAATGTAGCCAAGAATTCGGTGACGATTTTCTTCAATTCACCATCAGTACTGTCTGTAATTTGACCTTCTTTAGCGATACTTTGTAGAATGTTCTGATGTTTAGTTCTGAAAATTTCAATTTTATAACACAATGAAATAAATTAAATTCAAACCAATTACTTAATATGTTCAGAGAAGGCCTTTTCGAAGACTGTAATCTTAGATGGATCCACTTTATCTAAATGTCCCCGTACACCACAATAAATAATAGCAACTTGTTCTTCAATAGCCATCGGTACATATTGTCCTTGTTTTAATAATTCAGTTAAACGTACACCCCTATTTAACAACTGTTGTGTAGCAGCATCTAAATCGGAACCGAATTGGGCGAAAGCTGCCACTTCACGATATTGAGCCAATTCTAATTTCATTGAACCGGCAACTTGTTTCATTGCTTTTGTTTGGGCAGCTGAACCGACACGTGATACAGATAAACCAACATTAATAGCTGGACGAATACCCTTATAGAATAATTCAGTTTCCAAGAATATTTGACCATCAGTAATTGAAATTACATTAGTTGGAATGTAAGCGGATACATCACCAGCTTGGGTTTCAATAACTGGTAATGCAGTTAATGAACCACCACCGTGAGCATCGGACATTTTAGCGGCACGTTCTAAAAGACGTGAATGAAGATAGAAGACATCACCTGGATAGGCTTCACGACCTGGTGGACGGCGCAATAGCAACGACATCTATTAGAGAATAATCACATTAACAAAATTAAATTATCCAAAAATAAACCGAATTACTTGACGATAAGCTACAGCTTGTTTGGATAAATCGTCGTAGATGATGAGGGCGTGTTTACCATTATCACGGAAATATTCACCCATGGCGCAACCGGAATATGGGGCCAAATATTGTAGAGGTGCAGCATCGGAAGCAGTAGCTGATACGATAATTGTATAATTAATTGCACCAGTATCGGTTAAACGTTTCAAAATTTGAGCTACTGTAGATCTCTTTTGACCAATAGCAACGTAAATACAATACAATTTCTTTTTCTCATCATCACCCTCATTGAAACGTTTTTGATTAATGATCGTATCAATAGCTAAGGCAGTTTTACTAAAATAAATATCGATAATATTGCTAATAATTGATAGAATTTAGATTAAATACCCAGTTTGACGATCACCAATAATCAATTCACGTTGTCCACGACCGATTGGTACCAACGAATCGACAGCTTTAATACCAGTTTGCATTGGTTCTTTTACCGAAATACGTGGAATAATACCGGGGGCTTTAATACCAACACGGAAACGTTGTTTAGTGCTGATTGCTCCTTTACCATCAATTGGATTTCCTAAAGCATCAACAACACGACCCAACAATTCTTGACCAACTGGTACATCAACAATAGCACCAGTACGTTTGACGATATCACCTTCTTTAATCAATTTATCGTTACCAAAGACTACAACACCAACATTATCGGGCTCCAAGTTGAGGGCCATACCCTAGAATTTATTTTAGAATCAATCGAATTAATGGATTGTAACGTGTACCTTTAAACCAGATGAGAATTCAACCATCTCATCGGCTTGGATGTTTTTGAGACCGTAGACACGGGCGATACCATCACCGATACTTAAAACACGGCCGGTTTCTTCTAAATCAGCTTTGGGGGCTGAGCCTAAGATGCGTTCTTCTAAAATCGATGAAATCTCGGCACCATTATTGGGGGTGGATAGGTGGATTTTACGGACAGCTACTGATGAAGCAGGGAATACAACACCGGCAACCTAAATTAAAGAATTTGCGATAATATCCGTGTTGATAACTGTTACATAACACGAAAATCAATAAATCACACCTAGATTTATTATCAAATTAAATTGATTATCGAGGCTTTTTGGAGAGTTAAAAATACGAAAATTGTGGGTTTTGTGGTTGAATTGGTGGAATTTTGTGATTTTCATGCGGTGATTATGTCATATCGACAGTTGCCATAACCCGGGTAGAGGTCGAACGATTTTTCCTGTTTTTCGCACTAAAACCGATCGTTTTTAACGAAATTAATAGAAAATTACCTGAGCGACATTGTTGGGCAAACGCCTCGCCACAGAAGCGGCCAATCGGGCAGAAAGCAGAGACATTTTTCTTCGTTAACAGCTACTACAAAAATCTTATCGGAAAACGAGATGGCCAGGCGATCCCAGAATGCACTAAAGTAGGAAATACGCCACTAGCGCCACGGTTGACTAAATTACGTAACTCAAACGATTACCAACATACAACTATTTCAATCGATTATACATCAATTACGTGAGTTAAAAAGAGATGAAAGTTGATAAACAAAATCACTAGATATTCGCGGGAGATTTAAAATTTAATCGAAAAATCATTAAATTTATTTCTCATTCAAATACAAAACGAAAATGTAAACAATTAAGATGTAGACGGTTTAGCATCTTTCTTTGCAGCTTCAGTTTCGGCTTCTTTCTTCTCGTAATCACCAATAAGCGCCTCAACTTCCTTACTTGTTAGAATACGAATTACTGTTTTATCGTCAATACGACTCAAAGTCGCCATTTCGACTATAAAAATCGATATTAAATCAAAAATTTAAAATTTCTATTATTACCTTTTTCTGGTGCGAGTTTAGTCATATCTAGCGTTTTTACCAATACTTTAATTGCTAGATTTTTAGCATCTTTTAGAGTCATTTCACCCTCTTTGTACTCTTGTTTTAAACTAGAAATAGCAGCCTACAATGTTTTTTTTTTTATAAAATAGTGATAATTTAAGGTTTAAATTGGGTAATACCGAGCTATTATTGCCTATACAGGTAGCTTTCCATCCGCTATAATTTCCACTAGGATCGGATTGATACAATTGATAACCGTAATGTTTATCCCAACCCATATAGAGAATCGATACACCAAACGGTCTTTTACCACCGTATTGAGTGTAGGCTTGTTTTACATCACACAACCAAGATACCAACTGTTCGCACGGTATTGATTCACCGTATTGAAACAAATATCGCTGGCCAATTAGACGTAATTCGTTTGTTAAGACGTTAGCGTCAGATGTAATTCCAGCTACACTACACACCATATCGCTAAAATCAACCAAAAATAATTGGAAATCAAACGAAATTTGCGATATTTACTCGTTTAATTTGTAGATTTTCTCAGATGTGAAGACTTCATCTAGTAGTTTGTTAGTATTGCGCCTTTCAGCAGCCAATAAGATGCCGTCATTTGCGAGAATTCCCAAGCAAGTACCAGCATGACTAATCGCTTCCATTGCGTACTCGACTTGGTACAATCTCCCTATTATAAAATTATTCAAAATTATTGGAATTTAAATGCGGTTTAAATCGAATTTACCCTCCGGGGAGAATATGGTTGTTCTGGTATCATAACGGCGGGCCTGAAACAATTTTAATTAAACTTAAGAATGACACTGCAGCTTTCACAACATAACCTCAAATTTGAACCGATTACGGTAAATTATAGAATATTGAATTAAAATATTTGTAAAATAATAAGGTAACCAATAATAAAATTGATTTTCTGTAAATTTCCATTATAAAATTCGTTCTTACCATATTTATTAAAGAAAATTGGTGAAAATTCAGTAATTCTAATAGTATATCAAAACACCGCTCAACTGTCAATGACACCAATATTCCAACATTATATAACAAAATTTACTAGAATAACATTGTTGCCAATATAAAAATATGACGCAAATTTTTGTTTGCCTTAACCTAAAAAAATGTCGGACCGTTAATTTAAAGGTTTATAAAGATGCGTTTAAAAATTCTCGATAATAATGGTAAGATTATAGCCACATATACAGAGGGTGAATATACAATTGGCCGTTCTCGAAATTTGAATGTACGTATCTAGATTATAAATTATAATTTTTCTAAATAATCAAAATTACAGTGTGATGATCATCGTATCTCGAGGAATCACGCATTAATAATAGTTGATAAGAAAAAAGCGTTCTTAGAGGCGGTAATTTTGAATTAATTACCAAATTTTGAGCTAATTTAGAATTTTTAGAAACATAATAATCCGTGTTTCTACAAAACAGCAGCTGGTGGTAATTCGATTGTTATAAAAAATGGCTGTCGACAACAATTACAGAATAACGATAAATTCGGTTTACTACAGGACGAATTTTGGTATCAAGTTGTATTGATAATTGATGATGTTGATGATGATTATGAGAATCAAGAAACAAAAGAAATTAATGATGTATCATTATCATCAACATCTACAGTTCTTTATAAAGTTAATAGTGACGGTTCTAAAGGTGAAAATAAACGATCTAACGATGAAGAAACCGATTCTAATGATAATTCAACGAAAAAAATTAAAGTTGAAAACAATTATACCATGACAACAATTGACGATTCGTTTACATTTATTGTAAACGAAATATCAAGCGATGAAGAGAAAGAATCTTGTAAATCTCCAATTTTATCGGCTGTAAATCAAACTGAAACTCAAACACAAGACAATGATAAGGAAAAACAAGAATCTCAAGCACCAACTCAACCAATAAATTTACCCGATAACCAACCAAGTACATCGTCTGATAATAACAATCAACAAAAACAACGTCGTGAAAGATGTTGGTATGGGGGTGATTGTTACAGGTAAAACGCTAATTTATCGACTGGAATTAGTTGTTTATTTTGGTAAATTCCAGACAAAATCCCCATCATCGTCAGGAGTTTTCGCATCCGAACGATGCCGATTATGCAAGCGATCCGGATGATAATCGTCCAGTTTGTAGTTATGGTGATAAATGTTATCGCCGCAATAAAATCCATAGACAAACGTATAAACACCCAAATGGCCCGCCGCCAAAGAATCGTAAGACTTTCATACAAATAGTTTACAATAATTGTAAAATTTGTCAACATTGTCAAAAGAAAAAGCATTGCTATAATCACGATAGTAGCGATAGTGATTGATTCGTGTTTCCAATTTTTGTATAAATACAATAATAATAATAGTAATAAATATATTTTTAATTTATTCTAGTTTCATTTATTTTCTATTGTAGTGTTGAAAAAAAAGAAAGGCAACACTACAACAACGCGGAAACGGCCGAAGAAAGCGAAAGATCCGGTTGATGATCCGGACGATGATTACGATTCTGATGATCCTTTCATTGATGATGGAGATAGTGATGAGTATGTGGAAAGCTCAAATGATGATGACGATTCAGATTGGGAAGATTCCGAGGATTTTAAAGAAAACAGTGAGGATGTTAAACGTCTGTTGAAAGAGGCTAAACGGTTCACTAGAAATAAGAAATGATGGAATTATCTATAGAGGGAATTCAAAATATTGATTTTATTTTATTGAAAATTTTAATTTGTTAAATATTTTTACTAATAAACTATCCTGGGGACTAATTTTATTATTAATTTACTAGGAGGGTGCCATTTTATATCTCTTCGATTCAACCACTTTATTTACAATTAATACGAAAATCTAACCTCAAAAATTTATTAGAAATATTTAATTATTATTTCTTTAATAAATCTTCATAATTAGCGTAACTTGGCGGTTATTTTTAATTAAATAATTCCAAGTAGTTTATATGCACGAATACTTTCTCAAAATTCAATGTTGCCAGATTCACTATTTTTTCATCGGTCTTTCTTTAGTAATTTATTGCAATATTATTAGGTTGGATTTTCATGAATTACAACATTTTTCTTCAATTTTGTGATTTAATTGTAGTCAGGGGAGCATATTTTACCAAAAAACAATATTTATCCTGTATATGTGAGATAATTAAGGAACTAACCTCAATTATAGAATTGTCTAAATTCAGAATTTCCGTAATTGTAAAGTAAGAATTGTTATTGAAATTGGTAACAGTTTTAAGGGATTTGAACTAAAAATGTATCTTTTGACTCGAATTATGTTTATTTCGAAATTTTTCCAGTAATTTAACAAAGAAATCATGATTTTGAATCGTCCTACTTTATTGTTGTAAGAATCAGTCGTATTCTCTAACTTTTTGCACTTCGTTACTATGACAACGTTAATGATCGTCAGTTTTTTGAACAGAGCTTCTGTTGGATTTTTAGAAATTCATCATACGTTTACTTGAAAAGCAACAAAAATGGTAATTTTGTTCACATGAACAAATCTTGAACCATTTGTTTGGTTAGTAACAGATCTCCCAACAATAGTTGGCAACACTTGGCAAAAAACACGATGGCAAACCTAACAATAAGAAATGGAGATAGAAATACGTTACGGTTTCGAGTGCCAATAAAGCCAATATTCGCATTTCTTTCTAAAATGTCAATCTAGTCTAATTAATAATAATTATTAGGTCTGCAATGAGCAAAATTTTGAGAAATCTAGCAGGCCTTGTTAGTAAAAGTTAGTGACTTTTATTTCGTCACGTTCTCATCAATATCAATATCGAGATTTAATTAAAATAATTGAAGTAACCTTTAAAAACAAAATAAGTATGAATCTACTGATTTTTATCATTTAAATTCGGCAACATTGCAAAATTAATTATAATGCGCAGCGAAATTTTCAAATTACTTCCATCTCTTTTTAATACACACGATTCGAATTGGCTATCCTTATTATTGTAAATATAGTAGTTCAAATACGGTATAAAATAGTTAATATTTATTGTTGTGGAGGTTATGTTATATTTTGTTACTTTGAACGTTTCCACGTTAAAAAACAAATAACATTAAATTATTTGTCATTTATTTTTATTTTTCGTTAATATTCTATCTATATTTTTAATAGCTTATTATTTGGTTACGTATATTTCTCTGGTTTAATAGTAGTTCAAATGTGTTGGAAAAGCTCAATTGAGGTTATGTTATTTTCCAATTTTCCACCGTTTTAACGGAAAATGTGAATGAAAAATCAACGAAATAATGGAGAAACATTGGAATTATTTTCTATTTATGTTATGGTTAACGTATTTAATTGTATCGTCGATACTTTTATTTTCGAAAGGTTTCCTATTGACTCGTTCTACCCAAGAACAGAATTCAACATGCTCTACTTTAAATAAAAACTTATGTAACGACGACCATAATGACGAATGTTATGATATTTACGAAAATTCCAATGAATTAAACAATATTTGCATGCCGCAAAAGGCGCGAATTATTCTATTAATTGTAGACGCCCTACGTTATGATTTTACTATTTATAATAGAAATCTGGAAGATGTTTTACCGTACCAGAATAAATTACCAATAATTGATCGTTTACTAGATGAACAACCGGAATTTACACGTTTATATAAATTCATTGCCGATCCACCAACGACAACGATGCAACGTTTAAAAGCTTTAACAACCGGTAGTTTACCGACTTTTATCGACGCCGGTTCGAATTTTGCCACACCGGAAATCACAGAAGACAATATTATTGATCAAGTAATACTGTTGTATCGGCAATTTTAGTTTGTTTAAAGATTATCGTTGTAGATTTTGCATATGAATCGCAGTGCGGTGTTTATGGGCGACGATACTTGGACTGGTTTGTTTCCCAATCGTTTTATCCGGCAATTTCCGTATCCATCGTTCAACGTTTGGGATTTAGACACGGTTGATAACGGCGTCCGGAATCATTTATTCTACGAAATGAACCGTACCGATTGGAGTTTATTGATTGGACATTTTCTGGGTGTTGACCATTGCGGCCACCGATACGGACCTAATCATCCTGAAATGGCGAGAAAATTGACCGAAATCAATGATGTTATCACGTAATTTCGTTAACAATACGATAATTTGGTGTAAAATTCGATAATTTTGTAGGAATGTAACGAGATTAATGGGCGACGATACGGTTTTATTTGTGATTGGTGATCACGGTATGACTAGTAACGGTGATCATGGCGGTGAAAGTTCAGATGAAATAAACGCTGCATTTTTCGCGTATACGAAATTACCACTATTCAAATATCAACACGTTAATAAAACGAGAATCGTTAAACAAATCGGTATTGTACCGACAATATCGACGATACTCGGTATACCGATACCGTTCTCCAATTTAGGCACAATAATTCTCGATAGTCTACCAATTTGGGATAATTGGCGATTATTATTGCACTCATTATGGTCAAATGTGCTGCAAATGATGAATTATATCGAAGAATATTCGCGACATAATCCCGATACTTTTCCACCCGATAATTTGGATAATTTAAAGGAGAAATTCCAAATATTGAGTATAAAATTGCGTACAATTTCAACGAGAAGTAAATTTGAGGAATTCTATATTGAATGCGATGAATTTCTAACGAATCTACGACGAAATTGCGAAGATGTTTGGATAAAATTCGATTCGTTCTCGATGACACGCGGCCTTTTATTCCTCTTCTTGTCAGTATTTTTTATTTATGTGATAACAGACGGTATTCCAGTTAATCGCCTACCGGACATACTAAATAGTTCATTCTTGTTCTGTTCGTTTACTTTAATATTGATAGCTTGCGGTATTTCCGCGATACTCTACTATTTCGATGTGGTAAATAATTTAATTTCAACTATATTCTTCTCAACTGGACTTGTTTCACAGTTGATGTTGGTCGTATTAGTTGTGCAAAATTGGGAATTGATTAGTTTGAATTGGTACGATCGTAGCCATAAAGAACGATTCTCGAATATTCTAACACGATTATTGTTAATTTTCAATTTGTGTAGTCTATTTTCGAATAGTTTTATAATGGAGGAATCTTTTATGTTGTTGTTTTTGTTAAATACCGTCATTATTATCATCGGTAGTTTGAATATCGTCCAAAAAGATTCGAAGAAACGTTTCGATTATAAACCGAAATTGAAGTTGATCTGTATGGCTTTAATTTTAGCGACTATAGTGCGATGTTCGATGCTATTTTGGCAATGTCGCGAAGAACAACAGTGGTGTTTCGAGAAGTTTTACACTTTCAAATGGGTGTCATCGAAGAGTGAAACTACGAAATTACAATGGTTATTCACGGTGATTTGTTTAGGTTTATTTATAACGTTTACGAAGATTTGGTTGCGTAATTGTGGTAATTTAAATGGTTATTCGATTACAATAACCCTATTCAAATATATACCGACGGTTATTGTGGTTTGTATTAGTGGCTATTGGGTGTTGAATCGATTACCGATTAATACTAGGAGTAAATTGATAAAACCATGGCAAATTAATTTGTTAGTTTGGATTGTTTATGGTACTACAATAATTGGGGTTATTACTACAATTTTGAAGCCGTTATGTATCTATATTTTTAACGATAGGAAAGTATCGACTCCTACAAATGAGAATTTAATACCGCAATTGTTTAAACACGTCAAAAAATTGATGAATGAACCGGAACAAATACCCGTGATTTGTGGTTTAGGAACCGTCTATAGTTCCGTCTACATTATAATTAGTGTTTATTTAACTTTATTGGTTGTATTATTACAAGGGGATGCTATAGCGCCGTCTTCAATCATTATGTACGTGACTTCGTGTTTTATTATCGTAATTTCGTCAACTATCCGGCTAGAAAGAGCCGAAACTATAGGTAAATTCTAGAGATTTTAATTATTTTTATAATTCTATAATTTTAGATGGTTTATTCGAAATTCCCAATATTTATATTTTAAATTGGATGATACTGGCGCATTATTTCTTCTACGGTACTGGCCACCAACCATCATTCCCGAATATCTCCTGGAATGCTGGTTTTATCGGTATTACCGATATTGTATCAACCAATAATCTATTACCGGCAATTTTAATTCTAATCCACACGTTTTCTTCGTTTATTTTAATCGGTTTTATGGTGCCTTTATTGATAATAGTACCGTTCACTGTAGCCGTTATGTTACCTTCGATTGTTAAACGGACGATTCTAAACGAAGATAATCTACGCGGTGAGGTTGTTTTGTACGAGAAACAACGCCTATTTATCACAGCGATATTTACATTGTGTTGTAAATATATAATGTGCCATGCTATTAGGGTAAGTTGGGGTGTTGGGGTGAATTTTTATTTTGTTAATTTTGTAGGTTTTCGCGAGTATGTTAGCGGCTACAATCCATTGTCGACATCTGATGGTTTGGAATATATTCGCACCAAAGTTTATTTTCGAATCAATCGGAATGTTCGTTACTTTATTTATTGTTAATATCGCTTATTTATTGTTGATACGTGTTAATTATAAAATGGGGCATTTATTGGTGCAATTGAATCGAAAATATAATTAGATTCATTCAATAAATCACTATTGCTTTGTTTTTGTTTATATTTCGATAATTTTCGAAAAATTTGTCAAATTCGATAATGGACGATACAAAATCGATATTGATGATGGTGTTGCATAAAATCTTCGAAAAACAACCGGAGATAATCGAACGAACGTTCCAATTAATTCATAGTTTTAACAACGGAAAAATCGACAAAAACGATTACGAAAAAGTTGTAATTCTCTATTATTATCAATAATAATAATGTTAATATTGTAGATATTGAAGAAAATTTGCGATTTAATGAACGATCAACTACCATCGCCTTTATTGATCTACATACTAACTTTAGTCGATATGCCCATCGATAATCAATCGGAAATTATCGAAAAGATGCGCAAAACCCTCGATATTCTACCCGAGTTAATTAATTTTAAATTAATCCAACCCAAATTAATACAATTCAAATTACAGTATCAAACCGTATTTATTCCAATATTTGAGCAATTCGAATAAATCGATTAGCGAGAAATCGAACGATAAGGGGCGAATACAGAAGAAAATCCGTAAACACCGCAGTAATTATAATTATTCAATAATAATTGTAAATTAATTAAAATTTGTAGATAATTTGAAATTATTGGACATTTGCGCCAATTACGTGATTAACAATAGAGACGATTTAAAACGGTTATATCGGCGTAAACAAGTAAAAACTTGGCGTTTAATTAATTCGAATAAACTAGCCGAACAACAATTGGAGTATTGTTATACGATTGTAAAAGATTTAAATCGGAAAATTAAATTATTACGCCACATTGAATCGAATAAAATTACAACGAAATTAATTGAAGAATATACAGATATTGGAATATTGACGAAATTAAACGAACAAATAGAAGATCCATTCGTTATAACGCCACAATTTGAAAAATCTATAGAAGAATACGTGTTTGGATTTTAATTTTGTAATTTAATTCTACCGCACTTTTTCTCCCCTAAACGTAATGTTGGTAGTACTTTTTTCTGACTTGTTATTGATTGATATTGTGATTGGTTGATAACGATTATTATTGACCAATTAGAAACCAGTGTGAATGTTTCGAAAAGATGGCTGCGTTGCCGTCACCGACACAGGTACAGAATTAACAATTTTTTTATAAAAATGTTCATTTTAAATTATTTAATTAATTGTAATTGTTTATACGATAATTGTTTATAATAAACCATGTTTTTGTGTTATTAGAAATGTTGTAAATACGATTTTTTTTGATGTGGTGTTTAGTGTTGGTGTTGTCGTTTTTAGGCTCTTATCATTTTATTCAACATATACTAGTGGGCGGTGTTTAAAACAATCTCAATATTTTTATCAATTAATTTTAATTATTGTTGTTTATTACATTTCGAATTTGATTGATCGGGTTCGGTTGGGATACCCGGGAGATTCTGTTATTATCGAGAAAATTGTTGCATAATTTCATGTTAATGATTGATTTTTTTTAATCGCCCTGTTTTAGGTGGCCGGAAACCACAGTGCCATATACGAAGCCCTTTACAATGTGGTAAGTCGTCGTTACTCAATAACCACCCTTTTTCTACAATTGTTGGTTTTCAGGTGGATCCGAGAGGTTTTGGAACAGTGGGCGGTATGGAAGCGGCACGTTTCTTAAAACGTTCCGGTTTAAGTGATGTGATCTTATCGAAAATATGGGATTTATCCGATCCGGGTGGACGTGGTTGTCTTGATAAGGCCGGTATGTTTGTTGCATTAAAACTAGTAGCATTAGTACAAAATGGTAAAGATTTAACAATGGCCAATATAAATATGGATGTATTACCGCCGAAAATGGGCGATATACAATTACCGAAATCCGGCTAAACCACCACCACCATCATCTAGTAATACACCGTTAATATCGTCGTTACCACCATCGGCTGTCGATTGGACAGTTAAACCAGCTGAACGAGAAAAATATGATAAATTATTCGATTCATTACAACCAATAAATGGGCTAATTCCAGGCAATAAAGTGAGACTATTTTCTGTAATTAAATCAATTAAAATTAATTCGTTTTTATTTCGAAATTAGGTAAAAAATGTTCTATTAGAATCGAAATTACCGTTCGAGACACTTGGAAAGATTTGGGATTTGGCCGATCAAGACAAAGATGGAATGTTGGATAGACATGAATTTATTGCAGTAAGTTTAATTGAAATTAATTAGATCATTTAATAACACAATAATTTAATTCAACAAATAGGCAATGCATTTAGTGTATAAAGCTTTGGAGAAATACGCTATACCAAATACATTACCACCAGAATTGATGCCGCCAGCTAAACGAAAAGGCTCCACTCCGTTGGGCCAGTCTTTAGTTAATCGTAATTTAGATGGAATTAAACCTGAAATTCCACCACCCCCATTACAATTAACCCAACAAACAGCACAAATACCTCAAACAGCAACTAATACAACAATAAAACCGATACAATCGGTTCAACCGACAATACCATGGGTCGTTACAGCTGATGAAAAAGCCAAATCTGATGCTTTATTCATTAAAAGCGATATTGATAAAGATGGTTTTGTATCAGGCCAGGAGATTAAAGATGTTTTCTTACAATCGGGTGTTCCACAACATATTTTAGCTCATATTTGGTATGTTTATTCGAAATTTTGGAAATCTATTTTAATATACAATTCTAGGGCGTTATGTGATATTAAACAAAGTGGTAAATTGAATAATGAACAATTCGCTTTGGCTATGTGGTTGGTAGCTAGATGTTTAAAAGGTATCGATCCACCACCCACATTAACAGCCGATATGGTACCACCGAGTTTTCGTTCAACTAAACCCACCGATGGTATTATTGTAAGTTTTACTTTATTAAATCAATTTCGTAGAAATTCACGATTTTTTAAAGTTTTTAAAACAACGTATAGGAATACTAGCGCAATTAAAATTAAACCAAATAGCATTATATGATGATTGAAGGTTAATTTCAATTGATTCTCAACAATTAAACGAACAGTTCCGGCTAATTCTCTACCTTGCCAACAACTAAAATAGAAATAGAATTGAATTTTTATACAATTGTTAATATACGATTTACCTATAAATGTTCGTATCGGTAATTCTAGCATTTTTAATATGAATTTTATCGGTAATACTAACATAAATCCGTCCATTAGTTTCAATTCTGATTAATTCCGGTATTATTTTCTTCGAACCAATTTGCCATTCGATTGGTTGATCTGAATTTAAATTTCTGATAATTTTAATTGATTTTGTTGTATTAAAATTGTCGATTATACCCAGGACATGTAATTTGGATTTTTTCATTTTTATTACCGAAAATAATTTGTCGTACAACTGATGGTTTAGGTACTGGTGGTCCTTGTATCATCGAATAAATACCAGCTGTATTATTGACACGTTCGATTATTTTACCATTTTTATCCCGAACTTCGAACATTACATCATCCGGACATTTAATCTAATTTGTTAATTTTATTGAATTTGATAAAATTATAGTTTATTACCCTACAATATCCCGACATTATTTCATTGGATCGATTTTGAATATCTGGTAAATTTTTAATATAATAAGGTAGAATATGTGATTGACACGGTATTCCATTTTGGAATATTTTTAATAATTCGTAATCTTCTTCCGGTATTTGTATTGATGAATTTGTCTGTTGTACTATTAGAGTTTCGTTATATTTAACATTACAATAACCTAATCGATATCTACGCCCAATTTGATCACATTTACTACAAGGTGTCCATGGGCCCCATTGTGTATCTAAATATAATGGACTATCATCGATTTGTATCGATTCCATTGGATATGGTGGTGGAGCTTCGTTAGAATGTACTTTTCTTAAATTATCATCATCTGTTGGTATCACTGTAAGAAAATACGGAGCTGATTGGGTTTCACCAATTTGACAAATATACTGCCCTGTTTGTTCTAATTTCAAATCATAAATACGTAATGAACGATCATCTGGTATTAATAAAATATTCTCGGTATAATCAATTAATACAAATACATTATCGGTATAATTCGCCCATTTCCATTCAATTGAATCCAATTTGAACATTTCTAAAGGACTCAAACATAGTTTACATTCAAGACTAATTATTATTATTTAAATAGATAAAGTTTATGGAATTCTTACTCAATTGAATTCGTTTCAAAACCAAGTATAGCTTCAGGTGTAATCGATAAACTGTCGGATAAATCTTGAGCTTTCAAACAATCATAATAGGCATTCCATTTATCTTTATTCAAATGGCGATATTTCGAATTCGTTCCGGGATATTCGGATAGATCGTGGCCTAGAAAATGCCAAGTTTTATCTTTTCCAAATTTCTTCATATATGCATCTTTGGCTTTCTTTTTCAATTTTTTAAATGTATCACCAAATAGACTTAATGTAAATCTTGAATATAATAATAGAATTATTATTCGTGATAAATTCATATTTTGACAATGTCACTATTTTACTATTTTTTATAGAGACGTACGGATTTATGATTCCGCAAGGAGCTCTGTTTCTGCGCCTTTTCAAGCGGATATATAACGGAAATTCCTAATATGAGATAATTTATTGAATACTTGAAGTTTTAAAGTACATTTTTTCGATCCAAGCGGTTAATTTAATAATCGATATCTCCCTTGTTTGATGATAGATTGTAACGACTCAAACACCGTTAGATAAACCCTTTTAAGTAGCACCCGAAGACGTATTTTGATTTCAAAAATCTGCTAGATTTCGGAGTTGTGGATGTTAATTTCGGAGTATATGTTTTTCTATATTTTTTCTATATTTTCCTTATAATTTAGCAAATATTCTCAATTTTTCAATGATTTTTTCACTATATTCAGCTAATTGAAGAAGTTTTTAAGTCATCTAAAAACACGTCAATAGATCTGTTAGTTTTCCGGGAAATTGCCCAAAACTGGGGATGTATATTAGGTCTTTTTCTTCGATTCTATGATTAAAAAGGCTTAATCTTGAATAATCGATACCTCCCTTATTTGATGAGTTATTGTAATAAGTATTGCAGCATTAGAAAGAGCATTTCAAGGAATATCTAAGGTTTTCTATTTTGGAAAAATTTCAGTTAAACTTTGAATTATAGAATAATAATTTGGTAAATATTATCGATTTTTCAACGATTTTCTCACAATATATAGCAAATTTAAAGCGTTTTCCAAATCTTTGAGAAATTTGCCAGTGATATTGTCAGTTTTCTGTTAGAAAACTGAAATTATTTCAAGTTTAAAAAAGATTTGTTTGTGTTATAGTACTTCTGTAACGTTTCTAATTTTCTAATTATAGGAGAATAATAATACGCGATATTCAAATCCGGAATTGGATATGATTAGTAAAGATATTGAAGAATTAACAAGAGAGAAATTATCATTAGAAACGGATATTGCACAAAAAGAAGCTGATATTAAAATTAAAATTGGTGAAATTAAGAATTTACAAAGTGAATTGGATACATTGGCGGCAACACTTAAACAATTAGAAAATCAAAAAGGAGAGGCACAAAAAAGACTAAATGATCTTAAAGCACAGGTAAATCTAATTGTGTTGCGTTGTTCTTTGTCAAATTGTTAATGTTTAGCTTTGTGTTTTGATTCTAATAATTGTCCTAATGCTTGCTATGTTAATTAATTTTTTCTTTTTTATTTTAAGTTAATTATAAAATCAACTTATAGGTATTTTGGCATGTTATATTTTCTTTTATTATCATTTTCTTTTCATATTGCTAGAAAGTAGAAATAGACTCAGAAATGGCCCGAATTGATAAGGAGATTGAAGAAGAGAAAATTAAGGTAAATTTACTTTATCTATTTTTATGTATTCTACACTTGAATTTTAATTGCTTTGGTGGCAGAATTTTGTCTTTGATTATTCTATAATGTAAAATAGTTGTAGATTAGATATTCGTCTATTGAGGAACGTCTTTATATTTAAATTAGTCGAGTTAATTAATTTTCTAATTGTTTATATTTTTTTATAGGTTGATAAATTAAGAACACAAGCGGCCGAACAAGCGGAAACTGTTGCTGTCCAAGAAGCTGAATTGAATTCGAAAAAACAACAATTAGAAGGTCTACGTCAAGAAGAACAACGATTGGAACAACAGAAAATCGAAAGTACTAATAAATTAGAAAATTTAACAACAAATTTACAAGAAACACAACTCAGTATTAGTCAAGTTTGTATTTTTTAATATTTTTATTAATTAAAAATTATTAATAATTGGATTAATTAATAGGCCAAAGCTTTAATAACACAACTTCAAGAACAAACAAGGCAAATGAATGATGCTATACTAGCTTGTGATTCAGCTATAGAATCAGGTGATGCTGCTAATATTGCTGATACAGTTTTAAGGATTAAACCCGAATTTCGGGATCCTGAATATAATAAAGTTTTAAATAATAGCAATAAACAGGTATGTCTAAATAAATCTCCAATTTCTTTATTAATTGAAATTGTTTTTGTAGAATGGTTTTGAAGACTCAACGAATGATCCATTTTCCAATAATAATAACCAAAATGGTCCTCTAAATTCAGGATTTAATGATGATCCATTTAAAAATGGTATAAATTAATTAATATTAGAATAATTAATAATAATTTTGCTTTTAGATCCGTTTAAAAATTCAAACGATTTCGAGGCAAACGATCCGTTTAATTCAGCGTTTTCGAAACCAACTGTACGTATGAAAATTTTATGATTTTATAATTGAATTATTTAAATTCTAGGATGATTTTACATCGGATCCATTTGGAGGGTCGGCTTTTGGTAACGAAACAAAAACTGATCCATTTGATGCTTTTGGTGATTCTAAAAAATCGACAGATACAAATCCAACAACTGAGGTTTTTATATTTATTTTTATTTAGTTTGATTTATTTGATTATTTAAAATTTTTAGCCGGATAAAGATCCGTTTGGTTGTGATCCATTTGCTGTATTACATGCTCCTACAAGAGATGGTCCGCCACCACCTCGTCCAACTAGTCCTAGTCCAGCATTACCACCAAAGAAAAGTAAACAACCACCACCTAGACCAGCACCACCGAGACCTACACAACCACCAGCGATTAAAAAATCACTACAACAAACTGATAATTTTGGTAATAGTGATCCGTTTGCTTCAAGTGGTGGTTTTGCTGATTTTTCAAATTTCGATTCCAAGGTAAATTTCTAATTTAAAAATTCATAAAGTTTAATTTTAAATCTTTTATAGTGTTTATATTGTAGTTATTATTATCCTCCAATTCACTATCCTGAAATGAATTCATTCCTGTATCCTAATTTATTTCCGGTAGGTTCTATTAATTCCAATTATTTTTTAAAATTAATTTAAGTTAGGTGTATTTGTTTTTTAATTGATTTTGTTTTAAGGCTCCAAATTCGGGCGTCCTGCATGTTTGCCTGCATTTTGCTTATTTGGTATTATTTTTTTTTTCTCAAAATCTAACAATATTCACAGGTGCTGCCTTCTGGAATTTGCTAATTTACTAACAAAAACATTACTCAAATATTTTCAGCCTTAATAATCTTCACATATTATCTTCAGTTATCCGGCAGCAGTAAAACGATCAATAAGGTAGTCCTACCACCGCCGGCACCATCTGTTAAATTAACAACAACAACGACCACAACTACAACAAATAAGGGCATGGATTTTATTGATGATCCATTCCGTGATTATCGTTACGAAGATCCATTCAATATAACATTTGATGATGATGATGATAATAACAATAATAATACAACAAGAAAACAAACAATTGATGCTTTCGGTTTATCATCTTCATCTTCAACGGCAGAAAAATTCGATCCATTCGGTTTATTAGATGGTAGACAATCGGTACCATTACCAACAACCGATCCTTTTATTTGTAATAATACTAGTAACAATAATAATAATAATGATAATCAAAGTGGACGATTGTCAGCTCCAATTACTATCAATAAAAATAAAACTGGGAGATTTTTGAGTGAAGACGATCAACTAGCATGGGCGGCTCGTGAAAGTCTCAAATTGGAAGAAGATCGAAAGAAAAGACAATTACAAGAAGAAGCCGATTTAGAATTGGCAATTTGTTTGAGTAAAGCTGAAAGTAATCAAAAATAATCCATAATTATACTGATAATAATTGAAATAACCGGAGCTTGACTGTGGTAATAATGCATTTGTCTAAGAAGCTTTAAGTTTAAATTTCGAAACTTGTTTTCTTATAAAAAAAATAATTATATAAGGACATATCATTTAACAAGAAATCTGTTATTTACAAGTTTATCTTGTGCAACGTTGAATGTTTAAAAATATTGACGACTATAATCGAAAATTATGCCTGTGCCTCTTCGCCTTTACGTGTTTAATTTCCTTTCGCTATTTTAATTTCGACCATATTTTTGATAAATACTCACCTTTAAACAACATACTCTAAAAATACCTGTTAGAATTCCAATTAAGTGTTGTTATTTGAACCAGTATTGATTTGTTTAAAACGTTTTACATGCATTGATGTTTCTTAAGTCATGTAAATATTTTGTTTAATTGATTAATCAAAACAAAGTACAATATAATTGTTAGTATTTAATTTTGTTGGATTTTTATTTTGTTGTTATTTTCTGTTTTTTGTATTACCTCAACGATCAAGGAATTACCGCTTTCTCCTGGATGTTAACCAGCATTAAGCTTAAACTGGATGGTCTTTATTGGATAAGATCAGAATTCAAAGACTATTACAGGATCAATGAATCTTCCATTCTATATGTAAATATTTGTTATTATCAAATCGGACTATCAAATTGTGCAAAATATCGGCTAATATCATCGATATTGGACAGTTTGATCCGTCCACTTTATATATAATATATACAAAGTTCTAGTATTTAAAGAACATTAGTTATCATTAAAATCCTCCATATTATTAATAATAACAGCTTCACTAATATAAACTCGACAATATATTTTATTGTTAGTTAGTTATGTATGTGTATCCATTTTGTAATTCACAATTAAAGTCGTGCATTATTCAAACAATAACGATAATGTCGACTTTATTTAAGCACAATTTTATACAATTTTCCGTTCCGGATAATCACAAAGTGATTTGTTAATGCAAATGGTGCCTGATGGTGTTGATTCAATTATCAATTGTGGTCGCAATTGCCTAACGATAATTCTTGTAAATAGAAATTATGGGGTGCAATTTGGGGGTGTTTAGCAACGATTATCGCTTTGTTTATATTGCGGCCTCTTCACACAATCACTTGATTGTTTCATTATTATTATTGTACAGTGTTAACTTGCAAAATATTCTATCGTTGATTGTGATTTGAATTCAAGCACTCGTATTTGTGGCTATATTTTGATTATGTTGTGATTAATGGTGCCGATCCTATAATCGATTGTTTGATTGATTAAAACTGATCTCATTTATCGCCCAATATGACCACTCTGTTGTTTATTATCATGTAACAATAATAACAATTAACAATAATTAGGTGTTAATAATAATTGTTGAATGTGTTAGCTTCAATAGGTGTAATTTTTAAGAGATTATTATTATTAATTAAACAAATATGGAAGTAAAGTTGACTATTTATCATTTTTTTTTTAATTTTTCGCTAGTCAACTTTCCAACACTGATTGCATCACGTGTCCGCGAGGTCACCCGTTCTCTCTGTCTCTATCGTTGTCTCGTTAATTGTTTATTTATCCAAATCAGATGATTAAACAAGTCTGAAGGTGTGTTTTTAACCCAGTTATGGTTGAAGATCCTCTCCTTTATTGTTTGACCCTATTCACGTTCATTATAATATTCGGTTTGTGTTATATTCGTCGTGTGTTCACGTACTTTGAACGGCATCAAATACCGTCGATATCGACACCGAGGTTCCCTTTCGGCAATATCGGCGATGTTGTAAGCCAACGGAATGCGTTGTTTATCAAATTATGGAAATATTACAAATATTGTAAGCGACGCAATTTGAAATTTGCCGGATTCTATTTGTTTCTGAAACCCGCAATTGTCGTGTCGGACCGCAAATTATTCGCTGGAAATCCACCGGACGACTCAACTATCGGGGAATTTGGTGGTTTGGTTGAGTTCTTCAACCGGCCGTGGGGCGAAATTTTGGAGAATTTGCCCAACGAGGACCAAGATTGTACCAAATTGGTTAACGAGTATCGAGTTCTGGTAACTCTAAAGATTTTCGATTTGGATGAATCTAATTGTGATCTTGTGACTAACTTAGAGGAAAACAACAAATTTTGGAAATTATTCCAAATTGCGTACCCCTATTTTACAAAATTCTCCTCCCTGAAACGTACCCAAATAAAATTCGGACAAATAGTGCAAAATCTGGTGAATTATCGCAAGAAAAACGACGTCCGTAAAGACGATTTTATTCAACCCCTAATCGACTCGGGTTACAATTCCGATAAAATAACAGATCTCGCTTTTAGAAACCGTCCGCAAAATCGAAATCGCAACTAATTTAATCCAATTATGCCTCTTAGAATTGGCGTTAAATCAAGAAATACAAGACGATTTACGCGGAGAAATTTGCCGATTTAATAAAAATAAAACCATCAAACACCTCAACGAACTCTCCTATTTAGACACTGTAATTTCCGGTAAGTGCCACTTCTTTATTTTCTTTTTAATCCTCCAATCTGCCTTTAGAAACTCTCCGAAAATATCCACCAGTACCTGTGATATGGTCGGAAAATTCGTGCCATCTGGAACTACCGAACACAACTTTTTTATCAATTTTCGGCATCCACCACGATCCGGAAAACTACCCAAATCCGGAATTATTCGATCCGGATCGTTTTTCTGAGGAGAATCTACATTTTATCGAGCCTTACAATTATCTGCCGTTCGGTGGGCGTAAAAATGACGGTAATTTTTTATATTTATTGTCTTCATTGATAACGCAATTTTTTTGAAGATCTAATCCGGTTGATAATGAAACTGGCGCTAATTGAGTGGGTGCCGAAATTTCAATTTGGTATTGGACGAAAAACGAAAAGACCGCTGAATTTCGACGAAACTATCGACAATGGGATCAGATCGAAGGACAATATCTGGCTCAATCTCGAACGTTTATAAATAAATTTATTTACAAATTCCTTAAACATTCGCTTTCATTGCATTATTGTCGATTTTATCCGGCTGTAATATCAATTTTTGTAGGGCTGATAACGGCATTTCTACCAATAAACACAGAACTGTTGCTGCCAAATAGGTGATACCAACATCTGATAATAGGCTGTAAAACTAAACTGAAAGTAATTTTGAAGACCAAATTTAAACAATTTACAATTTGGTAATTTGATAAGAATAGTGGCGCCCTTTGGATACCGCGTGTCGCTTTCAACAATCCAACATGTACGAGATAAGCGCTGAAGGAGAGCCGGCCTAAAATTTGTACAGGAACCGTCTGGCACGCGTATCTTGTTAGCCCTAAAATCGAAAATATTTAGACTTTGATATTGCTGGATTTTTGAAATTACAGCCAATTTTCAAAGTAAATCCATAAATTCCGACAGCTAGACATAAAGCGAAGATATTACGCCCAAAAGCCCAATATAGGGCCGATTGCCATCGTGTTGGCTCAAAATCTTCAGCATACATCCACCCAGCGACTAGAATTATCGAAATAGCGCCACCGTAACAGAATATCCACCAAAATACGATAAACCACTAGAATTTATCGATTTAATTTCGTGTTATTTCCAAAATTATCACCTACTTTGGATGTTTGAGTTGTAAATTTCCGTCTTTTATAGAAAAGATAACCAAATATTATTCCGATTGTGTAACCGACAATATTGTTAAGAGTCGACGTGTACATTAAATGCCAATGGGGTATCGATAGAAATAAATCATAAAGAGGCCTAAAATTTCAATTTACAACCGATATACAGTCGTATTCTCTAACTTTTAGCGAACCATTACCATGACAACCTAGAGATTGACAGTTGATTCAAATAAATCTTCAATCTTTACAATTACATTGAAAAATTGAAAGATAAGAATAGTCTCCAGTGTTGTAATAAATCACCAAACATTTGATGCGTTGTCATAGAAACGTTCACGCAAAAAGTTACAGAATACAACCGAACTTACTCGGGATATAGCCGGATGATAATATCCAAATCATTGATATAACTGATAACGAAAGGTATAAGAAGACCGATTATTGTAACACTACCAAGGATAATTTTGACAAATTTCGGAAAACCAATCATCAATTTGATAATCAACAATGATAAAATAAATAATTGTGTATCGACGGCTAAATACCAAGTTTGTTGTAAACACTAGAACCAAATTAATTAATTTGTAATTTAATTTAAACAAATAGCAAACCATTTCTTCTTTATTAACATAATTGTTGATGTACAACAGGTGAGTCCACCAGTTATTCCGGCATCGGCGGTACTCCAAACCGACTAAATTATCCCAAAATGGGCCACGGCCCAGGTGTACCAACCACGTACAATGGAAGGCCAAAATCACCATTAGAGCCGGTGTTAGACGTAAATAACGATTGATGAATACTAGAAATAGTTTATTGAACGTTAATTTCTGTTTATTATCGAAAGCTTCGTATAGATGGAAGGTTAATAACCAGCCGGATATAACGAAGAAAGTCTGTACGGCATAACCGCCATTCGCAATAAACATATTCAACGTATTTTGGGTTACCTGTAAGGAGATTTTTTATTATTGAAAGCGTTATTTTCGAGCCAAATTACCGTTTCTGTATAGAGCGGATTAACGATAGGCATTGCAAGATTTACCATAATCGTATGCGCTAGAATTACGCAAATCATATTGTAGAAACGTACCCCTTGGATATAACGCAGTGATTGAATATCAGGATTTTGGGTGTTTATCGATAATAATCGGTGCCAATTTTGCGGTATTGAGAAACACACCAAAATTTTACCATCTGAAATCAACTCAATAGTACTATAATTTAAGATAATCGAGAATAATTACACCAAGTTTTGGTAATTTCTGAGTACTCAGATTTGGATTTGTAGCGAGCTAGGCCTTCGTACAACGAAGCAATCGCCACGAAGATCAAATAAATGATCAAAATAACCCTAAAATTTTGCAATTATTATTAATTAAAACTTTGAGCAACTTACAGGATGGCAATATCGTAAATATCGATAGAGTACGGCGATTCTCTATCCTGACAATTGATCTCGACTGCCTCCACAATAAGGCCGAAATTTTCGAATTTCTGGTCGAAACACTGCTCTAAATCGCCTTCGATTCGGTCTCGACTCGAATTAGGGCAGGTCTCTGGGACACAAACGCCGTATCGTAACCAATCGTGACGGTAATTGGTCGATTTCGAGCTGATCTCCTGTAAAGAATTCGCCGTTATTTCGGTTGGAATTGTAAAATAACTGGAATACCTCGATAATTTGCCAAATCCGGCTGCTATTCCCTGGAGAATTCGGGTACAATTGGAATTTGACGGTGCAATATAGAGTTTCGTTAGCGTGAAGCATACATTTATCGTAATCGTCGATGTGGAATAAATCGGGAATTGACGCATATTCCCTGTCTAAATTCAATCAGAATTATTAATCAAGAATAAGGGTTGATATTTACCTGATATTGTGGCGATATTCTCTAAACAAACTACGATTATTAAAAAAATCCACATTTCGTGTACGTGTAGCTTCTGGTGGTCCTCTACTTATTTTTCGAGGTTTTTGTTTGAAATTCGTTGGGTTAGGGTGGGACAATGGCAAATTAGCGGGGCGATAACCGAAATTTCTGTTCTTAATTTGGAAAATCCAGTTATTTTCGGCATCTTGGTCATATTGTGCAAGATAATAGGAGATGTTTTAGAGGTGAACTACATCATAATAGCTTACTTTGTTGGAAAAAAATAGAATAATAATCACGATTTATGCAATGTTTTAGAAATAAAATGTACAAATAAAACTAGTTGTTCGCGTATTTATTCCATCTAATTTGATGTGTCCTTAGATTGCAGGGAGTTTTTTGATATTGAGCCGCAAAAGTAGAAAATTGTGCAATTCTTATTTGCATTATAATCATTGATTTTTAGCGAATTTCTGAATCGTGTAGAAGTACAATTTTTGAATCAATTCACGAATTTTCCAGCTTAAATCCTCAGGTTCTACTGAAAATGTTTAGAGATGTTACGAATCTGTTTCTGCTTCCGCAACTGAGAAATTTCCACAAGGTTTGGGAGCTCTGTTTCTGCGCCTTTTCAAACGGATATATAACAGAAATTTGAATTTATTGAAGGCCGATCCAGTATCTTCAAATGTAATCATCGATATCTCCCTTGTTTGATGATATATTGTAACGATTCAAAGACCATTAGAGACAGCATTTTAAGGGGCATCCAAGGACATATTTTGTTTTCAAAAATTCCGATTAAATTCTGAGTTATGGATGTTAATTTTGGGGCATGTTTTCTTCTATAACTTTCCATATTTCCCTTATAATTCAGCAAAAATTATCAATTTTTCAATTATTTTCTCACAATATTTAGCTAATTGATGAAGCTATTAAAAACTACAAGAAATTTTTCTATAGATTTGTTAGTTTTCCGGGAAATTAACCGAAATTAGGGGCGTATATTAGCTCTTTTTCTTCGATTCTATGTTTAAAAATACTAATTTTGAATAATCGATATCTCACTTGTTTCATGGTATATTATAACGTCTCGAACACCATTAGAAACAGCATTTTTAGGAGCATCCAAAGACATGTTTGTTTTCAAAAATTCTGACCGAACTCTGAGTTATAGAGGTTAATTTGGAAGCAAGTGTTTTTTATCATTTTTTCGTCAATTCGCTTATAATTTAGGAAAAGTTATCAATTTTTCAATGATTTCCTTACAGTATACAGCGAATTGAAGCAGCTTTTCAGGTCTCCAAGGAATTTTTCAATAGAGTTGTTACTTTTCTGGGAAATTAGCCGCAGCTGGGGGTGTATATTGGGTCTTTTTGTATCGTCGATATCTCCCTTGTTTAAAGAGCTATTGTAATGAGTATAGCAACATTAGAAAGAGCATTTCTAGGAGGATCTAAGAAAGTTTTTATTTTGAAAAATTCCAATTAAACTTTGAGTTATAGAAGAAAGTTTGCAACAGGTGTTTTTCATATTTTCCTCTATAATTTAACAAATATTATCGGTTTTCCAATGATTTTTTTCATAGCATATAGCAAATTAACAGATTTTGGGATCCTCAAAAGATCCTCCAATAACTTAGTTGATTTTGCGGAAAATTGATAGAAACTGGAGGTCCTACAGTACACCTTTTTCAAAAATTCCGCTTACAATCTGAGTTATTGATGTTAATTTTGGAGCATGTTTTCTTCTATAACTTTTCCATATTTCCCTTATAATTCAGCAAAAATTATCAATTTTTCAATGATTTTCTTATCATATATAACAAATTGAAACAATTTTTCAGATCTCCAAGGAATTTTTCAATAGAGCTGTTAGTTTTCTAGGAAATTGGCCGCAGCTGGAGTCTACATTGGGTCTTTTTCTTCGATTCTGTAGTTAAAAAATACTAATCTTGTATCGTCGATATCTCCCTTGTTTGAAGATCTATTGTAATGAATATAGCAACATTAGAAGGAGCATTTCAAGGAGGATGTAAGAACATTTTTAGTTTGAAAAATTCCAATTAAACTTTGAGTTACAGAAAAAAGTCTTACAACAGGTATTTTTCATATTTTCCTTTATAATTTAACAAATAGTGTCGGTTTTTCAATGATTTTCTTACAGTATATAGCAAATTAATAGATTCTCCAAGAAATTAGTTCATTTTGCTGAAAATTGATAGAAACTGGAGAGCCTACATTAGACTTTTTTAAAAAATTCCGATTGAATTCTGAGTTATAAATGTTAATTTTGGAGCAAGTTTTCTTCTATAATTTTTCTAAATTTTATAATTCAGCAAATATTATCGATTTTCAAATAATTTTCTCAAAATTAGCCGGTGATATTGTTAGTTTTCCAGAAAACTGATGAAAATTTATCAATTTTCTTTGTATTGGTTTTTTTCGTTTCCGCTTTCGTTTCTTTTTCTGTTCTGCGTTAAAATATTTTTGAAAATCTGTTTCTGTGATAGCACCTCCGTAACTTTCTAAAAATATTAGAATCATCAAAAAGAGGAGTTTCAAGCCCTTTCTGATATTTTTAGAGCTAAATTATAAATAAACAATTCTCTTAACACTTGTCTGTTAGTAATTGTTGAATATGTCCAATAAATAAATCTGAAATGCAATAAATTCTCGGATTAATGTAAATTTTATGTAAGCAAATAATTATCGTTCTTCCAACTTAAATAAATAGGGAGAAATATCGGCTCTAATTGTAAAACACCATTCCAAAAATGCTGTTGCTTATCGTTCTAATATTTTCAATAAATTCGGTGCTTTCTTCGAAAAATCTATCAGTGCTACCGCCTATTTTCCACCTAGATGACTACACGAAATGCCGACAAAACCACCAAAATTTCTGCCACATTACAATCGAATTATTGCCGTCATCTGGAGATAATGTAGCAGAAATCTGGTCGTTGATAGAGGTGAGTTTATTTGTCTCTAGATTGAAGACTTTTCGGCTGAATTTTAGCGAAGTTTACCAAAAATTCATTCACTCACTATGATCACAGTCGGTTGCATTATGGAATTTGTGTGGAAAATCATTGCGAATTCGTTCAAGATAATCGAAAGTTGGTTGTAAATTTGGAAAATTATTACAGTGAGAAATATAAGGAATTGGGGTTGAAAGCTAAAATTCTGGATATTGATTGTAATAATTATGATAATATTTATACGGCAAATTTATACGATTGGATTGTTTTGTAAATATTTGACAGGGCACAAAATTGTTTTAAATTCAATCGTTACTCTTACAGGTACTTGTTTACTGCTTATTTCTTACTAATTACTGGAGCAACATTCTACCATTATTCAAATCTGAAAAAATCGAAGACGATAAATAAATATTTACTACAATTTTCTTTAATTAACAACTATCGGAAATTTATAAATTCGGTGGATACTATCCAATTTAAGTATATTCAAGGGATTCGTTTCTATAGCACATTATTGGTTATAGCTGCTCATACTTCTATAAGTTATGCGTTAACTTTTATCGAAAATACAGAATTTCTTGAAGGTGTAAGTTTACTGCTAATTTTTGAGGAGCCGGGCTAAGACTCGATAACGAAAAGTGGAAATTTTGTTGTTTTCCAAAAGAAATTCAAGTTCGTTCCAAAGAACATTTCAAGCTACATAAGAGCGATTTTATAGTTTTGGAAAAATTTGAGTTGTAGATGAAAATCTACAATTTAAAATTTCCACCATATCTCAGCTTATATCAATTTGTCTGCAATGAATATGATAAAGCAATCTGTAATTATGATGAGGCCCTCTATCCGGTACTAGTTTTTCATAAATTTCCCGAAAAACTAACAATGCGATCGGAAAATATCATAATTGGAAAGCGCTTTTAATTTTATACATGCTGTGCGAAATTCATTCAAAAATAAGCAATATTAACAGAGTTATGAACGAAAATATAAAAAAACATGCTTCCGGTTTTTCTTTTGTAACTCCGGACCACGTTCGAATTTCCAAAAACCTGATAATTCACGACAACAACGAAGAAATGCCCTTTCAAATGCCGTTTAAAGCATCAAAATCCATTGAAAAATGCACGAAATTTTTACTTTCAAAATTGCCTTTCTAACTGACCATACCCCTTAAAGATATTTCGAAATATGCAAGAAATTTTCCAATTGATCCGGTAGTTTTTCGGAAAATTAAGAAAAATGGCAAAAGTTTATTGTACAATCTTAGGGAATTTACATGATAGAGGCAAAATATCAACTTTTTGAAAATTCGCGGAAAATCATAGGAAATTTGTTGGCCATTTTCACCGGCTAAACATAATTGTTTGAACCAGATCTTTTTCTAGTTTGTAGACGGCTTTATTGATTCCAAACGTAACCTATTGCTAAGTGAAAAACTTACTTATTTTCATGGAAAATCGCGTGGAAAACATGCTCTTTCGTTTATTATTTAACGCATATCCATTGCAAACAAGTCCAGAGTTATCAAAGAGAATTTAAAAAAAAAAAACATACTTCTAGATTTTCATCTAACTCAAAATTTCCACGTTTTCCAAAACCACAAACTCCCTCTTGAAATGCTCTTCAAAAAAATCCAAAAACCAATTTTTAATGAGCCATATCTCGCTTGTTTTTGGAAATATCGCGAAAATTAAAACAGATTTAAAAAGAACTTTTCAATGTCGATCTGAGGACTTTTCGTTACGGACAATTCCGGTTAAATTTTGAGTTATAGAGGAAGATTTTGAAACCTGTTTCTGCGTAATATTTCACAATATTTTTATATCTTTCCTCATAACTTAACCAATGTTGTTTATTTTTCAATGATACTGATAGAAAAGTGCAAATTTATTGCAAATGTAGTCGATAAATCTGCAAGCGACAGGTAGAATTTAATTCTTATACGATAAGTGACTATTATTTTTATATTTACTTTTCTATTTTTGGACCCCAATTGGAAAAATTTCTATCGGCGCCCCTGCTGATTAAGTTTAGAGAAAATGGAAAGCTCTTTTCAAATATTCAACAAATTTTGCAATCGGCTTGCTAGTTTTCCGAGAAAACGCCGAAAATTGAAGGGCCTACAAGCGTAATAGATTACACCTCTTTTTCGATTTGGTGTCCAAATAATGCCAATATTTAATAATCGATTACTTGCTAATTTTCAAAAATATAGCAGGCGTTAGAACCAACATTTCAAGGTACATTAGAGAAAGTTTTTCGTTTTGGAAAATTGTACTTTAATTTGATTTATAGACTATAACACTTTGTGTATACCCGTTGCTCAGTAATCAGGAGCGATGGATGGGTTCGATGAGGGTTTCTGTTTCCTTAACAATAGCTGTTACAGGGCGCCACCACGATTTGTAAAATCTAAAGAATCCCACAATCGTGGAATAGGATTCCGTTAAACAAAATAAAGTTTAAATCAAACAATTTAATGATTAACAAAAAAATTAACAAATGGAAGTGAAATATACCACTCTAATAATGTGGTAGATCTTATTGTGCTAGGGGAGTTCGAACTCGTTTTTAAATTGAATAAATAAATTTTAGAATTTTGAAATTATTTTAAAATTCAATACAAATTGTGGAGCTATCAGTCACAGTAGTGATATGCGCTTCAAGGACGCATACCTGAGATAAATCCTGTTTAACAGGAAGATTTGAACAAAGAATTCGAAAATCAAAATTTACGTTAAATGTTAATAAAAATATGATTGATAATTATAATAACAATAATGGTATTCGAAGAGATAATGATTTCACGCGTACGAAACGTAAAAATAAATAAGGGATCTTTCCCTTGATAATATAATGAATATTAACAATTAACTAAAGATTTAACTTATCTTCACGATGAAACGGCACGATGATAATCGCCAACCACACAACTGGATGAGAGAAATGCACGGTAGCAGGAACGACCTAAAACGTCCGTTACGGAAATGCAGCCAAGTACGCCACTGGGGAAACGATAGTACTCGAACTGGATAAGTGCGTCCAAAAACGCCGGTACAAACAGAAACACCGGATTTTCTCCAGGTCTCCGAACATACCCCTATACAAGAGAATTAGAACCACAAAGAATGAATTTGAAAAGAAAATATTACCTTTCTCTGGGGTATTTAACGGTAACGATAATATTCCATTACGGAATCGATACGGTAAGTTCCCAATTGTTAAATTGTAAAAAAAACGAAACTAAAAGTAACGTCGGACCAATTCAACGTTAACAAGGGAAGTGAAGACTACCACGTCCGGGTACTAAAAACGGGTTTTCAAAAAACGTGATTGCGCAGAATTCGAAAAAGGCTGCATGCTCAAATACTCTCACCGCGCCCTACTATACTAGAATTTTCCAGAACATGTTGACAAAAAAATTTGAATTCAAATAATTTAATTGAACTATCTCTTCTTATTAATTTACCTCCCTATACGTAAAAAAATTGTAAGATAGTGAAAAAGAGAGAAAGAGAGAGTGAGAAAGAGGGAGGGAGAGAGAGAGAGAGAGAGAGACCTTCAGTTTCGGGAGCCCAGAGCTTAAGAGGGAAGAAAAGAAAAAGGGAAACTCCATTAAGCGGGTTACATCCCTACCTCTGAAGGTCTACTGCTGAAAGAAGAAGAAACAATAAAGGAAAGACAGGATTAAGGTACGGGACACTGCAGCAGAGACAGCGTGAAGGTTGTTATAGCACACCCTCAAGAAGCTTAAATGGCAATAACAAATCAAGTGTTGGACTGGTTGCAAGGGTGCGGGAACACCACCCGGCAACCAAGTGAACATGCCCAAATCCCTAAACTAGGATTCAGCCCGGAAAGAAAGAACGACACGAGATACATCAAGATGTTCAAGCATCCACCTAAAGCGATAAGAGAAAAGATACGGTACGGTACGGTAAATAGATGAACACTCGAAACATTCCGATATAAACGACATAACGCTCTTCTAGCAACGTCAGATGTTATGACGGAAAATGGTACCCAAGCAATTAGTAGGACCCTTTGGCCTCCTACTCCAGCCAGGTTCTCCCTAAAGAAGGGAAAATCAAAGCTCCGAACAGAGACGGAAACGATAGATACGCCAATGGAACATTTTAATGTTACAAGACGAAAATCTTAGAGCATGACTTTTGCACATTTTTCTCTATTTTCACCGATAATTTATCAAATATTGTAAATTAACGAATGATTTTTGCAAAGTATATAGAAAATAGAAAGCGCTTTCCAAATCTCCGAGAAATTTTCCAATCGGCTCGATAGTTTTCCGGGAAATTTCCAAACATTGAAGGGCCTGCATTACATCTTTTTTTTTCGATTTAGTGTCCAAACAATGCCAATATTTAATAATCAAGTACTTGCTAATTTTCAAAAATATAGCAGTAAATAAAACGGCACTAAAACCAACATTTCAAGGTGCATTGGAGAAAGTTTTTCGTTTTAGAAAATTGTACTTTAATTTGAATTTATAGACGAAAATCTAGGAGCATGATTTTTGCACATTTTTCTCTATTTTCACCGATAATTTAGCCAATATTGCTTTCTAAATCTGTAAGAAATTTTCCAATCGGCTTGCTAGTTTTCCAGGAAATTGCCAAAAATTGAAGGGTCTGTATTATACCTATACTCGCTCATTTTTGGAGTTAAATAAAATAGCATTAGAAAGAAAATTTTAAGGAGCATCCGAGAAAATTTTCGTTTTGGAAAATTGCACCTTGAAATTTTTATAATTCCGTTTCGGTCATTAAAATCTGTTGGAAAACAAGCGAGAAACCGTTAAGTAAGTTTTTCAAATCACAATTTCACAGTCTAGAGAATCGTTTACAAATTGGAAAACATCTGATAGAAAACAATTATGCTTAACAGGTGAAAATGACTAAGAAATTTCTCCATGATTTTCCTAGAATTTTTGAAAATTCAATATTTAGCCTCTCTCAATTTCCCAAGTTTAAATTTTCCGAAAATATGGTATTTAATTTTCTATGGTTAAAACTGTACAAGAAAAACTTCAACAAACTATGCTATTTTTCTTAATTTTCCAGAAAACTAATGGACCGATTGAAACATCTGCATATGGAAAGCTTTCTCAATTTTCTATCGATTAAACAAATTGATATAAGCTGAGCTATGGTGGAAAATTTAAGATTTTCATCTACAACTCGAAATTTCCACATTTTCCAAAACTATACAACCCTTCTTCTGCAGCTTGAAATACTCTTTCGTAAGCCCAAGAACTTGAAGTTTTCATCAAGAAATTAACGAGAAATTAATTTTCCCACTTTTTTACCGCCTTCTTATCCGGCCCCTAAGAATATTGCATCAATTTGTGAAATTATAGATATATGACAGTGTATTCTACACTTTTATAATGTGCTTCTTTCCGTATCTTGTACAAACGTATTTTCTGTTAACCGGATGGCTATTAGCATACAATTCGTTCCGTACTTTTGAAAGTTCACCAAAATTGAATATGAAACGGTACATCTGCCTTACCTTCATCAACCGATATTTAAGGTAAATCCTCTTAATTAACCCACAATCAGTTCACATTGACTAATTTTTAATAGAGTCGTGTTTACATTAGCTGTCGCACTTAATATATCCATGTCAACATGGTATCGCGGTTCTTTTTATGGACCAATCAAGCATATGATTTCAGATAGCGAATATAGAAATTGTCGACAATATTGGTGGTTGAACGTGTTGTTTATCAACAACTTGTACAATATACCTATTGTGAGAATTTTTCGAATTCTACAAATTTATTTGCTAATTATTTTCACTTGTAGTGCTATCTGGCTTCTTGGTATTTAGCAGCAGATACTCAACTCTATTTATTATCGTTATTATTATTGGCAATAATTTGGACAAATCAACACCGGATGAAGATTCTAATAGCGACACCAATGATCGTTGCAATTTTAATACAAATAATCGTCGTTTACGTACACAATTTGGATATCATCTACAGACTCGTACCAAAGTATCAATTCTTAAAGCCTCAAGCACACGGGATGAGTTTACGACTACAAGCCTGCTTTTTCACAAGCAGCTCGTGAACTAGCCCAGTGTACTCGATGTACTCGTTCCGTTAGCTGCTTGTAAAAACGCTCCGGAAAAAGTTGAACTGCCGGCGACTTTACACGCCACTCGCCGGGTTTTGAGCGAGCTAGTATGTAAACTAGCCACGTATGCTTACAGTAGCTTATGCACTAGTGGATAGTAGCATTAGTCTTCCACACGCCAGCTAGTTGGGCAAGTGGGAGATTTTGTGTGTACTCGGCTACTAGCGCACTTGCCGACTCGCCGGCTTATAAACTCGGCTTGTAAACTCGCCTGTGTTCTTGAGGCTTAAGCCTCAAGCACACGGGACGAGTTTACAACTATAAGCCGGCTTTTTCACAAGCAGCTCGATGTATTTGTTCCGTTAGCTGCTTGTAAAAATGCTCTGGAAAAAGTTGAATTGCCGGCGACTTTACACGCCACTCGCCGGGTTTTGAGCGAGCTAGCACGTGTGCTCACAGTAGCTTATACACAAGTGGATAGCAGCATTGGTCTTTCACACGCCAATTAATTGACTACTGAGCAAGTGACTTCTAGTTTGTAAACTCGCCCCGTGTACTTGAGGCTTTACGCTATGCTTTCAATCACGATTTTCATTGGAAATTTCAGGAGTTTTCCTCTCAGATATGATTTCGAATTTTTCTCCTTATATTCGAGCACTCATTTACACACACCAACGTTTTTAATAGGCATAACTTTCGGGTATTTCCACCACAAATATGGCAAAAATATTGAAATTTATCGAAATAATGTAAATATTTTTGGTTTTGATAAAATAGTTAATTTCCCCAAAAATTTCAGGTGGTACTGTCGAATTGGCGGTTATTTTTCATTGGTTTACCATTATCATCAATATTTCTATCGATAAAAAGTTATAATCGATTGATGTCGGCGATATTTGCAGCGATTTTAAAACCAATGTATTCGTTAGGTATAGCTATTGGATTATTTGGCATGCTTTATGATTCAAGCGTTATGAAAAGGGTTCTAGAATGGAAACCGGTGGTACTTTTGGGTGGTGTCACTTTCAGTACTTATCTATCGCATTTTCTCTTCATTTTTAATAAGTCGGCTTTATTAACAAGTCCGCTGAAAGTCTCCAATTGGATCTATGTATGGTGATAAATTATAGCGAATATTTAATAAAATCGCCTTATAGTTTTCAGAAGCGGTTCGAGATATCATCATCTACTTCCTATTGGGTATTTGTGTCCACTTAACTGTTGAATTACCAGCATTACAGCTACAAAAAATGCTATTACCTAAAGAGAAACACCACTAAATTCTATTTTTATTGACGTATTCAGAGTATATTAAAGTTATTACAAGTATTTTCAATTAATTTTCTATTTGTCTTTGTTTTTATTGTTAAGTTGTAAAGGTGAAGGATTATGTTTGTATTAATCACTACAACTCCATAAAATTAGATAAATTAATTAAAATAATTAGATAGATTTATTTGAAAACAAACTCTTCTACATGACAAAAAGCCCGATTAACATTGACCCAGTTAAAATTTTAATAAACCTCAGTGGATATTTAGAATAATTGTTTTATTTACTTGTTCGTTTTTGCAAATAACTAATTTGCTGATCTATCAGAAATAACATAATTGCAAATAACATAAATAATGATTTTAAATAAACTTTATTGTTAATGTAAGTTTTATGTAGGTGACAACGTAAAAAAAAAAAGTAATTATTGCTTCCAGTTGTTAAACCAAATCAATAAAAATCCATACCGAAATCGGTAAATAATGTAATGTCGTGTAAGCTTCAAAGTGGCAAGAATGTTGAATATATTTTGTATTATTTCGATATTTTCGTTAAATTTGGTAAATTCCCGAAATATATCAGCATTACCACCGATTTTCCATTTAGATGATTATACGAACTGTCGACGAAATCAACAGCATTATTGCCATATTAACATCGAATTGTCGCCGTTATCCGAAGATAATGTAACGGAAATCTGGTCGACGATAGAGGTAAGTTGAGTTCGGTGTTGATTAGAGACTTTTCGGCTGAATTTCAGTGAAGTTCACCAAAAATTCGTACAGACACTACGATCACAGCCGGTTACGTTACGGAATTTGTGTGGAAAACCACTGTAGGTTCGTTCAAGACACCCAAGAATTGACTGGAATTTTGGACAATTATTATAGTGATAAATTTAAAGAAATCGGCTTGAAAGCGAGAATAACAGAGATTGATTGCAATAATTACGACAATATTTATACGACTTCTCTATATGATTGGATAGTTTTGTAAATATTTTGATTTAAACTAGTTTTAATTAATTTCATTGATAAATCTTGCAGATATTCGCTCATTTCTTATTTCCTACTACTTATTGGTGCTAGTTTTTATCACTACATAAATTTAAAAAAATCGACAACAATGAACAAATATTTATTGCCGTTTTCTTTAATCAATAATTATAGGAAATTAAAGATTTCTGCGGATAGTAGTAAAATCAAATACATCCAAGGATTTCGTTTCTATTCAACAATTTTTATCGTCTACGCTCATACACTTGCAAGTTTCTTAATAGCTTATGTCAAAGATACGGATTTTATCGAAGATGTAAGTCGATTGTATTTGAAATTTTAACAATTAATTTGGATAATTGCAGTATTCTAACAGCATAATCAAATGTATAATGGGATTTTTCTTTATGTACCTTGTACAATCGTATTTTCTACTATCAGGATGGTTTTTATCGTACAATTCCTTAGATACATTCCGCAAATCGCCGAAATTATCTATGACACGTTTTATAACTTTAACGTTAATCAATCGATATTTACGGTAACAATATTTGTAATTTAATTGAAGAAATTTAATAATTATTAAAATTATGTTAAAGGATAGGAGTTCCGTTAGGAATTTGTATGGCTTTAGCATCATCATCTTGGATATATCAAAAATTTTATGGTCCAGTTAAACATATGATTGCTGATGTTGAATATGTAAATTGTAAAGCCTATTGGTGGATGAATATGTTGTTTATCAATAATCAATACGCGAAACCGATTGTAAGTATTCGTCTCTACCATTTCTAGCTCTTTTTTTAAGGATTTATAGGGTTATTTGAACAAATTTTGCGCCATGCAGCTCACGGGAAGTTGGCCAAAAAACGATCGTTTCAGACAAAACGAGTTATACGCGTAGAATTGCGCAAACTTTCAGATTTTCTGATTTTATTCTGGAATGAGCGTTTTTGGCCAATTTCCTAATGAGCAATATGGGTCAAAATTTGCTCAAATGGCCTTCAGACAAACCTTCAATCTTTGAGATATTTTTCAAATCGCTCTATAAGAGCTAGAACCACTTAAAGAACCAGATTACAACTCGAAAAAAGTAGAATCTTCGATAAACGATTTTTCTTTCATTTTTCACTCCAAACGCAACTATTCGGGTTTATTTGAAAGAGCATTTTAAGCTGCATAAGAAAGAACCCATGTCTTTTGGAAAATATTATGGAAATTTTGAGTTATAAACGAAAATCTACACGTATGCTTTCTCTTATTTTCCCTCATAACGCAGCCAGTATATAGAAAGAAATCGTTCGCCAAAAATTCTTTCGTTCTTTCCGAGTTATAACCCGCTCCTTTAATGATTTGAACAAATTTTGAGCCATGTAGCTCACGGAAAGTGGGCCAAAAAACGAGCATTTTAGCCAAAGCGAATAGAATGGCCCGAACATTGATTTTTTCGATTTTCTGGAACGGCTAGGAACGATCGTTTTTTGACCAACTTCTCAATGAGCTATATGGTTGAAAATTTGTTCAAATGATCTTCAGAGGCTTTGTTAAAAATCTTTGGGATATTTTCCAAATCGTTCTATAAGCGGCCGGTTCACAACTCATTCAAAACTTTAGTTTTTGGGTTAATTTGAAAGAGCATTTCAAGCTGCATAAAACTATAAATTTTGGAAAATGTGGAAATTTTGAGTTATAAATGAAAATCTAGAAGTATGTTTTTTGCTTATTTTCCACTATAACTCAGAGAATATCAATTTGTTTGCAATGAATATAAAGTTAATCGATAGCAAATTGAAAAGGCTTTCTAAATATCTGAGAAATTTTCCGGTTGGTTCGGCAATTTTCTAGAAAAATTTGAAAGGGGCCGAAAGTAAGAACCGGCCTAATAACTTCCCCGACACATTCCGGATAGTTAATCATGAATTAGAAAAATAAATTAAAGACAAGTATCAGAAGTCGACAATTAATGCACGAGTCCAAGTTTAAAAAAAAACTAACTTACTATAAAAATCAAAATCGGGAATCAAGAGCCGTGGCTATCTCACCACCACTGAAAAATTCAATGAGGAACCAGCACCTCGTCAACCAAAACTCTGTTCACTGATCGGTGATTCTACACACACTTTTCAGTTCAACATTCTTATAAACTCGATACACGATTCAATTGCGAAATTTTGACAGAACCACAGAACTGTCATTTCAAAATTTTGCAGTTGAATTTTCTATGGCAACCGATCCCTTATAGAAGGCGGCAAATTTGAATTGGTTGACTAAACTATTTTGCCAATTTTGTGCCCTTATTTCAAAAAGAAAAGAACATTGCACATGAAGGGTATTGTTTCGGACATAAAAGCACATGCCCTTTCGATTGGTGATATCAAATTAATATGTTATCTTAAATTTTTTTCAATCAACCCCCTCCCCCTCCACCCCCGTGGTCCGATTGGCACCAAAAACTAATCAACTCGAGCGGCCACCAAATAGTTTGTGCTGGTCAAATTTGAACTCAATCGGTTAAACCGTTTTTGAGTAATCGTTGGAGAAACGACAGACACACACACACACACACACACACACGGACATCATGCTAAAAACTTCAAAAACGTGTTCAGGGGACCTCAAAACGTAAAGATCTGGTGAAATCTCGAATTCGAAATTTTGGTCCGAAACTAATAACTTCCCTACCCTCTGGTCGGGGAAGTTAAAAATGAGAAAAACTGTAACATTTCAAATTAAGAATTCAAGCGCATTTAAAAAAATTGAGAATTAAATGTTCTGAGAGTTTATACACGGGAAATTGGCTTGACAGGAAAGAAAAATCCAAGTTTTGAAAATTTAAGGAATTTTCCTGAAAGTAGAAGAAAATTTTCGGAAAATGTGACATTTAATTCTCTTTGTTGAAAATTGTGCAAGGAAAACTCCAACAAACTTTTTTCGTTTTTCTTAATTTTCCGGAAAACTACTGAGTCGATTGGAAAATTTCTTGGATATTTAGAAAGCTCTTTCAATTTGTTATCGTCTAAGCCCCGTATTCATTATGAACAAATTGATCTAAGCTGAATTATAAAGGAAATTATGAAAAAACATGCTTCAAGATATATAACTATAACTCAAAATTTCCAAAATACAGGGTGTACGACGCTATTTAAGCTCGCAGTAGCCTATGACTTTGCGAACGTATGTCAGTTTCTTGTTTCAACTAAATAATCTGCATTACCGACCTCTTGCTTCAACAGATTGTCGATAATGCAGATTACAGAGTTGAAATAAAAAGCTGACCTACTCTCATCAACTCATAGGCTACTGCGAGTTTAAATAGCGTTGTACACTTTGTATTTTTCAATACTATAAAGTATTCTTAAACAGCTTGAAATGCTCTTTTGAACAAACCCAAAAACTCAATTTTTCATTACAAAATGAACGAGAAATCGTTCGTCAAAAAATCTTTCTTTATTTCCGAGTTGTTGCCCATCTCCTCCAGACTTTATAAGGTCACTTGTGCAAAGTTTGAACCATGTAACTCTCGGGAAGTTGGCCAAAAAACCAATCACTTCAGACAAAACGAGTTACACGAGTAAGACCGAACGTTCTTGACCAACTTTCCAATGGGCTACATGGGTCAAAATTTGCTCAAATGACCTTCAATCTTTGAGATATTTTTCAAATGAGCTAGACTCATTTAACGATTTCTCTCTCATTTTTCACTCCAAACTCAAACTTTCGAGTTTATTTAAAACAGCATTTCAAGCTGCATAAACAGGCCCCATATCTTTTGGAAAATGTTACGGAAATTTCGAGTAATAAACTAAAAACTAGAAGTATGCTTTTCTCGTATTTTCCCTCATAACTCAGCCAATACATAGAAAGAAATCGTTCGTCAAAAATTCTTTCTTTTTTTCGAGTTATGACCCGGTCCGATTCAAAATGTCATTTGAACCATGTAGTTCACGAGAAGTTAGCCAAAAAGCGATCATTTCAGTCAAAGCGAGTTACATGCATAGAATGGCTCAAACATTGATTTTTTCGATTTTCTGGTTTTATTCTGGAACGGATAGGAATAAATGTTTTTAGCCAACTTACCAATGAGCTACATGGTTGAAAATTTACTCAAATAATCTCCAAGGAGACCCCTACAAATCCTTGAGATATTTTTCGAATCACTTTATTAGAGCTAGGACTACTTAAGTGAACATAATTACAATCGAAAATTAACTGTTTATCCTCTTGAATTTTCAGTGTTATATTGTTTCATGGTATTTATCAGCAGATACACAGATTTATATATTATCGTTATTCCTATTAGTGGCAATTAGGATGCATCAACGGTGGATTAAAAGGATATTAGCAGTTCCAGTGGTTATTACAATTTTAGCACAAATATTGATTGCTTACCGTTTGAATCTTGATTCGATCTATAAATTGGTACCAAAGTATATTTTGTTCTTTTTTTTGAGATTTCTTATTATCATAATATGTGAATTTTGCAGAAAATACAAAGTAAGTTTGGTACAAACACCGGAATTCTATTTCCTATACATTGCTACCTACTTAAATATACCATCATATATAATCGGTATAGGTTTCGGATATCTTCACTATCAATATGGTGAAAAATTAGAATTCTACAAAAATAATATTTTTTTGTCAAAATGGTGGTTTGCTTTCATTACTTTACCTGCATTATCGGCAATATTGCCGATGTTCAAGTACGATCGACTCACAACATCAATACTTTCAGCAATTTTGAAACCGATGTACGCTTTAGGTCTAGCCATTGGAGCATTCGGCATGTCCTATGAGAAAGACGGTAATTAATCGTGAGTTAACTTAAATATTTTTCAACAATAGTAACATTTTAGGTTTGATTAAAAGACTGTTGGAATGGAAACCAGCTGTATTCCTTGGCAGTGTTACATTCAGTACATATTTATCGCATTTTATTTTCGTTTTCTATCGGCCAATTCTGGCCACAACTCCACTAAGAATTTCCAATTGGATATTGGTATGTTATTATCATTTTTGTTCAGTTTCTTAGTTTCCACTTTAAAGCCTCAAGTACACGGGGCGAGTTCACAAGCTATAAGCCAGCAGCTCCTAAACCAGTCCAGTGTTCTACGTTAGCTGCTTGTAAAAACGCTCTGGAAAAAGTTGAATTGCCGGCGAACTTTACACGCCACTCGCCGGGTTTTGAGCGAGCTAGCACGTGTGCTCACAGTAGCCTATACACAAGTGGATAGCAGCATTTGGTCTTCCACACGCTAGCTGGTTGGCTACTGAGTGGGAAATTTTGTGCGCACTCGCCGACTCGCTGGCTTCTAACTTGTAAACTCGCCCGTGTTCTTGAGGCTTAAGTAAATAGGGCACCCCTATTGCCCGTCCGCTACTGTTTTTATTGTGTATTCAATTTTTTTTTTTTAGCTTAAAGCTGGAATTCAAGATGTTATTTTAGCCTTCATCATCGGCATCTGTGTACATTTAACTATTGAATTACCAACAGTTCAGTTGCAAAAATTATTGTTACCCAAAGTTAAAAATGATTAGATTTTCGAACAATAAACGTACCTATTATTATTTTTTTAATCAGTTTCCTTTGTATAGAGAATTTCGTTATCTTATCGATAAGTATTTTGATAATTTTAAGTTGTCAGTTGGAATTTATTGAATAAAACCCGTAAGACATGTTGTCAATTTGTTTCATTTACCTCCTTCTATCATCAGGTAATAATTGTTTAGATAGAATTATTGATTAATTTACGCTTTTATAGCGTTAGGAGATCCTCTGATTTTGGAAGATATCGGCATATCTCCCTTCAATCAAAGGGAAGAAGTTACCAATGATGGCTCTACAACAACTCCATCGGCAATCGATACAATTGAGTTATCGATTACATCAAATACTGCTACAACTTCATCAATAACATCCACAATAACTGCATCATCGATTTCATCACTTGATAATGCAGTTGTATCGCTGCTTAGTGATACAACTGTATTATCGACTGAATCAACAACTTTATCATCGACTATAACAACAACTTCACCATCGACAATATCGACAACTCCAACAACTACAACACAGTCTCCACAAATAACCGATATCACTGAAACTTCCTTCACTTGGACTGAAACTAGCGAATCGAATATGATTGAAGTTACAGTAGATGAAGGTCTGATGATATCCGTTACAATATCAAAACTCAATTTAAACGGCGATAATCAAGATTTCCTCGTTATCAAAAGTGGTAGTTCCTTTAGAAGATACCTCAGAATCTGGACGAAAATTCGCTTACAGCATCGATAATCCAGTTAAATATCTATTCGATTCGAATCGTGTATTTGGTTATTTTTGTGATGCAGTTTCTGGGGATAATTCTAGTGATTTTACGGTCGTCTTTGAAAGATTTGGTAAAATTAATGATTGATTTTTGAGAAATTTTAATGTAGTTTGATTTTAGGCAATATTACAACAACAACAAGTACAATACCAACAACAACAATCGATTGGCCGACTACTGAAGCCGGTGATTCTATTGAAATTACAGTAAATATCACCGGAAAAACTCTAGAAGAATTCACAAATGAGACAGTTATTGACGATTTAAGGAAATGTATCGCTGAAATGGCTACAGCTTATTGTAAAGATAGTAAAATTAATCTTCTAGAAGAGATTACGTACGATTATAGTTTTTTTATTTCAAATCTCTTATATTTGATTTACAGTGAAACAAATGTTCGGATAAAAGAAATAGACGAATGCCCGTTCAACTGGCCAAATAGTGAGACTTGTGTTCAGGTAACTTTCAGTTTACCGATTTACTACGATTATAAAATCTGGTCGGGTTATCAAATGGATACGGATCATCTTGAAGAAATGTGGTCAAAATATGCGGAACAATATTTGGATGAGAATTTCGATATTTACGATGCACCAAATATTAATAAAATAATAACTTGGTGGGCGGTTGCTATCATTTGTGTTGTTATCATCTTTATAATTATTATAATTGCCGTAAAGTGTTTAAGGGGTAAATTTAGAAATACATACAGGTAATCTTTTATTTAATTGATTTTTATGTTGATTAATTTAGATTGAGTTGTATTTTAGGCGACGATTAAGTGATACATTATCAATAGTTCCAAATAGGAAAGTTACTGATGTTTCATTAACGCCCCATTATCTGCAAGATACACCGAAATTATTTGATAATAAATACCCCCTGATGGATCCGGAATTTTAATAATTTTATAAATCGAGTTACCGTTTTTTTTTTTTTGTTTTCTTTTGTTTGTTCACGTAGATGAATGACTGAAATTATAAAATAGTCAAATTTGTTAATTATCTTTTCAAATTTTTATCAGTTTCTAATAAATTATTTTTAAAAATATAGAAAATTCGATCAATCTCTAATGAGTTATTCTGTTTTGAAAAAATCAAGTTGCTTTATTCGATATTATATTTATTTTAAATGTCAATTGTTGACAAAAGATTGTTTTCAAAACAATAGGTGATTCGATTAACTATTATTAAACATATTTTTGTACATAATAGTTTCTAAATTTAGTAAACATAAATGCCAAACGAGTTTTATTTTTTTATAATTAAGAATAGAAAGATTAAAAGTAAATGTAGGCCGAATTTCTTAAACATTTATTACTATTATTACTACTATTATTATTAGTTTCATTTTTTGAAGGCGAGTTATTCAACTTTTATGAAATTCAACTATTTGCCAGCAGAGGGCTATCGCAATGTTGTCAAATTGAGCAATTTATCATGAGTCTAATGATAAATTAAATTCAAATATTCGATAACAAATAGGTTAGAATTTGATTTACAATAATTGTATTAACACCAGTGATTGAAATTTTAACCAATAGAAATTAATGTATAAATAAATTCACTTACCACTTGTGTAAATTTCTTTGACATAAATGTTACTGTAATACCAACCACTTATATATAAAGTTACTAGATGAACGTTCAGTAAATAAATACAAAGTTAGAGATTTTAACGTTGTTATGTTAGGGTGTCAAATATTGATAATCATCAATAAGTAATCTACGATTTGTCCTATTTATTCACAGAATGTAGGATTTTATCTGAATAAATGTCATTGGTTTTATATAAAGGCGCAAAATTTTAAAATAACCAATGACGAAGAAGTATCTACTTCTACATCATTAAAGACAACCTTTTTTAGTCACGTGATACTTTAATTGTAACACCAACTAAGTATCGGTAAAGTTACTAGAATTGTAAGGTAGTGGAGTGATTTAAATTTACGCGCCCAAATATTAGCTTCCTATTGGTTATTTTACATGCAAGTTTATACAACTCAAAAATAATGTGTAGAAGACATTGGATTTTGTGTTATTTTCAACGACGCACGTCTAAACCATTGGTTGTTTTAAAATTTAGCGCGTTTATAGACAACCAATGAGATTTTCCCCAAATTTGTCTTATATTCAAAGAATGAATCGAGTATAATGCCTTTTTTGTAACCCCGCTTTAATCATTACTCCTCTTAGTTTAAAAACAAATCAATTAGGTTAAAATTAGGGATTTTTATATATATTTTCGACAATCTTCCAATGAGTAACTGTAGAATATACTCGATTTACTCATTGTCAATAGAAAAAATCTGGTTTTCTAAAAGGCGCAAAATTTGAAAATAACCAATAACCTAGCAATACGCCATTGAAAACAAAACACTTGGTTTTCTAAAAAGGCGCCCAATTTTAAAACAACCAATGATTTAGAAGACGTCATTGAAAACAATACTTTTGTTATGATAATTACACTGCCAACTAAATTCTGGATTAAATTAGTAAAATTTAGGGATTTTTATTCCGTTATGTTGTCGTCAATTTGACATTAAGTGAGTGAATTTATTATACCAATAGTTTGCTGATTTTCTTTGGTAGCAATGTGGCAACTGTGTGCCAGACGCATTCCAACGGCCATTTAAAAGTTGTATGAAAGAAACCAATAACCTTTCAATAAAAAGTTTTCTAGTATTTTTTTTTTGCTTTTAGTTCACCGATTTGTGTAGGTTTCTATAAATGTAATTATAATTATTTGGAAAATGTATGACGTGTTTCTTTTATTGTGTGTGCTTAATTAATTGAATTTAAACGACTGATTGAAATTAAAAATGCATCCAAATCGTCGGCGAAAAAAGCGTCCAAATTACGGTATACGTACAGTTGAAGTATTGCGCGGTACAAATGGTTTTGGTTTTACAATATCAGGCCAACAACCATGTATTTTATCATGTATTGTGGCAAATTCACCAGCCGATCATGCTGGTCTGCGTGCTGGCGATTTTCTAATTTCAGTCAATGGTATATCCGTATCGAAAATAACACACGATGCTGTTGTTAATTTAATTGGTAATTGCCATGGACCGATACGGATGACAATTGCTGAGAATTATTATTCGGATAGTAGTGAAGAAGAATTGGATGTTAATCGGATTGTTAATACGAGAAAACCGAAATATATGCACAAACCAAGGGGACATCGGTTACATAAACAACAACACCACCACCAACAACAAAATCCCGATAATAATACAGTGAAAATTAAAGAGAAACACCACGAAAATGTACCGAATAGTATACAGATGGATGATGATAATAATGGACCGATTGAATATAAAGTTATCGTTGGTTATTTGGGTACAATCGAAATGCCAAAACAATTATTACCAAATTCACGTCTACAAACTGTATGCAGTTGTATAAAGAAATTACGCCAGGAGAAACGTACACCAACAGCTATTTTAATGACAATATTTCCAACTTGTTTAACACTAAAAAACTCATCAAATCATATTTTAGCTATTTATCCAATAAATCGTGTCGTCTATATCGGTTCAACAGCCGATAAAGAATCGAAATATTTCGGTTTAGTCACCAGTGCCGTTATGAACGATTGCCAACAGAAGAAATTCGATAATTGGCTACCAACCGATGAAAAGAAATTAAACATCGATAACGATATAGAAATATCGAATAGTTGTCACGTATTTATGGTAGATTCGAAAATCACCAATCATAATCTACACAAAGAACGGGCCGATAGTTTCAAAATCACCTGTACACCTGATCTAATCACGGGTAATTGCCTCGAATTCCCTACAAATGCTGGTTATGTTGTGAATTTAATTCAAAATTTATACAAATTACAAACAAACAATGATAAAATTGTTGATGATAATCTAATTGGTGGGCCGTTAGTGGCGAATTCACCACAACCGAGTGCTTCAAGTAATTCCGATTCGGGTATCGGTTTTCGTGATGATTGTGGTAATATTAGTGATCGAATTTTGGTTGTTGAATTTCCAGCACATCATCGCTCAACTACTACAACAACAAATAATCATCGCCCAATAGGTATCGATGCTACTAATTTACAATTAGATAGTTTAGATTTACCGTTAAATAACGATAATTTTCCAAATTTCGAATTGAATAATATTAAATCTAAGAATTTGGATATCAAATTGCCGAATAATCTATCGAGGAGTGATGATAGGAATTTGAAAATACACCAGAAGAATAATTTGAATAATATTCGAGCTTGTGAATCGATCAATATTAAGAATATTTTAGAAAAATCCGACAATTTCTTGCTAACTAAACAAAATAACAATATTGAAGATGATGCAATTTTGAATCGTTTAACTTGTAGAGCTTTACCGGATCGTTCAATAAAACTACGCGGAATATCACCATCTAGTCTAACAACAAGCTCGGAAGATAACCAGATTTATAACGAACGACCCATTGATGTTATTCTACCAATAAATGATAACAAGAAATCGTATGAAACAATTTCAATGAATGACGATATAGAATTTCAAAGTTCTATCGATAATATAACAAGAATCGAAACGAAACAGAACCTATTCAAAACACCGTTATTTGATAATAATTTGATAATAACTAAACGTTTAAAGAAAACGAAAAAAGAGCGCAATAGTTGCGATAATTTAGACCGTTTAGTTATAAATAATGAAACATTACACTATAAATTAAGCCCGAAAGTTTACGGTTTATCGAAACCGAACCACAGTTGTGAAGAATTAAATAATTTAGATTGCATCGAAAAATATAATTATGGAAGTTTACAAGATTTATACAGTTGGAATCAACAAAATAACAATAATACTAATACCGATGATGGTAATAATACTAATTATGGAATGAGGAATATTGCACAAAGTGAACCGGACGTTAGGATATCGAGGAATCAAAATGAGCCAGAAATTCGGGTAATTTTCTCGATTTTAACTAGAATAAAAGTGCATGCAGCTTAATAACACTATTGTATAGTAGAATTAGCTTCGAATTTCGCCTTTTTCGAAATAATAACACCTTATTTGTGCTTAAAACGAATTCCAATGATGCCGTACAAATCGCAAATGAATCATTTATATTCAGTGATTCACAATCACTATTTGTAGACAATTGAAGTACTTATTGGGTTTGTTAATTGTGCGTAGTTTTTCCTTTTTTTAAAACCCCAGAAAAGTCGTAAATCAAATTTAATTTTGTTTGTTGAAATAGGCGGAGGTGTATCATTCTCGGATTTAATTTCCCATAACTAATGATATATTTAGTATTTGTAATTGGACGAATTTTAAAACAAATTTTAATGATTCTGTCTATTTTTTGTTTGCTTATTCCATAAAATCATTTATTTCAGACGTATGATAAATCCTCCAACGCATAATTGGGAATGAAATCGCAAATTAAATATAGAGTTTACAATTTTACAGTTTAATTTAGAAAATAAAGGGACAATAGTTTTTACAATTATAATCGGTAGAAGTGACGTCAAAAAATGATTTCTAAACTAGACTCGAAATTTAAAGGCGCCTGAAGTGATCCATTATGACGTTGCTCTATCAAATAAATCATAACGTATGAATTATTCATGATTTTAACGACACAATAATCAGAATTAAGCAATTTATCATGTTCCTGTAGATTATTTCGTAAATGAACAGGTCGAGGAAGTAGACCCTGAAAATGCTGATTAGAATTCGAGGTAGACTCAAATAATTGATATTTTCTCCTATTGTTAGACGTAAATAATAACAACAGTTGTATAAAATAGAAATGGCTCGTCTTTGTACTGTAAAATGATGAATGTCCGTTTAAAATCCCACTCCCCGTTTTTAATTCCCGCATCTTTCTCAATGAATCTGAACTTGGTGGGGCCCGATGGGGCGGTCACTCCCGTACCAGTATCGTATGGAACCATTAGGTTTTCTACTTTGTAATGAAAATATAACTTTGTTAATTAACTACAATAAAAATTGAAATTCCGGTGATCAATTACGAATTAACATGAATTTTTTTAAAAATTGTCTGTAATAGAACATGTTGGTTGAAAAATCGAAACAACAAATCATGGAAATATGCCTGTAAGTCCATTTTTTTTGTTGCTTTTCAAATTAACTTTCAATCAATTAGAATGGGTGCGGATACACAAGGGCGCACAAATTCACTTTCATCAATTAATTAATCGCTCTATTTCTATTGTAATTTAATGAAAGATATATTTTTGATAACAGTTATCGTGATAATTTATGGGAATTTATGGTGATATCATCAACATTCACACGGTTTCTCAACAATTTACTACAGAGTCTTGACATGTTTTCCAAATTTCGTCACACTTTTGCTTTAATTATTTTTAATTGTTTCCAATTAGATTGATCTTATCTTGCATATAATAAAAAATTGATTTATAGTTAATTAACTTATAAAAGAACTCAACAGTGCGTAGATTTATTGAATTGAGAAAGTTAAGAAAGTTGTTAAAAAACCCAATTAATTTCTAGTTCAAGATTCCATTGTTATTGTTGAATTAATTTGAAAAATTTGTTAAATTACATCATGAATTATTGCAAATTTCCAAGTATTCCATTCGAGTCTAGTTTAATTTTTATACTTTTTCATTTTATGATTATTAAACAGAAAAACATTGTGGTTTTATTTCGGGTTAAAAAAAAGGAAATGAAACTTCCCGCATTGTTTGTCATTGTAACAAATAAACGAAACAAGCAAAATTTCGATTAATTAAAGGTAATTTTTGTAAAGCCATCCAATTATAATCGAAAATATGATCGTAATCATTGAATGATAAAAATAATAACTTGTTTACACGCCAAAAAACAGCAAATATTAGATCATTTACCCAAGAAAAACAACAAAAATTAAATGAATCACGTTATATGCCAGTGATAATTTATCAATATGTAATTATTTTGGTGGTTTAGCGCCTGTATTTACCAAATAATCAACTTCTTCGCCTGAAATGTTTGATAAATGATAGGACATTATTAAAAATATGTTGTAATGTAGCTAAAAAACATTTTCCAAATGATCCATCTTGGTAATTGGAAAATAATTGATTCTGTAAATAAATTCTACAAGTTCAACGATCTTATGCGGTTAAGATATTCAGATGGCGATATTAATTATCAAAATATACACAAAAATGAAGCTCTAGTCGCTAAGATTGTGTAAATATAAACGGATTAATGGTGGATTTAATAGTTTTTCTCATTTAAATGTAAATTAATTGGTTCATTCATTAGTTAAATCAGTGGAAATATTGCTAAATAATTCAATGATAAGAGTTTATTGGGCAACGTGGGGTGTTCATTACAGATTAAAGTCAATCAGAGAATTTGCACAATGTTTATTATTGAATGTTGCAAATCCTATTTTTATCTTCATAATTTTAATAACAAATTGATATCCTTTCGTAATAATTCTATAAACAATTTGTTGTATATGTACATCATTAAAGACGTAATAATATTGACGTAATTGAAAAAAAACTCGCATATTTATTAAGTTATTCCGAAAATAAAAGCGTCATTCTATTAGTCAATTAATAGACCTGTTGGACAACAGGATGAATTTTCGTAAATAAACGGAAATAGGCAACTTATTATTTTATTACGAAATTCGTTACGTTTTTGTTGTTAATTAACAATTACGTCCTTGAATATTGTTGTTATTTAAAATAAAGTAGCGACTGATTTTCGGTTATTTTTCCAAGAGTTACAGGTGGGGTTCCACTTGTTAACCCCCAAAACCACCTGTCTGTGTTTCAGTTTAACGACAGTTATTGTGGTGTTTATTATAAGAAATAACAATGATTTTAATGTAAGTTTCTTTTTGTTTTAATTGATAAAAATGTCGTGTTTATCGACAAAACACTGACCTAAATCGATACAATTGTTGAATTTCAAGCGTACATTTAAAAAAAAAAATCTTGGTGTACATTTCTCTTTCGGTTACACCTTGGTTCGGTAAACAAACGAATTTGTTTATAGATTAGATTAGCATTTTCGTCGTAACGAAATGATAAAATGTACAATTTTGTGAAATTTTTCAGTAAATGCGCAACTTTAACAATTCACGGATGCAAATATTGATAAATCTATTTTTTTATAAAATACCACAATACAATGCATTCATATTGTTGTTATTTACATATAAATGCACCAAGATAAATGGGTACGTTGTCGAAAATTTATAATCATTTCGTGTGTGAATTATTTTATCATAAACAAGGGTGAGTTCTTTACCGGTATTACAATAGAAAAATTTCGATCATTTTAACTGCTTTCTATACGATTTTAACATGTAGATGTAGTTTAATCTTATAAGGGATGCATGTGGTTTTTAATAGCGATGGTGGCAGTATCGGCAATGGGTTAGTGGTGGCTTTGCGGCCCCCTTTCAAACGCTTCAACACAACAATACGCCGGGGCGGTTCTCAACGTTTCGTAAGACGTCCAGCTTCACTATTATCATCAACAGATATCCCACATCAGGTACAATTTAATTGTTTTATTTATTTAAAGATTATAAACCAAAAAAATGCGATATCTTATTATCGCTTTAATTATCTATAAATTTCATTAAACCTGTTCGATTTAAAGTTTGATTAGATGGAGAATTGTTTTAAAATTCCGAAAATTTCCATCCTTTTCACTGAGGTAAATTTATTTCTAAATTATTTGGAATGCCCTATTAGTTAGTCTTTATTGTCACAATTAGGCATCTGTTCTATTTATGATGTAATAGAAATGTAGCAACCATTTTAATTAATTAGTTCTCACGATAATTAAACAATTTTGTTTAAATAGGGTGAAGATGTTGGTACGGTGAAAAGTCATGATACAAACGATGGTCCGGCCCAATGGGCGACATCCTTTGAACGTCTACTCGACGATCCATTCGGTTTGCATACGTTTGCGGAATTTTTAAAAAAAGAATTCAGCGCTGAGAATATTTATTTTTGGACAGCGTGCGAACGTTATCGACGTTTAACAACAGACCATGAACGTATACAGGAAGCACAACGTATCTATCAACAACATTTATGTGTTGGTGCCCCAGAACCAGTCAATGTTGATTGTCAAGCCCGTCATTGTACCGAACAATGTTTACAAGATGCAAAAATCGATCTATTCGAAGCGGCACAAAAGCAAATTTTCAATTTAATGAAATTCGATAGTTATCCGAGATTTCTAAAATCACAACTTTATAAAGACTGTCTGGCTGGTGACATTGAAAAACAACACACACAAATCGATAGTGGTTTATTAATACAACCACCACAAACACCACAGTCAAAACTAAAGAAATCGTTAAGTAACGCTGAGGATCGTAGACGGAAATCTCTATTGCCTTGGCACAGGAAGAATCGATCGAAATCTAAAGATCGAGGTGAATCCGAATATAGTCAAAAACAACGAAATGGTTTAAATGGTAGTTCTGAGAGTGTTAACACCGGTAAAAATGAGATCCACAGTAGTAAATCATCATTAACATCATTAGATTTGGCTATAACAAATTCGCAGGTAATTTCACTTAAATCAAACAGGATGATTTAATTAATCGAATTTATAATACGTCCTGTTTCATTTATTACCGGAAATTGTGCCATTAATAGTGAGTTTATTTTATAGGATTTAAATAAAGGCCATCAAGACGAGAACAATCCAAACCGTCCAGTATTGTGTCGTGTTATTTTAAATAACGGCAGTACAACTGTTGTACAAATCAAACAATCTGAAACTATCCAACAATTAGTTAATCGTTTATTAGAGAAACGCGGTCTTAATTATTCCGCTTTTGAAGTCTATACTGATAAACATACGAAAACTGTTGATATCAATGAACCATCAAATATTTTAGCCGGTTGTGAAGTAACAATCGATCAACGTGTCGTATTTAAATTGGATTTACCAAATCGTAAAGTGATTTCAGTTAAATCGAAATGTACAAAATTAATATCGGATGTATTACGTCCAATTTTAGCGAAATACAACTATAATCTAGATCATACTAAAGTTGTATTGAATGATAATGAGAATAGTGTTGTCGATTTAACGAATTTCGTAACGTTAATTGATAAGAGTCGTTTAAAGATTTTAATTAATAGTGAAATGAAACAACCACCACCACCACCACAACAACAACCACAAACGAATCCAATAATTAAAATCAATAATGTTAAAGTTAGTAAATTAGAAGAGATAACGAATCAAGTATTTGAAGGAATTCTACAAGAGAAAGCTGATTCAGCATCAATAAAATCTAAATGCGATAAAGGCTCAGTTAAGGTAATATTAATATTATTATTATTAAAACAAACAAGGATGAAATTATTAAAATTGATTAATTTTTATTGATAGAGTGAAGATTGGGGCTCGGAACATTCATCGGGTATATTCGGACGTTTTCTACGCCGTGATTCCGGTTTACATGAACGTAAAAAGAAGGCATTAGCGCCTCGTGTTAAAATTGATGATGATGATAACAATAACAATAATAATACAGAACATAAAAAACCATTGATTGCTAAATGGAAGACTGGTGTTAATAAAATGCAAATTGCACCCAGCGAAAGTGATGGTATTAGCTCTCAAAATAATTAACATAAAGATTTTTAACGAATATATTTTTTTTGTTTCTTAAAACTAAAAAACTTTTAGAATTAGTTGAGGGTTTGACTAGAGCACAACGTTCTCGTTTAGAGGATCAACGCGGTACTGAAATCAATTTCGAATTGCCCGATTTCCTGAAAGATAATAAGAATTCAAGAAAATTACAGAACGAGAATTCACGTTTCTATGTCAGTGAATATGAGAATCGTAAAGTATTACCAACACCACCGCCGCCACCACAACAACAACAAAATTACGAAAATCGTACAATTATAACGAAAGAATCAAATATTACACCAAATAAATTGAATAATCTACGAATGTATTCACCGAATCAATTGAACGATTCGAATCAATCAACACCATCGAAATGTGATAGTTTAGAGACTACGGTGATTGAAAATAGGAAGGAGAGTCCTAAGAGTGGCGAACCACCACCGCCTCTGCCGCCGAAACCGAAGATTATACCAATTAAGCCGTCCAATTGGGGGCAGAATGGGTTGAATCGTAATAAGGAAATTGTATTAGAGAAGGGTAAAACTACGTATTTAGAACAGCCGTCAAGCAGCTTTGTTTAATCTAAATATAGACTTTTATATTATTGTAATATATTGTAAAAAAATTATATAATTTATTAGCATCATTGTATATTGTGTTTAAATGTTTAAATATATTTTTTGTACGTTTTTATTCTTCCAATTTGTTTTCCACGGTTTAACGTTTTTTAAATTATAGTTTAGAATAAAAGTCACTTACCATAATTAGCACGAAATAATAACACTTTTAGTAAAAATTCTTGAAAAACTCAATTTCACCAATTTATTGTAATTTTCAAAAAAAGTTAGGTTAACAGAGCTTGCAATGGTAGCGCCATCTGTTGTTAATTATTTTAAAAACTATTTACTATAAAAATAGTATATTGAAAAATAAGTTTCAGAAGTCCATGATTCCTGCACGAGACCAAAATTAAAAAACGAGTGCGGTAGCACGAGTTTTTTAATGGTCGAGTGCAGGAATTGACTTCTGAAACGAATTTTTCATACTATTTTTCCTATTTTGCGCCCCTTTGTACCCTTTTTTAATAAAAATTGAACCCTTCAAATTTAGGGAATTTTGTAGAAGTTGGTATTAAATAAAACAAATGAAAGTTCTACTTGACGATATTCAACTTTTTGTTTGTAAACAAGTTGATTTTCAATTGTTTAAGTCTCCATCTTAATTATGACTTTTAATAAAGTAAAAATGTGTGACAAATTATCGTGTACTCCACCAGAATTACGTGATATTGTTGAAAATGGTATCAATGATTTACTTCCCGGTAAATCAAAAATAAAATATGAACATTGTTATCAAAATTTTCAAGAATAATAATTTGAAATAAATAAAAGTTGTTTTCACGTTAATCAAGTGGTCTGCATTTCTGTCAAAGAATGACATTTGAGATAGTCGACAGTGTTACCAACTTCGAAAAAATAAATTATCCCAGATTTTCCACACTCAAAGTAGTTGGGAAATCTCCATTACATCACTACTTTTAGTGTGGAAATGATTTTATTTCCAAAGCAAAATAGGAAAAATATTTTTTTTAACTATAGAATTGTAAAAATGATAGCGAAAATTGAACTGCAGATTTATTGCTATGTGTGTTAAGAAAATAATTTTTATTGAAGTTATTGTAAATTATAGTTGGCCATCTTACAACTCACAAGGTCTATACTAATCAAGCGATACGGCTTTTTTTTAATTAATTGGATTCAATTAACAAATTCTATATGAAAATTATTGATTTTGAATTTTCTATGATAAAATAAATCATTGATAATTATTATTACGGATTATTAAGAGAAAAATTGGAAATTTTAGTTGACAATAGGCTAACCTGCAAATCACAATCTCTACATTATTCTCTATTTGTTAGGTTATATTCCATATTTGTTAGGTTATGATGTTTTCTTTTAAAAATGCTTTTTATTTGAATTTCTAACAATAATGAAACTATTCTCGCACTCACGGTGAGTTTTTCAATAACAACTCTAATTATAATTTACATCAATGATTAATTTTAGGCGACTTTCACGGGCTTTCAGTACGCGTCCAGAACAGTCGAAAAAAGCGCCAGTTTCCGCCAATTTAATCGACGATAACTCAACAAACCCACCAGCAGCCAGTAAGAGAACGGCAAAGCTATCCACACAAACGCACGCAACTAGAATTGTACGCTTCTTAAAATCAAACCCGCAATATCAATCGATACGTGCCCGGATTCCTCAGAAATATTTACGCCTAAAACGTGGCAAATCCTTGGAGAGTTTGTACCTGATCGATGGGGGTATAGCCAAACGTGTTGTCTCGCAGTATATTTTGCCTAGTTTACAAACGAATTGTAACCAAATCGTCGCCGAGACTAATGCGGGTTTCGGGTTAATTGCAGAGGAGTTATTGAGGAACGATGTCGAATGGGTGCGTTTATATGAGCCGTGTTCAGAATTGAGGTGTAATTTGAAAGAATTACACGAGAAGTATCCAGGACGGGTTGAATTGTTCACTAAAGATATCTTTCTACTACCCCGATATGATTATATCGATCAACAAGATCACGGTAATCGGGTTGAACAGCTATTGCGGGGATTACCGAAGAAGAAATGGGAGGATGGTAATTTAATTGTGTAAAACTCAATAATTTAACATAAAATCGAATTTTACAGATCCAGTAATGACAATAATCGGCTCACTTTCGAACACGATGTTCCTACGATTTCTAATCAGACAAATCGTGCTACAATCTCAGATAATGTCGTCGGGGCGTTTTCAATGTTTCATGTTTATGCGGCCCAAGGATTATGTGGTAATCTTGACGGTTTCTATAATTGCCCAAATTTTTATCGTTAGTAGATTATGACTGCAGGTCCCCATCTGGATCTACACACTTATCAAACGTGGTCGGTATTGTCGAATCTATTTCTCGATGTTGAATTGTTAGAGAAACTCCCCAGGAATGTGTTTTTACCGTGGGAGACGACACCACACAAACGATGCCATTATGTAAATTATTCTAATTTTAATTCGTAATTATTGATTTTATTAATTCAGGCAGCAACAATCGATCGGGATTCATTATATTTCGTTAAAATCAACTTCAAAAAACAATTACCTGTCGATAACGATAATCTTCTGGCCCTCTATCTTTTTATTAAAACTTTCTTCAGGCGCGGATCCGTACGAATCGTCCCTATTGTTGAGTAAGATCGATTGATTTTGTAAATTTGCAAATTTATTGATTTAATTGTAGGAAAATTATCCCAGGATGCGGTCTAAATGTTCTATTACCGAAACTCGATCATCCCGATTATTTTAAGGATATGTCCATATTTACGAGTTTCGGTGAATTAACCCCAAGTCAAATCGTCAATGTTTTTAAGTAAAATTGATTAGTACACCAAGTGTTTCACCTCGGACTATAAGCTGATGGGAGCCAGGGCCGTGGTAAAAATTTAAAGTAGGCACTAGATTTTCAACGATAAATGTCAATGTTTGATCAACGATTTCTCGTTTGTTTTCGAATAGATTGAAATGATCAAAACGGAATTCGAAAGAAGAGTCCAAGGTCTATCTAATGAGGGTTTTTGTTTTTCGAAATTAGAATAGAATCCTGAATTATAGAAAGAAATCTTGAAGCATGCATTTTCAATATTTTCGCGTAAATTTTTGTATTTTTCCCCATAATTTAGCCAATATTTTCCAATAATTCTCACAATTTCTAGTAATTTAAAAATGCTTTCTAAATATTCAAGAAATTTTCCGATAGTTTTCCGGAAAATTCATAAAACATACTCAACAAATATTAATTAAAAGGTGAATTTTTGAAAATCGCGATATTCGAAGAAACGAGCGGTTTTTTGATCGACTTCCCGATAAGCTACCAGGTCCCAAATTTGCTAAAATGATCTCTAGGTACTGTTCTATAAATATTTAAGATATTTTTCGAATTGCTAGCCAAATAATGGCAGTTTTCATTAGAATTAGTCTGAGGTGAAACATTTGGTATAATTTTTTAACAATTATTGTAAAAATCTATTGTAGGGAGGTAATACACCATCCGGATTACTCAGATAGTTCCATATATGCAATAACGGATTCACATTTAGTTAAAACTGAAACTATAGAGACTGATTTAGAGGAGAGTTTGTTAAATGAAAGGCATATTGTTGATAATTTTGAAGTAAAATTGGATCAAGATTAGTTTAAATTGTTTTAATTTTATTCGAATTAGTAAAAATTTAGTACTCATTCACTTTAAATCGCTGTAAATTAAAAACAATAATGGACCTTGATCGAGTAATTGTTACAATTACACAACACTATCTTATCATGTATATTTTCAGTAAACAGTGACGCTTAAAAAAGTGTATAAAGATTATTTGTATATAAAAAAATATAAAGATTAAAATTATTAAAATCTACAGTGCTTCTACCATTATAGCGATACCTTGACCGCCACCGATACACGCTGAACCGATACCCAATTTAGCTTTCCTCCGTCTCAATTCGTGCACTAAATGGGTGATAATACGCGCCCCGGAAGCCCCTAATGGATGACCAACAGCAATAGCACCACCGTTAACGTTTAATTTATTGATATCCAGATTTAAGTCTTTGGCGCACGCTAAAGTTTGCGCACCGAAAGCCTCATTAATCTGTAAAAAGAATTTTATTAGTCGTCAAATTTCATTGTCACGTCCAAACAAGGGACAGTTTTTTTGAAGTTGCGGCAATAAAATTAGACGTACTTCGACTAGATCTATATCGTTGAGAGTTTTCCCGGTGGCTTTCAACACATTTTTGATAGCTGGCGATGGTCCGAAGCCCATAATTGAGGGTTCAACTCCAACGATTGAAAATCCAACAATTCTAGCTAACGGTTTCAAATTGTTAGCACTTGCCGCTTGTTCTGAGGCGACAATTACAGCCCCGGCACCATCGCAAATTCCCTAAAACGAACAAATTATTAAAATTGTCGATTTTATTTTCTGAACCACAAACCGAAGCCGATCCGGCTGTAACGAGTCCATTCTCTTTGAACAACGTCGGTAATTTCCGTAAACTTTCAATTGTAGTTTCCGGCCGTGGATGTTCATCAATTTCGACATTAACTACCCCTTTTTTCGTCTTAACCGGTACCGGTACCAGTTCTTCTTTGAACCGTCCGGCGTCATTTGCTGCTTTCCAAGTCTGTTGCGATCTTAACGCAAATTGATCCACCTCCTCTTTGGTGAGTTTGAATTGTTCACCCAATTTTTCAGCCGTTAAAGCCATCGGCATTTTACAATAAGTATCAGTTAGACCCAACCATAACGAATCTTCTAAGGTGATATTTTGACCTAATGGTACCCCGAAACGTACATTTCTAGCCGAATGCGGTACTTGCGACATGTTATCGGCACCGCCAGTCAACGAAATTTGGGCAATTCCAGTCAATATATCCTGAAAATTATCGATTATTTGTTTGTTTCGTGTAAATCAATCCGACGCCTACTTGGACACCGTTGATTATAGCCTGAAAACCGGAACCACACAGGCGATTAACGAGGAGAGCCGGGCGTTCTATTGGGACGCCGCACTTTAAAGCGACGTGACGTGGCAAAAAGGCACCATCGGCCGAAGAATTCTACAACAAACACAATTAAAATCGCCCTTTTTCGGAATAAAAAAACATACAGTTAGAACATTTCCTATGTTAACAGTATCGATCAATTCTGGCTTAATATTAGCTGCAGTTAGGGCGGCTTTAGCGGCGATTGTTTGTAGTTCTGTGGCTGAAGTTTTGACGAATTTACCACCATAGGTGCCGAACGGGGTGCGTTTAGCCCCAACGATCACAATTCCTACAAAAAAAAACCTTAAAATACGATTATTATAAAGATTAGAATAGCCACCTTTAACTAATGAGGTCATTTTGAACTCGATTTATTTCAAATGAAATGCAAAAATACTATGGATGGTTTTTAGACAAAACAACTTTAAAATATCGGAATTGATTACGGGATTACGGTCAAAAGTCCAAAGTCCTATTTACAAAGTTTAAAAATAAAAAATTAATACAAATATTGTAAATAAAAGTGAAAAGGTAAAATTACAACGTTGCCATATCTATTAATATAAACCAAATTTCCCACTTAATTTTGGATCATTATCAACTAATTGTAGCAAAATTTATAAACTTCCTCTAAGGTATTTGAGTAGGTCTAATAAGGATCAAAAAGCTTTAAATTTAGCGATTTTATTCAAATTTGAAATAATTTATGGCAACATCTGTAACTACTCGTCACCATTAAAGTTACCTAGGTAAAATATAATACGAATCCAGGTAACCAGCGTTGCCACTACCATTTTTGTTTACTTTTTAACTTAAATTACATTAATTATTTCATTATTATTGAAAAACAAATCAATTATAATATAATGTATTTAACTTTAACAACAAACATTTGTGTATTTTTCGAATTTTTTACAGTCTCTTCGAGTGTCTTTAGTTACAATATGGCAACAATGGGTGGTTCTCGGGAAATATCGGATCTTTAGACACATCCTGCTGTAACTACGGTTAGATTTGGTGTATTTTTGCAAAATTAGGTTATGTTTATATGTCAAACTGTTGTGAGAATGCTAAAAATTCGTATTTCTTATGGAATTTGATCCAGAAATGGCTCAATTGATACCGATCGATAAAACCAAAGATCGTTACCCTTGCTGTATTGTCTGGACACCGATACCGTTACTGTCATGGTTCTTACCATTCATTGGCCATATGGGCATCGCTTTATCGTCGGGTGTGATTCGTGATTTTGCCGGGCCATATTATGTCTCTGAAGACAATATGGCATTTGGTCGTCCAACGAAATATTGGCAATTGGATCCCCGACTAGCTAAAGGTGATGTCAACGGTTGGGATCGGGCGGTTACTGAAGCTTCCGATATTTATAAAGGACGAATTCATAATTTATTCTGTGATAATTGCCATTCGCATGTTGCAAAAGCCTTAAATCTGATGCAGTTCAACAATAAGAACAATTGGAATATGGTGAAATTGGCATTTTTGATTTTAATCCATGGGAAATACGTGAATTTTTATGGTTTTATAAAGACTTGGTTGCCGTTCTTTGTTATTCTCATAGCTACTATATTTACGGTTTTATATACAAATTATTTTTAACAAAACAAACAAAGATTTAAACCGTTAATTGGCTTAGAAATATTTGTATTGAAAGTACACCAGTTTGTTCCATTGATAATTTCACCATTTTATCATGAACTATACTACAGATCGTCGAGCAATTATTCAATTCTAAACCAGATAAAAACATTAGAAATTTCTTGATATCAACAATTGAATTGACCGATTGTATATCTTCATTTGTATTATCATCTTGTAATGTCGCAACTTGAAAATTAGCAATAAATTGTTGAATTATACAACAAATCTAATAGCGATATACCTGCAAAACTTTGTAGATTTAAATCGGTGAAATGGGCGGACATTTTAACGATATTCGTCTGGATTTGTAACGTTAAACGGCCCGATTTTGTCGCCGAAACAATCAAACTATGGCTCATATTTCTCATTCGATCAACAATCGATTTAATTCTCTTCAAATTAGGCATCTCTATAGAAACCTAAAACGAACCATACAGCGGTATTCTCTAAATTTATGCGAATCGTTACCATGACAACACTCTTGAATTTTACAATTGTATTTAATAGTAGAAACATTGTCATGGTAACGGATCTCTAAAAAATTGGAGAATACGATTGAGAAATTTTACATGGAAATCGTTGAAGCGCGGCTCCTCGTAATCGCTCCAATGCTTCCTCGATATCACCTCAACTGGAATATCGTGAATACATTGTTGATTTTGAATAATCCCGGAAACCTTCAATAAAACTTGAATACAACTTATAATATTCGAAAATTGAAAATTACCACGTCCATTTCTAAAGTTAAACACGGTGCATCTTTATTGGTCAATTTAATCTTCAATTGCTTCACATTCTCTTTAATTATCGCCAAAGATCTGGCCAATAGGGCCGTGGATATCTCCAAATAGATCTCATTGTATTCTTCGCTAACGCCGGCGATGTTGTATTCTTTAAAATAGAAACTCACAGGCAATTCGCACCAGGCTAACGGCCGGCGTGGTCCTGTCTCCTCGTCCGATATGATAAAATAAACTTTACGGCTCGTTATTCGCATTACGCACTGTTTGGAGAATTTTGAAAGACTCGTTACAATCGCTGAAATTTTACGAATTTAGTCTGATTTGTGTTTGATTATTGGCGATATTAACTCATGAAGTCTTTCATGGCTGTTGTATCGCTCATTAACGCCCGAAATTTCATTGTTGTACGTTTATTCAAAATAACCTAACTTTGATTCAAATTGAAAACAAACGAGAATCACTATACTACAGTAACCGTGGACACATACTGTATGTTGCCACATTTCCTCTCAAGCATATTTTTATTGGGTTTTTCTATATTTAAATATTTGTTAAACCGATAATTACGATTGCAATTATTGCTATTTTTTGAGAAATTTTCAATTCGATTTATTGTAAATTATTGCGAATTATTCGATTTTTTGTGACGTATGCTATTGGAAATGTGGCAATGTTACCTTGCTGTAAACCCAAGGTTAACCATGGTAACACATTCAAATCTAAAGTCACTATACATTGTGATTCAAAAGAAGCGCATAATGCAAATAACTCCTTTATTAAAATTTCAAAAACGCCGAGGCAGGTAACTTTTTATTTTTTTAATTATTTTTTTGTGGCTGGGTTAGAACGAGTCTACCAGTTATTATTGCGAAGAAATGACATCATCAATTTTTTTAATTAGAGCCCTTATTTTTGAATTTTTTTCTGGAAGAGCATATTGTCTACGCCCAGACGTGTAAAAATTGTAGGGGATTACATAAGAAATTACATAAGAAAATTTTCGACAAAAAATGTGTTGAATTTTGCAAGATTTTCTGTCATCGCAATATCTCTGAATAAGTATTGCAAGCATTGATTTATTAAAGGATCAAGTAGGCATAGGTTGAATATTTGACATAATTTGAGACAAACATGGCGGATTAAATTGTTAAAAATTAAATGAGAAATCTGAATGATTTCTAGCCGTGGAGATAAAAGTCAGAATAAAATTGAAGTGAATCGATCTCTTTAATGGCTTGTATCATCTCCATTGCTAACAATCATTCAAATTTCTCATTTTTATTTTTGACAATTACATCCGCCATGTTTGTCAATAATTACGTCAAATATTCAACCTATGCCTACTTGATCCATTAGTAAATCAATGCTTGTAATGCTTATTCAGAGGTATTGTGTTTTCCACTTACAATGCATGGCAATTGTGATGACTGAAAATCTTGGAAACTTTAACAATTTTTCTCTCAAAAATTTTCTTATGTAACCCCCTACAATTTTTAAATGTCTGAACGTAGAAAATATGCTCGTCCAGAAAAAAAATTCAAAAATGGGGTTCTAATTTAAAAAAATTGATGATGACGCCTTTTCTTCACGATGGTAACTGGTAGAGTCGTTTTGACCTTATCAGAAAGGGACAATTAGAAAAAAGTTAACTGTCTCGGCGTTTTTTGCAATTTTGATAAATAAAGAAGTTATTTACATTATGCGTTTCTTTTGAATCACCCTATATATATCTGTAACTAAAAACATGCGAACGTGGGTACGTGGAAGAGTCCTAGATTCGGAACCGTAAACAAAAGCTTCAGAATTGGGTTAGAGTTAGCAATTTAAAAAAAACAATGCCAAGTTGTTGTGTTTGTCGCCGACAGGAAAGATTATTTCGCTTTCCCAGAGGTAATTACTTATTACTCGCTAATTAATAAAGTTTGATTTCATTTAATTTGTTTCATAAAAAGATGCGGAACGACGCAACATGTGGATGCACCTAATTGGAAAACACAACATAAATGATAATTCTAGAATATGTGATGTGAGTCTTCACGGATCATATTTTCAACTGTTGTATCTTGAATACTATAAAAGTATAATTATTTCAGTTACATTTTTCCGAAGAAGCATTTGAAACAAAAAGACTTGATGGAAAGAGGAAATTGAAACCGAATTCTGTCCCGAATCGTTGTCAATATTCGCGCTGTCAGTGTGTATCGGAAGACACACAAATGCCCGAAAATGTGACTCTTCTAGAAAGCAGTCAATACCTCGTCGACGACGTCCTGACCTCGATGAAGACAGAAAAGACTCCTGGCGGTGATGGCGAAGACGACTTGGAGCCTATCTCTTCGTGTGACAGACAGGAAGAAATCATTCATAATTTACGCACACAACTGAAGAACGCTCTATACGAGCGTAACAAATACAAAACACAATTAGAGAACGTCTCAAGAGAATTGAAAATCTGTTTCAATGAGGATCAGATGAATTACATTAAAAAAGGAAATGCAAGAGGTCATTTATGGTCTGAAAATACAATGACTAAGGCCCTAAAACTATATAAGTCGTGTGGAGCTAAGGGCTTTGAAGAGATTAAACGTCAACACATCCCTCTTCCCAGCATCAGAACGATTCAACATCGCATCAAAGGCATTCAACTCAAGCGACTTTCTCGAAGAGCGACTCATACAAACACTTCTATTTGATTTAGATTTATAATTTCACGATAAACGCATAGTGAAATTATAGTTTTTTCGAATTTTAGGAAAATCCGACCAAAAATTTTTTTCTATAGTGAGTGTCACTAAGAATGGCATTTCGAATCGATGAGGTATTAACCATTTCGATATCTTTTACCATTTGCGAGTTATTCGAAATTTTTTTCCAATGTAAATCAAATGGAAGTGTTTGTATGAGTCACTCTTCGAAGCATCTTGGAAGATATTTTCAAAATGCTCAACTATAAGGTTTGTACAGCTTCTATTTATTTCATTTATTTTACATTTGTAACATTACATTGTAACTAGTTTGTTATTTTAGGTGGCGATGTTTAGAGAGGAAGAAAACATGCCGTATTACAAGTGGATGAAATGGCCTCCAGGTGTCCAAATCGACTCGTTAACTGGGGCCATTTTGGGCCGACCAACAATGAAAAATGCTGCTGGTGGCTATGACAACTACACCACACACGTTCTAGTATTTCTGATTGCTGGAATAAGCACTCGTTGGAAACAAACTATAGCATACGAATATACAGGAAAGTTTTTCTCTGCAGAAAGAACAATGAACAGTATGCGAGGATTGCTTTGTTCCTATGCTCTCAAGCAGAGAAAGTTCTATTAGTTTATTTACCGAGTTCAAAGAGTATAAAGAAAATCTGCACTTTCCATCAGAAGAACTTTATAACTATTTTGAGTACTGCGAAATTTAATATCGCCTTAATGAGAAAAGTATTTTAGACAATGTTATAGATTATAGATAGACATACGTTTTTAGATAAATTATATTATTCATATCACTCTGTATTCTTAGATAATATTCCACAGTGTCACAATATTATTTATAAATGTACGAAAATGTTCATTAGGTGTCGGCAATTTTTTGCTGTTAAAGAAAAATAACGCCAAAAAAACAATTGAAATTATCATCTAAAACTAGCCGCACTCTTGCGATGAAAAATGCAATAATAAATATGTAACATAATTATATAATTAACAATACAAATCAAATAATTTGTGGCCTAGGCCTGATATCAAAGCTGCCCTAAACAATTTCAAAATTTCCGAGTCAACGCTAGAGTTACTTAATTTATAAATAAAGAGAGGCGTTTTTGAATATTCGCGCCACCGTGTCGTATATTTGGCAACGCAGACTGTACGTCATAGTTGTTTACCAAATGAGCGACATAACCTCACAACGATACAGTAGAAACTGAGACAGTTAATTGTAGTACAATTTCTATCCTGTAGCATCAGAAATTCATTAATTTGTGAGATAAATTAAAGGATACATTCACGAATGTATTAGAAAATCGGAAAATTGTCGTTTAAATAGGAAAATTTGATAAACAAAGTCAGTGCGCTTGAGATTTCGAGCGAATGTCAACATTGTCACGTGACAAACGCACATTTGACCGTGTCCATAGGCGTAGTTAATTTTTTCTATCTTAATTCTTATGAATTTTACTAATACTCCCTCATTTATTTTAAAAACAAGCAGAAAAGGTCGTAAATGCTAATTTTTATCAAGTTTTCTTATTTAAACGACAATTTTTCAATTTTTTAATAGAAATTTAGACAATTTTGAATGTATGTTTCGATCTATACGCTACGCCAATGAATTCCTGTGAGTGCGGGATAGAAGTTAGAGATACACAATTTTCTATGTTGCCAAATAGTGCGACATGGTGACGTCATGGCTCCCTGTAGAGAGCCGAACGCCTCTCTTTATTTATAAATAATCGATAAAGAAACAATACCAATAATTGATTTTATTTAGGTTGCATTTTATTCTATTAAAAAGAAACATCTGCAAATACATTAACATTTAAATGCGTGCGAATGCGTATTTAATGTTGCCTACCCCGCCAAATAACGCAGGAGCCTGCTTGTTTCATTATGTTTGAAGTTGGCGTCAAATTTCATACACAATGGACGCCAATTGCGTTACTTTATACACTGTGACCGAAAAGTTCGGCATAATGTAGATAACTTTTTTATTTATCAAAATTTTGTGAAACGCTGAGACAGGTAATTTTTTATTTTTTAATTGTATATTTGTGACGGGGTCAAAATGACACTACCAGTTATCATTGCGAAGAAATGGCGTCATCATCATTTTTTTTTAATTAGAACCCCATTTTTAATTTTTTTTTAGAAGAGCATATTTTTCTGCGTCCAGCCATGCAAAAATTGTATGGGGTTACATAAAATTTTTGAGAAAAAAATTGTTAAAGTTTTCAAGATTTTCAATCACAATATCCATGCATCAGGATGACAACCGCAAAACACAATACCTCCTAGATTTTTTAGCGCTTTGCTTATTACCGGCCTGCCCATTTGTCTTCATTCACTATTTCGAAAGAAATGCGAACTTTGCCCTCATTGGCGCTAGTTACCCAAATATAAAACGACATAGCTATTTCTCTATCTTTATTTAGATACGCCATCTTTACTTGCTTTGTTTGTTCGTTTTTGGCGGGAAATCTGTTACCAATCATAAATCAATATTCGTACAAGTATTAGCGCCACACTCGTCACAGTGGCGAAAGTTGGCGTTTCATCAAGAATGTTCTTCTTATGGAGTTTTAGCCAAATGGACAGGCCTGTAGTAAGCAAAGCGCTAAAAAATCTAGCAGGCATTGCTTTCTAGTGACTTTATTCAAATAAAGTCACTATATATAAAGTACCGCAATTCAATGTTCAAATGTGTTTGAGAGAGAAGTACATTTTCTAGACACAACATGGCTGCCTGACAGAAGGCAACCTTCATTTAACAGAAAACAATAAATGATAACCAATGAATGACACTTCTCATCAAAATTTTTAGCGCGCCAAATTTAAAAATTTAAATTTTAGGTATTTAATGTTGCCTACCCCCACTAGTACAATTGGCAGGAGCCTGCCTTGTTTCATTCTGTTTGAAGTTGGCGTCAAATTTCAGACACAAAATGGATGCCAATTGCGGTACTTTATATATATAGTGACTTTATATTCAAATCTATGTTACTGACATCTATGAGATCATTCGCAAACTAAATGAAATAGGCGCGTCTTTTGAATTAATCAGTGGAACAATCGAGAACTATTGCAAAATTTCAAACAGAAACGCTAATGACCCACTGTTTAATCTGTGTAGGTTTAATAGTGGAACTAATCATTATTATGTACACAATAAAAAACTCGATTAAATTTGCTATTTATTGAGAATACCTATTATTAAGAAATCAACAATATGACTTAATATGCGTTTAATTATATTTCTTCGATATCAAACAAAGAATTAATCTAAACTATTTTTTGATTCATTCAAGTACTTCTCAGACTTACCGGTAATTAAATAAGTATGATTAAAATGTCATCAGTTAGAATTATATCGTTAAATTATACAGATTTATAGATGGACCTCACTAATATTTCCGTTGCATTTTACGCGTTAATGAACACATAATTAACAATGAATGGTTCAGCGAATATAACTATAAAATTGAGTGATCTGTCCACTGATTGTCCATTAGAATTCGGTAACGTTACGATGAATTTTTATATTCTATTCCTTCTAATTAAGTTAGGTAAGATTTTATTTCTATTCTATTCGATTATAACAACAGTTAGTAGTTGTAGGTGTTTATGGCGAGTTAACTGTCGAGACTTCAACCGGCCCAGTACAGGGGCACCTGTTAAAATCGTATAAAGGCCGGAAATTTGCAGCTTTCGAGGGAATCCCCTATGCAAAACCGCCAATTGGCGACCTACGATTTCGTCCGCCGGAACCGATCGACAAATGGAATGATGTCTTGGTAGCCAATACGACTTATCTTTGTCTGCAATACATGCCGATTAAACCGTTCCTTGGTGTTAAAGGCAGCGAGGATTGTTTGTATTTGTATGTGTACGTTCCCGGGGAAACTATCGATCTTGAAGCAAATTTGGATGTTGTCGTCCATATCCATGGTGGGGCTTTTATGTTGGGTTCGCCGAAATGGATGGCGCGGCCCGGATTCCTCATGGACTATAACGTTATTGTCGTTTCGTTCAATTACCGATTGGCGGCTTTCGGTTTTCTGAGCACTGACGATGAAGTTGTGCCGGGTAATAACGGCCTAAAAGACCAAGTATTGGCGATGAAATGGATTAAAGATAATATCAAAAATTTCGGCGGTAATCCGGATTCGATCACACTAACCGGCTTATCAGCCGGTGGTGCTAGTGTCCATTATCATTATTTATCGAAAATATCCCGGGGGTTATTCCATCGTGGCTTATCGCAAAGCGGGACAGTTCTACAATCGTGGGCTCTAGCAAAGAAACCGTTGAAGAATGCGAAAGCTATCGCTAACATTTGCGACTGTGATTCGGATTCTAATCAAGAAATGATCGATTGTTTACGCAAAGTACCAGCGGAAAAGATTGCAGACGCTGTTAAGAAACTCTTTGTTTTCTCCAACGTTGTTCCCTACTCACCATTCGCGCCAGTTGTCGAAAATCAACCAGATGGTTTCCTAACAGAACACCCGTACAAATTATTAAAAGACAAAGAAGTCTACGATGTACCCTGGATTTCTACCAACGTTAAAGATGAAGGTATCCTGCCTGTTGGTGGTAAGTTATCCTCAAAATTGATAATAACCGGAATTTAATGAGAATATTTTAGTGTTTTTGTTGGCGAAAGAAATGGAGAATCTAAATGCGAATTGGACGGAATTAGCGCCGTATTGCCTCGATTTCCACGATACTGTTGAAGAACCGGAAAAACCGGAAATTTGTAATAAAATCCGCGATTACTATTTTAAAGATGAACCGATCGGTAAAGACAACATTTACACATCAGTCAAGGTATTTGTAATCGAAAATCAATCAAATTAATTGAAATTTTGATTATAATTCTAGCTATTCAGCGATCGTATGTTTTTTCTTTGATGGAGAGTCAGCAATTCGTCTGCACAACCAAGCGACCGAATCGCCAGTCTATCATTATTTCTTCACATATCTCCCACAACAGAGATTCTTCTTTCCCATGGAGCCAGGTAACGGATTAAACCCAAATAGAAGACAATCATTAATTCAATTTCAGGTGTTCCCCATTCAATCGATACTACCTACTTGTTTCAATTCATTTTCACGCCGGTAAAATATTCGCCCAAGGATGAAAAAATGATGGAAATGATGACGGCATTTCTGGTGGATTATGCCAAGACTGGGTAAGAATTTTATTTATTTTCACAAAATCTAGATTTATTGGAATTTGTGTAGTGTGCCGAAAATGAGCGATGTTGAGTGGTTACCGGTGACTCCAGGCGCGAATCAAATCGATTATTTGCATATTAAAGGCCCCGATGATGTGGAAATGGAGACGAAAGAGGAGTTAGCACCGAGGGAATTCTGGCAATCGTTGCATATCAAAGAGAATGGAGAATTGTTTGATTAAAAAATCGTGATAGGTTTTCTATTAGTTGATCGCCCTTATTGATTCGTAATGAAAATAAATAAATAATTTCAGTTAATGAGTGTTTGTACATAAATAAACAAGCGGTGATAAATGAAAAGTGTATTAAGGACAGCTCCGGACAATTTCGGCTCCGGTGGAGATTCACCCGCCTTAGATCTTCATCGATGTGGCATGCGACAAATGCTCATTTTTTTGCTTTATTGACGGAATCCGAATTAGAAGGATTTTAAAGCACAATTCGCTAAAAACAAGCGAGTTGTCGGCAATTAAATATAGTCATTATTTCGATACTAAATCGAAAAAAGTGCAATACAGGCTCTTCAAATTTGTACAAAAAAAATTTGGAAGGGGCCGAATCTAAAAAGCGGCCTAATAACTTCCCCGACACACTCCGGATAGTTAATCATGAATTAGAATAGTTATTAAAAACAAGTGTCAAAAGTCGGCAATTAATGCACGAGTCCAAGTTTTAAAAAAACGAGTACCGTAGCACAAGTTTTTTATACTATTTTTTCTATTCTAGATACTTTATTAAAAAAAAAACTGACTTACTATAAAAATCAAAATCGGGTTCAAGAACCGTGGCTATCTCACAACCTCCGAAAAATTCAATGAGGAACCTGCACCTCGTCAACCAGAACTCTGTTCACTGATCGTTAGTTCCACACACCCTTTTCAATTCAACTTTCTCATAAACTCGATTCACGATTCAATTGCGAAATTTTGACAAAACAACAGAACTGTAATTTCAGCGCAGAGTAAAAAGTAGTACGGTTGTCCCAACAAAAACATGGAAAAAATCAAATCATATCTATTGAATTGTTGAGGGAAAAATTAAAATTTATATTATTTTAAAACATTTATATATTGAAAAAGCACTTACCGAAACACAAAAACCGCTTGAAAACAAATATTCTGAGGTTATGTTTCAAAAATGACAAAAGAATGTAAACACACGCATAGGATTTTATGCCTTCAGTGATACCAACAGTAGATATCATTCTGTCTTTATAAACTACCGTTATAAATTTTACTACGCTTTAAAAATTATGTTGGATAACCTTCTAAACTGTCATTTCAAAATTTCGCAATTGAATCGTGAAAAGGATATATATCTCTCTCTCTATCTAACAACAACTCTTTTCTATGGCAACCGATCCCTTATAGAAAGCGGCAAATTTGAATTTGTGGACTACACCATTTTGCCAATTTTGTGCCCTTATTTAAAAAAAGAAAAGAACATTGCACATGATGGGTATTGTTTCGGACATAAAAGCACATGCCCTTTCGATTGGTGATATCAAATTAATATGTTATCTTAAATTTTTTTCAATCAACCTCCTCCCCCTTCCACCCCCGTGGTCCGATTGGCACCAAAAACTAATCAACTCGAGCGGCCACCAAATAATTTGTGCTGGCCAAATTTGAACTCAATCGGTTAAACAGTTTTTGAGTAATCGTTGGAGAAACGACAGACTCACACACACACACACACACACACACACACACGGACATCAAGCTAAAAACTTCAAAAACGTGTTCAGGGGACCTCAAAACGTAAAGATCTGGTGAAATCTCGAATTCGAAATTTTGGTCCGAAACTAATAACTTCCCTACCCTCCGGTCGGGGAAGTTAATATAGAGAAAATCATGCTCCTAGATTTTTGGCTACAAGTTCAAATCCGTGTGGAATCTTCCAAAACGAAAAACTCTAATGCTCCTTGAAATGCTCTTTCTAATGCTGCATGATTCATTGCCATATAACATCAAACAAGGGAAATATCGATTGTTAAATATCGCCAATATTTAGACACCAAATCGAAAAGATGTAATGCAGGTGTTTAACTTTTTGGCAATTTTTTGGAAAAACTAGCAAGCCAATTGCGAAATTTCGTCAACACTTGGAAAGCGCTTTCCATTTTCTATAAATTCTATCAGAATTTTTGGAAAACAAACAACTTTGCTAAAGTTATAAGGAAAAATATAAAAATACCAGGTGTTTCACCTCGAACTGTAAGTTCTTAGGGTAACTGCCATTATTTAACGAGCGATTTGAAAAATAATTTAAGGATTTATAGAAGAGTCCTTGACGATGATTTTACCAAAATTTGAGCCTCGTAGCTCATCGGGAAGTTGATCAAAAAACGCTCGTTTCCAACAATGTCGCGATTTTCAAAAGTGAGCGCGCGTAACATGACTCCGAATGACTCAGATGCTCTCAACATGTTTTTCCCATTTTACTCGATTGTATTCCCGAATAAATGCAAAACACTTCCACACATTCCAGAATAAAATGGTGAAAAACGTAAAAAATCAGCGTTGGAAGTATCCACAAGTCATTCTAATTGTAAGTTATTTAAAATCGCGACATTGTTAGAAACGAGGGTTTTTTGGCCAACTTTACGAGCTACAGCGCTCAAATTTTGCTAAAATAATCGTTAAAATATTCTACAAATTGCTCGCCAAGTAAGGGCAGTTGCCACTTTCTATAAATTCTATCAGAATTTTTGGAAAACAAACAACTTTGGTAAAGCTATAAGGAAAAATATAAAAATACCAGGTGTTTCACCTCGAACTGTAAGTTCTTAGGGTAACTGTCATTATTTAACGAGCGATTTGAAAAATAATTTAAGGATTTATAGAAGAGTCCTTGACGATGATTTTACCAAAATTTGAGCCTCGTAGCTCATCGGGAAGTTGATCAAAAAACGCTCGTTTCCAACAATGTCGCGATTTTCAAAAGTGAGCGCGCGTAACATGACTCCGAATGACTCAGATGCTCTCAACATGTTTTCCCATTTTGCTCGATTGTATTCCCGAATAAATGCAAAACACTTCCACACATTCCAGAATAAAATGGTAAAAAACGTAAAAAAACAGCGTTGGAAGTATCCACACGTCATTCTAATTGTAAGTTATTTAAAATCGCGACATTGGTAGAAACGAGGGTTTTTTGGCCAACTTTACAAGCTACAGGGCCCAAATTTTGCTAAAATAATCGTTAAAATATTCTACACATTGCTCGCCAAATAAGGGCAGTTGCCACTTTATAGTCCGAGGTGATATTGTAAAACACTACGAAGAAACTTGCCTCAAAAACTTGCTCTATAACTCAAAATTTTGCCCCAATTTTTTGAAACAAAAAAGTCCTTAGATCCACCTTGAAATGCTCTTTTTAAATCTGTTTTAATCTTTGCGATATTTCCAAAAACAAGCAAGATATCGCTTATTACAAACTGGTTTAATTATTTGGGTCCCCTAATAGCCACTGGCCCTCTTCGTCTGTTAAAGAACCATGCCAAAATTTTTTATTTTATCGATCTGTCTAGCTAAATGTCTAGCTTATCGATCTGTCTAGCTGATTGCGGGACTAAATCGCATTAAACATTAATGATTTCCAACATAATTTATGGAAGTTTAATTGCAGAACTCATCATCATTACGTAGGCACAAGCGTAAAGAAGCAATTAGCGACATTATTAATGATTTAAGTGCATTTTTTTAATACTCCGAACTACTATTTATTTATATTCATCTAACAATCAGATACTGAACTAAATTTTATGATAACAGATTATTAAATAGACATCATTAAACTATCTTCAGATTTCTTACCGTTCTAGAACGATAAGTGCGAAGAATATTTGAATTTACGGCCAAAACGAGCTAGTTTTTGTTTCTAGTGACTTTTGTTGTTTAAACCCGGCTTTAGTCATTATTCCCCCTAGTTCAACAATAGAGTATAGATAAATTATCATTTTAAACTGATATACTAATATTTCCGTTTATGGTTAATTATAGATAATGATAATGATAATTATAGACAGATAATGATAATAATTATAAACTATAACTATAAAAATTGAGCGAAATTTCCGTCAATTCTATGTAGCGTTATGATGAATATCTATATTGCAATCTTTCTAATTAATTCCGGTAAGATTATTTCTATTCTATTAGATTATATTAACCGTTAGTTGTAGGTGTTTATGGTGAGCTAATTGTCGAAACTTTAAACGGCCCTGTACAGGGCCACCTGGCAAAATCATATAAAGCCCGAAATTACGCAGCTTTCGAGGGAATCCCCTACGCAAAACCGCCAGTTGGGGAGCTGCGATTCCGTCCACCGGAACCGATCGACAAATGGAACGATATTCTGATAGCAAAAACCAACTATATTTGTCCACAATCAGCGCCAATTAAAGCTTTCCGGGTGATAGGCGATGAAGATTGCTTATATTTGTATGTTTATGTTCCCGGGGAAACTATCGATCCTGATGCAAATTTCGATGTTGTTGTTCACATCCATGGTGGGGTTTTTATGATGGGCTCGCCGAAATGGATGGCCGACCCTCGATTCCTCATGGACCATGACGTTATTGTGGTTTCGTTCAATTACCGATTGGCGGCTTTCGGTTTTTTGAGCACTGACGATGAAGTTGTGCCGGGTAATAACGGCCTAAAAGACCAAGTATTGGCGATGACGTGGATTAGGGATAATATCAAAAATTTCGGCGGTAATCCGGATTCGATCACATTAACAGGCTTATCAGCCGGTGGTATTAGCGTGCATTATCATTATTTATCGAAAATGTCCCGTGGGTTATTCCATCGGGGCTTATCACAAAGCGGTACAGTTCTACAATCGTGGGGTTTGGCAAAACAACCGTTAAAATACGCGAAATTTATCGCTAATTATTGCGATTGTAGTTCGGATTCTAATCAAGAAATGATCGATTGTTTACGCAAAGTACCAGCGGAAAAGATTGCAGACTCTGTTAAGAAACTCTTTGTTTTCTCCAACGTTGTTCCCTACTCACCATTCGCGCCAGTTGTCGAAACTCAACCAGATGGTTTCCTAACAGAACATCCGTACAAATTGTTAAAAAATAAAGAAGTCTACGATGTACCCTGGATTTCTACCAACGTTAAAGATGAAGGCATCATTCCTGTTGGCAGTGAGTCAATAACAATATCAATGAATTTAATAATATCAAAATTTCAGTATTCTATCTGATGAACCTGATTGATAAGATAAATTCAAATTGGACGGAATTGGGGCCGTATTGTCTCGACTTCCACGATACTGTAGCCGATACGGATAAACCCGAAATGTCTAACAAAATCCGAGAATTTTACTTCAAAGACGAGCCAATTAGCGACGAAAATATCTACACATCAGTCAAGGTATTTCCAAAAATTAATTCAAATTAACTCTAATTACAACCAATTAGTTATTCAGCGACCGTATGTTTTTCACCGATGGCGAAACATCGAACCGTTTACACGCCCAAGCTACAGAATCACCCGTTTATTCCTATTTCTTCTCGTATATCCCCCAACAAAAACCCTTATTGGGCCTAAAAGGTACGATTCGACTACAATACGACAATAATTAACGAAAAATTTCAGGTGTACCCCACTCGGCTGATACCAGATTCCTGTTTTATTTCGCCACCTCTACTTTAGAATTGAGCCCCGATGATGAGAGGGTGGTGGAGATGATGACCAAATTCGTGGTAGATTACGCCAAAACTGGGTAAAATGGTAGATTTCGAAAATTCGGGGTTTATTGAAATTTGTTCTAGCGTACCGAAAATCGGCGATATTGAGTGGTTACCGATAGCTCCAGGTGCCGATATGATTGATTATTTGCATATTAAAGGCCCCAATGATGTCGAAATGGAAACGGTGGATGAATTTTCACCGAGGCAATTCTGGAAATCGTTACGTATCGAAGAGAATGGCGAATTATTTGATTGAAATTAATAAATAAACTTTTATCAATTAATCAATATTGTAAATATTAGTGAAAATAAATCCTGGTAGTTATCAAATTGTACAATAATAAAACAATATAGAAGCGGTGATAATGAATGAAACAGTGTCAAAATGTCACAAATACGTTGTCGTTCATATTTACCATCTCGTCCAGACGACAATTGACGATAACCTTTGACAGTTTAGAGAATCCGGGATCTGACAATAATAACACCAGACATTTATCAATTTACTAACCGGCCATATATAAAGCAATTTGTAAATAAGCCAACAGTAGACGCACCAATTCTAAAGACATCACTAATCAAGGACAATTCGTTTAATACAGTTCCTTTAATAAAATTGTAAATCATAGAAGAACGTGTAGTTTACTCACGTTTTCCGTGCAGATAAAATGAAGAAAACTCTAGTGCCGATTATTTTCCACTCCATCGTTATCACGCACCATATCTACGTTTATATCTACACAGATTCGGTGGATTTCAGTAAAACAACAGACCGTCGAGTACTGGAGATGAAGGATTTCCGCAACCGATACGCCACCGGATGGAATCTGGTAACACCCAATCAAACCGATAAATTTCCGATATTAACCCACAATTTCAGATTTTCCAAACCATATACTTCCATCTGGCTTTAATCTACGACATTCTGAGTATAATCCCGGTATTGGGCGACGTTAAGCGGCGAGTAATGAGCCTCAAAGGCTACATCTTCACCACTCTAGTCTTCCCGTGGACGTTGTGCGTATTCTTCATCTTCTGGTGCGTCTACACAATCGACAGGGAGTTGATATTGCCGGAGGCCAGCGAAGTTGTCTTCCCCAAATGGGTGAATCACGCGATCCATACGGATATTTTTATATTTTTGTGCATCGAAATGTATTTGGTTAAACAGGAATTACCGACGTTTAAATCGGCGTTTATCGGTCTAAGCGCGCTGAAACTACTCTACGATATTATGTAAGTTTGATTGGTGATTTGGAGGTTTATTGATGGGACATTTCCAGATTCTTCTACACGTTCTTCGAGAGCGGCCGGTGGATTTACGGCGTTTTCTACCTTTTCCAATGGCACGAACGGATAATTTTCATGATTATTAATTATATTATAGTTGTGGCGACTATGAAAGCCGGTATGACATTACAAGATTTAAATTTCGATATACGCTTAAAGAATAAAGTTAAATAAAGCGATTTAAACTCTTCTTAAATCCCACTACACTCCTAGATTTAATAACATTATAAAATACTTAGAAGAGTTTATTGAATAAGTGAAATATTTATAACAAATCAATGAATACAATGAATCTGTGATTCGACAATTAAACAAATTTATTTAATAATAATAATAATAATAGTAGTAATAATAATCATTAAAAAAGTTGAAATATTTGATAAATTTCTAAACCACAAACACAATTATCTAATAATATAAATAAAGAAATGAACAACTATACCATCAAGAGTAAAATAAAATAAAATAATAGAAATTCAAGAATAGACGACAAAAACTAAGTTTATTTGAGTCGCCCGAAAATAAACGAACGAACAATGTCAAAAGTCTATTTACCTACCTATACACGACAGATTTCTTTTTAATTCTTCGTTTCTTCTTCTTCAGTTGACATATTACAATGGCATCAATACAACGATGAACGGAAAAAAAGAACCGGTTAATTCAACAAATCAATCCACATAGAATAATTGTGATTTCCAAAAAAAAAAGAAAAGAATCCTCACTTTTTAAATGTGTTGTCCGATTTATTTACAATTATACATGCCCACACATCACTCACACAACTTTTTTTTTGTTTTATTTAATTAATTATTTTTAATTATTATCATTATCATTAATATTAATTCCAATTTTTTTTTTGTTAAATAATTTTAAAATGAAATTATCTTTTTATATTTAGACGATATTTTTGTTTGATCATGCTAAATAACTATAGGTATCTTTCTGGCCTTCGGTTCTCTCTAAATACTCTTTCTCGATAAGAATATCTATACATTTCTATAAATAGAATAAAAACGAATTTATTAATCGAATCACCCCGTAGATATTGTAATTAGAAATAGAGAACGCCTTTAAATTTCTATCTCTAATTCTCAACTATACAGGATGAACCAAGACGTCGGTCTATTAAAAGTATGAGTTTGTAATTGATGGAAGTTCCTGAAATTTGATTTCAGTATAAAATCTGAATATACAGTAAAAAAGTAGGGTGCATTCCTTATATATTCAGAAACTTGTACTCTTAATAGGTCAACATCTTGGCTCATCCTGTATATGTAAGTTTTTTTACCTTGATTATATGGACGCGAGGCTTAAAACGTGACGATAGTTGATTTAAAACTTCAGCAACCAATTGTTGATGTTTTAATACTTTCCTCATTTTCATTATTCGTACAATTGCCGCTTGAATTAATAATTTCCTATCTTCTTCAATATGTTTATGTGTTGTTTCTTGTTCTAATTTCATTTCAGTTTTCATTGGGATATTTATATTAACGCGCAATTTCTTACTTTAATTTAAAAATAGAAAAAAATGAATTAATTAATTTTTGAATTTGAATTCTATACTTACTTTTTATAGCCTAGAAATAGACTAACAATTGAATTTGGTGTTAAATCATTCTCATCATCTTCACATACAAGTAGTTTGGCTTTTAATAAAATTTGTATAACTTGTATTAGAAAATCGGATTTAATTTGTGTGTTCTCTTCTAATTGTGCAATTGTCCAACTTTCTGATACATTAAATTGTAATAGCACAGCCATTTGAAATGTACTAGCTTGTAATGTATAACGATTTTTAAAACAATTTGTTAATAATTCACCCTTGGACATATTATATAACCAATTTAATTTACGTCCTGAATGCTGTCCTGAGTAGAAATTTGTAAATCTATGAACACTCCTTTCCAACTAATAAAACCATAATTAGATATTAAAAAAATAATAATTAAAATATTACAAAAATCTTACTTCTGATGGTAAACTAAATGTGAATGATTGTTGAAAAGGCCATGAACCGGATGATAGCACTTGTATACTAAAATCTATACCTAATGATTCGTTTGATTTAATTAAATGGATTTTGAATTGTTCATTTAGATCTTTCGAGACGCCAATATCCTAAAATCAATTATAAATTTATAATTTTTACACAAAAATTTAAATAGAAAAACTCACTTGGAACATTCTCTGTAATTTCGACGTGTATTCGAAACCGCATGCTTGTTTCAATTTTGAGATCATCGAAGCTTCAGCATCATCACTAGCCGACATATGTTGTACTAAACGTTTCGCTAGCATTTTACTATAGAATTTTTGATATACATCTTTATCTTCAATATATTTGAAAACAACCATCTTCAAGAAAAAAAAATTGTAAATAAATCTATACAGAGTGAACCAAGAGGTTGGCCAAGAAGTTCTAATTGGTCAAAGTTACTGTAGTGTACTCTACTTTCTTATTTTAAATGGAACTCTATATTTTTTATTGCATGTTTAGAATGAAGGGGACTTTGATGACATGACCTATGGTCACGCGTTAATAGTTTTTCTGAAAATTTTTGCTTTGTTACGGAAATATCGTAATAGGAACAGAACCGGAAACGGATTTTTTAAGACTTATTTTAACGGAAACAGAACAGAAACAAAAACGGAGACAATTAATAAATACAAAAACATTTGGACTAAAATTGTTAAATTTTCATCCATTTTCCGGAAAACTAACAATCTTATCGGCAAATTTCTGAGAGAATTAAAAAGACCTTCAAGTTTCGTATATAGTGTGAGAATATCAGTGAAAAATTGATAATATTAGCTAAGTTGTAGGGGAAAATATGATTTTTTTTTGAAAAAACAAATTTTATAGAGACTCAGATTAGTTAATGTTGAATTAAAAATTTTCAAAACAAAAGCGTTCGTTGATACTCCTTAAAATACTCCTAATATAATAAACAAAGGAAATATCGTTTTTTAAAAACTGGTATTTCTAAGACCCCAAATTGAAGAAAAAGAAAGCTCTTTCAATTTGATACATACTGTGAGAAAATTATTGAAAATTTGATAATATTTGCTAAGTTATGGTGAAAAAATGAGTTTTTTTTTTTGAAAAAATACGTGCTGTAACTCAAAGTTCAAGTGGAATTTTTCAAAACAAAAACGCTCGTAGTTACTCCTTAAAATAGTCTTTCTAATATAATTCAATACATTACAATATATCATCAAACAAAGGAGATATCGATTTTTAAAAACTGGTAGTTCTTAGATCCAAATTGAAGAAAAAGATGGAATGTAAGTCCTCTAGTTTCTGTCAATTTTCCAGAAAATCAATGAATTAATTAGAATATTCTTTAGAGATCTGAAAAGCTCCGTCAATTTACTATATACACTGAGAAAATCATGGAAAAATTGATAATATTGGTTAAATTATTCGGGAAACAATTAAGCAAAACATGCTCCACGATTGTCTTTTATAACTTAAAATTCAATCGAAACTCTCCAAAATGAAAAACGCTTTTAGATACTCATTGAAATGTTTTTTCCAATGCTACTAAATTCACTGTAATAGCTTATCAAATAAGCGAGATATCGTTTATTAAAAACAGGTATTTGTAATGCAAGACCTCCAGAGACTTCAGTCCCTGTCAATTTTCCAAAAAACTAACAAACCTATTAGAAGATTTTTTGAAGATTTGGAAAATTATTCTAATTTACTATAAACTGTGAGAAAATCAATGAAAAATCGATAATATTGCCTATTATAGGGGAAAATATGATTTTTTTTTTAAAGACACGTGCTCCAAGATTTTCTGCTGCAACTCAAAGTACAATCGGAATTTTTCAAAACAGAAGACGTCTTTAGAGGCTTCTCAAAATGTTGTTTCTAATGATGTTGGAGTCATTACAATGTATCATCAAATAAACAAGATATCGATTATTGAAATTTGCGGACACCGGATTGAAAAAGATGTAGACCTTCAAGTTTCAATAAATTCGTATTTCTCTCATATTAATAATTTCTGTTAGATATCCGTTTAGAAGAAACGTGGAAATAGAAACAGAAGCAGAGCTCCTAAACATTGGGGAAATTCCGCAATTATGAAACCACAAGTAAAGATTTGTAACATCTATTAATAACTAAATAACTGTTTTTTCTGGGAATTTTTAAATGGAAAATAATAGAAGGAATTATTAATTAATTAATTAATTTAATTAAAATTAACTTTTTTCATGAAAAATTGGATAAGCTTTCTAGGATACTCAAACAAAACTAACTGAAACTGAAAATTTTAAATAACTGAAAAAGTGAATACTAATTCAATTCGATAAAGATTTTTTCTTCATCCAACTGAATAAAGAAAAATATGGTGTTCCATTTAAAATAAGAAGGATATTATAGTCTGAAAATCACCTGAAAGACCAAACTATTTCAGCTAAACGCTGAGAGATTAATAAATTTTGTAAAATTTGGAAAAAACTACAATATTGAAACTATTAGAATTCCAAATTTCAGCTATTCAAATGCAATAGTTATTGAAATATGAATTTTTCAAAAAATCGAAAACTTTAAAGTCAAAATGCCTGAAAAACTATTACGTCGCCTTCATTTTCAGCATAAAATCTAAATATGCAATAAAAATACCATTCAAAATACGAAAATAGAGTGCATCAACCCATATACCGGAGGTTAATATCTAGAGGTAATTTAGATGACAATTTTAGGAACTTCATCAATTAGAACTACTTATACTTTTAATAGGCCAATCTATTGGCTCACCCTGTATATAAATTGTAATAATTAAAAGAAACTTACAACTTGATTGAGAGTATCCTCTAGTTCAGCCTCTTCCGGATTTTTACTAGATTTCTTTAATAGAATATCACAATATTTTGCTAATAATTCCGGTGATTTACTACTCGAATTGGCTTTCCTTGTTACAGCATTACAATTAATAAAACGGCCACAAGCTTTATCTAAAGCAGCAACAAAACCACTATCATTATTGAATGCAACCAATACTAAAGCATTATATTTCTTATGTACTTCTAATATTGTATTAACGTATACTTTCGGATCCTAAATCAATAGAAATTAATAAAATAAATAATTATAGAATTAAATAATTACAGTATGTGCACTTTCGCCACACTTTTCTATTGCAGCCAATCCTTGGGCAGCAATATGTTGTTCTAATAATGTACGTAATTCACCTAAACCATCTGGTATACGTGCAACTAACGAATACATCCGTCCTAAATCTGTATTTTTATCAGCATCTAATAATTGTTGAAATTCTGAATAGAATAATTCTAAATGTTTTTTAATTAAAACACGTTCACATGTCTTTGCTAAACGACTACTAGTTGTTTCATGTAGATAAACTTGAACACGTCGTTGTTCTTCAGTTAAACGTTGCTCAGCCTTTATTAAAATCAAATATAAATATTAATTAATTAATTTAAACAAATAAAATACCTTCTTCATATATTCGGTAACCGGATTTTGTGCTAGAAAATTCGTACTTTCTTTCATATAGAAACGTTCAGTATCTTCTAAGAATACATTTTCGAAACTCTCTTTATAAACACTAAGATTTGGACCTTTAGCACCTGGTTCTTCTTCATTTAAGCCCAATTCAACATAACATGTAATCACACCGGATATAAGACGGGTATTGATCGTTTCACCATTACGTTCACGTTCGATCAATTTTAAAACAGCATTAGTTACCTAAATTTTAATTTATTAATATTCAAAAAAACAATAATTTAGAAAATATACTTGTTTGTTTAATTGTTTGAATAAATGATCACGCCATGTAACTAACGCTAATTGATAAATCTCATAAATGCCTTTTCTACCTTCTTCACATTCCCGTTTCACCCAATGTCGATTCAAATATGAACAAATACCATTCAATACTTTACTACTAAATTGGTATTCTTCCCATTGTCTTGTATAGAATGTTAATACACCTTCACCCATACGGTTCATACCGTCCTTTTCAAAGAAAATCAATTAGATAAATTAATTCCAAGAAAAACTAAGTATCAACAAAATAACACAAAAATGTTGATAGTGACATTATTGTTTGATAAATTAGCAATATAATTCGTAATTCGTACAAAAATTGTAGAAATTTCAGTGATTTCTATAAATATTTAAACTTACAGATAGTAATGATATTAAGTAGCCTTTTAGAAATTCCCTAATTCTTTTGTACAATTCCAGTCCGACAAGTTGGGCACCGCTGCCACCGCCACCGCCACCGCCGCCACCAACACCACCGCTACCAACAATTTGATTCTTCTTATTCTTCTGGCCGGTATTCGTGCCACAACCACGTCCATTTGATTGTTGATGTACAGACGTACAATAATTATAAACATGTGTATATAATTGCATATAAAGTAATTTCGGCATTGCCTGTTGACTATAAGCATGCTCAATACCAGCATTTAAATCACCCCATATTTGATCTAAATCAATCTGTTTTAAGCCTGCTGTATTATTCACAGAATTTTTATTCGACATCTCTCTATAATTAGACGAACTCAGTCAACGAATATTACCACTCAAAAATCTAAAAAAAAAATAAATCCAACAATAAATAACCATTAAATCATTGCTAAATTGACGAATTGTTATATTTTTATTCGTATTTTCGAAATAAATTGATATTTAGAAAGTGGCGATTTCCTCGTCTTTCACCTTTTGTCTGTAAGGTACAACATTTACAACTAAATATATCAAATTATAGATCGACCTACCTAATATTTTATAACATAACAATGATTTACAAGATATTTACAAAATATTTAACACAAAACAATATACTTTAAATTTATTTTCAAGTGGGAAAGAAGAAAAAAACAAATTAAAAAGAAATTTACTGTTCCCTATTTTGAGATATCACAAAAATTGACAAATATACTCAACTACCGTTAACTTGGCAACCTTCCGACAAGGCAGGCAACATAACACAATACGGCTAGATGCAGCCCCAGTTGAACCACGCACTATATTATCTTGAATTATTTTACAATCAAAGTAGAACAAGAAAAAACAATTATTACAAATTATAGAATTATTAATTACGGAAATAATAAATAATTACGTTAAAATTTCCATAAAAAAATTTATAACGTTATTATATTGTTGCAATTGAACTACTTAGTAACTAGATCTACCGATACGCTAAAAATATCTAGGGAATTTTACTGTCAAAGGTTAAATCGAGTGGTATTCGACTTTCGACATTCGAAAATTCTTGACATTTCGCCCATTTTCCATCGATAAAATTTCCGAATTTTCCGGGTTTTCGTTAAAGTTGAGAAAATGAACACATCACGGGTACGTATCCGATTTAAATTCGCCAAAATCGACAAATATCCCAATTGTGGATTTTTCTAATAAAAATCGATTTCTGTGAGGTTATGTAATCGTTCTTTGGGGCTTCTAGACCATCAATTTCGTCCGCAGACTGGCCACGGAGTGTGCGAAAAAAGATGAGCAAGTGCCGGAGAGAATTCTTCGTTTGCGGGAGAACCAAAAGAAATTTGGAGTCGATGATGGTACTCCAATTTATCTTAAAGGTGGTGCTGGTGATAAGGCGTTGTTTGGTACTACCGTTGCCCTAGTCGGGGTAGGCTTAATAATGAGCCTTCATACATTCTACAAGATAACATTTAAAGATTAAACTGGAAGAATTTGTAAAAATTGTAGTAGTTCTGTAATTTTCTGTTTAAATAAATTGTAATTACCTGAAAACTTTTATTTTTTATAAACAGTTAACAATTTTCCAAATTTATAACAAATCACACTACTACCTAGATTGTTGATTTTCTTGATACACTTCCATATTGTCGACAATTTCATCGATTATTGTCATAATATCGGCGATCTTTTTGCTCGCTTCCAGGAATTTTTCCGACATTATTTTCGGTACTTTCACGTCGATATCGTCAAAACTTTCCTTTTCCGGTGACGATTCGTCCGGAGTTGATTCCGATTCTAGAGCCTCTTCGAATTTACGCTTATTTTTATCCCCAACAACGGTCGATATGAATTTCTTCTCGATTCCAATCAACCGTTTCGCCTTCGGTTTTGTTTCCAGTTTTGTGTTAAATGCGTTCATCAATTCGTTCGTTATCATATTTTGTAATTTTTCTTTAATTAATTCTTTGTTAACAATATTCGGATTATTCTCGATGATTTCCATGATTTGGTTTTGGATTTTATTGATTTCGTCCATTTGTTTAGCGCGATCTTCTTCGATAATCTTTTTAATTTTCTCTTTTGTGTATTTTTGAGTTTTTTGTTCTTCAATTTCGATCAGTTCTTTCTCGACATCACCGAATTTCTTGCGGCGATACTTCTGAATTAATTTCTTTATGTTCTGTTTGACCGTCTGGCGGTCTTCTGGAGATTTACTTGGAATTAAATCATTTTTTTGCGAATTTTTAACAATTTTCGGTAGTCTAGAGAATCTGGATTCACCCGATTTGGAGCTTTTCGATTTGTCATCTTCATCATTTTGTTCTTTCGATTTTCTTATAGAATTTTTTCGAATCTCTTTACTATTCGGTTTTAATGCGGCAATTTTGTGTTTTTTAGCGATTTTCACGATTTCTTCCTCAACTTCCGGAGTTTCCGGGGGATTCATTTTATCGTCAACTATATCTTCAATTTGTGTAGTTTCCTCCGAAATTTCGCCAATTTCTTCCATTTCACGTGTGTTTTATTTTCTACAAATTCTACACTTGGAAGAATTCGATTTTCATCTTCTATTTCGTCCATCGGTAGTTCAGTTGAATTCTCTTTAATGTCGGTTAAAATTTCAATTCTCTCGATTTCCGTTTCATTCAACATAAATATCTGCTCGTCTTGTTCGTATTCATTGAAATCAACCGGATCCGTATCGTTTTGATCGAACAATTCATCATAATTATCATCGATATTGATATTTAAAAATTCCTTATAATTCTCACGACGTTTCAATATAAACAACACCGGTTTCGTACGGATTTTAATCGGCGGTATTTGTAAATAATTAAACGAAATCTGATGGAACGCCTCGATCGTATCGATTACATCATGGGTGAAAGTGTACGGTTTCAAATTCGATGAGAATTTACTTTTACCTTCGGCTATCAAATGCGTGAATTCGTACAATTCCGGACAACCCGGTGGTAGATTTTCAACTTTACTATAACTGAATATCGTCGAAATTAATTAAAATTTAATGAAAATCACCGGACTTACTTCCAATGTGGGTGGATTTGTGTGAATCTTGAGACGCCAGTTTGAGCGGCTAAATTCGAAATGTGTACACTGATGTTCACTTCATCTTTAGCTAAACGGTGTAGATGGGAAATTGCCGTACCTCCTGGATAATTCGTCCCGGATATACTCAATAGGAATAGTGTGAATAATACGTTAATAATAAGATGTCCTACAATTCCCAACGATAATAAATGATAGATTGGTGTTTTGTTGCGATTCTCCCAACTATTATAAAAGTAAATCAATTAATTCGACTAGGAATTGTTAAATTTTACTAAAAATTACATTCTATGGCAAGCAGTAGCGGCGGCAGTATTCAAAAATGGATAAACATAAATAATAAAACGTAATTCTTTGTGTGGTAGAAACGAGTAGACGAATACGAATAGTATCGCTGGCAATACCAATTTCCGTACACGTTCATCGAAATATAAACCTAAAGGTATAAGGAAGACTGAAGCGGCCATTCCTCGCGGTATTGCCGAATAGAAATACCATAAAAACGGTGATGTCTGTTAAATAATCAATAATTATTAATTTCTCTATAGAAATAACGAAATTACCCCATATTCTGAACTACGATTCTTTACAACATTAAACCACAATACTTCCCCTTCGGGCCATAATGGCCGATTCCAGAAAATCGAATCGATAACAACCGATAATAATAAACAACCAATCCCTGCTGGTATCCCAATTTGGAATAATCTAATTACAAATTGAATTAATTCATCCGTATTTCCGTTGATTATCAATCGATTATAATTAAACGTACTGACCTACCGTTTGATTGTTATTCGTTTATTGATTAGATCGAAAATTAATAAAATCCCTAAAAATAAAGAAAGTTCGGCTCTAAATATAACAATAGCGGCAGCTGAGAAACTTATAAAATTTCTACTATCGCCTTTCAGCCAACTAGTCAAAGCTAACAGTACTGCAAATAAGAGAATTAATAAATTATTCTATTTAATAACAAATTAGAACCTAAGGGTAGGGCGAAGATGTTCGGTAAAGGTCGACTTAAATAAAACATAAAATGACTCTGCGTCACTGTTATTGCAATAAACCATTGCACCCACTGGACGCCGAACGTTTTACTCAAAGTCTTGCACAAATAATGGAAACTTGCAATAACACAACCACCTAAAGCGGCACGAACTACAACAATTACCATAAATAAACTGTAAATATTCTTGAATATGATCGATACCCAAATATTGTGCCCAGAATTTGTTACAATTGAAGAATTCTAACAAGCCAACAAAGGGAGAGACTAGAATCGATACGAATAGAGGCCCAATGAACGTCCTCGGTACAACTCCGGGATACTCGTGGTGATCATACTAAAACAAACGATACAAAAACGAATACAACAACGAAACTATTACCTGGCTGAAATTCAGTCGGTGATAGAGGATATCGTGGATTGCTTGTAAATTGAAGCTTTCTTCGACTTTTGTGAATGGACAATAGACCAGATGAGCGGCCGCTATTATCATCATAATTTGCGACATCTTCACTCATCGGATTCCTCTATTATTATTGATTTTTCTATCGTTTCAACCACAATACGTACGTTTTATTTACATAATTTCAAACAACCGACAAATTCATCATTTGACGAAAATAGAACTGGACCTAACCTAAAATTTGATACGCAGCTGACGTAAATTGGCACCAAAACTAACTATAGCATCCGCAAAATAAATGGCATTCGTATACATTACAACCAGCTCCAATATTAATTCGATTGTTGTTGGGAATTTTGCGGATTTTATGTGGATATTTTCGAAAATACCTCAAATCGGACAAGTGTCAAATTCGAATTTGCCGCCATTAACTCAACATCCGGTCGAATTATTCCAATAAAAAACTTAATTATTCAAATTCTTATCGTTTCTAATATGAAAATTGGGGCTTATCGCTGAATTAAAGTCGGTTTATTGCACCAATTGTGGAGATAATTGCTTTGTTTGTGTAGATAAATTTGAGGTTAACTCAGTGACGGCTCGTTATTTTAAATTACACAACGATTAGAGAATGGAATTTATTAAGACCAATTTTCGAAATAAATAGAAACTTTAGAAAAGTTATTCTATTACAAAACAATTTCTATTCAATAAATATCACAACAAATCAGGAATACTTCCTGTATATAAATTAATTCTCGATTTAAAGCTAACACGAATAAATTACCAAACAAAAATAGAAGAATCTCATCCGAAATTGTACTCGATTATAACTAAAATTGCAAATTACGTACATTTAAGTACATCCATTAATAACATGGGAAAATTTATATTGCTTAAACATCAAATATAAGGAAATACAATTGGCATATAAATCGATATTTTAAACAGTTTGCCGATTACCATTGAGTTGTTGTAATTCAGTTGCTTCACATTTAACCATATCGGGTGGGGTTTTGTCGAATAACGTCGAAAAACACACTGCCTACAAGAGAATATTAAACGAAAATTTACGATTTATTCGATTAGTTACCGTAACGCAAGCACCGATGGCTCCGATCGCTAAACCAGCCAAAACATCGCTCCAATGGTGTTTATAATCGGAAACCCGCGTCATTCCTGTAAAAATCGCCGATAATACGGCTAGAAATTGTAAAGTATGCCGTAATAATTTCGAACCATTCCAATCCATACGTTTTTGTAGATAGATAGCGAAATATAACATTGTAAACATTGCGAACGATGAATGTCCGGAAGGAAATGATAATCTACAATTATTAATTAAATTCGGATTAATTCGATTGATAAATTTCTAGTACCTCATCTCTTTCATTATATGTTTGTCGTGATTATACATCGGATTCATACAGGTGAAATCGATATGGTAGATGTTGAGATTTTTCGGATCTGTACAATTGATATTTGGCCGACAGATAGTCAAGAAATGCGGACGTAATCGTCCTATTGTATATTTCGTAATATCAGTCGTTAGATGGGTTACAGCCGTACCAAAACCGAATATTAATAGAACATAATAAACGTTATAAGTCCATGTTGGTATATTATAACCGAGGAAGGTTACTTCTCTTTTGTTGTGCGGCTGGTTCAGGTACTCCGTCAATATCATCTGGAAATCAAAATAAATGAGTAAAAGATAGGGAATCTAGAGAAAATTCCAATTAAGCGTGGAAAATTGATAGTTTTCACAGCCGCAATATACTTATATATAATTATCGTATTAAATTTATAAAAAACAAGTTTCACGGTATTTCCGTATATCTGTTGTGGAATAACTAGACATATTACGATGTCTTTTCGAGATAATAACAGATAAATTACAGTTAGTTGATTTTATTATTACAAAATTTCGTGTAAATATTGATAAGAAAACATCAATTTTTTTGTCTTTATTGCGACACATGATTTCTGTTTCACTTTTAAATCGAATGATTCAAATAATGTTAACATTCTTTTTTGGAATTTCTCCAAAACTGGTTTCTTCTATTTGATATTCCCATCAGTTGTTGTAAAAGAAACCACCCACAATGTTGGGAATATTTAAAAATATTCCCAATTCTATTAAGACAAAAACTCAATTGAAATAATTCAATTCGGAATATTTGCCGATTTTAATGTAAAAGTTGTGTCTTTGGAAAATAATAAAATTCGAATTAAATCAAGAAGTAAAACGTTGACGTTTACAAAAAGAGAATTGTGTAAATTACAAGGCAAGAGAGCGCTCATAAAACAGGAAAATTAAAATTAAAACGTGCACGGGCTATAATTAGGAGATAATTTCGAAAAAAGCCCAACAAAATTCTGGAAACATCAAGACTAGCAAAAATTGGGAATTTAACCATAATTGAATAAATCGGTGATTATAAAATGCAAATAAAAACAACCAAGAATGTAATTGATCTAGATCTCTATCTTTATACCAATCGATTAGGATTATGATAATGAACGCTCGAGTCGAGGTTTTTTCTAAATTTCTATATTATTTTGAAAGTTGACCATTTAGTTCTAGTTTTTAAAATTTATTTTAACTGAAAATAGAATAAACATCCTTAGAAATTCTCCAAATTAACTCCAATGATTATTGAATTTAAATACAGTACAACCTTGCAGTTACGATAATAAACGTGGGTTGTCCGAACGAATCAATTAAGGGGAAATTTTAATTAACGCTAAACATAGAAAAAAGACGGTGAAATCTCCGATGAATCACTCGATATGACGCTAATGTACAAATAAAAATCAAAACTTATAACTTACAACAATAGAGTTGAGACTTATTCCGATAATTGTCAGGTAAATACTGGGTATTGTCGATGAGTGGTATGGATGAATTAGGTCCTGGTCGTTGCAGAAGAAGCCGCGATGGTACGGTTGGCCCCATAAGAACAGGAATAAAATCGGGAATGCCACTGGAATCGATAATTAGATTAACGATTAGAAATTAGATTAGAATTAAGCGATAATCTTACCGCACAACAATAAAATAATGTCCAAAAGCACCTTTTTCGGCGACAATATTATGATCTCAGTTGGCATAGTTACCGAAATAAATATCGATTTGTTAGTAGAAATTCGTATAAAATTCAATAATCTTGCATGTACTCATTTAGATTATTGTATTTCGTAATAATTATTCAACAATTCATTATATTCACGAGTTATTTAGCGTAAATTTTATAACCTAACTAACTACCATACAGCAAGACAGCCGTTGTCCCACTACACTACCAAATGCAATGATTATGATCACTATGATCGTCACACAAACACACCTGTACACCAATCCATCCCCACTTTGTTGCTATTTAATTTTCGTGTGATCCCATCTTTGTCTGTTTCACACACAACAAATAACCGTTTGTCAATTTTTTCATCACTTTATCTCTGTCTAGATTGTAAAGACCATGTTCGCGCTCGGTTTACTGTTGCGTAACTCTACTACCATTCATATTATTGGTGGTGACACTGTTGGTGGTGGTGTAAAAATAGAAATAGGCCGTGACTTTTGCACAAGAACTAAAAGGTTGTGTCCGATAAATGATAACAATCATTTATCAATGACACAAATTATAAATATGGGAGCGTGTTAAACGATCTGATTAACAATAGAGACAACGATACTAGTGGGGTGTTTTATAATCGAATTTCATGCAAGATAGGGTGGTTGTAACTGTGGGAAACTATCGGTGCAGGGGTGGATTTTAGATTAATTTCAACTTCCAAAGCTTCCAGGTAGAAATCAGAACAAGCATAGAAACAACGGTGGTTCGTGACATTTTGAATAAAAGTCCCTAATTTTCACTATTTTAATCCGTACGATCCAGTAATTTTGAGGATAGTTGGTATTACTGTTGAATTATCCGCTGAATAATATTAAACCATTGGTTGTTTTGAAATTTGGCGCGTTTATAAAAACAACTGTTTTGGTTTAATTGTTAGATTATTGGTTACTTCCAAATTTTGCACCTCTATTGACGACCAATGAGATTTCTGTAAATAAATTCAATTAAATCGAATCTAGGTGGCTAGAGCAGGATCGATTTCAAATACTCTCGACTGTTTCAACTTTTTGGTTATCGTCAATTTAAATCAGTTTATCGATAAATTTTCCTTAATTATCGATTGAAGCGATTTATTTTTAATTAAAGTCGTAAATCTCTGGTTAATTGAGTATTTACAATACGATAATATTTTGAAGTTTTCTACAAATAAACAAAAATCAACCTTGAATTTGTTGCCGAGGTACATTTCTATTCCAAATGCACTCACTTGATGAAAGATTGACGAAAGCATGACGGCATAAAAGTCCCTAACTTTTACTACTAGTAACTTTATGTATATTAAATTGGCATTGCAAATAAATTATCGCGACTGTGCTTTCGGTGACATACTTCTAGATTATTGGTTGTTTTAAAACTTGCCGCCTTCATAAGAGACCTAGTGTTTTTGTTTTCAATGACGTACTGCTGGGTTATTGGTTATTTTCAAATATTGCGCCTTTTTATTACCAATGATTGTTTTCCAAATAAAATCTTATATTTAGTGAGTGAATGGAGTGTATAATTCAAATTTGCATCAGCTCTTATTTATAATCTCAACTTTTATTTCTTATAACAATTGGAATTTATTAATAAATCAAATTTTTTTGTAATAACCGTATTTTTTCCTCTCTAATGATTCTATTTGAACAATAAGATTCCATTCTAGACATTGTTTTCACAACAATTATTATGTGTTTTTACTAGAGAGTTGAATAACCTAAACGATAATTATTTACTAAATTACTGTCACATTTTAAACACTCAATTTATTAACAATCCGCTGGATTTTCTACTACGTGAATTATGCTTTTTTCCTGGGTAAACAGCAATAATTCTGACATTATTTTATAGCGATTTGTGCACATGTTCTGTTGTAAAAGACGTAGACTATTTCAAGTCAGTCAGTATCTCTAAATTTTAGCGATTAGTTACCATGACAACGCTTGTCTCTTTTCAATTTGATATTTGATTGTTGTTATGGTAACGAACCGTTAAAAAGTTAGAGAATACGATTGCAAATCGATTAAATACAGGGACGTATTGAGACAAATTATTTAGTTCACGTGATGATTATTATTGGAATATTAGAGGCCCTTTGGTTTTAATCCGTCCCTGCTTACTTATTAGTCAAGTTTGATGATATTGATTCAAATAGAAAGAATAAAATGCATCGCATTCATTCAATACCGGTAGTTTTAACGGAAAATCTTTCAATTACAATAAAAGAAACGGTTATTTATTTATTTGTTTGTTTTCCCAATTCATTGCTACTGTACAATTTAATAGAAAATCTAGAAAAAAAAAGATGTTAAAACACTCAAGGGTGGCCGTTTTTTTTCCAGCCTTGGCCCGTCCGTAAAAAGAACGATTCCGTTGTTATCTAATGTGACATGTGGTCCAACTCGAATCTCGTCTCCTATTCAAAAAAAACGGTTTTTTCGCCTCGTCTCCTTTATCTAACACTTACAATTTCAATGTAATTAATGTTCCCACACAACTTGCTCTAAAAGATTTAACACACTCGTTTATATTTTTAAACAGACCATCGATTCAAACTCGGTGTTGTTTCTATTTCGAAAAGAAATACAAATCGTACAAGTTGACCGATTTAGTTTTGAAAAGGGTAGAATTGAATGGGATATTCGTGTATGTTTGAAAAGTTCCTATCAAGAATAACTTGGTAATTATGAACGGACGATAAAATCCGTCCAGGTGTTAAAATCCAATTATAAATCGTTTATAACGAATCTTCTTTGCTTTTATTTCCAAATATTTGCTTTACATTCGTAGTATACAGAATTATTTTCTAATAATAAACGGCTTTAATGACTGGTAAATTAAGAGGAACGGAAATTGAATTGCAACCCTGCCGACTACCTACAACACAACAATTAACAAAAGTCCCCTGTCCATTCAAAATACAGCCCTTTAGAACGCGAATCCAGCTAGTTTCCAATGCAAGTTGACCGTTGCGTGCCGTTTAGCTGAATTTATCGACGTTAGCGATATGTAACGCCGGCGCTTTACATAGAACAGGGCCGGCTTTGGTTATAATTTACAAATTATAATTGCAATTTTAGAAAATTTGATGATTATTGAAGTCTTTTATCACTGTGAGTTGCCAATTTCAAATAGTTTTAAACTAGTAGAGGGCAATCGGGTGGGGTTGATTTGTAAGCCGGTCCTGTTTCTATTGCAGTAACTTTGAGTGGATATAATTACATTCACTGTCACATCTCGGTAACTTGATAAACACCGTTATTGTTACAATGTTACATGTTACAATATGATAAAATGTAGTCAAACATTCTGGGAACTTCCTTTCGGAGATGAGAGAAGTTTTATCAACTGTAAACAGGGCCGGATTGGGCCATTTTTGGGCTCAGTGGAAATTCAAAATCTATATCTTCGACGTGGCGGTTTTTTGTTTGTTTTGCAAACAGATTCTATTGCCGTTTTTCAGTGTAAAGTAGGCCCTTCAATTTTCGGCAATTTCAGGCTCCTAGATTTTCGGCTATAAATTCAAATTCAAGTAGAATTTTTCAAAATGAAAAACTTTCCCTGAAACTCCTTGAAATTCTCTTTCTGATGCTGTTTTGTTCGTTGCTATATTTAAGAAAATTAGTAAGTTAGCGATTATTTAATATTGGCATTGTTTCGGCTCTAAATCGAAAAAGGCGCAACAGAAACCCTTTAATTTTTCTCAATTTACCGGAAAACTAGTGAACCGATTGGAAAATTTCTTGCATATTTGGAAAACGCATCCAGTTTCTTATATACGTTGAGAAAATCATCTGTAAATTTATAATATTAGTTGAATTATTGGCGAAAATATAAGAAAATATGTACAAATATGGAAAAAAACATGCTTTTAGATTTTCGTCTATAAATTCAAATTCAACTGAAATTTTCCAAAAAGACGAATTTTCTCTAATGCTCCTTGAAATGCTCTTTCTAATGCTGCTGTATTCCTTGCAATATCTAAAAAATAAGCGACTTATCAATTATTAAATATCGGCATTGTTTGGCCACCAAATCGAAATATAGGGTTTCCAATTTTTGGACATTTCCAGGAAATTTAGGAAAGCGATTGCAAAATTTCTTGGAGATTTGGAGAGCGCTTTCCATTTTCCATCTGCTGTGCGAAAATCATTCGTAAATGTATAATACTGGCTAAAATATCGTCGAAAAGATAGAAAAATGTGCAAAATTATAAAAAAAACATATGTTGCTAGATTTTCGGTTATAGATTCAAATTCAAGTGGAATTTTCCAAAACGAAAAACTTTCCCTCAGGGTCCTTGAAATGCTCTTTCTAATGTTGTTTCAATTATTGTTGTAATTATGAAAATTAGAAGGTTATCGAGTATTAAATATTGGCATTAGAAATCAAATCGAAAAAATGGTGTAATACAGGCAATTAAATTTTTAGTAATTTCCTGGAGAACTAGCAAACCGCTTGGGAAATTTTTTGAAGATTTGGAAAGCGCTTTCTATTTTCTATCTGTGATGCAAAAATTATTCGTAAATTTATAATGCTGGCTAAAATATCGGCGAAGATATCGAAAAATTTGCAAAATTATTGAAAAAATCGTGCTACTAGATTTCTATCTATTAATTTAAATTCAAGTACAATTTTCCAAAACAAAAAACGTTCTCTAATGCTTCTTGAAATGCTCTTTCTAATGTCGCCTGATTTATTGCAATATATCACCAAACAAGGGAAATATCGACTAGTAAATAATAGCACTGTTTGAATACCAAATTGAAGAATAGTGTAATAGAGACTCTCTAATTTTTGTCAATTTCCCGGAAAACTAACAAACCGTTTGGAAAATTTCTTGCAGATTCTGAAAGCGCTTTTAATTTTCTATAAACCCTGCCAGAATCATTGAAAAATAGCGCATATTGGTTAAGTTATAAGGAAAAATATAAAAATATTGTAAAATATTACGAAGAAACAGACTTCTAAATTTTCCTCTGTAACTGAAAATTCAATCGGAATTTTCGGAAACGAAAAAACTCTTTAGATACACCTTGAAATGCTCTTTCGAAATTAGTTCCAATTTTTATGATATTTCCAAAAACAAGCGATATATCGCTTATTAAAAATTGGTTTTTAATTACCTCTTAATTTAGATTTAAATTTTAATTCAAAAGGCAATGGAATGGGCCTCTTAATAACAATAGGCCTCGGCCAACCACCCTATCCAGTCCGGTCCTGACTCTATACAAAATTTAAGGGTATGTAAATAAATTTGTATAAACAATATAGGATATTATGCCATGTTTATTTGGCAAATCTGTTTGAAAAGATGATCTTGACAATTTGTTTACAGCTGGCGGCGTCACGATCGAACCCCCGTCCAGACATAATAGAAATTTTAGGCAATAAATTCTCGGTTAAATTGCTGAAAATTATACTTTTGTTGTAACGAAATTGATATCGATCGATTTGAAACGATTAGTCATTTCTTATTGTTGTGTAATTGGAGACGTTTCGGCGTCTTGTTGGCATTTTCAACACGAGATTCTTGTCGATCGATAAATGCATAAAAAATGGGCGCAAATTATAGAATATCGTAAAGGATTTATTAACCTCGGTATGTGCAGAGTTTGATAAATGAAGAGATTATTTTTAACCGAATCCCACTCTTTCAACGTCCAGTAATGGGTTTTATAACGTGAAGTAAAAAAATTAAAATAAAAGACTGTCCTGTATAGAAGACAATCTTACCGATAATGAAGAATAATCATTAAAACCGAGATTATTTTGTATTAAAAATCGACAATCTAATTTCCTCTTTACTATCTATAACCGGAAATAATCGTTTTTCCATTTTTAGAAATATATTTAAAGTGACATCTAAGAATGATTACTCTAATTTATCATCATTGTACAGAAATTTAACTGTAACAGCAAAAAATTTATACTACTACTCATTAGATGTCGCTACAAACGACAAATGAGTAACCGTGAATCGTGGATTAAGATTTTGCTTATTGGTAGGCAACCAATCATACATATTGTTGCAATAATTTTATATTTTTGGATGAATTTATTTGATTGATTTTTTCGTTTCATTGTTTGAATTGCCGTCGTCATTGTCATCGTTGATTGGTATTCATCATCACTACCACCATAACGATCATCCCCTATTCGTAGATCGTTCGCGTTTAATTAACTTTACAAATTCAATCGGATGATCCTCCCTCTATCCAAGTAACATTCCAATCTGACCGATTCTAGTTCGAAACGACAAAATTGACAACAACTGGACAATCCCATCCACCTTTCACCCCTACGATTGTTGTTAATCTGCACCAAGGGGTGAGATCGCTAATTCCATCGAATATTTGGAAATTAATCGGGGAAAAAAGGTGATAGATAGAGACAAATTCGTATGCGAAACGGCTTAAACTCTCTTTCTGTCTGTCCGTAAAGTAGCCCCGACAATAGTTAATCCGTATGGGGTTGATTTTCAAATGCGAGCCCTCCAACTATTTACTCTCAGCTTGGCGCCGTTTTCACTCGTTTTTATCTCTCTTTACACGCTTTAAACGACTCGAACGTGTAATTTTCAGGAAAATCAACAATTCTCAAATATCGGAATAGTGACAAATCCAACAAGAATTCAATTGATTTGTATTAAAATTGAAGATGATAGAGATTATGAATTAACGAGTCGTTATGGGGGTATTTCTACTCAACTACACTTACCCCTCAAATCTACCATATCAAATTGACTGGGCTTGAGGGCACTAGATGTGTATGCGGATAAGTCTGATATCACCCCTATTGTGTTATTTAATTTTCAAACATTTCAATCAGATGCAGTAGAGGCTGTTTAATACAATCACATTTGATTGAATTACTGAAAAAATCGAACATTTGGGTGGTTTTCTTTTTAAAATCCGGTTTACAAATAAAACAAAGTTGAATTTAACGAAAAATTGCGGTGTAAATCAATATTCTGGTCACAATCAGAATATTAGTGGAGAAATAGATTCGCCTTATCGTGTATGACAAGACAATTCTGTTGTAGAATTGTGGCACGCGTTCAACTAAATTGACATACCACAAGGCCGCATCAGACCATCTCAACATAATATTCTATTGTTGGAGGTAGTATAGTGTGCCAATGTAAATAGAGTATTGACTATCGTACAGAAGGGATGAGAGAATTTATTACAAGCCGGAGGCATTGATCCTTTATGCTACGATTGTTCAACAATCGAGTTTCCAATTTCGTTTATTCCTTTTCGTTTTCAAACAAATATCGATATTTTTACAACTAGAAAAAAACAAAAAACACCCCGTTTACGCTCTAGTTCACAATTTTATTGTTATTTGAGTTTAACAAATGCGATATAGAAGCAAAAAATCCATACTACCCGTATCCAGTAATGTTATTATTTGTTAGGTCTGATTTGTCGGTAAATCATTCTGTCACAATCTAAACGAGTGAGATTATTGGATTTAGGGTCTTGACGGGTGAAGGGGTTGACTATCGTCCCCGTCACACGATTCCAGTAGAGGGTTGTGTCCAATAATTCCAACATAGCCGCTCCGCCCCTAAAGGTTACACGTTGCCCGGGCGACGACGGAACATCACCCTCCGCCCTTACGGTAGTTGCATGGCGGTGGTGGTAGTAGAAGTAATAGAACTCCATCCCTTATACCAACCTATCGTCGAGCTATATCAACCCTGTTCATGGAAGTTTACATCTACCGAACTAAAAAACTACCAATTAGCAAATTTATGCTAATATTGTTATCAATCGATAATCGATTAGCGGTTGTGGTTTAAATTGTAGATTTTGTCGGATAGATTGGGGATAATTTGGGTATTAGGTGGACGTAATGGTAAACTCGAATAATCCGGTTTTGTGCCGCAATATTTAATTTAAGCATGGCCGCGTTTCCTTCTTCTGTCAAACCGATGTTGACTCCGTCTCGTTCTCGACTACGACGACGATGATGATGATAATAATAAGATTTATTCGTAAACGTTCAATACTCGGTGAATCCGGGGGTCGTCTGTTTGGCATCTTCTTATAACACCCCACACACACACGTACACCAAGTGGGTATTTCCAACAAGAAAACGGGGTGGGTGATTTCTCACCTCGTTCAACTGTAGAAAACTCTTAAAGATCTGTTGTTATTGTTGTTGACGTCTTGAATATTGTACAATTCAACAACAACGAGAAAAAAACAGCGTTGGTTTGAGTTTTATTTACATTTCAACTTTACAATGAACAAGTTCTCGCCAATTGTTGTATTTTTCTGTTTTTAGCACAGCAAGAAGTATTGAAGTTATAATATTTCGCTAATTGTGTTGGAAAAATTAGAAAAAGAAACTTAAATTGCTTGCTTTTTACCAAGGTGTACGTTTTAAAATAACGTCTGTCTGTTATTAATCGAGTAATAACTAAAGAGAGGCTTTTCGCTCCCTATAAGGAGTAATGACGTCACAAATTCGCAATATTTGGAAAAGTAAGCTGTGCGTCTCAGTTCAATTTGACTAGGTGTTGACTAGTAGGCTATGAAATTACATAACCTTGTAACTTACGAGGTTATGTGGCCCCTATTGAGAAAAAACTGATTTCATAGCCTACTATTTAACACTTAATTAATATGGACTGAGATGCACAGCTTACTTGTCGAAATATTGCGAGGTGGGACGTCTTAGAATTAACTGAAAGCAAGAAACTCAATCAAAGACAATGTAAATCTCCTAAGACACTAGATCATACATAACTCCAAAATGATAACAGATATCAGAATGGCTAATATTTCTTTAGATTTTAAATACAATTGTACACCTGAAGTTCTCTAAGTTTTCAAAAAAATCGTCTAAATTCTAAAAAACTTACTCTAATGAAAGCTTGATTTTCAATAGTGAAATACACATTCGCTTTGAAACGTTAATGAAATTAAATTATATTCATATGAACAGAAAGATCAAAGTTAACTCTACAAATGGGGCTTGTCGTCTCTTCAATTATCCTTTCTGTTTTTCAGAAAACCGCCCCAAAGTGACGTGTTTTTCCGAAATTATAAACCTAAGTGGACAATAGTAGCGAGCTTTCTGTTCGGCACAGTTGACCACGTTAACAATTCATAAATTGATGAATTAAATACAGTGATGATTCTAAATGGTCCAGTGCTCGGCTGGACCTCTTTGGCCCTGATGAGATCGAAAAACCGGCACTAGATCTTCATCGTTGTCGTGATAATTTTATTTATCGCCAGTTATCGATTATTAAAAAAGGTGCAATAGAGGAAAACTAGCATACCGTTCGGAAAATTTCTTGGAGATTTGGAAAGCGCTTTCCATTTTCTATGTGTTATGCAAAAAACATTCGTCAATTGATAATATTGACTGAATTATCGGTGAAAATACAGAAAAATGTACAAAAATATAGAAAAATTTATGCTTCTAGATTTTTGCCAATAAATTTAGATTCGAGTGAAATTTTCCTTTTTGGCAATTTTCTGGAAAACTATCAAACTGGTTGGGGAATTTCTTAAATGCTTGGCAAGCGCTTTCTATTTGCTATAAACTTCGTCAAAAACATTTAAAAATAAATAACAGTGGTTAAGTTGTGGAGAAAATATACAAATATTGTAAATTATTGCGAAGAAATAAGCTTTAAAGTTTTCCTCTATAACTCAAAATACAATCGGAGTTTTATGAAATGAATAAAGTCCTTAAATCTACCTTGTAATGCTCTTTTTAAATTTTTGTTAATCTTTGCGATATTTCCACAAACAAGTGAGATATCGCGTAAAAGTAATATTTAAAAAATAATAATTGAAAAGGCAAAGGCATGGGCCTCCTTATGGCAGTTGGCCCCATGCTCCTAGATTTTCATCTCTAAATTCAAATTCAAGTGAAAACGAAAAACTTTCTCCAAAGCTGCTTGAAATGCTCTTTCTAATGCTGTTTTATTCATTGCTATATTTACGAAAATAACGAAGTTATCGATTATTGAATACTAGCATTGTTTAGACACTAAATTGAAAAAAAGATGTAATAGAGGCGCTTAAATCTTAGGCAATTTCCTAGAAAACTGACAAACCGATTGGGAAATTTCTCGTATATTTGAAAAGCGCTTTCCATTTTCTATAAGCTTTGGAAAATCATTGAAAAATAAACAATATTGGTTAGGTTACGAGGAAAAATATAAAAGTATTGTAACATATTAGGAAGATGCTTCAAAATTTTCTTCTATAATTCAAAATTTAATCCGAATTTTTTGAAATAAAAAAATCCTCAGATTCATCTTGAAATGCTCTTTTTAAATTTACTATAATTTTTGCAATATTTCCATAAACAAGTGAGATATCGCTTATTAAAAGTAATATTTAAAAAATAATAATTGAAAAGGCAAAAGCATGGGCCTCTTTATGGCAGTTGGCTCCAGTGGCTAAATTATCGGCGAAATATAGAAAAATGTGCAAAAATTTAGAGAAAAATCAAGCTCCTAGATTTTCGCCTATAAATTTAAATTCAAGCGAAATTTTTTAAAACGAAAAACTTGTTCTAATACTTCTTGAAATGCTCTTTCTAATGTTGTCTGATTCATTGCAATATATCATCAAACAAGGGAAATAACGACTATTAAATACTGGCATTGTTTGAATAACAAATTGAAGAAAGGTGTAACGCAGTAGCTTAATTTTTAGGTAATTTTCAGGAAACTGGTAAGCCGTTTGGGCAATTTCTTGAAGATTTGGAAAGCGCTTTCCATGTTTCACAATCTCTGCCAAAATTATTGGAAAATAAATTAAATTGGTCAGTTATGAGAAAAATATAAAAATATTTCTAAAATATAACGAAAAAACATACTTCAAAATTTTCTTTTGTAACTTAAAATTCTGAAACGAAAAAGCCGTTAGATCTAGTTTGAAATGCCTTTTTAAACCTGTTTTAATTTTGGTGTTCAAATTTTTGGGCTTGTGCGATAGAGCATTTCAAGCTGTACAAGAGGGATTTTATAGTTTTGAAAAACGTTGTGGAAATTTTGAGTTACCTATAAATGAAAATTTAGAAGCATGTTTTTAGAATTTTCCCCAATAACTCTGTTTATATCAACTTCTTTGTTATGAATATGAGATTGAATAAATAGATTATGGCAAAATTTTGATAATAGCGCCATCTATATACTAGTTAGTTGACGGAATTTTCCCCCGCAATTTTCCCATGAAAAAGCCTGTTTTCCACGCAATTTTCCCATGAAAATTAGCAACTTATTCACATAAAAATTGCATAATTATAAAATCCATACAATCGTCTACAAACTAAAAAAAGCGTAGTGGAAAACGATTATGTTTAACAGGTGAAAATGCCAATCAAATTTCTCTTTGATTTTCCCCCAATTCTCAAAACTCTATTACATCAATTCCCCAGGTTTTCTGAAAATGTGATTTTTATTCGGTATGTTTAAAATTATGTACGAAAATCTTCAACAAACTTTCCTCATTTTTCTTGATTTTCCCGAAAACTACCGGGCCGATTGGAAAATTTCTTGCATATTTCGAAATATCTCTAATTTTCTATCAATTAAACTCGATATTCATTACAAACAAATTGATATAATCTGAGTTTTGAGGAAAAATTTCAAAAACACACGCTTCTAAGCTTTCATCTATAACTCAAAATTTCCACAACATATTTCAAAACTAGAAAATTCCTGTCGTAGAGCTTGAAATGCTCTTTCGAACAAGCTCAACGATTTGAATTTTCGTTAAAAAATTATCAAGAAATCGTTTGTTAAAGTTTCCACTTGAAAGAATTTAAGTTTTCCGACGAAAAATTGTACCGATTCGTTTAATGCTTCAAAAAAATTTAGTTACTGAAGCAAAATTACCAGAAATTTGGCAAATGCAGTGATAATATTAGAAAAATTAATACAATTTCAAAAGAGCTTTGGACAAAACGAAATCGTTAAAAATCGTGGCAAAATAGCTTTATTTTAATGCCCAATTGTACTTAGAAATAACCAAAAATACTTTAGACGTTTTGACTCAATTTTTCCACACAAAAGGGGCGATTTTGAGCCTCTAAAGGTGTCCACATTTGCCGGTTTTCCCAGCGAGTCAAAACGAAATCGTTAAACAAGTCCAAAAAACGTTCGGCTTTGATATCGGCGTATTTGTATCTTTATTTGTTTGTGATTGTGATTGTGATCAAGAGCCGTATTTGACAATAGCGACAACGTATTGCACACTTCCCTTGAGGGTGATACGCCCTTATGTCGAATCTCTCTCTGTTCTAATATAGAACAAGTGAGTAACCGTAAATAGAGAGATGCATTATCGTTGCACTTGTTTGGAAAAGTAGAAGCGTTAGGCGTGTAATTGCAACATTATTTACCTTCCGCTTACATAGATTTAATACACAACTTGTACAAGTTCACACGGTCAACAATTTTATTTTTCGACTTGAGGCATTTTCTAACGATCGATTAATACACCACCCTTTTTCCATTTACAATATCTTAGATATTTGTTTGTTTGTGTAGGAGACATCATATTATGTTTACTAAACAACTCGGAAATATTTGTAGGGAATACCAGCCCCTATCTTATAATATAACACACATTCTATATGTGTAATATAGCCAAGTCCGGTCCAATATTAATAACAACAAAACCCCCCAACTTCTCGAACTAGAATCGAATATCTTTCCGACTCGAAGATCCAACAATATTATGGATCCTTACAGTTTTACTTTAATGTATGCGAAACACGTGCCATTGGAATGTGGTTAAAAGTATTATATTGTCAATATTGTCGAGAGGGTGGCGTGTTAAATTGTCACCGACAGTAGGGTGGTAATGTCTCGGTTGAAATTTCTCACCCTTGTATAACCTGTGTTTCCAACGCTGCTATCGATTTTGTTCATTTTTATTAAATTATGATTGCATTGTTGTTCTATTATTGAAACTAGAAATATTTTAATAATAGGGTAATAGTAGCGTTTCATCGATAGAACGATTCGATAAGAATTCCACCCTCACGTAAACGACACATTTCTATTTGCCACCACCATCATCCTTACATTTTCCCACATACCGTGAGTGTTGTCGGTACGATTGTCTAGTTAGTGGATTTCGTTGTATTTGAGAACGTACGAATTGAACGAACAGGAGGGATTGATCGGCATTTTATTGGACATTTCATACATTATTAATGTCGGTGAATTGTTCCGTTGTAGAGGAATGAAGAAAACAGAAAAGTAGAAAACCTATTCAAATATTTAATTGAAACAAACCGGAGTTAGATGGATAAGTTGGAATAGAAAAATTAAAGAATTATATCATCTTTAATTAAACAATAACCGTGTATTATCTTAAATTAAACATTAACAATGACAAATCTCGCTTTTCGTGACAATTTTTTCGTCGTCTTTTATTTTTCTGTGTATAAACACGTTGGATTTATTTGTATGATAACGCGAGATGGTATTGTTAAGATAAATGTTATTTCTGTCTGCGATAAGCGAGACAAATTAGGTAAAATCTTAATATAAACTAGATATAATTGTCTTTTATTTATCTACTTACAATTCCGTAATTTCATCGATTTTTTCAATTAACAAACAATACTGTAATTTTTATTAAAATCGACTGATAACGTATCTTTCTTACGATAAAAATTACTCGATGACTGTGGAATTCAAGGGATGATTTTCATTTTAATTCAGCTCAATTGGCGGATTTAGGTTTCGCAACTACGTACGAAATTTACGCAAATTTCAGTGTTTTACAAGCGGATTTATAACGGAAATTATAAATATGAGAGAAAGACGAATTTATTGAAAACTGGAAGCTCTAAAGTATATTTTATTAGATCCGGAGTCGGCAAATTTAATAACCGATATTTCCCTTGTTTGTTGATATATTGTAACGATTCAAACACCGTTTGATACTGCATTTTAAGCAGCATTCAATTTGTTTTCAAAAATTCCGACTGAACTCTGAGTTATAGAGGTTACTTTTGGTGCAAGTGTTTTTTCTAATTTTTCCTCAATTCCTTGATAATTCAGCAAATATTATCAATTTTTCAATGATTTTCTCACAATATACAGTAAATTTAAGCAGTTTTTCAGCTCTCTAAGGAATTATTCAATAGAGTTGTTAGTTTTCCGGCAAATTGACCGAAACTGAGGAAGAATATTAGGTCTTTTTCTTCGATTCTGAGTTTAAAAAAGTGCTAATTTTGAATAATCGATATCTCTCTTGTTTGATGAGCTATAGTAATGTATGAAGCAGCATTAAAAAAAGTATTTCAAGGAGTATCTAAGAACGTTTGTTATTATTAAAAATTTCAATTAAACTTGGAGTTAAAGAAGAAAATCTTGAAATATATGTTTTTGATATTTTCCCCTATAATTTAACAAATATTGTCGATTTTTCATTGATTTTCTCATAGAATGTAACCAGATGAGAGAGAATTTTAGATCTGAAAAAATCCTCCAATAGGTTGGTTAATTTTCCGGAAAATTGATAGAAACTGGAGCCCTACATTACATCTTTTTCTTCAATTCGGTGTCAAAAAAAAAAAAATTTAATTATCGATATCTCCCTTGTTTGATGATCTATTGTAACAACTCAAACACCATTAGACACAGCATTTTAAGAAGCATCTAAAGACGTATTTACTTTCAAAAATTTCGATTAATTTCTGAGTTATAGAGGTTAATTTTGGAGCATGTTTTTTTCTAATTTTTCCGCAATTCCCTGATAATTCAGCAAATATTATCAATTTTTCAATGATTTTCTCACAGTATACTTACAGCAAATTTAAACAGTTTCTCAGATCTCTAAGGAATTTCTCCATAGACTTGTTAGTTTTCCGGAAAATTCGCCGAAACTGAGGGCAAATATTAGGTATTTTCCTACAATTCTGAGTTTAAAAAGTGCTAATTTTGAATAATCGATATCTCCCTTGTTTAATGAGCTATTGTAATGAATATAACAACGTTAGAAAGAGTATTTCAACGAGGATCTAAGAACATATTTTATTTTAAAAAAAATCAATTAAACTTTGAGTTATTGAAGAAAATCTTGTAACATAAGTTTTTCATGTTTTCCCCTATAATTTAACAAATATTGCCGATTTTTCAATGATTTTCCAACAATTTATAGCAAATTGAAAAAGCATTTACGACCCCCAAAATATTTCTCAATAGAGTTGTTAGTTTTCCGGAAAATTGGCCAAAACTGGGGCTTATATTAGGTCTTTTTCTTCGATTCTGAGTTTAAAGAAAACTAATCTTGAATAATCGATATTTCACCTGTTTGGTGATATGTTGTAACAACTCAAACACCATGAGATACAGCATTTTAAGGAGCATCCAAATACGTAATCTGTTTGCAAAAATTTCGATTAAATTCTGAGTTATAGAGGTTAATTTTGGAGCTTGTTTTTTTTTTAATTTTCCAATGTTTCCCCTATAATTTAGCAAAAATTATCAATTTTTCAATGATTTTCTCACAGTATGTAGCAAATAGAAAGAGGTGTTAAGACATCCAAGAAATTTTTCAATAGATTTGTTAGTTTTCCTGGAAATTGGCCTAAATTGAGATCTTTTTCTTCGATTCTGTGTTTAAAAAGTACTAACCTTGAATAATCGATAACTCCCTTGTTTGATGAGCTATTGTAACGAGTATAGCAACATTAGAAAGAGCATTTCAAGAAGTATTTAAGGATAATTTTTATTTTGAAAAATTCTAGTTAAACTTTGAGTTACGGAAGAAAATCTTGGGGCATATGTTTTTCATATTTTCCACTATAATTTTACAAATATTATCGATTTTTCAATGATTTTCTCAGAATATAAAGCAAATTTAAAGCGCTTTCCACATCTTTCAGAAATTTGTCGATGATGTTGTTAGTTTTCCGGAAAACTGACGAAACTTTATTTCAATTTTTGTTCTGTTCTGCTCGGGTTTCCGTTAAAAGAAGTTTTAAAAAATCTGTTTCAGTTATAGCACTTCCGTAACTTCTCTAGTTTAGATTTGAATTTCCAAATTGTATTAGGCGATCCGTTTGATATTTGCTAGTCAGCGGTAGGTACCCTTTTATCATTTCCCATATTTATTGCCGTTCCGTTTCCCTTTAAAATTTAATAAAGCCCAATACGTCAACAATCAGTCTAAACGTTTCCGTACGCATTAAGTGCAGTTGATGTGGCGTGATAGATCATCATGGTTACGGTAAACTTACTCTATTGTACCCAACAGTAACAGTATTGACTGGGAATAGGAGGAAAAAAACTAATAATCCTCGATTCTCGGCCGATTTTCTGGTCTCTCATCGAGATCAGTGGCTTGTGAACACAAAGCCGAAAACAGGACAAATCTAGCTGAAGACCTCCTACCGGCATGGCCATTTCTCTCTATTTCGCCCATCATCGCCGTCAATCCGGTGTGTTATGGTACGCTTCATGGAGCCTTTTGATTCTTCATCTTTATCGCTCTTACACCTGTCGATTTTTTGCCTCCCCTACAGATCATCAACATTTATTTATAGAGTGTGTGTGTGGAAAGTTTGTTGTTTGGATTAAACATTTGAAATAAATTTCAATTGAGTGTTGCATGTAGTGGCGGCTACTGCACGCAACCCTCTCCAATCCCTCCAATCATTCTCTTTTATTGAACAATAATTATATTTGTACAGTTTTCGGTAATTTAACGAAATTTAAATTATTTTGTGTTTTTCGCCGATCGATCCGGCGAGCCGGCTTGGAATAAGGGTGGAAAAAAGTCGCTAGAGTAACACAATTAAAAACAAGACACCTGCTATCAAATTTGAAGCGAATTAAATCAGCTACTATTATTGCTGCACCGCCTCCACCACCGCCGCCGCCACCACCACCGTATAAAACATCAGGGGATAATTCCATATAATAAGTATATAACTTGCAGCTGTGTCGTACTCTTGAAAAACCCTCCAGCTATTGTGTATGTCAGGATTTAAGGAGGGCGTATGTATTTTAATTTTAACACTCGATATTCATGACCCTGTGTATAATAAAGTTGGATATCCTAGAGTGGTACTAGGAAAGTGTTTGATATCATATGCGCATATATTGGATGGTAATTGTTCTTGATTCTCGTCCTTTTTTCTACATTTTTTTTTGCACCACTAATACGACTGCTCTCGTTCTAGAAAGCGAATTGAATTTTAAATCGAATTAGGTAACTTTAGCGATACAATTAAGCAGTTTAAACTGAAAAACGCTAACTCTACCACCGTCTCATCAGCAAGGACTCAAATACTCTCTCAAAATTTTTTAAACATTTTACTTTGTAAGCGTGCTAATTTAAGAACAATATTACTAATGAATATCACTCTATAATTGATGATCAATTGTGAATAATCTGCAATTCTCATTAAGTTATCGAGCGATTTCAGCGGAAAAAACGTGACTCAGACTTCATACACAGTGTAGATTGAGGGAAACTTCATAATAAGATCGGGCCTAATGAACGACTTCCCACAAAAAACTGTCGTTTTAGGTACCTATACTGCAAAAAATCGACATATACAGACAGAAATCTCTATTTAAAAAAGCAAGGAATATGGTTCGTGTAAATCGAGGGACTCTTTTAGAATAATTATTGGTCTGTGATTTGCAGATCAACATCTAGATGAGATAGATATTTCGATCAACATTTCCAATGAATATCGCCTTTAGTTGAAGTTTTCAAATAAATTCAGTTCATAAGCTATAACAGTCGTATTCTCTAACTCTTTGACGACTAGTTACTATGACAACTCTAATCTAGATAACTACTCTAGATCATCGAAGAACTTCTATCGTACTCTAAAATTCCACCATTTGCCTAATTGAAAAGAGACAAGAATAAAACAGGTTATACGAAAGAAAGCACTGTCATGGTGACGAATATCAAAGAAGTTAGAGAATACGACTGTAAATCGATTGAGTAACTTTAGCGATACAAAATAACAATTTAAACTGAAAATTTTCAACTTTACCACCGTCTCGCCTGTAAGGATTTTATTTTCCCAAAATGTTTCAAATAAAGTGAGACGTATAGTTCGTGTAAATCGAGGGATATTTCAGAACCAGAATAACTTTAAATCTCAATCTTTACAATTTGTAAAATTGGCATATTTCTAATGAATATCTCTTTATAATTGATGATCATTAATGAAATAATCTGCAATTAACATTAAGTTATTAGACAATTTCAGCTAAAAAAGGCATGATTCAGTGTAAATTGAGGGAAATCCTAGGTCTACTAAACGACTCCTACATCTCGGTCGTTATTTCTGTCTACCTACTACAGAAAATCTATAAAATCTAACAAAGCTCAAATAAAATACAGCATAGAATATAGTTCGTGTAAATCGAGGGACTCTTTTAGAATAATTTTTTCTCCATGATTCACAGATACATCAACATCTAGATGAAGGAATAAGAGATAGATATTTCGGTCAACATTTCCAATGAATATCATTTATAAATTGAAATTTTTAGATTTCAGTCTCCAAGTTTAGAGAAATTAATATAAAAGTTGTATTCTCTAACTTTTTGTAAACTCGTAACTATGACAACTCTATAGATCGACAATTTCTTTCTATTTCACTCTAAAATTCCATCATATATCAATATAATTGAAAAAAGACAACAATAAAACAGGTTATTTGAAAGAGAGAACTATCATGGTAACGAATCGCCAAGCAGTTATAGAATACAACTGTAAATAGATTAATTAACTTTAACAATACAAAAAAGAAATTTAAACTGAAAAATATCAACTTTACATGTAAGAATTCTAATATTCTCTCAAAATTTTTCAAATAATGTGAAACGTATAGTTCGTGTAAAGAGAGGGACATTTCAGAATAACTTCAAATCTCAATCTTTACACTTTGTAAGAGTGCCAACGGACGATAGTTATAACGAGCAATATTTTTAATGAATATCTCTTTATAAATGATCATTAGTGAAATAATTTGCAGTTTTTAAGTCGTTGGACAATTTCAGTTAAAAAAGGCATGACTTAGTGTAAATCGAGGGAAACTCTAGATCTAATAAACGACTCCCACATACATGTCTCCATCTCGGTCATTATTTATATCTACTATTATAGAAAAATAGAATAGAGCGTAGAATATGGTTCGTGTTAATTAAGGGACTCTAATTTTTGACCTACGACGAGAAAATGATTTAGAGGTAGATATTTGAATCAATAGTTTCAATGAATATCGCCTATAAATTGAAGTTTTCAGATAAATCCAATCCATAAACTTAGAGTAATTAATATAAAAGTCGTATTCTCTAACTTTTTGTCAATTCGTTACTACGACAACACCGGAGATAGGTAAACTTTTCGAATAGGACAACAATCCTATTTTTTGCAATTCCATCATACTTATTATTGAAAAAAGACAAGAACAACAAGTTATTAGAAAGAGAGCATTGTCATGGTAACGAATAGCCAAGAAGTTAGAGAATACGACTATAAATAAGCAATTTAAACTGAAAAATGCCAACTTTACCACCGTATCACCAATATTCTCTCAAAATCTTTCAAATTATGTGAGAGGTATAGTTCGTGTAAAGCGAGGGACATTTCAGAATAACTTCAAATCTCAATATTTACACTTTGTAAGAGTGCTAACTGACGATAGTTATAACGAGCAATATTTTTAATGAATATCTCTTTATAATTGATAATCCTTAGTGGAATAATCTGGGATTTTCATCAAATTATTAGACGATAAAAGGTGTGACTCAGACTTCGTACATAGTACAAATCGAGGGATATTCCACAATCATTTTGGTGTAAATCTTGGGACTCTTTTAGAATAATTTTTGGTCCATCAACATCTAGAGATAGATAAGTCCGGTCCAAAAGCTTAGAGTAATTAACAGTCGTATTCTCTAACTTTTTGGTCAATTCGTTACTATGACAACTCTAGAGATCGACAAGTTCTTCAAATGAGCCTCTATCCTACTCTTTAGAATTTGATCATATAATTGAAAGAGGCAAGAATAAAACATAAAAGAGACGAGAATAAAACAGGTTGTCATGGTAATGAATCGTTAAACAGTTAGAGAATACGACTGTAAATAAGTTTTGCAACAAAAATCCAATAAAATCTAGATAAACTCTATTTTTGTGTGTATTTTAATACGAAAAAACAACATTAAATATGAAATGATGGTGTAATAAGTAATATATCTGATCTAATTGTAAATATTTGTTTATGGAATTGAATTTTTATTAGATTTATAGAATGAATGTGTGTGTGGAAAATAAAAAAACTACGTACAAATAAGATTTCTACTAATTTTGCAATTTATTCTCTAGAGAAGCCGTCTACAATTGTGACATTTTGTTGTTGTTGTTATTATCATTTTCAAATATTACAGAATAATTAATTTATTTACAAAATAAATGATAATCACGAAATTCTACTATACATCCACTGTACAAATACTTGTTTCTGCCTATCTAACTTAAGTCACTTATGTACATAAAGAACAGAAAAATACAATAAAATAAACTTATTTAACTAAGTTTTAAGTCGCTTTTTTCTTTATTTATTAGTTCATTTGAATTTAATCTATACATGGTATACACAATAGACTTCTATTAAATAGAAATCCAAAATATAAGCAACGAGAGTACCCATATTTTGGAACGATATTTAAAAATTTTATAACTTGTACGATCAAATCCGCTTAAAATCTAAACGTTTATATTGCAACATCAACATCACACAATTTCCAAATAAAAATCTTTGGTCTTCACCTCTGTTTCATCATCGCAAATCTATTGATAATCCGGACATCTTCACCTGCTCCAATCATCGGCGGGTATCGGCGAGAATGCCGACATTTGCGTATGAATCCGGCCGAATTCCGGGCTCTCCTCCTTCAATTTCTTCATCCGGCCGTCATTGCCGATGATCGAATCGATGGTAAAGCCGTTCTTGTTCTTCTTACACAGATCGGTGGTTGTCAACAGATCTTCACTATCCGAAATTGGCGTGATGCTGGCCGGCTGGACCGGCACCGGCTTGCAAATCTGCGGTTGTTGTTGCGGTGGCGACGATGTTGTTGTCGTTGTTGTCGTCGAAATCAACCCCAAATGGCTCAGATTTAGCCGCGATAGATCCATCGGCGGTAATAACGGGAGACTATTAGGGATTGATGTTGGGATCCCGGGGATGTAGTAAGGGTTGTGTATACTATGATTGAATAGTGAATGTTGGTAATTCTCTTGTTGGCTCAAAAACGACGCCACCATAGCCGAAGCGTGGTGGTCGCGTAGCATCAAATTCGGGGATGGTCGTTTGTAGCGTTTTCTCCTCCGGAGGAAACTACCATTATCGAACATATCTTCAGCTAACGGGTCTAAAGTCCAATAATTACCTTTACCCGGATTACCCGGTTCTCGGGGTATTTTTATAAAACAATCATTCAATGATAGATTGTGTCTAATCGAATTCTGCCAGGCCGGGAATTTGTCGCGATAATATTGGAATCTTGTCATGATAAATTCGCAAATTCCACTCAATGTTAGTTTCTTTTGGGGCGATTGTAATATCGCCATTGTTATCAATGCAATATACGAATATGGCGGTTTAATTAATTGGTGATTACCCGATTTTTTGCCGGGTTTCGTGTCTTTATTCAAATTCGCCTCATCATTCGAATCATTCGCCGATTTCTCATCGTTGGTACCGCCACGAAGATCCAACGGACTATCGGTGAGACAACGTGCTTCTAAAATCGCCTCATTTTGTTGGTAATCTGAAGCTGAAGCCGACGCCAAATGGCGGCAACTATCGTCCATCATCAACATACTTTATTTTACAACAACAAAAAATTGAAATAAAAACAAAAAAAACACTTCCACTAAACTATCACATAAACACCGGTTTTATTCAGGGGTGCTATCATCCCCTTTTAACAAACAGTAAAAGAAACCACCACCACTATTATTGTAACAACATCAACCCTCTCGCGCGCTACTTTATTGTTGTGATCAGTACAGTAAGACTCTCTATCTGGAAATGTTATCCCAATATTATCTTGGCAAGAACAATGATGGTTCAAGCCACCACATTTCCGGCAACGTTGTGAGAAAACAAAGCGGTCGGAGTGGGGGCGGCAATCTACTGATATGTGTGTGTTAATATGAAGAGCAAGCGAGATAGATACGAATTGGCAGTAGGACCGCCTTCGACCCCTACAATATGATTGTGTTTGAGGACACGCCTTCAATCATCATCCCTAAAATGTATTAGGTTTACGTACGGATTTTCACGTTCCTGAAGAGGGTTTATTACTGGCACATTGATTTTTTCTACTACTACTACTAACAAACAACTACCCACCATTCGGAAAATTCAAAGACAATCGGCTGTACGATTGTTTTTCAACAAAATTTCCAACAAAATATTTTTGTTATAAAAGTTGACATTTAAACAATCATCAAATTATTAAGGCATTAGATAATAATGAAGAACAATAAGATTAATTGTCTTAACCTAGCCAATAGTTGTTGAGGTGATATACTGATAAGGATAGGCGAAACTAGATAATACCGGTTCAAATTTGGTTTGATTGTAAAAGTAGACGACTTAAAACAAATACACTTGTCAACCGGTTTGTTATTGTTCAACAAAACACGAAAAACAATAGACATTTTGATTAAAGTTCGAGACAACACGCCGATCCTCGATTTACACGGAAAACGTATTATTTAAAATATTGATACAAGAAAAATAAATGATAACGATCAAGTGAAGAAAACAAATTGTTTATTTATTCAAATTTGATGATAATAATAATAATAATAATAATAATAATAACAGGATTAATCAAACAATTTATGATACTATCATTGATTAGCCAAGAATTTTTTTTATAATTATTTTGATAATCGCCTTATTATGTCACAATATCCTACGAGAGTGGATTTGGAGCCATAAATTCAATTCAAACACAAGAAAAACCTCATTTTCCGGTACAAAGCAACACCAATAATTAGAAATAATCACCTGATCAAGCTACGACACCCCATTTTTCGGCAGTAAGCTATGACTTTGATGAGTACGTCCGCTTCTTGTTTCAACCTTTTGTCGAACCTACCAACAGTTATAAATAAATTTTAATAGAACGCTTATTCAAATTTCTATCGAACATTGAATTTAAATTAAATAAATTTCCTTCAAGATTTATTTGAAAAAAGCTCTAATCAATTTGTTGAAGAAAATTCACGAGTCGATAACGACAGTATCTGCATTACCGACAGGAAGCAGCTTATTTTCAAAAAAATCACAGCTTACTGCGACGTGAAATATCGTGGAACACTCGATATAGAGCCAATTATTGTATCTATTCATAGCCTACTATTTTCAACAAAATAGCCGAGTTTTTTAAATTAGGGAATTTTGATTTTTCTTTTTGCCCAGCCTGATTATAAATTAGACTAATCTAGAGATTTCACGATTTCCAATTTTGAAACAAATAATTATTCTATGATCGACTAAAGCCGGACTTACACAGAAAAAATCACTAGAATCAAAATTGGGGAGTTTCGGCCGCAAATTTAAATATTAATGGCTCGTTTTTACTCTAAATCTAACATATTTAGCTCCCTTATAAGAACTGTGCTGTATAATTAATAGGTAATATTATTAGAATAGTATAAAAACCTCAAAACTCAGGCATTATTTTTGAGTTGTGTAAACTTGTCTGTAAAATAGCCAATGAGAAGCTAGCATTTAGGCGCGTAAAATTAAATGACTTCTCCTACTTCAATTAAAAATAGAGCAATACCATGTGCTCCTCTTCGCAGTAGCCTATGATTTTGTGAACGTAGGGTAGCTTCTTATTTCAACACTGTAATCTGCATTACCGACATGTTCTTGTTTCAATAGAGTGTCGGTAATGCAGATTACACAGTTGAAATAAAAAGCTGCCCTGCGTTCGCAAAATCATAGGCTACTGCGAAGAGGAATAGCGTGGTACACACAGGGCCGTAGATAGGAAACTATTTCAGGTGGGGCTCAATTTTTGTGAGGGGGGCGTATTTTTTTAAAGATAGATTTCACAATACATATATAAGAATTGTAGGAGGAAGAAAAGATCTATTTTAATGTTATGGGTGAAAATATAAAAAAATGTAGAAAAAGTCAAAAAATTGTACAAAAAACATGTTGTTAAATTTTCGTCTATAATTTAAATTTATATCAACATTTTGAAAAACGGGAAAAACCGTTCCGGGCTATAAGAAATGATCTTTTCAAAAATCTATTTCCGGTTGTCGTAGTCCCAAGGACGAGCGAGTAATCGCGAGTTAAAAATTCACATTTTTGCTGGTAAAAATCTTGAGATGTACCCGTGCCCTTAATATGTTGGGGTGGCAAGAAACTATTACAGGGGGGACTCAGCCCCATCTAGCCCCCCCGTAGCTACGGCCCTGGGTACACATGATATGATTTTGAAATTTTTATAAACGCACGATTTTCGGTGTTTTTATGGCCTAATCGGTAATTGGTGCCGCGTAATTTATTCCCATTTAATAAATTTGCGTATTTTTCATTTTTCTCTCAAGGTAACCTGTAGAAATGCCTAAAATCTCTCACTCTAGTAAATATCTGATTAGATTAAGTTTGATTAGTTTAAGTCAAATTACACGAAATTACGTTATTTTGCCTGAAATTTTTGGTGGTCCCTATAGATAACACTAATACTTATTGTTAGATAACAACAAAACTAACAATAAATAATAAATAATTCGAGTCTAGTAATACCAAAATAAGATCCAATCGTTATACCAATAAAATTCTAAATATTTTCGTTGATAGTGTAAAGAATTCGCCATTTTCTACAAAAACAGAACAATAAAAAACGAATGTTGATTTATTTTTTAAGCTTTCGTTTAAGCTTACAAATTCTAACGTTTTATAAATCGTATTTATTTATAAACAGTTTAGTTTCAACCACTGTAAGTGGAGTTATAATGTCGCCCCTATCCAATACACCCCGCCATAATGCTCTTTCAACTTTATAAAACACACACAAACACATCGATTTGCCCCACTGCCAAATGGGCGGTACTACCATAGGGATGGACGTTGTTTTATTGGCAATAGTCAGTGGCCCCCGAATTGGGCGTGGTCGACGCTTCTTTGTTTGCAATGTAAATAATATTTTGCACAATGTATACACCTTTGTAACAATTAGAATGTGACTAAAATAATTTACGTGTAATATAGTAGAGTCATAGTCTATTTGATTTTATTGTGGGGTCTCGTATGCATAACTATGGTTTAATGTTAGAATGTGACTGTGTTGTGTTGTTATATTAGATCCATCCACTTGGTGGCACGCTCGACTAGACATTATTTGAATATAAATTTGGATATTTTTTTTAAATGTCGCCAAATCTAATAACTCCCATAAAGTTGGGGTTTTTTCGAAAATAAATGGGTTTGATTTGCCTATATTATCAAACATTCCACGGTGGTCTGTAACCAAATATTGACGGAAACACAGAGAGCTCTTCGCTCAGCTAGCGCAGCCCACAAAGCAATATTGCACTGGTTGTAAATTGTTTATGGTTGGGCACGAAATGAGAAAATCGCTTTGTTCATCCCCGCACCACTGAGTTTATTGTAATCATCCTATCATCATACACACAACCATACTCGTATAGATTTGTATTTTTCCCCTTTGTTCTGGGTGAAATTTCATCAAGCAAAAACTAGAATCGAGGATTAACATTGTTGAATTGGTGGCAATTTCGGGAAATTAATCATAACAACGATGATTTTGGGGTGGTATTTTAATAGTGGCGTTGATGAATTCGACCGCACGCATTGCTTCCAATAAATACCAAACAAATAAGGGTGGCCGTATTTAGAATTATTACGTTTATAATAATTTAATAGTATCAAATAAATAAGGGGGTGGTTTGTTGTGTCGTTATAATAGTCGTTAAATGCGAGGGCACGATAAGGATCTATTATACACAACATAAAGGAGAAGTTAATTTGATTCGGTTGAATTCGTAACAAGTATCTGAAATCTACCCTGTAACATGAATGGGGAAATTATTACAAAAAACAATTTCTTCAAAAAAATTTAATGCAAAATCAAAAAATTACCCAACACGGCCGCTATAGCGATCTATTCCTTTATCACTCTTCAGTAAATAGAGGGTGGTTTATACAAAAAGTAGTTGGTTTGAATGCGCACAGATGCACATTCAGAAAAGGTATAATTTTCCCCTTGAATATTCTATTGTCTTCAAAATCCCCTTAATGATCGCTATAGCCAAGATATGATGGGGGGTAGTTTAGAATACGCCGGCAACGACCAACAATCAAGTTTCTATAGAAAAATTAAAAAGGCAGAACAACACTTGATACATTTAAATAGAAATAGACTCATTGTTAGATTTCGACAAAACAATAATATTGATCGATATTTTAACAAGAATTAAACAACCTCTAATTCTTCATCGATTTTCGAGAGTTTCTCGCGATCTTCAACGGAAATCTCGAAGGCGTTCTTCTCAACTTCCTCAGAATCTTAAAATTTATAATTTTAACTATAATTCGGTTATAATTCGAAATAAAACTACCTAATTTCGATACTAATCCATCTAAACGGTCCTGTTCGTTATCAGACAATTGAAGATTCGAGGTTTCTTCTATTTTTTTATCTAACTACAATTACCCTTTAATTGATATATTTGTGTAAATTTGGTTGCCTACCTCTGCAAATTTCACCGATTTATTCCAACATTTGCCCACTTGATCACCTTGAAAACAACAAATTAACCTTAAATAATAATCATTTTACTTATAATCCACCTAAATCCGGCTCTATTTGATCGAATAAATCTTGTTCTTTGTCTGAATCTTCAGTTTTTTCAGTTAACTGAAATCATATTTTAATTGACAATTGTGTAAATTTAGTTGCCTACCTCAACAAATTTCACCGATTTTTTCCGAAATTTCTCCGCTTGATTACCTTAAAACAACAAATTAATCTCAAAAATAATCCTTATAATTGGAATTATAGCGTAATTCGAAATACATCTACTTAATTTCGACTCCACTCGATCTAACGGGTCTTCCTCCTTGTCAGTTTCTTCCGTTGACTACACAAAATCACCCGTTAATTGCTGAAATTTGTGTAAATTTGATTGCCTACCTCAATAGATTTCATCGATTTATTCTGGAAATTTTCCGCTTGATCGCCTTGAAAACAACAAATTAATCTAAAAAATAATCATTTGGCTTGTAATCTACCGAAATCCGAGTCTATTTGATCTAATAAATCATGTTCTTGGTCAGTTTCTTCCGTTAACTACACAAAATCACCCGTTAATTGCTGGAAATTTGGGTAAAAATTGGTTGCCTACCTCAACGATTTTCTCAACGAATTTCACCGATTTGTTCGATTTATTTTGATTTTTCTCCGCGTGATCACCTTAAAAACAACAAATTAGACAATTTCTTCGACAATTATAGAAAATTACTCGATATTTCCGTATCTAGATCGTGTTTGATTAACGAAAATAACGTGGGGGTGGTTTCCAGTTCTTTTAATTGTTCGTGGATTTTCTTGCGTTGATCATTCTCGATCTAATCAAAGATAAATTTAGATTTGTTTCGAGAAAATTAAAATTTAAACAAACTTGGAATAATTTCCAATTTTCATCGATGGCAATTTCTAATTTTTTGATAGACTCTTGAATATCGTTCATTTGTCGTTTGTGTTCGTCGATGAATTTTTTAAAATTCTCACAACTTCTCTCTTGTTGAACTTTGCCGGTATATTTACAACAAGAAAATTTCGCATCATCTTCGGAAGATAATAATTTATTAAAAAGGAATTATTAACAATTAACAATAATAATGAAGCACTAAACTAAAAGTCTTATTGAAAATTTATAAATCTGTGGACGTACCGTCTTTTAAACTCGGCAATTTTAAACTACCCCGTTTCGGACGCCAACGATTCTCTAAATTTAATGATTCAGTTAACGAATCACTACTCTGCTTATTATTGTTATTATTATCACCATTATTATCACCAACACTATTTAATGATCTCATTTTAAGACGATTGAACATTGCCACACTTTCTTGTTTTTTTAAATTGCGTTCTTTTCGAGTTTTCTCCTTTTTCCTCATATTATCACTTGCAGATGATTGTTGTAGTTTCTTTAATTTTGTTGTTTTTTCCTCATCACTACTGCCATCGGTTTGTAATTCTTCACCCGAAATCCAAGATTCTTCATCGCCCTTATTTTAAAGTAGAACAAATTAAACATAAAGATTTGCGTCATTTTCAAGATTATAGAGATAAGTGAATTTATTGTACTGTAATAAATAGAATTCTATGTCAAAACAAGTCCATTTTTCATGTGGTTACCTATTATGGGTTTTCCATACGCTAGAAAGTTGTAAGATTACGAAAAAGGGTAATAAAAACGGTACAAATAGCCCCACAATTGTTGTCCTTGCAACATTTAATTATCGCTTAATTACATTTCAATTTGGGTTAATGACTGTAGAACATGAATATTTTTGAATTTAATTAAAATTGGCATTGATACAAGATTTTATAGCGTTATATTTGCATATTAAATTAAATAAACATAGTTTTTTACTCATTTCCTTTCGGTTTGTTTATATTTCTATTTTTGATTGTTTTATAAAAAATTTAGAATAAGCAAAATAAGCGCCATCTATTGATAGTTTTGTATCACTCCACTACACCAGTGGCGTACTATTTTACGAAAATTAGTTATTTTCAAATAAAAACTATTTTTAAATTGTTTAAACACTAAAATCTCGAATGTTTCCATTGCTTTAGTAGAGCAACAATTTTGGGTTATTCTAAAAATTGGGCTTTCCCATTTTTTTCATCCTATACCAATTCAATTGACCTTGCAATAATTCACTTTTCTCGATTTAATTAAATACAAATCAACATAAAACTTGTTAATTAGAATCGGAATTTTGCCGGCCATCACTCACCTCTTTCTGTAATTTGGCACATTTCGGATGGAGGTTTTTCATAATTTTCTTACTGTGAACATCCCCTTTGTCCATTGCATTAGATTCGGTCATATTTAAATCGAAAAATTGACACACACCGACTCGGTTTTTTTCTGTTGATAATATTGAAAATTGCCGATGAGATAGGCGATGGCCGATTTCCACCGTACGAATTCAACTAAAAATAGTCTGTGGGAAATGCCGAATTGTGGCGAGAAAACGGCGCTTTTCCACGTCCACCACAATCGAAATTAACAAACCGATTTAAAATGGAATTAATTGATTTGAATATTGTGAGAAACTGGTTTCTATGCGAATTGAGAAACAAGGGCACAAGATTACTGCAATTAATCTGCGTTTATATTTTTATTATATTTGAATTAAATCGGCTTAATCTTACCTGAATGTTGGAGATTAATTCGAGTAGTGTTCACTATAATAAAGCGAATTTCTATTTAAATTTATTTAATAAAGGTGTAAATTAGTTTTGGGACTTCAAGGCGATATTTATTAAACTGAATTATTTGCCTTATTCTAATGAAAGTGTAAAACGAATCGACAACAAATGGATTCAATAAATATCGAGGATTTTTCGAAAGCACCACAAGGCTATTGTTTGATCGATAGTGTATTATTGGTTGTCTACACTACCTAATTATAAATTCACTTATCGTTGGTAGAACAAATTTGGATTATATTCGCAGGTAGATGGTCTCTAATTATAAACTTTTTGCCAGTTTTTCCGCTTATTGTTCTAACAAAACCGAACCAATAAACCACCAAACCTGGACCAAATCTATAAAACCAATTATTTTTAATTAACACCAATATATTAACATTACCGATTCCAATAGCTGAGATATTGGTTCTTTATATACTCTTGATGGACTTCTTCACTACCAAACAACGCCTTACTTTCAATCCAATTGATAACGAAACCGTCCACAGCCACCGGCACGTCCAATTTAACATCCGGCGTCTTATCGTAGCCGTATTTCCGCAAATGCTCCTCGTTACGGAACGCCAAACCGGATTTGACGATTTCATTATGCAACTTAATCTCGTACTGTTGTCCAATTGAGCTAAAACCTCAATTATAGTAGAGATTTTCTTGTAATTAACTCACATACTGTCGCATAGTTTCCGATATTGGGCTATAAAGATTATCGTAAAGTGTACACTAAAATAAATTTCTATTAAATGGAATAGTTGAAATAACAAGTTTTATACCAGGAATGTTTCATAAGCTAAATTCATATCGGGTATCGTTGAAGTATCGCGTAAATATTGATTGATGTTCGTTGTATTCAAACCTTGATCTTCAAAATATTTGCGCAGGATTAATTTGGCAATTAGACATGGACAGACGTCGAAAATTTCAGCCATTCGTACGATGATACCCGGACGTTCACCATTGCGCACCGATTGTTGATAAAAATCGTAATATTTCCGTATCGTTGTTTGTGATTTATTGTGATTAATCTTCATACGTTTCATATATTCGTTTCCTAAAATACTGTACAGTGTATCGTGGCTAATACTAAAAGAGAATTTAATCAAATTTCGTTAAATATTTAGTGAAAATTACTTGGGAAATTCTTTTTCTAGCTCTTGTAGACAATTTCTAGAAAGCCCTCGATAATTCCGTATTTTCGTGGTGATTGTATTCAATATTTCTTCGTCCATGTTTTGAAATTAACCTCCAAAAAATAACCTCAAATTATGGAAATGTCAACAATAAATGCGCTAATTAAACACGCACAACACGAAATAATCGCCATCTTTGTCTAAATCACATAGATTGATATCTATCCTTTACTAGGATAAATTAAAATTCGATACTAAAGCGTAATTTTCAATTATATCCAAATTTTGATTTCTCTAAAATTACAATAATTTATTAGTTCTTGAAAGTTTTTAGAAATAATTATCAAAAATTGCGCATTTTTCGTTAATTCTAGTAACTTTGAAGAATGTTGGTAGTAGTCCAGTTGGCTAGACTGGTGTAACCTCAAATTTGAATTCCAATGTCACGCCAACAGTAATCCTCAAAATTGAATTTTTCTTGTTTTATTAATTCTGGTAAGGATTTATTTAAAATTATTGTTTAATAAAAATGATCGTGTTTCCTATTAAAAAATATCAATACAATTATACAATTTTGGGTTTTGTAAATTATAGTTTGATTTTTTTTTTTTTAAATTTCAGTATGATTTTTTTATTGTGATTTTTCGAAAATTGTCCAATACGGGTACTATTAGAGCGCTTCAAGAAAAATTTTGCCATCACCTGCACCATAACGCATGCGTTTCATTAAATAACCAGTAGTTGAATCCGAATTGGTTATTGTAAGTGAAGCCGAAAACGTTTCTATATTGTCTCCTATTAAAGTTGGTTGATTTAGAATTTTTCTAATAATTCTTACTACAATTAATTGGAACAATCAATTTATAAAACCGATTATAGTCGTTTGTTGTTTATCATTGTGTAGATTGAATTTTTAATGTTATCAATGTGGCAACAGACTCGTTAAGTGTAAAGAAATTTTCCCTCCAATTAGATTTCTAACCAAACCAGAACGAATTGAACCACCAGTTACGATCACCACCTGAATAATGCCCTTGTTGAAGAAGAAGAAATTCGAAACGGCACCAATACCGAAGAATTTGCGCGACGACGATGAGGTTTTCCATTGTGCAATTACAAACGAGATATTCCGTGATTATGAGTAAGTTTTATGCGATTTTTAATTTGGTAATTGATTCGAAAATTGACTTGATCGAAATTTGCCAGCTATTTCGATCCATGATCTAACGGTTTTTGGTTCCGAACCTACGCCGTTGACCAACGCAATTAAAATTCTCGCTCACATTAGAATATTCCATTTTTTTCCTCTCGTCCAAATTAAAACATTAAGGTTATGTTTTATTATTGAAAATCGTTTGATTTTTTTATTGTTACTTCCAGAGAATTTGCAGATCGTTTATTTCTTTGTAATTCAATGGTATGGACTTGTTCAATGACTGGAAAAAGTGGTTTAACTTATACTGAAGCATTAGAAAGTGAACGAAATGCAAAAAAGAGTCTCAAAGAATTTCCACAAGAATTGAAAATTCCAATATTATATTTGGCAATGAATACAAAACGTACAGCATTCGGTGATATGGCTGATGATGTATTCAGTTTTGTTAAAGATCGATACTTTATTGGTGAAAATGTCGAGACTTGTTTTACCGGAAATAAATGGAAAGATTCGCACGTGACTCAAGTAATAGCACCGGATGAGAAACAAATCAAAAACGCACCAAAAAATGGGTAAACCTATAATTTGATCGAATTAAACTAATTTCAATAATTAATTAATAATTTTAGAACAACCGATCGCCATTTTTTTCCCACCAGCTTCATTATTCAAGTACGAAATTGAACATTTAGACGCCGACGATAAGGATATTAGCGAAATGATGATAGTCGATAATAGTCATATACGCCGGAAAAAAGGTCGATATTCTAGAGAGAAGAATAAAATATTTTTAAAACAATACGTCGAACAAGATTCCAATAGCGTTATGGTTTTAAAACAAACAATTATAGAAAAATATAATTTGAATCGTATACGATTTGAACAGATTTTCGATGGACCCCTACCGGATTTTGAAGTATCGAAAAGAATTACAACTAATGTTATGAATGGGAAGAAAACTAAACAGGAGTCTATACAGAAATTTCTAACGAAAACCAATAAGAATGCTGTTCAATCAACATCATTAACTAAAAATAATTTATTGGAACAGATGAAGAAACGCGAAGAAGAATTTAAGCGGTTGAAACAACAAAAGAAAGAAGAAGAATTGGCAATAAAGCAAAAGAAACGAGAAGAGAATCTAATTTTGGCTTCTCAATTGAAGAATTGGTACAAACCTGATGAAGATTTAGAATTGGTCGATCAAAAGGTTGTAGTTTGAATATTTCGATTTAATTTTAATTAATTAATTTTTTAATAGAAATTACCGGATTTTACTCCGATTAAAACTCGAGTTCCTGGGGAATATTTCGGTGATTTATTGATGGTAATGGAGTTTGTTAATTCTTTTTCAAAATTATTGTACACTAAAGATTTCTTCCCCGGTGGTCTTACTGTGGATATAATGGAGCGTGCTTTAATGGAAACAGAAGTGGCTGGTCCATTTATCGATTTAATTCAAATGTTATTAGCAGCTCTATTTAATGTTCAAGAAGAGGAAGCAAATCAATATACAACCCAATTAGATAATTCAAATATAGTAAAATTCGAAGATACATCGAATAATTTATTTGAAGCGACACGTTTAGCAACATTAGCATCGAAATGGTGTAAACGTTATCAGGGTATATCATTAAATCGTTTACCATTATATCCATTAACAACATCAGAAATTCTACGTTTACATCTATTAAGTTCTGGTGCTCGTATTAATGAAACTGGTGCAAAATGGCGTTATCAACAACGTGGCGGTTATCGTAATGAAGATGATCCCGGTTTAGATTTACGTTTAAATCATCCAAATTTATTAAAATCGTTATCAATACGTAATGTTGTTGAATTTCCAATTGGTGATAAATTGAAAATTCTACAATGTTTAATCGATCAATTATTAACATACGCTGATGTACGTGATGTAATTGAAGAACGTCGCGATAAAATCCGACAAACAAAACAAGATTTAAAATGTTTACAAATTGTTGAGAAACGACGCGAACAGGATTTTACACAAACGAAAATTAAATTGAAAAAAGAACGCAAAAACGACCCGAAATTAGATGATGATTTAAATAAAATTGCAATCGAAGCGGAACGTAAAAAAGATGATAATGAATATAATATTGAACGTTTAACTAGAGCATCGTATGAATATCAAATTTTATTAGGCCAAGATCGCGCATTTCGTCGTTATTATTGTTTAGAATCAATTCCCGGTGTTTTTATCAATAACAAAGATGATAATCGTGGCGTTTGTTTGGATCATATAATCGAACAAAATCCGGAATTAATCAATGCTACACGTGACGATATTGCCAATTATTTGAAAAAAACCACACGGAATTTGAATGAAAGTAAAGACAATTGTGTTAAAATTCCAAAGAAGATCAATGGTGTTCGGAATTCTGTACAACAACAGAATTGTCGTGATTTATTGATGTGTTCAACAAATCCAGATAATTGTATCGTACATTCCACAAATAGTGATAATGAATGGTTGTTTCTAACAAAAATTGACGATTTAAATGGATTAATTGAAACATTAAATAATCGTGGTTTACGTGAAAGTGAATTATTACAAAATTTGAAATGTATCAACGATAAATTGGTGAAAATTATCGATCAAACACCAGTGAAACAATTAAATTCCGATATCGATTTTATTGTTGATGAAAAAGATGATAAACGGAAACGGAAACATACCATTAAGAATAAATACGAGGATGCTAATTTGGGATATTCATCAGATATTAGTATCGATGAAATTCTACACAATACTTTAGTTGATAATATTTTAGAAATGGAAGAGAAAATCCATGCCGGCAATTTGGGTAGTTTATTAGTTAAAGATCGTAACGAATGGAGGAATATTCTACAAAATCGAACTTATAAAGATTTCGATAAAGTAATAAATCGGCGCCGGGATCGGATCAAAACTGAACAAATCGATGATCACAATGAAACTACAACAATACCATATAATGATCCTGGTAAATTTCTATTTTATTCAACCAATAACAGTAATGAAGATGAGGATTTATTCAAACAACCCGAAATCGATGAAATTATCAAATGTTTATCGATAGCTGTCGCCCAATTGGCGCAATCAGTGGAACCAAAGTACCTGAAACGACCCTTAGGTCATGCTGATGTTACAAAACAAGATAAAAAGAAACCATGTGATGTGTTAGATATGTGGGAACAATCATTAATATCATCGACAAGTTTCAGTCAAATTTTCCTCCATTATAGTACTTTAGATTCGTGTGTTATGTGGACTAGATCGATTCTATTAGCTAGATGTAGAATATGCCGACGGGCTAATGATTCCGAAAATATGCTATTATGTGATGAATGTAATTTAGGTCATCATTTATATTGTCTACGGCCACCGTTAAAAGTAATCATTTTAATTAATCGTAATTTTTGTAGTAAATTTGTTGATTTTGTAGTCTGTACCGAGTGGCGATTGGTTTTGTCAAAAATGCGCCGCTGAAAAGAAGAAAATCGAAATTAAAACCGAACCAGAACAGGTGACCGCACGAACTAATCGTAAACGGCCGATATTCCGCGATGATGAAGATGAAGAAGATGATGATGATGATGGAGATGAAGATCATGAAAGTAGCGATAATTCGACTACTAGTGACGATGATGATTATCCACCGTTAGTTTATATTAATATTGTTGTTTTAATTTTAAAATATTATAATTTTACAGACAATTAACACCAGCGGTGGATTTGTGTACAACTTGCGGTTCTGGTGGCGAATTAATCTCGTGCGATAAATGCTCATCGCATTTCCATATTGAATGTGTTGAACCACCTTTAAGACGACCACCCAGAGGCCAATGGTTCTGTTCGAAATGTAAACAAAGGCGGCATGATTTCGGTAGGTTTTTGATTAATTCTATCGATTAAATAATATTTTTTACTTGTAATTGTAGAGAAGAGATATTATAATAATGGTGCAAGTATTGTTGTAGTACAGCGAACTGGATTAATAAATGGCCAGCGTCGCTGTGCTGCTAAAGCTCTCTACAAAATCCATGATTTTGCCAAATCACTACGACAGTCTGATGAATCTGAGGGTGGGTTTTATTCGTTAATAAACCGCGCCTTAGTTTCGCTTGACTAATATTGCTTGAATCTAATTTAAAATACAGGGTGAGCCTAAACGTTGGCTTATTAAATCGAAATTTCGTCTATACCTGTTTCAGTTTCCAGTGTTTGATTAAACAAATTCATATCTAGATTTGGAATTCAAATTTGATAGCTGAAATCAATTTTTCAAAGCGTACTATTTTTCCCATTTTAAATTGAACATTCTTTAAATGGTTGGATAGAGAAAAGAATTCTATTTCTAATATTTTTTCAATTATTTCAAATTTCCCCCTGAAAAAAAAACTAAAACATAGAAGGCTTGGCGAAATTTTCAATTCAATTGTCACGAATAATATAATCGATGATTTTTACACTTTTTTTAGAGGAAAATAGAAGAAATTGATAGTCTGATTAAATCGGAATGAATTGGATTCTTTTTTCGGGTAAAAATTGCTGAAATTCTTGAAAAAACATGTAAAATATTCAAAATTAACCTCAAATATCACAATTATTGTCATTTTGGCTTAGCCTTCTATGGTTTTCTTTATAAGCGAATTATTAAGTCGTAGGTAACTAGACATTTTCAAATAAAGGGAAAATTAATGGAAATTGAAAATTCTAAATAAGTGAAAACTTAGAGATCGGTATAGTTCGAGTTCTACAGCGATTTATTCCAATTTTTGATAATTTTTCAATTATTTAAAATTTTCTCCTGAAAGAAAATACTAAACCATAGAAGGCTTAGCGAAGTTTTCAATTCAATTGTTACTAATAACATAAATAATCGATGATTTTTACACTTTTTTAGAGGAAAATAGAAAAAATTGATTGTGTGATTAAATCTAAATGAATGGGATTCTTTTTTCAGGTAAAAATTGCTGAAATTTTTGAAAAAACATGTAAAATATTACAAATTAACCTCAAATGTCACAATTGTCAGTTTTGCTCAGCCTTCTATGTATTTCTTTATAGGCAAATTATTAAGTCGTAGGTAACTAGACATTTTCAAACAAAGGAAAAACTAAAGGAAATTGAAAATTCTAAATAACTGAAAATCATTAGAGATCGGTATAGGGAATGCTAATACAGTTCGATACTGAATTTCTCTATCGAACCGTACATGGTGTTCCATTTAAAATAAGAAGAAATTAGTATGAAAATTGCCTCAAAGAAAATTTAATTTAAGCCTTTTATGCATTTCTTTATAGGAAAATTATTAAGTCGTAAGCAACTTTCGGATAGAGAAAAGAATTCTGTAGCGATTTATTCCTATTTTTGATAATATTTCAATTATTTAAAATTTTCTCCTAAAAGAAAAAACTAAAACATAGAAGACTTAGCGAAGTTTTCAATTCAATTGTTACTAATAACATAAATAATCGATGATTTTTACACTTTTTTAGAGGAAAATAGAAGAAATTGATTGTGTGATTAAATACAAATGAATGGGATTTTTTTCAGGTAAAAATTGCAGAAATTCTTGGAAAAAAAAATGTAAAATATTCAAAATTAACCTCAAAGTCATAATTGTCAGTGTTGCTCAGCCTTCTATGCATTTCTTTATAGGCGAATTGTTAAGTCGTAGGTAACTAGAATTTTCAAACAAGTAGGAAAAACTAAAGGAAATTGAAAATTCTATATAAATGAAAATCATTAGAGATTGGTATTGGGAATGCTAATACAGTTCGATACTGAATTTTTCTATCGAACCGTATAAAAAAACATGGTGTTCCATTTAAAATAAGACAAAAATTAGTTTGAAAATTGCCTGAAAGAAAATTTTATTTCAGCTAAACACTCGAAGATTATTTAATTCTACACAATTAGGTAGAAACTTCAATATTTAAACTATTAGAATTCCAAATTTCAATCATCCAAACGTGATAGTTTTCGAAATATGAATTTTTCAAACAAACACTGCAAAATCAAAAATTCTTGAAAAACTATTAACTAGGCCGTATCATCAAAGTCTCTTCCAATTTCACAATAGAATCCAAATATGCAATAAAAAATTCGATTTAAAATAACATACCGGGGCTGGTAACAAAAATATTTTCCAGTGTAGTTCAAGTGGACAAAATTTCATAACTTCCATCAATTAGAATTTCCCTTGGCTCACCTGTATATTCGATAGAATTGATTTTAATTCTACAATTTTCTAGATTCAGATCAAGACGAGGAGGAGGTGATAAATAAACGGCCGACACGTCGGGACGATGTCCGTGGCGATCTACCTTTACACAATGCAGCATTGCATGAATTATTAACGGAAATTATGAAGAATTCAAACGCTTGGCCGTTTCTACGTCCAGTACAAAAGAATGAAGTTCCTGATTATTATGATGTTATAAGTAAACCAATGGATTTCGGTACAATTAAATACAAATTGAATATGGGTGAATATAAGGAAGATGCCGAATTGATGGAGGATGCGCTTTTAGTGTTTGAAAATTGCAATACTTACAATCGTTCAGACGATGATGTCTATAAGTAATTCTAATTAATTTCAATTGAATTTAAATCTAACGGAGATATTGTAGATGCGGTGTGGAATTATTGAAGGTGTTCGAGAAGAAATCTCGGGAATTGGGCTTGAAATTGCCGCCGTCTTTCAATTGTAATCATGTTGAAGGTGCTAGTAGGGAACATCCGAAGAAGAAACGGCGCATTATTTAGTATTTCTATCGCAAATATCGTGTACAACTCGTGTAAAATAGTTGTCCAGTATTTAATTGTTATAAAAAATTTTCTAAATATCAAAATCTAGTTTTTACAATAAAATTGATACGTTTGTAATGCAAATTTATTAATCGTGTAAAATATCGTTTATTATTAAACAATAGCTTTAAATATCTAACCATTCAGTCAGATAATTACACTGTTTCGGATTGATATGTCCAATATCGGCACAATTATTAACCAACGGACAAATTCCACAAGTCGTTTTAACTAAACCAGGTGCCGGCATAAATCTACTCACAGCCCTATACAGATACGAACCGTCGGTAGCCACGATTCGTTCCGCATGATTATCCAGCACTACCGTATACAGGATACTCTCAATATGTTCCACCGATAATGGCACTTTACTGATCCCCAAATCGGAGATATATTTGTGGACATCACTGGCGGTGGCGTAGCTTCGGTTCCGCGCCAATAACGGCCCACCGCCGCCCATACTCTTAGCATCGTCCAGTTTGTCGCGCAGAAATCGCGTACACAACTGGTTGAGTACATCGACGAATTCCGCTTCGAAATCCTGATTATTGTACCAAGCCCCGCCGGTTATCGAATTGTCCGCCTCTAAATCGTACAACATGTACAACTTCTTCTTGCTAGCCGCCACCGATTTGACCGCTTTAATCAGCTTTTTCGTTTCTAAACTTTTCAACACTTTATTCAATTGCGTCTGATTCAAGTTGGTTTTGAAACGAATATCGCGGATCCAGATGCCTTTATTGCCGGCCTCTTCGATGATTTTACAGACGAGTTTCTCCTCGTTATCGGCGCCTTTGATTACGGTCCGTTTCGAGACATCCTTATATTTGTACAGTAGTTTATTGTTCGATTTGAATAGTTCCAAAGAGCCGGCTTTTAGGCATTTATTTATCGATACGGCTACTTCTTCGAGGGTTAATTCTGGTAAACATTCTTTGATGTAATCGTTGGAAATACCTTCAGGTTTTCCGCGGGCCAGTTCTAGTAAGCGGTCTTCCAGGGCGGGCTCTTCTGTTGAAGTGCTCGGTTCTCCCATTATTTACGAATATAACCTCAAAAAT